>OW240916.1:163128786-163479301 GCA_933207985.1 Pelobates cultripes | reverse complement strand
AAAAGTTACATTGTAACACTGATATCTGGAATCCCTAAATGTAAAAAAAAAATTTTTTGACACACATAGCAGTTTAAGAATATATGTACTGAGAACTTTAAGGGTTACTGCCAAATAACACTGCAATATGTGTTCAGCAACATCTCCTGAGTACAGTGATACCACCAATGTATAGATGTGTCAGGTTCTCTGGGGGCTAAAGACCTTTTCTTGGAATTTTCACAGCTGGTCATCATGCACCCATGTCCTATTTGGAAAAAATTTTAAGCTGGCCAATGTACTTTACCCCCATCAAACCAAATATTTTTGAAAAGTAGACACTCTAGGGTATTTCAAATGGTGTAATAATAGAAAGAGGAGGTGAGGGTTGTGCCAATAAGTCTCGTAGTAGTAAATATACAATTGAAAAACAGACCAATTGGTCTAGGTGATAATACAACAATTAAAATGGTATGTCTCACTAAAATAACAGTGTAATCCTCAGGATAGAAATATTCGTATAAAAAGTCTCACAAGATAACAGGATAAAATAGGGGTTCCTCAGGAGTTGATCCGTCCGGATGGGTAAAATATCTGTATGTGAAGAGACAAGGAGAGACGTGACAGACAACTGATAGTGTAGTATGTCAAAATCCAAGGGTAAAATGAATAAAAAGCAGGTAGTTAACTCACATTTAAAAGAGCTTAAACCAGCTCTGGGGTGAAGGGCATTAAGTGGTACAATCCCCGCTAAGGGATACAGTGGAGAGATGTGTCCGTCAATCCGGTCTGGATATCCAAAGCTCCGAGATATATAAAAGAAAACAATAGTGTTCTCAATTTGTAAAAAATATTAAATATTACTCAAAAGTATAGAGCAGAAGATGCTGCTCTATTGTAGTAGCGTTGGTGGAATGATCCCCACCTGGGATTTCTTTGCGTACAGGATACGTAAAAATGCCAGCGATAAAAAGTACGGAGGGTGCATGTAAATCACAATTAAAAGAGAATTGGTATAACTAAAAGTAACCAAAAAACTTTAATTGTTAAGATACACAAGTAAAAGCCAATAACGCGTTTTGTCAACACAGGGCTTTATCAAAATGGGATAAAACACGGATGTTGCCTTTGAGACCGTATGGCAGCCCAGGAATGAAAATTAACCCCATTATGGCATACCATCTGTAAAAGTAGACAACCCACAGTATTCAAAATGGGGTATTTCCAGTCTTTTTTAGTAGCCACTTAGTCACAACCCCTGGCCAAAATTAGTGTTTATATATTTTTTTTGCATTTTTCACACATAAACTGCCATTTCACAGATAACATAGAGTTATGTCTCATGAGTACAGCAGTATCCCTCAAATACAGGTTTTATGGTGATTGAAAAGTTACAGGATCAAACATAAGATTTGCCCATTTCTGTTTTTGTAAACTGCTATATGTTGCATTTGCGACAATATGGAAGCCCAGAAATGAAAATTATCCTTACCATGACACACCATTTGAAAAAGTAGACAACCCAGGGTATTCAAAATGGGGTCCAGTTTTTTGTAGTAGCCACTTAGCCACAAACGCTTGCCAAAGTTGGCGTTGATATTTGTTTTTTGCATTTCTTTACACAAAAACAGCACTTTTACTGGTGATTTTATTGTCGTGATAAGTTTTACTGTTTTAAACACTCATATTTGTGTTCAGCAAAGTCTCCTGTATGTATATGTTTTATGGTGTTTTGGAAAGTTACAGGGTCAATATAGGGCTTGCCCCATTCAGTTTGCCAGATTGGTTTGCTCGGTCTATGTTGACTTTTGAGATTTGAGACCATATGGTAGCCCAGGAATGTGAATTAACCTAATCATGGCATACCATTTTCAAATGTAGACAACCCAGGGTATTCAAAATGGGGTATTTCCAGTCTTTTGTAGTAGCCACTTCGTCACAAATGCTGGCCAAAGTTAGCGTTTTTATTTGTCTTTTGCATTTTTTTTAAATAAAAACTGCACTTTTACTGGTGATATCATCGTCGTGATAAGTTTTTATTTTTAAAACACTCATGTTTGTGTTCAGCGAAGTCTCCAGAGTATAACAATATGTACAGGTTTTATGGTGTTTTGGAAAGTTACGGTGTTAAATATAGGGCTTGCCAATTAAATTCTCTGGACTGTCTGCCTGGGTTGTCAGGCAGGTCGCTCAAATTATAATTAATAAAATCAAATAATTATGTAGTTAATAGTTAAATATATATGTAGAATGTGTATTTTTGTGTATATATATTTATATATATACACACACACACACATATAATACATGTGTATATACACACATACTTTTTTTCCTATAGATGTATAATATATTATCAAATAATTAAAGCATTTTATAATATATTATACATATATAATGCATATATATGATTACGTTATAAGTGTATTTTGAGCTATATGTGTATTTTGAGTTACCGAAACTCTAGTTTTGGGATTGGATCCTTTCCATGTCACAAGAATGTGTGTGAGGAAGACATCCCATATATTACATCATTCTTAGTTTAAATGCATAGATAAAGTACCTGTTGAGATTTAAGGGTTGGCACTAAACTCAGAGAGGACAGGCATCTTCCAAATTTTCTCCAGATACATTAATTGCCTTGTGAGCACAGTCACTTTAAATGTAAAGTAATACTCATGTATATTTTATTTTATGCATTTAGAAGTAATTCTTAAGTGAAAAGACCTTTGTGATGAACATTCAAAAAACTAAACACATACAGGATATTTCACTAAAGTGATAACTGTTTGGAATTGAAAGTAAATTCAATGTGAACTTTAAATTTAAGGCCAAAATAGCTGAACTGCAAAAAAATTCTAAGTCAGCTGCTTGTAGGCAGTGGTGTACCTACCACGGTCGCAGGGGTCGCAGCTGCAGCCACGACCCCTGCGATTGTGGGCCACCAAGATGCCGCCCCCTCCGTGTTCCCCGTCACCTAATGGACCCCCCACGGCAGGTGGCAGAGTTCCTGTCAGACGCGGCGAGGGTGCTTTTCTCTGCTCTGCTCCCTTGCGCGCCATTTGTGATGCCCGGAGCCGGAATATGACATCATATTCCGTCTCCCGGCATCAGTAGACAGAGAGAACACAGCTCCCTCGCCGCGTCTGACAGGAACTCTGCCGCCCGCTGCACTGAAGCCCCACTGGACCCCAGGGACAGATCCACGCCAGCTCTCAAGGTAAGGAGGCTGGGTGGACATTTATTATTAATAATTTGTGTGTCTGTAAGTGTATGTGTGTGTATGTATTTGTCCGTGGGTGTCTGAGTGTATGTGTGTGTGTGTCTGTAAGTGTATGTGTCTGAGTGTGTGTGTCTGTAAGTGTATGTGTGTCTCAGTGTGTGTATGTGTCTGTAAGTGTATGTGTGTCTCAGTGTGTGTGTATGTGTTTGTCTGTGGGTGTGGGTGTCTGAGTGTATGTGTGTGTGTCTGTAAGTGTATGTGTGTCTCAGTGTGTGTGTGTGTCTGTAAGTGTGTGTCTGAGTGTGTGTGTCTGTAAGTGTATGTGTGTCTCAGTGTGTGTATTTGTGTGTCTGAGTGTATGTGTGTGTGTCTGTAAGTGTATGTGTGTCTCAGTGTGTGTATGTGTGTGTCTGAGAGTGTAGGAGGTAGTTGTATGGGGGGGCCCCAGGGCAATTTTCTAGTTATGCCTCTGCTTGTAGGTCTGCTACTTTTGGCTTAAATTTGAAATTCACTTTGAATTCACATTCAATTCAAGACAATTCTCACTTTAGTGAATAAACCAGAAAGTATTTTTAGATGTGTATCATGTTTAATGGACTACAGATATAAAACATGACAGCGCTATGGAATTTGTTGGCGCTGTATAAATAATAAAATAATAATAAAATAATAATAATAATAATGACAGGGCTGATTTTTTTGGTAAATCATTTATTTTAAGGAAACACGGTACACACAGCCATCAGACATACACTCATAGCAGCTGTTACGTATTAACACACACACACAGTGTTGCATGTACCACGAAAACGTGAGAAATGTTTTAGACAAAAAATGCTAGTTTAATAAAAGGAGCCCTCCATATGGTTTTCACATTGTTTCTTAGAGTAGTGTTGGTTATGGTACACCAGAAAAGGATCACTGTTATCCATTGAGATTCCAGACATTCTTGTTTAATGGAGTGTTAAGATTACGCTTACTCAACAAAAATAATCATAAAATATCAAAGGTAATGGAGGCTTTTTGGATGCCAATCACATGTCTTCTTAAGTCACTGCTATACACCTGCAAAACAGAAAAGATCTCCCATAATAAATATAGCATATATGGCACTGTGACTGATTGAATTATGTAGCATATAGTTGATGATGGTGTGTGCATTACGTAATAGGGTCAGGCTTTGTAGAACTGTCAAAAGCTATGCAAATTTGATGGAGTGCACTGTAATGCTTTTAGTGCTTGGAGCGTTTCTTTAAAGGTACACCCTAAGCACCATAACCAGGGCTGGTGCAACCATAAGGCCACATACATTTTTGCCTTAAGGCACACTGGTCCAGGGAAGCGAGATATGGGTGACTGGCGGGGGGGAGCGCACTGCACTGTGCTCCCCTTCAGCCAATCAGTCATTGTAGTGTGGAACTTCTTTATCCTCTACCCATTTTGACAGAAAGTAGTCACAGAGACCACCGAACAGCTTCCTGTCAGACCATGGAGAGGATATAGGACCTCCTCCACGGCAGTGCGCAGCCGCCATAAGTTGTGCTGGGAGGAAGAGACAGCTGGTCACTTCCTCCCTGTTCACTCTGCACGGGAGGGAGGAGAGACAGGCCATAAAGCAGGAGTGCCCACACCAATTCACATCAGCCCCAGCCACTTTCCTGAAACTAAAACTTAAGAAACAGGAGGGTGGCTGAAAAATTATGTGTGTGTGTACAAATACAAAAAGATAAGTCCTGCGCTCACTCCCATCACTCCTGGGCGGCAGCAACGACCACAGTACATATCAGTCCCAATATATAGTAAAAACTAAAGAAAAAAAAGGGAGTGGGGGTAGGGGAAAAAAAAGTACCTGCGCTCTCTCCTTAATCCCTATGTATATTTAGACAAATGGAGGTCATTTAGTTACTCAATGGCCATTGGAGGGAATGCCTGCCTGCCAACGTCAAGGCAGACCCCCTTAAGCGGGTCCTACACTGACCCTTCATGTGTGTGTGTGTCAGTATGTGTGTATCTGTGTTTCAGTGTGTGTGTGTGTGTCAGGAATATCTGTGTGTCAGGAATGTCTGCGTTTATCTGTGTGCCAGTGTGTGTATACCTCTGTGCCAGTGTGTGTGTCTCTGTGTATCAGTGTGTATATCTGTGTGTCAGTGTCTGTATCTGTAGTTCTGAATGAAGAGCACAACCAACTAAAATAAAAAATACTTTATTATACAAATACAAGGGTAAAGGCGTATAGTGCCGAAACGTTGGGGGATTTATTTTTTACTTTTTCATTCTCCTCTCATTCACTTGGATAGGTTCTTTTGTTTCTAATATGTATTATTTGAGTAAAATTTGTTTACAGGTATCCATTTGCTTATTTCTATGTTTCTGTTTATGCCAGAGCTCTCAAATTGATTATATATGTAGGATTATATTTACACTTTGATACATTGATTGGATATTTTGTGATACCCGTTATCCTTGTATTTGTATAATAAAGTATTTTGTATTTTAGTTGGTTGTGCTCCTCATTCAGTACTATAGTATATTGTATTATTAGCCTTTGGAAACAGGGCTTTTTGAGTGAGCACCCTTTTCTTTGTATTTGCATTGATTGTTCACACATAGCTGGAAGTCGGGTGTGCCTACCATTTTTTTGTTAAATACATAGTGTGTGTATTTGTGCCTGTGTGTGTGTATCTGTGTGTGTATTCTGTGTCAATGTTTGAGTGTCTGTGTATCTGTGTGTGTGTCAGTGTGGGTATTTGTGTGTATGTGTATTTGCATGTGTGTCTGTGTATCAGTGTGTGTGGTAGACACAAATGCACACATTTGCATTCAAACACCAACATTCACACACATAACTCCATACAAGCTTACATTGAAACACAATTTGTGTATGTATGTGTGTATATGTATATATATATACATATATATATATATATACATACACACAGTGCATCCACTACACACACACTGCATCCACTACACATGCACAAACACACACTGCATCCAAAAAAACACACACCTTGTATGCACTCTACAACTGCACTCTACAAACACTGCTTCCTTGTGGGCAGATTTGGAGGTGAGTCATGTGAGCAGGATTTGGAGGCGGGCCCTCAGGGTGGGCTTAGAGACGGACCTCCGGGGGGCCCAGACCTTGAGCTTTCTGATGGCACCCTGGCTGCGGCCATGATAGTTACACAACTGACCTTGTCAGACAGTATTTTAATTTGAAAGTTAGTCGGTCTGATGATGTAACTCCACTGTGCAGGGAATGCAGCATGGCAGACCATAGACTCATAGAGACTATAAAGAGGTTTTCAAACACTGTCTAACCCAAGGTGTGTGAAGAAACCTGTGATATATTATAGGTAGTTATTTGTTTTTCTCATTGTTTAGCATATACTTAATTTAACAAATAATCTATTTCCTTTCAAAACTTTATGAAAGGATCTTTATATTAAAAAAATAGTGTTGAGGTGACAGTTGTCCTTTAAAAGGACACTCTAATCACTAAAATAATATGGAAAAATATAAAAAAGATATATGTCTGAAAGCACAACTAGTAATTCTGCAACTTCTATGTATGAGCAGGAATGGTAATATATATATAAAGGAGCACTGTGTCTTTAACACAAAATTCACACTGAATACTGAATAATAAAGTGCAGCTAAAATGATAACGTGCATTAACAGTAAGCTTCCATAGAGTGAAAATAAGCTAGGGAATGATGCCTTTTATGAGTCAGAAATAGTACTGCTGCCTTTTAGAGTAAGTGCAATAGCAGCTTGTATACAAACAACCCACTTACCATCTCTTGTCTCCGTTTTCTGCCCTTGAATTTCTTCTTTATAAGTGGTGAAAGCATCATAACAAAATACACAGACTAAGAAAAATCCAAATATCTGAGAGAGAGAGAGAAAGAGAGAGAGACTCGTGTTAACTGTGATAGATGAGAACATGGGAGGTACAATACTCAATTACTCATTAACCTGTAAATGGACTTGCAACAGAGTTAGCATAGGCATGTCTGCTTGACAGTTGAGTTTTATAACTTTATTTTAAGAGCACCCCAGCAAACACCCTCCAACCACATTAGACACACAAAACGACATATAAACCACACATACACAACCCCACAAACCACACCACAGGCAGCCCACATATACACACACATCCCCACACACAGCTCCCACTACATGACCAAATACAAGCAATCCACATGCACACATTTAATATCACAGACAGCCCACATACACACACAATGCTACAAACATCCATCAAACATAGCACCAGCATAGCCCTCCACCACACACATATAAGCAACCCCCATACACACACTAAACAGAAAGCACACATAAAGAAAATGCAGACAGTCCACACATATAATTTACACGCAGGAAGCCTACATGCACACAAACAAACACAAATAGTCCACATATATACACATACATAACACAGTCAGCCCACACACACACAATACCACTAACACTCAAACGGCTCCCATCACACACACACATGCATACAGTACCACAAGCACCACACATTCATAAACAGAACCCCACAAACAAACCCCTCCACACCATAATCAACAGAGTCGATCCTCAGCAAGCTACAAGTCAGATCCTAACAAAAGGCACGGTAGGAGGGATAAGAAAGACATATTGCTGAACCAAATAGTGGCCAGGCATAACGCTTATTATAGAAATAGGAAGTAAGCAAAATTAATACTATATTTTTTTTAAAACAGAAAAACAAAACCAATTATAACTGCACCAGGAAATAAAAAAAACAAACCAAAATTCAAGGTCAGTACTAGCCGTATCTGGGATGTCAGAATTTCAAAAACTGGTCAATTTTCAAGCTGGGTCATAAACCTGACTGACTGATGCAGGGGAATTATTTCTGGTGTATGTTCTCATCAGGCCCGGACTGGCCATCGGGCACACCGGGCAAATGCCCGGTGGGCCGCGGTGGCCATGGGCCGAGGCCGGCAGGGGAGGTCCCAGGATCTCCCCTGCCGATCTATGCAGGGCCGGCACTCTCCTAGCGCCGGCCCCGCTGTTTGCCACGACGGGCCGGTGGGAGATCAAGGATCTCCCTGACCGGCCCACATGCGGCCGCCGGCGGGGGGGGGAGGGAGGGAGCCAGCCAGGCTGGAGAGAGGACCCGGCGCGTTGCCATGGCAACAACCGGATCTCGCGAGAGTGAACTCTAGCCTCACAGGCTAGAGTTCACTCACCCACGAGGACCACCAGGGAACACTGCCACCCTGCCTGCCAGCGTGCCGGTCCCCCCCTCCCTTCCAGGCTAAAGGTAAGAAGGGGGGGGGGAATAATGCCTGTTTTTTTTAATTTTTTTATTTACCCCCCCTACACACACACACAATAACATTTATACAGCACTCTCACACCCATCACACACAGCACTCTCTCACACAGCACTCTCACACCCATCACACACAGCACTTTCACACACACAGCATTCTCTCACAGCACTCTCACACCCATCACACTCACAGCACTCTCTCACAGCACTCTCACAGAGCACTCTCACACACACACAGCACTCTCACACACCCATCTCACACACCCATCTCACACACCCATCTCACACAGCACTCTCACAGAGCACTCTCACACACCCATCTCACATAGCACTCTCACACAGCACTCTCACACACGGCACTCTCACACCCATCACTCACACACGGCACTCTCACACACATCACACACACCGCACCCCTCACACACACACACCGCACCCCTCACACACACACATACTTACCCCTCACATACACACAGAACCCCCCCAACACACTGCACAACACACATACACAATACTTCCAAATATATATATATATATATATATATATACATACATATACACACACACCACACTACACTCTTAAAGGACCACTCTAGCCACCCAGACCACTTCAGCTTAATGAAGTGGTCTGGATGCCAGGTCCTTCTAGGGTTAACCCATTGTTTTATAAACATAGCAGTTTCAGAGAAACTGCTATGTTTATCAATGGGTTAAGCCTTCCCCCAAAGCCTCTAGCAGCTGTCTCATTGACAGCCGCTAGAGGCGCTTGCGTGCTTTTCACTGTGAAAATCACAGTGAGAGCACGCAAGCGTCCATAGGAAAGCATTATAAATGCTTTCTTATGCGACCGGCTGAATGCGCGCGCAGCTCTTGCCGCGCGTGCGCATCGGAGGAGGAGAGCTCCCCACACGGCGCTGGAAAAAGGTAAGTTTTAACCCCTTTCCAGAGCCGGGCGGGAGGGGGTCCCTGAGCCACATATGCATCACATTACACCACAAACACAACACGACTAAAACCGACCTTATTACACAATACCACACCACGACCAGCTCACTCTACACACACCCAATACCACAAGCAGGCTCCAAACACATGCACAATACTCTTTCCTGGCCTTTTGTCTCCTGGTATCCATTTATAGAGACACCAGAGACAAGTTGCAAGGAAACACAGTGCAAGCATGTTATTAAATTTGCTTGCACTGTGCAGAACAAATACAGGACTTTTTTCTCATGCTAGAGCTCTTTAGCAGAGCTCTGCGCATGGTCTGCCCTGGAAGAGCATTGAACCAACATGCTCACTTTGAGAGGAGGCGTGTTTGTCATTGGTGATGACAAAACACACCTCCTCTGCCCCGCCCCCTTTTTAGTGGGCCGCTGTGTTAAAAAAATGCCCGGGCCGAATTTTTCTCCCAGTCCGGCCCTGGTTCTCATACAGACACATATTCACCTCACAAAGCATCCACTGCACCCATCCAATGTACCCATACATACACTGCTATTTCTAACTGGATGGCTGCCCACTTCCTTAACCCCTTAAGGACCAAACTTCTGTAATAAAAGGGAACCATGACATGTCACACATGTCGTGTCCTTAAGGGGTTAAACTAAACTTGACCAAAACTGAAATTCTGGTCTTTCCTCCCTCAAGTGTTGTTACTCTGTGTCTGTGTCCCTCCAAGTTAACGGTGCTACCATCAGCTCCACCACGCAGGCTCGCTGCCTAGGTGTTCTCTTTGACTCCGACCTCTCCTTCAAGCCTCATGTTCAATCTATCTCCAAATCCTGTCATTTCCATCTCAAAAACATTGCGCGCATAAACCCCTACTTAACGCCAGAGGCGACTAAGGTGTTGGTCCATTCCACTGTCCTTTCTTGCCTTGACTACTGTAATCTGCTTCTCAGTGATCTTACGTATTCCCAACTTGCGCTGTTACAGCGAGGCTCATCTTCCTGTCCGCCCACACCTCCCATGCCTCACCCTTTTGTCAGTTCCTACACTGGCTTCCTATAAAATATAGAGCTCAATTTAAAATTCTGGTTCTTGCTTTCAATCGCTACATAATGCTGCTCCCACCTATCTATCCTCCCTTATACACAAGTATGTCCCGTCTAGGCCCTTACGATCTGTTGAAGACTTACGTCTATCTTCTGTCAGTACTCCCACCTCTGATGCCCGCCTTCAAGATTTCTCGAGGGCTGCACTGTTCATGTGGAACTCGCTTCCCTCCTCCGTTAGATCCTCACCTAGTCTCCACTCCTTCAAAAAATCGTTAAAAACCCACTTCTTCACGAAAGCGTATCAATTAAACTGTTAATAGCTGCTGATTGATTCCTCTTCTGCAACTGTCACTGGTCTAATACTATCCTTACCTTTTTGTGTCATTTTACCCCACTCCCTCTAGCATGTAAGCTCATTGAGCAGGGCCCTCAACCCCTCTGTTCCTGTGTGTCCAACTTGTCTGGTTACAACTACATGTCTGTTGGTCCACCCATTGTAAAGCACTGCGAAATTTGTTGGCACTATATAAATAACATAATAATAACATAACACAAGCAGAATTAATCAATATCAGTAAACAATACTTTAAACAAATTACGACTGGCACCCTAAGAAAGTTTAAAGTTTTACTTTGGCATGACACTGCCAGTTTGTTTGTTTGATTAAAACCAAATATTCTTTATGATTAAGTAATCAATAAATCAATAAAAAAAAATTGCACAAACTAAGAAAAGGCTACCCATTCTTATACAAGTAGAAATATATGATTATTATCTAACATCACATCAGACTCGACACACTAGAGTCAATAGGCAAAAGGGCAAATACCAGCAAACAAAATAAAAAAAAATAGGCATACAGTTAAATGATGGTGAAGAGTTAGACGAATAATGGTTTCACAATGCTAGTAAAACAAAACTGTATAGAAAATACTGAGTACTATTAGAAACAAATATATAGATATTTCAAGATTCTAAAAACAGTGGTTCATAACCCTTGGTCAGGACCCAAAGCTAGGTTCCCATGCTGCTTACAATGGGTCCCCACAGTCTGGAACAAGCCCCAGGCAACCACTCACAATACACTGTTTGGTGTAGAAGCAATGATGGCCCGATGCTATGAAGTCCATGCAAACAATTTCATGAAGGTGTTTTGAATACACAAAGAAAAATCCAAATATCTGAGAGAGAGACTCCTGTCAACTGTGAAATCTGAGATCATGGGAGGTACAATACTCAATTGCTCATTAACCTGTAAATTGACCTTCAACAGAGTTAGCACAGGCATGTCTGCTTGACAGCTGAATTTTATAATAGCTTTATTTTAGTAAAGGGCACCCCAGCAAACACCGGCCGACCACAATTTACATATAAAACTAGATATAAACCACACATACACAAGCCCACTAACACCACCACAGACAGCCCACATATACACACACAACCCTCCATACAGTTCCCACTACACAACCAAATACTACAAGCAATCCACATGCATACATTTAATATCACAGACAGCCCACATACACACAATACCACAAAAAGCAAGTTATATATTATACTTGAAAATGAGAAAAATCTCAATGTATCATTCCTGGTAAAATATTTTATAAATAAATAAATATTACAACTAAATAGATGACACATCTAATTTTACAATTGGAGAATGAGATGTCATTCAATAGCCATGTATATAATTTTCCCCTAGAAAAAAGGGACTTATAATACAGTGGGACAATAATAAGTTTTTTTGATAATATGTCAATGGTAAATAACACATCATTGAGTGTGACTTGTCTAAATCATAAAATAAAATCCAAAATAAAAAGACACATATCACAGACGCAGATCAGCCTGTAATCACTTAAGCGACACAGCAGACCACATGCACAGGCCACACACAAACACGCAAGCTCCTATGATCTCAGCCTGAACACAATAGCCGTACTACACCAAAACTAAATACTAACACCACAACCAGACCCGCCACACATTGCCTCCTCAGTAATAGACAATAGGCAACGTGACTCTACACGACTACTCCCTAGCCACAGATGGTCAATGGCACTAGAAACAGAGGGTACCAAACAAAGAATTCTTCATGGGGAAAGTAATGGAAACCATGTTAAAGGATAGGATTGTTGAACATCTAAAAACACATGGATTTTAAGATCAGAGACAACATAGGTTTACTTCAGGGAGATCATGCCAAACTAATCTTATTGATTTTTTTGATTGGGTAACTAAAATAATAGATCAGGGTGGTGCAGTAGACATTGCTTACCTAGGTTTCAGTAAGGCTTTTGACACTGTTGCACATAGAAGGCTTATCAATAAACTGCAATCTTTAAGTTTGGATTCTAATATTGTTGAATGGGTAAGGCAGTGGCTGAGTGACAGGCAACAGAGGGTTGTAGTCAATGGAGTATATTCAAAGCTTGGGCTTCTCACCAGTGGGGAATCTCAGGGATCTGTATTTGGACCCATTCTCTTTAATATTTTTATTAGTGAAATTGCAGAACGACTTGATGGTAAGGTATGTCTTTTTGCTGATGATACGAAGATATGTAACAGGGTTGATGTTCCAGGAGGGATAAGCCAAACAGCAAATGATTTAGGTAAACTAGAAAAATGGTTAGAGTTGTGGCAACTGACATTTAATGTGGATAAGTGCAAGATAATGCATCTTGGACGTAAAAACCTAAGGGCAGAGTACAGAATATTTGATCGAGTCCTAACCTCAACATCTGAGGAAAGGGATTTAGGGGTGATTATTTCTGATGACTTAACCCCTTAAGGACACATGACATGTCATGATTCCATTTTATTCCAGAAGCTTGGTCCTTAAGGGGTTAAAGGTAGGCAGACAAATGCTAGCAGAATGCAGGAAATGCCAGCAGAAAGCTTGGTTGTATAAGGAGAGGTATTAGCAGTAAAAAGAGCGAAGTGCTCATGCCATTGTACAGAACACTGGTGAGACCTCACTTGGAGTATTGGACGCAGTACTGGAGACCGTATCTTCAGAAGGATATTGATACTTTAGAGAGCGTTCAGAGAAGGTCTACTAAACTGGTCCATGGATTGCAGGATAAAACTTACCAGGAAAGGTTAAAGGATCTTAACATGTATAGCTTGGAGGAAAGAGGAGACAGGGTGGATATGATAGAAACATTTAAATCATGGGTCGTCAACCTGGTCCCTACCGCCCACTAGTGGGCATTTCAGGATTCCAGGTGGGCGGTAGAGATTTCAGCGGCTAAATCCTCCTTTTTTGAGGATTTCTTTTGGGCGGGCGCAAGCAGCTATGAGGGAGCAAGATTTCAGTGACTGGCAGGAGGGAAGCGCTCCCTCCTGCCAGACCACCTTCTGGACCCCCGGCATTGTGTGCGGCAGTGGTAAGATCAGACGCGGCAAGGGAGCTCTAACCTCTCTCCTCTCATATTCCAGCTCCCGGCATCAGTAGACAGCCCGCGAGGGAGCAGAGCAGAGAGGTTAAAGCTCCCTCGCCCCCTCGGATTAGAACTCTGCTGCCCGCTGAAGTGAAGCCCCACTGGACTCCAGGGACAGATCCGCACCAGCTCTCCAGGTAGGGAGGCTGGGTGGACATTTAATATTAATAATTTGTGTGTATGTAAGTGTATGTGTGTGTGTCTGTAAGTGTATGTGTGTGTGTGTGTCTGTAAGTGTATGTGTGTGTCTGTAAGTATATGTGTGTATGTATGTGTGTGTGTGTGTCTGTAAGTGTATGTGTGTATGTGTGTGTCTGTAAGTATATGTGTGTATGTGTGTGTGTCTGTAAGTGTATGTGTGTATGTGTGTGTCTGTAAGTATATGTGTGTATGTATGTGTGTGTCTGTAAGTGTATGTGTGTGTGTCTGTAAGTATATTTGTGTGTCTGTAAGTGTATGTGTGTCTGTCTGTAAGTGTGTGTGTGTGTCTGTAAGTATATGTTTGTATGTGTGTCTGTAAGTGTATGTGTGTGTCTGTAAGTATATGTATGTGTGTATGTATGTGTGTGTGTCTGTAAGTGTATGTGTGTGTGTAAGTATGTGTGTGTGTCTGTAAGTGTATGTGTGTTTGTCTGTAAGTGTGTTTGTGTCTGTAAGTGTGTTTGTGTCTGTAAGTATATGTGTGTATGTGTGTGAGCCTGTAAGTGTATGTGTGTGTGTGTCTGTAAGTGTATGTGTGTGTGTGTCTGTAAGTATGTATGTGTGTCTGTCTGTAAATGTATGTGTGAGTGTCTGTAAGTGTATGTGTGAGTGTATGTATGTTTGTCTGTGTGTATGTGTTTCTCTTGGAGTGTGTCTGTAAATGTATGTGTGAGTGTGTGTGTGTATGTTTGTCTGTGAGTGTGTGAGTGTCTGTATGTTTATCTGTGTGTATGTGTTTCTCTGTGAGTGTGTGTGTGTCTGTACGTGTATGTGTGAGTGTTTGTCTGTGAGTGAGTGTGTGTGTCTGTAAGTGTGTGTGTGTATGTTTGTCTGTGAGTGTATGTGTCTGAAAGTGTATGGGTGAGTTTGTGTGTGTTTGTCTGTGAGCAGAGTACTTATAGAATAGAAGAAAGAAGGAGCAGAGTATTTGTAAAAAGGAGAAAGAAGGCGCAAAGTACTTGTAGAATAGGAGAAAGAAGGAGTAGAGTACTTGTAAAAAAGGAGAAAGAAGGAAAATAAAAAGGAAAAGGAGAGAATTGTTGTTGGCTAATAATAGTAAGTGGGCTGCGTAGCTCAGCCTTCCTGCTGGGCATTGCTATAAGGAAAGTAAAAAAATAGAAAAAAGGAAGAAAAAACGGTGGGGAGGGGAATTGAGGAGGGAGAGGAGGGGAGCTGATGCACAGAAGAGAAATCATATTATGAGCAAACAGAGAAATCGTCTGAATATCACAGAAAGAGGAGACCTTCGTTTGTTCCTTACGAAAATCGAACCTGATATCAAATATTTAGTCTCGCAGCATCAACCTCAAGGATCTCATTAATCACTAGTAAAGGTAATTTCAATTTACTTTATTGTTTTCTCATTAAACTTTATAAAGCTAAAAACATTATAAACATGCATAAAGTAGAAATAAAAAGATAAATGTACGGGCATTTATTTTTTTTTAAAACACCCTCCTTTCTAAAAAATATTCTGCACTTGCGCAAAAACTGGTGGGCGGTAAGGAAATTTTTCCATCAAGAAAGATGCATTAGTGGGCGGTAGGTAGAAAAAGGTTGACTACCAGTGATTTAAATACATAAAGGGAATCAACACAATAAAGGAGGAGACCATATTTAAAAGAAGAAAAACTACCACAACAAGAGGACATAGTCCTAAATTAGAGGGGCAAAGGTTTAAAAATAATATCAGGAAGTATTACTTTACTGAGAGGGTAGTGGATGCATGGAATTGCCTTCCAGTTGAACTGGTAGAGGTTAACACAGTAAAGGAGTTTAAGCATGCGTGGGAAAGGCATAAAGCTATCCTAACTATAAGATAAGGCCAGGGACTATGAAAGTATTTAGAAAATTGGGCAGACTAGATGGGCCGAATGGTTCTTATCTGCCGTCACATTCTATGTTTCTATGTTTACATAAATAGAGCCAGCCATACACCATAAACCAACTCTACTGGACACCATAAACCAACTCTACTGGACCCGCTGTCCATTTAGCCCTACCACCACCAGACCCAGACAGCGTTGTAGGCGACCTTAGAGGGATTCCCACTCCCCTTACGAATACACCACTTCCCGTTAAAACCTCTCACACCAACCAAAATTAGAAAATGAAGCAAACTGCACTATAAACATAACTATGTACTGAGTTGAAAGTTTGAACACCTTGACGTGGCTGTTGTGGCAACTCAAGGTACTTGTTATGATTCTTGCACTGAAAAATAAAGAATTTAAAAAAAAAGACACATATCTCATCTGGTAAAGATACATACATTTAAAACAAGTTGAACAAATATGAAAAAGTGTGGGAATCTAATATAATTAATATAAAACACCCAGGGTATAAAGTAGTGTCAAACGCAATACAATGTAATACAACCTGTAAACAACTTTATTAAAACTTATATTTTGTTTGACACTACTTTATATCCTTGGTATTTTATATTAATTATATTGGATTTCTCCACATTTTTGTATTTGTTCACTTCTGTTTTGGTGTTTAACACTTTCAAGGTTTTTTCATTCCATATATATTTTAACAGACTTTATCAGAATATAGTGGTATATTTTCTTAACTTCATTGAAAACAAGTTTCCTTGTTTTCAGTATTTAGTGAGTATGTAAGCAGCCAGACAAATCCCTCCCTAACCAGCAAGAGACTCTTATCTCACACACCTCTGACCAGTAGGTGTTTATGGGATAATTAGCTTATCCTAATCAGCAGTGTCACTCATCTCTTGTTGAGAAAATGCTGAGAGTGCTCTAATGAAAAGCTGTGGTGGTGCTTAGAGTGACCCTTTAATTTTATCATATTAATTTATGATCAATAATAACTTATGACACAGTTATGATATTAATTGTATTATATCTTATAATACTGACACCTTTGTACTGTTGTACCATGCTGATGTTAAATAAAAATTTAAAAGAAACTGTTTCTTTATCAGTTGTTCATGCTATGATATGTGGGAACCCAAAATTAGGAAAATTAAAAACAAAAAGCCTAATTATAATTAGCAACTTGTTAGATAAACTGTTCAAATGATTTGATATTTTTAATATTATTTCAAAATATTAAAATATAAAAACACTCACACAATTAAATTAGCGTATGCAACAATATTAAATCGGGGACTTAGTACGTTGCTATAAAACAAGGAGAGTTAAATGTTGGAACGAGGGACCATTGTATCTCATGAGTTTAGTGTTTCTGCACTTGACAGCCCCATTCCATAAGTTTATAAGTATTTCTACTTCTACTTCTGCTGTTTCTGTTTTTGCTACAATAAGGGTTACTCTGATGCAAAATGTATCCAAGGAAATGGCTCGATTTGACAGCGACTGGTGAGCTTACCAAAATAAATTAATGACTCCACTTGGCATGATCTGCCCAGACTTAAGTTCATTAGCTTAAAGGACCACTATAGTGTCAGGAAAACAAACTCGTTTTCCTGACTCTAAATAATCCTTAGGTCCACCCCACCCTTACGGCCCCCCTCCCTCTTGGCTGAAGCGGTTAAAATCTCTCCTCCCCCTACGATGTCAGCTCCCGAGTGGAGCCGAATGCGCATGCGCAGGCAGAGCATTAAAAACGCGCATTACATTTCTCAGTGCTTTCCTGTAGATGTTCTGCGTGCTCAATGCGATTTTTGCATTGAGCGTCGGGGAAGCGCCTCTACAACTCTATACGTACATATAAAATTGCTGCCTAGGAAAATGATAAGGTAACGTGACCATATACAGGGAGTGCAGAATTATTAGGCAAGTTGTATTTTTGAGGATTAATTTTATTATTGAACAACAACCATGTTCTCAATGAACCCAAAAAACTCATTAATATCAAAGCTGAATATTTTTGGAAGTAGTTTTTAGTTTGTTTTTAGTTATAGCTATGTTAGGGGGATATCTGTGTGTGCAGGTGACTATTACTGTGCATAATTATTAGGCAACTTAACAAAAAACAAATATATACCCATTTCAATTATTTATTATTACCAGTGAAACCAATATAACATCTCAACATTCACAAATATACATTTCTGACATTCAAAAACAAAACAAAAACAAATCAGTGACCAATATAGCCACCTTTCTTTGCAAGGACACTCAAAAGCCTGCCATCCATGGATTCTGTCAGTGTTTTGATCTGTTCACCATCAACATTGCGTGCAGCAGCAACCACAGCCTCCCAGACACTGTTCAGAGAGGTGTACTGTTTTCCCTCCTTGTAAATCTCACATTTGATGATGGACCACAGGTTCTCAATGGGGTTCAGATCAGGTGAACAAGGAGGCCATGTCATTAGATTTTCTTCTTTTATACCCTTTCTTGCCAGCCACGCTGTGGAGTACTTGGACGCGTGTGATGGAGCATTGTCCTGCATGAAAATCATGTTTTTCTTGAAGGATGCAGACTTCTTCCTGTACCACTGCTTGAAGAAGGTGTCTTCCAGGAACTGGCAGTAGGACTGGGAGTTGAGCTTGACTCCATCCTCAACCCGAAAAGGCCCCACAAGCTCATCTTTGATGATACCAGCCCAAACCAGTACTCCACCTCCACCTTGCTGGCGTCTGAGTCGGACTGGAGCTCTCTGCCCTTTACCAATCCAGCCACGGGCCCATCCATCTGGCCCATCAAGACTCACTCTCATTTCATCAGTCCATAAAACCTTAGAAAAATCAGTCTTGAGATATTTCTTGGCCCAGTCTTGACGTTTCAGCTTGTGTGTCTTGTTCAGTGGTGGTCGTCTTTCAGCCTTTCTTACCTTGGCCATGTCTCTGAGTATTGCACACCTTGTGCTTTTGGGCACTCCAGTGATGTTGCAGCTCTGAAATATGGCCAAACTGGTGGCAAGTGGCATCGTGGCAGCTGCACGCTTGACTTTTCTCAGTTCATGGGCAGTTATTTTGCGCCTTGGTTTTTCCACACGCTTCTTGCGACCCTGTTGACTATTTTGAATGAAACGCTTGATTGTTCGATGATCACGCTTCAGAAGCTTTGCAATTTTAAGAGTGCTGCATCCCTCTGCAAGATATCTCACTATTTTTGACTTTTCTGAGCCTGTCAAGTCCTTCTTTTGACCCATTTTGCCAAAGGAAAGGAAGTTGCCTAATAATTATGCACACCTGATATAGGGTGTTGATGTCATTAGACCACACCCCTTCTCATTACAGAGATGCACATCACCTAATATGCTTAATTGGTAGTAGGCTTTCGAGCCTATACAGCTTGGAGTAAGACAACATGCATAAAGAGGATGATGTGGTCAAAATACTCATTTGCCTAATAATTCTGCACTCCCTGTATATCCATGATACACATTTGTATTCCAAACGCTATAGTGTTCCTTTAAGTGAATTGGAGTATTTGGCTGTATCTCAAGTTTGAAAATAAACTTGAAAAAATCTGAAATATTCAGTATTACAATCCAGACCAGTTCTTCCACTTCTTTACAACATAGTTTGTAGTTTCATTGTGGTACACCCACCCTTTATTACAAGTAGAAGTAATTTACCCATTGATCCCTCACAGATCTAACAATACAATTACCTATCTCTGAGTAAATCTGAACTGATGACGTGGTCCTTCCTGTAAATCACGTGTTTGGGGAGGATAAGAAATTACAGATTAACATCTGCCATAGAACAAATTTCATCTGTAAAAATCCAACCATATTCTCTGAGTATGGGTGTAAACTCAAAAGGGGTTAAAAGAAAAAAACAGTTAAAGTGTGTCTTGAGAGCTTGGGATTTCAAATGCAGTATCAGGTCTGTTTAGATTTTCTTGGGTTGCAGTAAAACAATGAAATATTTGAGTTGTCAAGTTGAATGCGGAGAAAGGAGAGGAGGGTTTAACCCTTAAGGACCAAATGTAAAATTTGGCGATCATCTCAGTCAGTTTCCAAAATGTCTTATTGCAGCATAGAAAGTCCAGTTTATCTGGCATTTGCAAATCCATGGAGATTTACTTTTGTTTATTGAGTTAGACATTCTGTTAGTATTAGATATTGTAAGTATAAGATCTTAAAAGAACAGGACATAGGCTGGCATTGGTCCTCAAAGGGCTAAGAAAAGAATGTTACCCAAATGGGGTGGGAGGGGGGGGCGAGAAAATCAGATCTTGCTGATTTCCTTGCCACTCACATTTTATAAACCTGCAGAAGTCAACTTCTCACATATAAACTGTCTTCCAGAAGGCTACCTGTTGCAAAGGGCAGTGGAACAGCTGATGGAGCTCTGTGTTGCTTGCAAGTATGGGGCTGGGTAAGTTTTAAATCAGGCTGAGGGAGAGAGATATTTTAGGGTCAGATGGGCCTGCAATAAAGCTAAGGAATGGGGGAGATGCATCTGTGGACATTTGAGGATAAGGGTCATTCAAGCAAATACAAAGGGAAATATAAAAAAATCACAGAGATAATACAGAGGTATTCATGTAGGGAAACAAAACCATTAAACAAATAAGAAAGATATATGGCAAAAAAAGGTGGCGGGGAGGCGGTGCCACATGTGAAAAAAACCTGATTATGAACTATACAAGCACATATACAAGACACTACATAAGAGAAAATGCATACAAGATTTTAAAAAAAGAGAGTTTGAAATATAGATAATGAATAATAATCAGGAGTCGAAAAACTAAGTCCAAAAGAGTCTATGCCTGATAAATACAGCAAAATGGCCAACAAAAACCTTGTATAAGACATCAATCACAATCTTTTCAAGGGAAGTATATCCCAACAGGTACTAAGTACTATTTTGTAAGAGGTCTATATGGTCCTACTCACGTTTTCCAGAGCTATAAGACTAGCTCTAGTGCGGATGGCATACAGTGGTACAGTCCCCCTTATGGGATACGTGAAGTTTTGTAGTAGATGGATATCTTTCATGGAAATATATTCATTGAAAATAAGAAAAGAAATAATAATAATCACCAAGTATAAAAACACACACAACAGAAATTACAGGGTATGTAAAATATAATGAAATTAAGGTCTTCCAGAAGGCTACCTGTTGCAAAGGGCAGTGAAACAGCTGATGGAGCTCTGTGTTGCTTGCAAGTCTGGGGATGGATAAATCAGGCTATCGTGGTTTCCATCCTGGTTATCCGAGAGCACGTTTCTGGTATTGTTTCTTGTGTAATTTGACCTTGGCTTTGTTATTGACTATTCCGATCTCTGTATACCTTGAACTTTGGCTTGGCTTCTGACTATTCTGACTTCTATATTCCTTGACCTTTGGCTTACATTTACGTGCTTTTCTTTTTATATGTTCTTTTTATATGTTAAATCCGGCCGTTCTAAGGCCCAGTAATACGTCTTAGGGTTTTCTTTAAAGGAAAACAATCCTCTCCCTCCCACCTCCCATCCCAGGTAGCTGAACGGGTGAAAAGCCCTTCAGGTCACTTACCTGAGACACCGCCAATGTCCCTTGGCGGTGGTTTCGGGTTGGCGTCGCTCCTCCCAGTAATCACGTCAGCCGGTGGGTGAGACTGATCCCCCCGCCGGCTGAGGAAACCTATTGCGCATGCGCATTAGGTCTCCCCATAGGAAAGCATTGAAAAATATTTTCAATGCTTTCCTATGGGGAATTGAGCGACGCTTGAGGTCCTCACAAAAAATCTTTGCTATGAATCAGGAAGTGCCCTCTACTGGCTGTCTAGTAGACAGCCACTAGAGGTGGAGTTAACCCTGCAATATAATTATTGCAGTTTATAAAAAAACTGCAATAATTACAGTTGCAGGGTTAAGAGTAGTGGGAGTTGGCACCCAGACCACGCCAATGGGCAGAAGTGGTCTGGGTGCCTGGAGTGTCCCTTTAATTTTACTTAAGTTCTGCGTGTTGGGCATATTAGTGTATTCTGACAATACCTCAGCACAGAAGGCACCTGTCATTGTTGAATATATTTATTACCTGTTATGTATTAAATTTATATGTGTGTGTGTGTGTGTGTGTTTGTATGTGTGTATGTATGTATGTATACGTATATATATATAAAGTTTTGTAATATTGTATCCTATTGTAACAATGCAATGTTTTGTGGATCCAGGACATGCTTGAAAACGAGAGAAATCTCAATGTATTCATCCTGGCAAAATATTTATAAAAAAATATAGAAAGTTATAATTAGGCTGTCCATATTCGGACTTTGGAATGGTTCACTAAAACACCATACAAAGTGTAGAATGTAGTTTCACTCCTAATTTGCCACTTATACATTTATTATATAGATTTTAAATAAAGTACTGAGTAAATCCAGGAATTTGACTTTCCCCTCCAATACGCATTGCTTTTTAAAAAAATTCTTTATTTAAGAGACGAGATCAAGACACAAATTTATGACAGCCAACCTGATCACTCCACCTGATTTCTCAGTTTGTTTCCTCTATTCATCCTACTAGATTCCTCCATTACATTTAAAACAGTTAAATGACCACTATAATCACCCAGACCACTTCATTCAGATGAAGTCTGGGTTAGTGTCACTGATATTTTTCACCCACAATGTAAAACATTGCTGACTGTTTTAGTGATATTGCAATGCTTTCATTGTGGGATTAAACACACCTCAATGACTTTCTTCCTGACAGTGACTAGAAGGTGTTTCTGCAGTGAGAACCGAGGTTGACTCGGTTGACTGATAGAAGCATTTGATTGGTGGATCACAAGGACACACATTTGCCACTCTACGAGAAGCATTTGATTGGACAAAATGGTCATCAGGCTTGGATAGAGATACCAAGAAGAGGGTATCTCAGGGCTGTATTGCAGATAAGTTAAGGATTATTTAAATGGCATTTAAATGAAAAACTAAGGGCCCTGTAGTCTAAACAGCCTATGAAAGACAATAGAATAACAAAGAAAATTAAACTACCCCAGTGTTTATTTTTTATTTTTGTATTCTTTATTTAGAGCTTGTTCCAGGTTGTCACACTGAACATTTTAAATAAAAGCATGACATAGACCACATAAAACAGACAAATAAAACAGTGTATTGCTTTGCTAGCCGATGAATAACTGGATCAAGGGCTTTAATGTATATTAATAGTAATATTAAACGGGCTGATTAAATGCTGTGAACTCCGCCTGAATGTCAAGGGGATTTTATGGAGGGGTGGGTGGGGTATATCTAATGGAGCAGTCCACACATAAAGTATAGAGAGGGCAAGACCCAGTACAGGTGATGCCAAGTTAGTAATGGCTTCCGGGGCGGGGGGGATTGGGGAGTTATCAAAGACGACATTTTGGCTTAGTGCAATGAAAGAAATTGAGGCACAAAATGAAACCGCAAAAGCAATATAAATTAAAACTGTGCTATGCAGCGTCCCGGGCTGCCCAAAAATGAGAGTCATGACTTGCACTTTGCACAGGTCCTGCAGGAAGGTGCGGGATTCTGTCGCCGCCATCACCGCGCGCTTGTTCCTGAGCAATTGAAAGAGGAGCAGAACAGCACAGGTGGCTTGGGGAGCCTGTAAGTCCATCTATCAGTGCATTCTTAGGATTGCCAAGAGGAGACGTCAGAGGAATTGCGTCAGTTCACCGTCAGAGATGGGTAATGAACGGCAAGTTGGAAAGCACAACGTATTGGTATACCATCATGTGACTGGAAATAAGGGAGGAATCCGGAAATCATTGGAAATGAGGCTTGAAACGCTGGGCATCACCGTTCCCATGGTGATAGCCCGCGAATTCACAAGCCGGAAACCCATCACCGGAAGTAAGGGAGGAATCCGGAAATCATTGGAAACGAGGCTTGAAACGCTGGGCTTCACCGTTCCTATGGTGAGCGCCCGCAAATTCACAGGCCAGAAACCCATCACCTTGAAGAGATATATAAAGCAGGACTTGTCCCACAGAAGATATGAGGACTTTTTACATTTTTCACATCCAGTTGAAGAAGCTTTTTATCGAAACGCATCCTGGGAATTTTATGAGAAATAGTCTTCATCGAATTGGACTTTTTATGCCTAGTTAGTAATTGTATATATATATATATATATATATATTATTTTTTTTATGTACTAATAAAGGTAATTTATATTTTTTACCATTACTACTGGCATTGTTCCTGCTATTTTTTAAAAAGAAGGATTGTGGTCCTTGACCACATACACTCCCTGATCAGAGCCGATGTGGAAGGCTCTGGGCTTGTAAGTACGAATTTTACTCTTTCCACCATTATTTTAAACCAACGATATTGCACCATATGTGTTCTCCCTTACTCTAAAAATCAAGAAAGGGAAGAACACTTACCAAAGAAGGGATAGGGTCGCCTCCACGGACCCCACGAGCTATTGTATTGAGCTATACATACTTAGCTCTTAAAAGTGAGAGTGGGAATTTTTTCACTCTATATTCATACATACCTTTTATACCACAGTATACACTATGTTTGGTTGTATTTGTTTATATTTTTAAGGTATTGCATACCACCAATGGAAGATTTTGTATAAACATTAAGGTATTGTTACACAGAAGTTGATACACCAGTATGTTTTTGCACATTGTTGATTTTACCAATATACAGTGCTTCACCTTCACTTCACGATTTAACTATCTTAAAGATAAGAATTTGGTGTTACAGCAGCAGATTTACCTCACTTGTCTTATATATTAGCGCTAGTACCTTCCTCTAGTTTTGGGTTCTGAAATACCTCTAACTTTGCGGTTGTTGCACAGACATGAATCATTCATAGCATCCAGTCAGGCCTGATTAGCTTTGTGTGAGGTTTGTAGTTGTTGACGCTGTTCTTCTGCATCCACATGGCACTGTGAGAGGGTGGACATTTCTGTCAGCAATGGCTGTCAGCTCCTCCTGCATCACTGCCAGGTCGGCACAGAATAAGGTACGTATGTTGACCATCAGGTCCATAATATCATCTTTGGTGGCTGGAGCCCACCTGTCCTCAAACTGTTGCAGGGCATCAGGGTGAAGAGCCCTTGGTAGAACATCTGTGGCGTCCATTAGTTCTGGCTGTGCCGCTTCTTTGGCCTAGGCCTTGCCCGAAAGAGGTCTCTAATGTTCCAGCTTCCCTCCCCAGAAAGAGTTTTGAGTTTCTTAGATTTTTTCCAAATGACGTTCTAAGTAACAGGGGCACCGATGAGGTTGAATTGCCGCTGGATGATCAGTGAAAATGATCGGTGAAATTTTATATTCTGTGGTGCTGGAGCTCTGCCGAAATACGATCGCTCTTGGTCAAGCCACACACCACCAGTGTTTCTATAATTAAGGTACATACAGGGTTCAAATCTGACATTCTTTTCTTAGCCCTTCGGGGACCAATACCAGTCTATGTCTTCATAACTGTCCTGTTCTTTTAAGATCTTACACGAACAATATCTAATACTAACAGGATGTCCAACTCAATTAACAAAAGTAAGGCTGCATGGAGCTGCCAATGCCAAATAAACTGAACATTATATGCTGGAATAAGACATTTTGGAAACTGACTGAGATGATAGCAAAGTTTAACATTTGTTCCTTAAGGGTTAAACCCTCTCTTCTGGACTACATCCAATTTGACAACTCAAGCATTTCTTTGTTTTACTGCAACCCAAGAAAATCTAAACAGACCTGATACTGCATTTGAAATCCCAAGCTCTCAAGACACACTGTAACTGTCTTATTCTTTTAATCCCTTTCGAGTTCACACCCATAACCAGAGAAAAAAAATTATTTCTAGAGAAAAAATGTGTTCACTAATGAACTTGTCTTTTGCTATGCTGGCAGACACTAAATAAAGACGACTACCTGGTATCATTAGACTTTGTATGTTGGTAAAATGTTAGACTTGTATAGTAAAATGTAGATTTTTCTTGAACACTTTGAGAAGAAAACTGTTTTAGTATTGAAAACAAGATTTCCATAATTCCAATTAATGTTTCACTGGTTAGAATGCTACAGAATTCTTGTACATATTTTGTACATATCTTTTTCATTCTCTCTTCTCAATGGGAAGCTTTTGATAGGCTGAAAGCATCAGCTGGACAAGGGTCATCATGGGCAGTCTGAGCTATCTGTGGCTAAGTAGCCCATACACAGCCAGCTAAGAAGCACTGCCTGTTCTGATACCTTTCGATCATGGTCAGCATTAAGATTTCTAGCAATTTGAGCAGCAGTAGCTCTATTGTGTGATCGGTCCATATAGGCTAGCTTTCACTCCACTTGTGCACCAATGAGCCTTGGGTATTTATGACCTTGATGCTGATTCATCGGTTTTCCTTCTTTGAACCACTTTTTTGTAGGTAATAACCACTGCATACTGGGAAAACCCCAAAAGACTTGCCATTTTGGGACGCTCTGACCCATCTAGCCATCACTATTCGGTCAATGTCAATCAGATCGTTTCACTTGTCCATTTTTCCAGCTTCCAACACATGAAATTCAAATGGCCCGTTCACTTGCTGGCTTATAAATTCCACCCTTGGCAGGTGCCATTGTAATGATTTATTTTTTATAATGCTCTATTTTTGAAGTGCATGGGATAAGCAAAGATTACACAATGTACTCCTTTAAGTTAACATGAAATGAGGCATAAAGATAAAGTGTACAAAAGTTGGCAAATATGCTGTTCAGTTTGGACACAATATCAGGTTTTTCTCCACAGCATTCAGTGGAACACGTCTGCCATGATGTGTGTCTCCATATTATTTGTTCCTGGTTGTCTTGCCCAACACAGCCGAGTTGCCTCCTAGGAGTGGACCAGAATCACTCCCACTGTTCCACATGGGAGGGGGGTAGAAGATCCTTCCAAGGAAGGAACAAGGACAGCAGCCGACTCTCCCCATCTCCACCACCCAATGGGAATTGTTATACACAACAAATTAGGCAGCAATATGCAATGTCAATCTGCAGTTGCTAAGGCCAGTAAGGTTTTGTCATGTATAAATAGGGGCATAAATTCTCAGGATGAAAATATAATTTTGCCTCTTTATAAATAGCTGGTAAGACCACACCTGGAATATGTTGTGCAATGTTGGACACCTGTTCTAAAGAAGGATATCATGGCACTAGAAAAAGTGCATAGACGAGCTACAAAATTGATAAAAAGGAACGGAGCATTTTAGTTACAAAGAAAGGTTAAAAAATGTAAATGTCTTTAGTTTGGAAAAAACGGAGCCTCAGAGGGGATATGATAACATTATACAAATATATTCGGGGCCAGTACAAGCCATTATCTGGAAATCTATTCATAAACCGGGCTATACATAGGACACAAGGTAACACATTTAAGAAAAGTTTTTTTTACAGTAAGAGCAATAAGGATATGGAATTCTGTGCTTGAATAGGTGGTTTTAACAGAGTCCATACAGATGTTTAAACTGCAATTGGATAAATACTTGCTAAATATAACATACAAGGATATAATTTCTAATTAGTGATGAGCCGTGGGCGAAATGCGCGCGTCAGGGGAGCTCGTGGTTCTGACACCGTGGATTTAGACCAGATTATACCACAGTTGTTTAAACTTCGAGCGACCTTACCACTCTAGCTTTAGATACACCCACTATTCCCTTATGATGGAATTTAAGATACTAGGTATTTCATTTTACGATGAAATACATGAGTTATTATTATATTTCCGCAAGCTGGAGAGGCTAGGCTTCTATTCACCTTTGCTGATACATTTTGTTTATCATGCTTCGAGCATTGGCAACATTGTATTTACTCCTTATTCGAGACAGTGTAGTTTGATATGCTGTAGGAGAAGCCTCTATCCGCTATAATATTGAGGTTTTATTCTTTCAGCATAGGTGTATTGCAAAACATACTTTTGCACACACTATTGGCTGTTGGTTTCTGAAAACTTTTGAACAGAACCACACCATTACTCTAATTTTTATTAGGAACCTATTTTGGACCATTATTTTGATTTAATTTTGAATAGTGAATTCACTACTTTTTGTCACTAGTCTTGTGGCAGATGAATTTTAGATGATTATTAATAAAAGTTTAATTTTAAAGGGCACTCATTCTCTCTTACTTTTTCACTATGTCTTTAGTTTATAGGGTTAGCCCCTCCAAGAGTTGCCACTAGCTTCTTCTTCTCGTTTTGTTTCCTAATTAGTGAGGTAATACCGCTTGATCCAAGGAGACAGCTGACTGCTATTTTGGGGTCAAGAAGGAATTTTTTCCTAGTTTGTTGCAAAATTGGAAGCGCTTCAGACTGGGTTTTTTGCCTTTAGGATCAACAGCAAAACATATGTGAGGAAGGCTGAACTTGATGGACGCAAGCCTCTCTTCATCTATGTAACTATGTAACCCGCAGGCCTTGGCGAACCACTTTGGGCTTCCAGTTAAGTGAAAACTCGGGCAAGGTATCAGAGTGTTCCCTAGGGCACCCCTAACTTGGGTAATGCCCTTAGGTGTTGGTTCTTGCTTAGTATCTGTGCATTTCCAGAGGAATTAGCCAATTTTTCGGGAGCCCCTGCGACATAATAATCAATGTTATTAACGTCACCTGTCAGTGGTTTCAGTGTTGTGGCTGATCAGTGTATAATGAGCGTGAGAAACAGAGTGTAAGCATCACAAAGCACAAGTTAGATAGGGAAACAGAGCACAACCATACCATCAATCTAACCTGAGAACTGAGCAATATTAACCATAGGGTGATATTAGTGGGTCGCCTAGGGGTCCAGGGGTTAGATGGATCACAGGAATCTGAAATTATTTGACCCCTTTCACATCCCTATATAAAAAATAAAGATGGATGCAGCTACCCAAGTTTTGCTCATACCTCTGAGAAACAAATAAGACTATAATTAAAATGAGGGAAGTAATGTAACAAGACAGATTGCCTAAAGTACTAAGAACCCTTGGGCTAAGAGTGAGCAATAAAAACACAGTGACTTCAGTCTAGTGAGTCATCAATAGTTACTCCGGAAAAAAACAAAACAATTTACATACACTATACACAAGATTTAATAACCATAACAAATATAGTTTATTAAATGTAATTAAATCAATAAGTAAAACTGGATTAAACCTAGACAGAGAAGACTGAAAAGTAGGACATCATAAGGAAATGTCATTGGCATAATCACCCCTTTAGATAAGTATTAGAAGGAGATATATTTGTGGAATAGAGTAATTGTTAAGTTAAGCAAAGTGATTTAGACATTGGAGAAACAAACGAAAATCTGGGGGCCCAGCATTTCATAATTATTATGCCCCCTTAGAAAACATTGGTTAAGCAATCTGTATGCATATAATACATCGTAACTGTGGAGGCTATTTGTAGAATGAAATATAGAATTGTTTAAGCTACCTGACAGACCTGACCTCATCTCGAAATATATATAAACATGTGATTACTCACAAAAAAATCAATTATTCTGTAAAGAACTTAACACTGATATATTTGCATTTGTAATTATTTTACAAGCTATGTGAAGAAGATTACCCACTCTTTTGAAATATGGTTGTTTTTTTCTCTTATTTTTTAAAAAATTCTTTATTTGTTGAAAGGCAACATCTGATATATCCATGACACAGGAGAAATAACCAGCGACACCCTGTGCCTATTGCTCCGAATTGTTTCCAGTGTTGTCAAAGGAGTAGAGAACAAGTCATAATATTTGGGATATACAGTATAACCATAAAACGGGGAAAATGGAACTAAAATGCAGAATAACAAAAATATAAAAAAATCAAATACCCTCTGTGATATGGACTTTAGGGCAGTCTAGGTCTCCCTCTCCAGCCTTAAAGCCTCCCAGGGAGCCCATATCTTACTAAATCTGCTTAAAGAATTATTGACCATAGCCATGTCCATTTGAGGGTTGTCCTCTATTTTGTGTAATGCTTCCTGTAAAGCCAAGAGCCAATCCTTTAACCAGCCAGCAGGTAGAGCTATCCTCACTACCAGCTTTAAAATTTTTGGAGTCAGGGGGTACTTCCTCGATGGGCCTATATAGAAGGAAAGCTCAGGGAACGAGATTGAAATGCCAAACAAAATCCATTGGTAGTAATGATTTGATCTCATTCCAAAAAGAATGCGCTTTGGGGCACTCCCACCACAAATGATCCCTTCATACCACATATCCACCAAGATAAATCTTAAGTGGTATTTTCATTCTATATATCTTTGCTGGCATACTAACCTTATGTGGTGTACCATCTCATCATAATTTTAAACATCTATTCCGGTAGGCCTACACAGATGGACACTTTACGGGCATTTTCCCACTCTCTCCCCTCCTGCTCCTCTCCCAAGTCTTTTCCCGTTGTTGCACATAGCAAAGTTCACATTAAGCCTTTGAATTTATACAGATGGTATGGCAGAGTAAAGACACAAGGTCCTTTACTGCCTGATCTCTGCTCACATAGGTTCTCAAAAAAAGTGGTGTTTCTATCTGCCCCTTACTGTACCATGAGTTATCTTCCCAAATCCTGGATTTGCAACTCCTTTGCCATCATTCACACAGGGAATTCTCTAATATGCACTATGGGGGTAATTGGGGAAGTAGAATGTTCAAACTCAGAATAGCAGAACATGTCCTAAGAAGGACCATATGATATTTAGCTAACCGTATGTAAAAATTGCCAGTGATCTGAGCATATTAAGGTGTTTTCTCTTCTTTTTTTAAACAGTAAAAAAGTTGAAAACGACATCATTGTCACTTATAAATAATAATTTATAAATAATAATGATCTTTTACCCCTTTCATTATTATTTATATATAGCGGCATCATATTCCACAGGGCTTTACAAAGATTTTTCAAAATTTTAAGCATTCATGAAATCTTACATTGTGTACTGTAAGCTGCAAAACTCAGAGAACAAGGTAGAGAAATAACAGTGTTCAAGGCTGTGAATTGAGGCAGACAATGTCAGCAGTATGACTAAGAAAGAACAGAATGAAGTTCTAAAACACCAGGTACAGAAAACAAATGCAACTGAAGAGACCTGGAATGAAGGGAATGTCTGCAGTGGAAGATTGCTATTCTGTAGCAGAAAGAAGGTATGTAAAGAGATGGAGAACAGACACACATAATACTCACAGCTGCTGTTATTGCTCCTCCAGAACCAGAACTCCGAAATATAGCCACTATGGAGACTACCAACAAAATAGCAGCAGCAGAAACACAGCGCAAAAAATCCTGAAAGACGAATAAGAGAGTGATTGAGTGGTTACTTAATTCACCCCTAATGTACCCAGTTATGGTAAGCAATCAACCAACGAGAATTCACTCCTCATCATCCTCTCATGTTCCAAGCATTCCATCCATTTGTGAGCCAAGCATTCACTACATAAAAGCAAAGATCACTCCCAATTCCTGAAGACCACCTAACTTCATATACTGTGCAAATGATCAAATAATTTCACACCAATTCATCATAACTATTTACATGAATAATAAACTATATTATTCTTGATTCACTGGAATCCTAGTAAACTAAAGTAAGTTTTATCCATGTCTTTCAAAACTTTGTGTAGTAACATGTTAAAAGTGCTGAACGAATTGTCAGACCTGTATCACTTCTGCTGATGGGAAGAACATGAACAATGCAGTCATCAAGTATATGGCATTTATATAATAAATCAAGGCAGTTACTTTAGGATCTCTTTCATTTCCCTTCTGCAACATGTAAATTATAGGCAGCAATTTTTATGGATTGCTCAACTGCAAAAAAAAAAATCAAAACCAAGGGAATTTATATATAGAAAATACATGTTTTAGACCATTTTATAAGATATTTACAAATGGAAACAGATTAGAGACCACTTCGATACGTTTCCTGCTTTGTGTCTTGGTGCCAAAACTGGGAAAGGTTACACAAAGAAGAGAATCAACTGAATGGTCACCTGCTTCACTCAAAGCAGAAAACATGTTTTCATACATTCATATATTCAGCATTTACTAATGACCTAGCCAGGTTTAGTAGTGGGTATCTGAATCTGCAATAGAGAATCATATTGAGTGGACCATTGCTGTCAATATGACAGTAACCATTTGCTAGAGGAGCAATAATTGACCACTTTCACTGATAAACAGATAGGGCAGAATGTAAATGCAAGTCAAATACTCACTCATCGTCGGGTATGTTATATATCATCAGAAGCAGCACCCCTATCTCCATTTGCAGATAAATTATTAGATAGACACCTACTACATTTACTGAGCAGGTACTTAATGAAGTAGGCACCATACACTTCCTCACTAAGTACTTGTTCACAGTACAGGGAATCGACTAATCTCACACTATACACACATTCAATTCACATGCTCAGTCATCACCTATTAAAGGTCAGAGGTCACACACCATGCAGGGCCAGTTGAGGGCTGTCAGACGCTTGTTGTATTGACTGGAAATTAAGATGATGAAGATGAGGGTAATGATGAACTCGAAGAGTGGGGCGGCCAAATAGGCAGACAAGGTGGCAGCAAAGCAGACAAATACCACAAAGCACAGAACCTAAGGAGAGAGATATACGTTGTAAGGAAGATAAGCAAAATGCACGGAGTATGTTATTTCAATGGACAGCTGTCATTAGATCCCATTAGATATTTGTCAAATTGTGAAATCCAATAAATGAAATAGATGTGCCCAAATAACAAATACTTAAAGAAAAAATATATTTACACTGAAAAAAATACAAACATATTTATATATATTAGAGAAAAGGAATTATACATGCACTGATCAGCCACAAAAGTAAAACCACCTGCCTAATATGGTGTAGCTCCCCTATGTGCTACCAACATAGTTCTGATGCGTTGAGGCATGGACACCACAAGATCTCTGAACGTGTCCTGTGGTATCTGGAACCAAAATATTAGCAGCAGATCCTCCAAGTCCTGCAAGTTGTCAAGTGGGGCCTCCTTGCATTAGATTTCTTAGTCCAGCACATCCCACAGATGCTTAATCGGATTTGGAGGCCAAGGTAGCATCTTGCACTCTTTGCCATGTTCCTCAAACCATTCCTGGACACTTTTTTCAATGTGGCAGGGTGCATTATCCAACACCATCAGGTAACACCATTACCATGAAGGGGTGTATGTGGTCTCCAACAATCTATTCGTAGATAGTAGGTGGTATGTGTCAGTAATATGCACATGACTGCCAGGACCCAAAGCTTCCCAGCAAATCATTGCTCAGAGCATAACACTGCCTCTGCTGACCTGCCTTCTTCCTAAAGTGCATCCTACTCCCATCTTTTCCCCATGTAAATGAAGCACACACCAGGCCATCCATCTGATCTAAAGAACACAAGATTCAACAGATCAGACAACCTTCTTCCATTGCTCTATGGTCCAATTTTGATGCTCACGTCCTGATTGAAGGCGCTTTCGGTGGTGGACATGGGTCATCATAGGCACTCTAACCGGTTTGTGGCTACACAGCCCCTTATGTAGCAAACTGAAATACACTGTGTGTTCTAATAACTTTCTATCATGGCAAGCAATATGCTTGTCAGCAGTTTGAGCTACAGTGGTTCTATTGTGTGATCGGGCCAGATAGGCTAGCCTTCGCTGCCCATGTGCATTAATGAGCCTTGGGTGCCCATAACCCTGATCAGTTCACTGGTTGTCCTTCCTTGCACCACTTTTTGTCGGTACTAACCACTGCATACCGGGAACACCCCACCAGATTTGCCCTGATAGAGATGCTATCACCCAGTCGTCTAGCCATCACTATTTGGCTCTTGTCAAAGTCACTCAAATCTTTTGGCTTCCCCATTTTTACTACTTCCAACACATGAAATGCAAGAACTGATGTTCACTTGCTGCCTAATATATCCCAACCCATGACAGGTGCAATTGTAACGATATAATCAATGTTATTCACTTTACCTGTCAGTGGTTTTAATGTTGTGGCTGATCAATGTATATATATAATTAAAAAAATTATATATATATATATATATATATATACATTAAACATGCACTATGGAAAAATAATGCTATATCAGGGCTCTGAGACCTAGGGTCTTGAGGCTTCTTGTGATGCCTCCAGAACCACTTGATGGCATTATTTTTTCAAAATACAAGGTTTACTTTTATGTATCCACTATATCCTCTAGAAATCAATAAGGTTTTCTAAATCTATTACAACTCCATGGAAATAGAAAACACAATACAAGGCCTGTCTGCATCTGCATATGAACCAAATAAAACCTGGGGGGACAGGCCATAATTATCTCAGCCCAATGTAGGGATAATACAGTTTTCTGCAGAAAAAAAATGATATATTAGTAGAATGAGATAATCAACTCTTTTAATATGTTTTGATTATCCTAACTTTCTTAAACAGTGAAACATAAGATCTGAAGAGTGACACTAGATGCCCCTGTGTGTTTGAGATGATGCCACTAGCTTAAATAATGGTTCCTCAGTCTTTGCCTATGTACCTCTGTGATGTTTCTTGTGATGCTTTCTCTTCGTTATTTTGTATGTAGAAAACAGTTCCTACTTTTCCCATATAATATTGACTGGGGTATAATCTTAGTATACTTAGTATAATCAGCTAATAGAGGTCTCTGATGAAAAAAAAAGGTTGAGAATGCTGTTCTGATATTTCTCCTGCAGAGGACTGGTAAGTTCTGGGAGTGATAAGCTTAGTGTGACCTGAGGACAGGATGAGAGGGGGGCCCTTTGTTATTATTAACAAGGGACAAATGATTCCAAGCAGACCCCTGGAGGGAAATAATAAAGTTTGTGATGCTCAGGGCACTCCATGTACAGTAGTTGCAATGTATTGCTGCAGTGCTTACAGTTGGGTAATGGGTGTCTCATAAAGGGACAGGTAAGTGAGAGATGTCATAATGTTACCTACCAGCTCCATGAGAAGAATTCGTCCTTTCAATGACTTGAGGAACTCATTGTCCAAAATATTGCCACCACAGCTGGTGGGTTCTTCTTGTTCACTCATGCCCTGGCAGGGACTACAAGACGGGGGAGGGAATGGATGGAGAGACTGGTGGGTAACACAAAGCTAGAAATACAAATCCTACATTAAAACAGGCTGTGAGTTACTATGCAATACTTTGTGGAAACTTTCTGATGGAGAGCGAGAGATAGTGGATGAAGCAGAGAGATGTGCAGAGTGTAAAGCAGCATGTGACGAATTTCATGTATTTTGAGTATTGTTACTGTATGAGAATATTATTTGGGAGGAGATAAAATAAAATAATTTACCCGTCTCTGTGTTGATGAAGAGGATGAGCTGAATCTGAAGTTGCAGCTGATCGAGATTGCGTTACAGGAAGAGGGGAGAAGAGGGGGAGGGATGGAGAAAGAGAGAAGGGGGGGGGGGAGAATGGGAAAAGAGACATGAAGAAATAGCAATGGATATGATATACACATATATACTTATATGGATATGACAGACAGACAGACAAATACATCATTAGTACATGTTTTTGTATGTATGTCCGCACAAATGCTTTGATTTCTTTGTATACTTTTATCTTTATAATGTATTCTGTATGGATGGCTGTGTTTGTCTTTCTGTCTTTTAATTTATTATTATTTACTACCTTGCAGAGTTTTTTTTTAACAAATCGACCCAACTTGACAATACCCTTTCAATCATTTATAGAATTAGAGTTTACAATGATATTAGATGCCCAAATTACAACAATGTTTGACTTGGGATATAGAAAATTGTTTACTTCTAGATGGATTGATACATGCAATTTGGTAAGAGTTTGTTTATTAGATTAATTTACATGTAAAAAAAAAAAAATCAATAAATATAATAATAATATCAATGCTCTCTATACATGCCACTAACTAGACTACTATAAGATGCACACCAGGCAGAATTCTCTGCTACACTGAACATCATCTCCTGCTGTTAATTGAACCCTTAACAAAGAGTGGGGGGATTCATTATAGAGCTAGTGAATTGCAGTGAATTAACATATAGGTAAGAGTCAAAATGAAATAGAAGCTACATTGGGTGTTTTGTACCCCTGTGAAGAACATGGAGGGATATTCAATGAACACTCATTGAAGTGAAGAGAATTATCAACCTATAGGCTAAATAATCAAGCTATACAAAATAATCTATGTTGGCCTAAAGGATTGACAGCTAACCCATAATTTATAGTGTAGTAAATAAAATAATTCCGGGCATTTTCACTATGAAACAAACAAACAAACACACTTTCTGCATATAGACACCTATTTATAAAAATATATATTTATGTGTACTATAAAGTCATAAGGAGCCAGATATAGGCCCAAGGAATTACAATATAAAAACATGGCCCTGCTCTTTCATCTTCATCATTACTCAGAGGCAGAATATATAACACTATGGTTTTGGTTTTTGTTCACAATTTAGGCAATCATAATTAAGTTAGATTTTAGCACTATTGGTCAGAAAAGGATTGAGAACACAGGGCCCTATGCAGATTACCATTTGCTCTCCCACCTCCGCCCCCATCATTGTTTAATAGGGATGGTACCATGGGGATCAAGCAAATTCATGGTTCCAGGCCCCATGTTTAACAACTGGGCCGTCACTGCCTAGGGTCACTTTATGGTTAATCCTGGGCAGCTTAAATATTACAATATAAGTATGTCATGAGGCCAATTTCCCAAATTACATTGATTCAATGCATCTCTATGAGGTGATGCTGATTGGCACAGTACAGTGCTTTGCTGCACATGCGCAATAGCCTTCCAATATTTTCCTATGGGAAAGCACTGGATTGGCTGAAATTTAAACACCTTTTTACTGTGATTGGAGAGGCCAGTCACCTAAATAGTTAGTTTTACACTGTAGTGTTAATTTAAAACCCTATTATTCATTAAAATTATAGGTAGTCTTAGGCAGTGCTTTTGGAATAATCGTAATTTAAAATTGTAAATCTTGTAACAGTAATTAAATCTATTTTATTGAAGCATGCCCTCAGCAAGCCTCAGATACACCACCATAGTTAGTTGGAATGTTTTCAAAACAGTGCTGTCATAATGGCGCATGTAGCAAGCTGAGAGCAGGATTATTACAGCGCCACTCATGATGGTGCTATTTTTTACGTTTCTTCTTGGGCAAAACTGCTCTCATGGGGCCGAGCCTATTTGAAAATGATAGGATTTACAGTCATTCTATTGTAGAGGAGAGAAAGGGTAATATCTCTGTAGCTGTCTTTAATGAATTATAGATTACAGTGCGGAGTACATAGCTCTACTAAATGCCCCACCTTTTAAGTTTTGCTATAATGTCGTGCAGCATTTAAAAAAAAAAAAAAAAAGTTATTTAATAGAGTTGTTAAACTGTGGAAGGACTCTAAACTTTTTGTAGAACACTGTATGTAAAAATAAAAAGACTTTTTTTAAAATGTGTGGTATTTTAATAGCGTTAGTAAATTGTGGAATGGAGGACTATATTTTTCATAGGACACTGTATGTAAAAATGATATTACTTTTTTTGTAATTTTTTAAAAAATATATTTTTGGTAATATTACAAAAAATCTTTTTTTTTTTTTTTTTTTTTAAACCATTCATTTACAGTACACTCCTATTCAATCTGTGTACCCAAGGACATGTATTTGACAGTTTCTGAGTATGTAATGGGGGATGGATCAGAGAGGACAGAGGCCCCCCTGTGTGTGTGTGTGTGCAGAGAGAGGGGGTGGCTGGTGCTGACTGTCCCTACAAACAAAAGTCCTTCTGTTCCCACGCAAATAAAATTCATAATAACATATTCATAAAAGACAGCAGCATGGAAGGAGTTAAGGAGTGGTGCTAGTCTCTCTGTATAGTGTAATGACAGCTCTGCGTGTCTCACTAACACACAGTACATTAACCCCTTATTCACTGTGCTCACATCAAATGGGAATAGGGCTAGTCACAGCGTCTCAAGGACCTTCTGACAATGAAAGGGTTAATGCCCAACATGACAGGTTACCATGGCGGGATGTATTTATTTAATCATGTATGTATTTTTTAAATGCAAAGGTAACACCACGTGGGTGCTAATAAGGGCTGGGCAAAGTGTTATTTACACCCCCTGTGAAAAAGCAACAATATATGAAAGGAACCACTAGCCCTGTAAATGAGGCAGCATGGGGTTAATAATTACTGTACAGTGGGTAAAAGGGCTGATTGTTATGGGAGCAGCAGTAATCACATTGTGCAGATCTGGGCAGCAGATAATGAGTTAATCACTGTTTGCAGTGCTCCCCCCCCAGCTTTCCCCCCAGACAGTCTCCACCCAGCATGGCTTTCCTACAATTGGACGGGTGGGACACCCAGCTCCTATTTCTCTCCTCTACCTTCTCTCCTTCTCCACCAGCTCCTCCCTCCACCATTCCCTTCCTCCTCTCTCCCCCACCTTTGTGTTCTCTCCTTCCCCTTTCTCTCCTCCCCTTCTCTCTATCTGTAGTCTGGAGGACAGGACGGGATCCGAGGTGACACAGGACTTCTGAACTCTCTCATTGGGGTGAGATACCCACTCTCCTTAGTGTCCACTGGCACTTTCTCTCTATCCTCCACCCCTCTTTAGGGGCCCTTTATCACTCTTCCCCAGTAGACTTAGACAGATTTTTGCCCAAGGGTTTCTAAAAAGGTAGATCCCCAGCTGATGTACAACTTCAACTCCCAAGATCCTTTTTCAACGGTAGGCTGGCAAAGCAGCACGAAAATTATATTATTATAGTTCTAGAATGGCTGCGCTTATATATATATACACACATCTTTTATTCACACTATTAGCCATGACCTGTTCTACCAGTCATCCCCATGTTGCTTTCCTTCCCTTACTGCATTTAATCTCTCATTCTGTAAAATGTATGAATTGTTTGCAGATACATTTGTTATTTTTTTTTTTCCATGACAGTGTTTTCTAAATGTCTAAGGAAGTAATTTCATGGTCACCTGTCCCTGTGTTTTTCTTCTGTGTGTTTGTTTTGCCACTCTGTCATTGTTACATTAGTGTTACTTTTCACAATGTGCTGTTTATGATTTCTGTATTTTGCTATAGCCTCCTAGGTGCCAGGGTGTGCAGATTCACATTGGCTCCTATCTATCTCACTGTTCCTCCCTCCTCCATGGCATGTGAGTGACGGCAAAGAGGACGCAATGCCAGTAAGTGACTACTGTTTGTTTGCATGTTTATACCGTGCCATTTAGTGTAAATGCATACCACACAATTCATAACAATTGATCCCCTATTCACTCTGTGTCCTTCCTCACTGCCTTATCTCTTGACATTGAGCTGTTAAATTGTGTAGTTGGTAATTAAAGTGCTCAAACTGGGCAAGGTGAGTGTTAAGTCTAGAATTTAAAACGTAGGCCATACTATTTATATTATATAGAAAAATTGAATAAGTTGAATAATGTTTACCACTTGTTTTTATGGCCTAATTTTAGAAATTCGTTTCACATTTTAGTTGATAAAATCCAATGTGTCTGTATATTTTTCTCAAACTGCATCACCCAGTTTACATGAATGAATCTGACATGATACTTTGATTTGATGATTTGGCTCAACTGAAAAAAAAAAATAGATTAGCCATGACATATGAATAATAATATTTCCAATACACCAGCAAGCACTTACAGCACCTGTTAATTATTTCAACAAACTCATGTTATGATTGCTAATAGCAGCATCATGGTTAATATTGCATATTATCTGCCACCATTTTATAATGCTTTATCACATAACAATGGAAGACAGTCAGATGGAGCCTCCTTAGATAGGTTTATTTCTCTGCTAGTGCTGGCCATTCAGCTGGCTGAGTAAGATGGGGAATGTAGTTCATAACAGCTGCAGCGCCAAAGGTTAGGAATGACTGTTATGGGATCTGTGCTATGTGGCATGCGTTTTCAATTCAGCACAATTCATAGTTTAGAGAATGTGTATAGAGTTTCTGTCAGCATGTAAATGAGGCTCATCATAACTGCAGTGTATATTAATAGATGAAAGGCCCCAGATCTCACTTTACACATTTCAAGTCACGCACCAGTTTTAGTTTTTGTGCATGTGGCATCCATTTTAATGCATGCCAGGAATTCCTGCAGAACTGCACCTGCCTCCTGGTACTTATTGTCTCTAGGGGCATTTCAAATATTGTATGATATGGTATTCTAAATCCTCTCATTGAGGTGGATAGTCTTAGGCGCTCACCATGCATCCCTCTGTGACACACCACAATATACCATTAGCAGGCGACAAAAGTGTACAATTAGCAGATTTAGGGTATTCCCCAGACTACACACTTTTTCAGCCAGCAGCAGAGTGGTTGTTGCCTGTTCAGTTCTGTCTGCACATGTCCCTTATTTCCTGTTCTACTATAGCAGACTCTCAAGATGGAAATTATATTTTCTTGGCCTTATTTCTGCGTGGATGGCAGAGTAAAATACAATTGTGTGTGGTGCGTAAATCAAAGAAGTGTTGACTTAAAAATATTGGCTTTGTCTACAAACGTGTGGAGTACCAATATAGCATCTTTCATTATGGTGTATTTTTACAGTGCAGTATAACCTATATTTATTGCCACTTCCTTTGAGCAGAGGAGTGCATTTCTTGTACCTACTGCACCTGAATGGAAACTGGAATGTTGATGGCTTAGTCCCATGACTCACAGTCAGAAGATAAGTGGCTGAGAATGATGGAAATACAGTCCAAGTGATCTTGAGTGTATTTTGTATATAGGCCTCCAGTTTGCACACCACACACCTTTTCTTATGTGATGATTTCTGAGCATAATGGGACTTGTAGGCAGATATTTTCTCTGCAGACAGTTGAACAGATTTGTACTGTGCACACTGACAAACTGCTCCCTGTGTCTTTATTCTGTTTCAGGGATGATGTCACCACCACATGTTCTGTTCTCTTAAGGGGACAAGTATTTTCTGCATAATGGGAGAGAGACAGGGCAGGGTGAGGAGAATGCTTTTTATAAGCTTCCCTAAAGACATAGTTTCACCTCAGAGACAAAGAAATGGAGATGTAGTAAAAGGCCTGCTTGTGTATAGCCATATATAATAGGGAATGTCAAGAGAACATCACAGCTTTGTTTGCCTCGGCATCTTTTTCCAGCCACAGATATCTAAGGATTTTGATGATGTTGCGCATTTTTTTGGTTGACAGGGATTTCTGTTGGATTAAAATGACTAGTCTAAGACATCTCCCTCTGATAACTCAGGATTCATTGGCCTAGCTGTCTGTTTTGTGATGTTTTTAGTTTTAGTACCTGTCTGGGATTTGTGATATCTCTCCATTGATGTGAGCTTTTCTGGCTTGTAGTGTATATCACAATTTGAGTGTATCCCAATATGTGGTGTTTGTTTGGTTATTAGGTTTGTAGTGTTTGTTCCTGGATTGGACTCTTTGCTCTTTCAAATTTAGGTGATAAATGTCACTGAACAGAAATCTATTTTGATTGTTAATTGTCTCTATTTGTTTTAGAAAATGGTTTGTTGGTACCATCCTGTTTATAAAGGCCCCTCTCTGAGAGTTGTCACTAAACCTTTATATGTAAATGTCCCAGGGTGAATGCACTTCCCTCCTGCTGTGTTAGGTTCTTTGCGTGGAGGTGCCAGACTGTATGAAATACTCTGAATGCAGTTGTTTATCCCTATAGCATTGCAAAGCTGGGAGTATAATGTTCCATGATGTTACTGTTTATAAAGGTCCCTGCCTGGTTAAAATACTTTTATTTATTTATTTTTCTAATGTAAAGGTCAATCCCAATTGCTTTTAACTACTGGGTTTTGTCTGACACAAAATTTGCTCCACTTGCTCTTTCAGTGAATCTCCATTGTTTTAAACAGGCTATTCATGAGGCAGGCTACTGCCCACAGACAATTGGTTACTGTAGCAGTGCCTTATTCCGTGCAAAGGGAGACCCTCTCTGACACTGGAAGAGAACTGAAGGTGTGAAGTTGATTATTTCCTTATTGTAAATTATAATTTTAAGGGGTCACTTAACCCATGTGGCAATTAAGGAATGTGCCAGTAAGATAAATCATGTGCATCATTTGGTGTATTGAAAAATATGTGTATGAATCTCTGAACAAAGATTATTTTGCTGGAGTTTAATGTAACATATATGTTTTGCTTAGAATTGAATCCAAGGAATGCAGAAAACCAAGTATTATTATTTTTTAAAAGAATCCTTTAATTCGCAAACAAAAAAAACAAGTTTGCCATTGTTTATTACTTGCATGGAATCCAGCCCACTTTGTGACATTGTACTAAAATATGTGAAAGCTTTCAGGAAGTTTATCTGATATTCCTGCCTGACTGTTTACAATTCACAGTGCACATCAAAGGTGAGAGACTGAAGGCAGGACTTACTTGTCAATAGTAGCTGGTATGCTATGCTTGTGCAAAATCACTGTCCACAGAGAAACCGTAAACATGTAGGGATTATATGATTATGTGTGGGGACTATTGACTAAACAGTGAGATGTGTTGGGGGACTTCATCTGGGAACATTGAATTGGAGTTCCACTCAGTATGGGGCTAACAGACAGGTCTGTTTCTTCCTTTGTTCATGTGCCACGTGGATATGCTAGAATTTACTCAAAATAAGCCCAGACTTGAGAGAAGATATGATTGTAGGTTCGGGGCACTGTTGAACTGCGTGGCCGGATTTGATTCATCCTCTATAATTAGTAGGATTCGACCAACTGCTGTGTTGGTCTGTGTTCATCTCAGGGTATTTTGTGATGGTAGTTTGAACATAATGCATGCGCAGGTTTCAGCTCCTGTCAAAGCAGGTCACTCTTACTTTAGGGCTCTAAGAGAGTTGTTTTCAATGAGTGTTGCACAGATCCATGGTACAGTTCTTCCATTCTTGCTTATGGAAATCCAGAACAGACATCTTCCAGTGGGTAATACACTGTTTTTGTATTCCTGTCTGTGAGTTGATTATTCTGAAAGACATTTGCCTGTGCCACCAGACTAAACATGTTACTTTGTGAGTGTGAATGTAAATTAAGGGATGTGGTTATCCCTGTCCTTAATTTACCTCATCAACCTCCACTATATCTAAGCGGGAGACGAGCATCATACACCCTGACTCTTCTTGGCTTCCTGACGAGCGACCCGGCGCCTCAAAAACTATTGCGGCCTACCTGTGGGAGCGAGTGTGGGAGACACGGCCGATCTCCCGACTGGCTTATCTGCTGGAACATGTGCACGTCAGCAGGACTCCCGATTCTCCCCTCCCCCCCCCCACTGCTGGTGGGGGTTATCCAGGCCCCAGTATCCAGGCTCTACTCACTGGTGGACTTGTGACTTAGCTCACAATCCTGCGGTGTAAATCTTATCCCCTTACTGGAGCCAAGATGGCGGACGACACCTAACACACCACAAGGCCTAGTGGATACTACTTTGGTGCGACTAGATGCCATCTTCATGGTCTTTTGGCACACGCTTGAGGAGAGGCGAAGAGAAGTAAGCCTGCCACAACACTTACCTCCCAAAGCCAAGCGCAACGTGTTGGTCACTACACATCGAACGAAACAGGGAAAAGGGTCTGGACCTCCTTCCACACTTCTGAGTCCCTCATGGTTCAAGACCCGCTCCTGCAATCCCAGGCTGAAACCCTCAAGGGAGATAATCCCATTGCCTCTCCCACACCCTCAGATTATGATTCAACGCTGCTATCCTGTAACCACGGCCTTCTGAGATCCTGCTCCCGGGACCAAGAGTAATCAGGGCAGTGGGAACTGCACACAGGCTGTTCAAGTGGCCTGGGGCCAGCGAAGGGGCCGAGCACGGACCTCTGGGACTCAGTCCAGATATGGGACATTTGTGGCAAGTGTTGGGGTTGGGTAAACCCAAAAACAAAGCATGAATGCACGTGGTACACGAAGCTGCTTCGCCCCCATTATGTCCCATGCCGTGTGCCCTACCTGTAATGTCCACCCACCAGTGATAAACCATAGCGGGGCAGTAACTATTGCTCTCTGTTCATCAGTGGTTAAAACTATGCTCAAACCATATGTTAATATAGCCTGATCCTTATAAGCTATCACCATGTCTAGCTATATGATATTAGTTAACAGTCCTTATTAATTGTATTAGTTTTGTTTCATATGCTTACTATGTCCTGATTGGAAGGCTTTCTCAGATCTAAGCTTTGTTCTTATACCTACATAGGCACTACCCCTGTTTACTGATCTGGATACATAGATAGAAACTAATGTCCAATGGAGCTGCAGTGGAACTACTACCCTCTAGTCACCTATGCCTGTCTGTTCTCTATTGCACAGTAAAAATAAAGAATATAAAAAAAATGTGTGATGTCTCTGGTCCATGAATGTTTCAAGGCTGTGTAAAACATTCTGTTTACGTTTTCTGTCTATAAACTGCACCTGCTGCTTATAAAGTGCTGCCCTGCAGTATGCAGAATCCACATGTTCCAAAAAGGAAATCAGTCAATTATTTGGACATCTCTTAGGGACCACCATGATTGATTGATTTCCTTCTGTCAGCATATTGATTATAGAAGATGCTATACAGACAGCACATTTACCCAGTTACAGCTTGTAGAAAAATACCATTTTGGCAACTATATAATTATCTAATTTAGAATTCTCTAAAACATTCTGGTTACATATGTTCTGAGACTCCTAAAAAATATAATATGTTCCTGAATAGCACCTACATTATTTAAACATAAATAGTCACATGAACACTAACCAAAAAGTGTTGTTTTCGATGTTCTGTAATGGAGCTTCGTCCATTTTTCAGGATACTCACCTCCTCTACAACCGTTCCTGCGCTGACACTGGCCCACCTTTGTGAGCGTGAATTGCCTCTCTTTGGGAAAGCCCTGGATTACTTTACCAACGCCGGCTTTCAAAGCTAATTTCGGCCAGTGCAGAGAGGGTATGCAGGCAATACTGCAGACAGACATTGGCATAGAGTCTATACCGTTAGTCTGTCTGCCAGGGAAGGGGAGCGTATATTTTTATGAAAGATTGCACAAAATGTGCTAGTAATTTCGCTAGCACAATGTTTAGATGAAATTGTCTGCATAATAAGAATATCCAATCAAAAAGATGAAGTACAGATATCCTTTAAATATATAGGTCAACAACTCCTTATATTGGCTACGGGTGTTTGTTCAATGTTTGTGTTTTTAGGGATGCCAGTTCCTGTTGGATTTCCTTATTAAATGGAAAGTTACACTTAAATGTATTAAAAAAATTGTATGCTACAGAAAAGCTTGAGTCACGCTGAGTTTTTTTTTAAACACCTAACTGTAGTGAATTAAAATGCAAATTGTCGTATTCAGGCAAAAAAAAAAAGTTAATTTTGAAAAAAAATCGACAACTCAGCTGTAGTCAGAGCTTGTCTCTTTTTATCCTAAAGTTTGAGATTTGACCTAATTCACTACAATTGTGTTTTACAGTCTAGTAGATAAAGGTTACTTTGGTCAGTAAATTTGCACCTAGTATCAATATAAAGGAAGTAAATTAAGGCTTAAAGTCAGACCCCAGGGGTCCAGTGTCACAATGTAATCATTAAATGCTTTGAACTGCATGTTTGTGGGTCTGTCTTTCTCTATGTTTTGTGTGTCTCTCACTTTTTATCAATGTTTGCTTTTTAGTTTAAGTCACATAGTTTAACTCTTTGATATGGACTAGAACTCACGAACTACAAACAGAGTGTATTTGTTGGAACTGCTCCTCTGTTTTCAGACCTGGGTGCCAGAATTTCCACAAAACGTGCACACAAAATCCTGCAGGTGCACTCTTGTAACACAAATGATTTATTAAGGCACTCATCACAGAACAGCAGATTCTGGTTCTTTTCTTATGCAAAACAAAGTTTCTCCTAATGAGAGAAACAAAGGTTGCCAAAGTCTGTGGTTCTTTATGTAGCCCCAGCCTATTTACGGGCCACGTGTTATTAAAATCTCTGACTCAAGTGACAACATAATGTACAGAAATATTATTATTATTATTGCCATCTATATAGCGCCAACAGATTCCGTAGCGCTTTACAATATTATGAGAGGGGGGATTTAACTATAAATAGGACAATTACAAGAAAACTTACAGGAACGAAAGGTTGAAGAGGACCCTACTTCAAACAAGTTAACAGTCTATAGGAGGTGAGGTATAAAACACAATAGGACAGGAAATAGCAATCACATAAGGGGTGAGTGAACCTTGCTGGAGGAGAGAGTAGAGTGCTGTCCTTTAGGAGAGAGCAAAGGACAGGTATGTGAGGTAGAGATTACTGTGGGAGGCCATAAGCTTTCCTAAAGAGATGGGTTTTAAGGCTCTTCTTAAACGATTGAAGACTAGGGGAGAGTCTGATGGCATTAGGCAGGCTATTCCATAGGAGAGGAGCCACCCGCGAGAGGTCCTGCAAGCGTGAGTTGGCCGTACGGGTGCGAGTTGCGGACAGGAGAAGATCATGGGCAGAGCGGAGAGACCGAGAAGGAGCATACCTATGGATCTGTGAGGAGATATGAGGGGCTAGTATTGTTCAGTGCTTTATAGGTATGGGTTAGCACTTTGAATTGACTCCTATAGGATACAGGAAGCCAATGTAAGGACTGACAGAGGGGTGAGGTGTGAGAGAACTGACTGGAGTTGAAAATCAGTCTGGTCGGCAGCATTCATTACAAACTGTAGCAGGACAATACGTCTTTTGGGAAGACCAATTAGGAGAGGGTTACAATAATCCATGTGGGAAATTACTAGAGCATGGATACACAATTCACTTATAATGTAGGGTTATAAAACATGGTCCTGTGCTCCATTCAAATCCTGATTAATACTCCTACCAAACTGGCTAGTAGTAACTTAAAGAAACACTCCTGTGTGGACAATTTAATTCTCAATTCATTTTATAAATAATGCATTAAAATGTGCACCATGAGGCAAATTCTCAAGTACTACATCCCATTTACTTATAGGGGATAATTACTGGGCATCCGTTAGTATGCTGGTACACAAACAGACTCTCAGTAATTGTTATGTAAATCAATGGAGGAATACAAGTATTTTAATAGTGATGCTTACAGTCTTGTCATGCCTTCAAACAATGTATGAAATAACATTTGTAGGATCAACAACACATCACATCTCTCAGTTCCTTCTTCTACACCCAGTCGGTCAGGAATAATGGAAATCGCTGTGGTTTAGTTTTTATATATCTATAAAATCTGGAACACTGTTAGATTTTCAAGTTTGCCACCGCCACTTCAGCAGTAGACATTGTGAGTCTATCCCCAAGTTACTTTAAAGCCTAAATATTTTGTTTTTGAATTGTATCTGCAGGCACAGCTGGCCCTGGCTCTGTATGATAATGCAGCAGAAGCTCCTGAAGAGCTTAGTTTCCGAAAAGGAGATGTGATATTGGTTCTAGAGCGAGATGCCCCTGCGCTAGGAGGATGGTGGCGATGTTCTTTAAGAGGACAACAGGGAATTGCCCCTGGGAACCGATTACGGCTTCTTCCAGAAACCTCCTCACATGAAAACGAATACCAGGCTCCTCGTCTTCTAGGTGCCAGTGGAGATCTTAACAGTCAGGGTCAGGAGCCACAAATCAGTGTGGATACATCACAAGCTCAGGCAGGCACTGAGGTTAGGTATAGATATAAAGACATATTTTAGTCATACTAAGATAATGGTGAAGATATTCATATTTCCCTTTCTTTTCCTAGGTATATCAGGTTCCTTCCATAGCCCGTCTTTGCCTTTCCCCTACACATAACCAAGCTCAGGATGAAATTTACAACTCACCACGTCTGGTTGGAGTATCTACACAACAATTGACGGAGGTGAGGACACTTGGAAAATGTCAGCAGTCATACAAGACCAAATGCACAGTCTTCACAGACAGTTTAATCATGTTCCAGTCTACAGGTATTCTGTATAATAAAATAAAAGACATTTTAATGACCATCAACCCATATTGCAAATGTTCCTCCTGATCCTCCCACCACTTTTATGCCATCAACAGCTTGTGAATACCTATGTATTCCACTTGTGAGTAAAACTTCATGCACTATAGAATGCACAATCTGCCAGTATTGAATGTGCATATCTTTGTCATGGCCGAAATCTTACATAGTTCCATCTTCTGCTTTCTCCACTGGTAGCTGTCTTATACTTGCACACTGTAAGATTTTTACTTCACTATAACAATCATGTTATGCTTTCCTGTTCTGCTACAGGTATATGACACACCTTCTGCACTGCAACGAGATGTTTTCTCAGCCTCTGAAATATATGACAGTCCAGCATTACGAGTGAAAGATGTGGCTGTGGTGCCCCCTGTGTCTGAAGAAATTCCTGAGGACATCTATGATGTACCTCCTGCATTACACTGCATTACTCATAATGAGGATGATGAAGATGAAGGCGTTTACTCCCTACCTTCCAACCTAAAGCGGGTGTCAGGGCTGCAAAATTTGTACGAGGCTCCTGAAGATATCCTGAGTTCAGGCCATCTCCCAGAAACAGTAGAGCCAGTCAATACCCATAGACTTTCTGTTTCCAGCACAGGCAGCACCCGTTCTGCAGATTCTGGAGAAAGTCGGGAGTCTAGCATACAATCTCTGCACAGCTTGGATACCCGTAATGATGGTAATTGTACAGTGGAGGGTTTGAGATTGCTGCACCAAGAACTGCAACGGACAGTGGCACCTGTGAGTGATAAGGCGGAGGGAGGCTCAATAGACAGGTGCCAAGAACATCTGATATCAGCGCAGGGAATGGAAGCTCTGAAGGATTTTCTTGGCTTGGCACAGGTTGTTCTTCTTCGATCCTGCCAGGCTTCAGACCCTGCTCTTCATCGGGAACTTTCTGAGCACCTAGAGCATTTGGAGCATGCTTTAAGGGAACTTGTGGATGGAGGCATGGAGGTGTCTTTGATTAAACTGGTACAGGAGCATAGCGGATGTATTGTTAAACTGGTTAGTGCTAATGCTGGCCTCCTTTTCCCACGTCCAAGATTATCATCTAGTGAGAGTCTTTCTCGGCGCCCACTTCCAGCTCTACCCACTGCATCCCCTGCCCCTTTTCGTAAGGGCAGCATCCAGGATAGACCTCTGCCACCCCCACCAACTCTTATTTGTCCAACAAGTGATCATGAAGAGAATGCTGACAGTGAATATGAAAGAATACAGTGCAGAGACAATCATTATGTTCATCTACAGGTAAAGAAACAATTATAATTTTGTATTCTTCACCTTTTTACTGCCCATGATACAGCTTTTTATTTTTAACATCTCCTTCAAAAAAATAGTAAATCATTTTATTTTTGTGAATAAAAGCAGAAAGAAATTCAGCGCTTATAAAATACTGATACAGTTCAAAAGGCAGCTTAATCACCAAATCTCTTTTGTCCAGTAGAAAATGGAAAAGGTAGGTGTAGCGCCTAAGGTGTCCTTGAAGGTATATGTAAAAAAAGAAGAAACAGAACTAGTAGCGTATTACATAAAAATTCATAGAAAAAGTTCACTCACACTTTTCAAGAGCTTAGGTTCAGCTCCAACTTGAGCTGAACCTAATATCCTAATATCCTAAAAAATGTGAGTGAACCAATTTTCTCCAATTTTCCGTAATTTTTTTATACAACTCATTTAAAGCGTCCTCTAAAGGTGTCCTTGGAGGTTTATGTAAAAAAAGGTGTCCTTGAAGGTATATGTAAAAAAAAGAAGAAAAAGTACTAATAGTGTATTACATAAAAATTCATAGAAAAAGAATTTTTAAAAAGTTCACTCACACTTTTCAAGAGCTTAGCTTCAGCTCCAACTTGAGCTGAACCTAAGATCCTAAAAAATGTGAGTGAACTAATTTTCTGCTTTTTCCATCTTATTCTACGAAATACACTATTAGTTCTTTTTTTTTGTTTATTTATTTTACCTTCCTCTTTCAGTTTATTTTTGTGTTGCTCATTTCATACTCCAAGATGTTCCTAGTGTTCATCCATGCCCCCATATTGCATCACCTCAGTTTCTTGATCTAGTAAGCATTTATTTTACCCTGTCACCATCCAGTGGTTTTACATAGTATCTGTCTTTGCATTCATTGTCCATTGCCTAGTATTGTTATCTTGTGCATCTTATTTTTCTAGGGAACTGCTGCATCACAGACTGTACCAAAGCCCAGAGATAAACATACAAACACAGTGCAGAAATGTTCACAGGAGAAAGAGGTGAGTGCAGCCGAGACTAGATCTAGGACCAGGATCTACTAGACCAGGAAACACTAATCAATATTTAGTGATTTACTGAAATTAAAACTTGGTAGAATTATTTTTGGCAGTAATCACAGCTGTAAACTATTTTAATCTGTATTTTTTGACAACTAATTTTATCAAAATAACTTACGCCTTATTAGTTTGGATAGTGATAGTTAGTGAATTGCAATTATATATTTCTACAGATTGTGAGTGGATTGAGGTCTGAACTTCAACTTATCCATTCTAAGACATTTAGGTTCTTGACTTTAACTCATTGTAGTGTAGGTTTGTCTGGATATTATTTAGGGTCATTATCCAGATGAAAGGTGAGCCTCTCAAGTGTATTGCAAACTGAAACAGGTTTTCCTCTATAAATTACCTGTATTTTGCTTCATCTCTGGCAGTGCAAAGTATCCCTACAACACAATACCAGCATGCTTAACCATAAAGAAGATTTTTTTTTTTCTCACCAGTCATCCATATGGCTGTCTAGGTCTGTTTGGCATCTAGGTTATAGTTGTCCCACAGGGAAGTTGGGGGGTGTACTCCCATCTTATCTTCTTCCAGCTCCTTCAGAGTCACCATTGGCATCTTGGTTATTTCTCTGCCTACTGTCTTCCTTGCCAGGTTACTGAGTTATGTTAGATACCCTTCTAGAGGCACATTTGTGGTTGTGTAATACTCTTTGCATGTCTGTAATAATGCATTTACTGGTTCTCATGAGGATATTCAAAGATGTATATTATAATCCAAACCTGATTGGTGACCATAATCTTAGACTTGTTTGCTTTCTTACTGGTGTTTATGATGTTTGATTAAGCCATGATCTGTCACAAAGTCATGGACCTTTTGAGGAACAGGTGCATATATATTGTGAGCATGTGACACTTTAATTGCATACAAAACTAAAGTGGGATAGCCAAACGTTTTAGAATGATGATGGGGCCTCCAAATATGGTAGCAAACAAAGATAAAGGCTCTGTTAGGAGCCGAAATGTTGCCGCTCTTCATCTATTATATTTATATATATATATTTATATATATAATTTTTTATAATTTTAAAGGCAGTTTTTTGCACCAGGGAATATTTACAGGATTTCTAGCATTAGGCTTAATCCAACAAGTTAGTAAGGTTTATTAAATGAAAATGTAGAACACCAGAATCCTGACTCCCAGTATTGTGAAACCATTTGACAATTTACCTGTGGTCCCCTGGGTGCCTACCGCCACCTCCTCTGTAGCCTGAAAAGTCCACTGAGCTAAGCCCTGTTGAGCACTGCACGCCCTGAGGACTCTATAGTTTACTTCAATTCCAAAATACAATTAATTTGCAGATGCTATTAGTGTGGATGTAATGGTACAATATCAGTATACATCACTAGACTAGAAAGCAAGATTGACTAGTGCAATGCGTAGATCAAACAGTCCATGTTAACGTTTTGCCCAAGTTGATTTAGCTTTACAAGTGCTGAGGTAGGGTTCACCTTATTTTTATTACCTTATTCACCTATTTTGCATTATGGACATTTATTGGTTGAAAATGTTAGCACGAAAGTATTTTAATTATAACAGTTAACTCTATTGCTACAATGTAAAGGTATGAACATTAAATTCCATCAAGATTTCCATAAAATCACAGCATTAACACAATCAGACTTTAGTGGAACATATTGCTGTAAAAGTTAGGGGCGCCAAAGCAGATTTACCATTGAATGAAAGCACTGACTTGCTCAACTGAATTTTTGCATTTCAGACAAACACCAGCATAGAACCCTCGGAGGAAGATTTGCAGTTGTTGCGGTTTTATGCAACTCAAAGTAACGGCCACCTGCAGACTCTGCAATCCTGTGTTGGTGCCTTCCTAAACAGTGCAAGCTCACAGCCTCCCCGTGTGTTTGTGGGACATGGAAAGCAATTGGTCATTGCAGCCCACAAGCTTGTGTTTATCGGTGACACGCTCGGCAGGCTGCTAGGATGTGCTCAGCTGCAAACAAAACTAGCAGGGGAAGGAAGTGCACTATGCCAAGCACTTAAGGAAGTAGTTCTAGCAACAAAGGAGGCAGCAGCCCTGTATCCATCACCTGCGGCACTCAAAGCTATGGCAAGTAGCGTCTCAGCACTGTGTACCTGTGCACGAAGCTTTACAGACTTGTTGCAAAGTTTGGCTAGCTGAAGTCTGCAGAACAAAGCCAAGAATGTTGCATAGTTTGATGTATCATCCAGGTAATATGGCAAACAGCTTAATATCTCGGGGCTTATGGCTGTGTCTGACCAGAAATAGCAATCACCTGCCATCCTTAACACTTTACAGTCTTGTTTGTATATACCTTTTTATTTTTTGTATTTTCTGTTCATTTTGTTTTTTAAACAAATTATTTATTTTTTATGAGCATAAAAAAATGACTCTGCTGTGGTTTCAAAATAAATAGTTATAGGTAATGAATTTGATGAGATATCTTGATACATATGTTCAGTATAGTAATGAAAGTTGGCTTATGTTCACAAAGTAAATGGATTCAGTATAAAAGAGAGGGCAGTCTTCCTTCAATAAAAATGCACTACATTTTCTCTTATACAAAACAGCATGTAATGACTGTTACAAACATATGCTTGAACACTCTGTAAGGTGGGTATTTTTCCCTCTGCCTGGATAACTGCAGATCCATGTTTTTCAGTCTCTCCACTGTGTAATCTTCCCATAGTTCTCATTCAGTCATTCAGGGTTATTTGCTAAAGTGAGAAGCCAAGTTTCAAGTTTAAGTTTAAAATAGTAAAACTGGAAAAATTATCTTACTAAAATATGCTTCCAGTTCTGCTTCTTCAGCCTTAAATTTGAGATTCACTTTAAATGCTCACTTTATTTAATTGACCTACAGAGGTATCTTAGAATTCTCCATATCATAGCATCCTCTGTTTCTTTTAGAATACAATCGTGCTTTTTTAACTTTCCCCATTTTTCAGCCATCCCCTATTATTGTTACTCCATATAACAATACAGAATGTTCCGCATCCATACGCATAAATGCATACAACAGAGTAGAACACTGAAACAGAAGGCTGCCATTGGAAACAGAAAAGGGACAACTGTAAAATAATTCAGCATTGACTGGGATAAGCATAAGACGGGCTCAAACAAGATTAAAAAAAATTTAAAAAAGAACAAGGTTTCGAAAGAGAAGATTTTGGGGCTAAATGGACCTTTGTATCTGTGATGGAAAAGGTCTAGTAATTAAATACATAAGATACAAAATATTTCTTAGCTCAGTATTACAGTGCCTTAAAAACATCATGGTTCGGGGCTTACTGTGCTTCTAAATTATTTAATCAGTTTTTATATGACATGAAGTATTGTTTTGCCTAAAGTAATCTATTTACCAATTGCTTATTCTTCCAGAGGGATTCATGTTACTATTTAACTCCTTTGATGGGAGAGAATATGCTCTGACAGCTTGAGAAGAGGGATTGTGATTAGAGGAGGTGGGCTCATGACAAACAAGCATAGTTCTGAAAAATGTAAAAGAAAATGCATTAAATTAATGACAAAGAAGTGTGGTATACTGGCGCTTAACTGAAAAATGAGTGCAGCTAAAAATCCACCGTAAAATCAATCACTAAATTTCACTCTTTAAATATCAGAAACAGACACCTCAGGGTGGATAGCGCACTTACACATGAAACATAAATTGATTATGATCAAGATATCACCATATAATTATTATTGCACTGTTAGGTGAATAAATTGAAAATATATATACCATTTGCAGAATGAAATTGAAAAATAAAATGCTCAATATAGGGCAGTACAGCTAATATATACAGGTTCTTTGTCTTTATCTCTTCTTGGGAGAAATTGATCAACAGAAGTCTTACCTGAGAACTACCTTTATCCCACCCATGCTGATATACCTGAGCCAGTGATATACAGGCTCCTAAAAATGTGAGTTCGATATTAAAGAAAAATAATATTTTATTACCTGTATACTTTAGCTATACTGCCCTGTTGTGAGCATTTTATTTTTCAGAAAAGGGCGTGTTTACATTGCTGCCTAGTAACTCCTAGTGACAGTGACTCAGGCGGCTACTAGAGGGTCCTATGTTCAGTGTCTCAAGCGTCTTATTAGGCCCTGCGATTTCGTCATTTTGATGGAAAAGGGGGCGTGGCTTGGTTTTATATGTTGACTATAGTGATCCTTTAAAGGTGACCTGTCATGCCCCAAACAATTTATGCCCATTAGTTTGTGTGTAAGATTCTTATTATATATTTTGCTAGCAAATGTATAGATTAGAAGGAAAAACCTTTTTAAAAATAGGTTTTGCTCCCACCTGTCAGGAAATGCCAAGGCGTTCCGAGGCATTCACTGGCAAGGGAGACCAGAAAAAGGAGGTCCCTATGCTCTACACCTATAGCAACTCAGGCTGGATATGTAGTATAGGAATGGAGTGATGTCACTCCGTTTCAACACCAGTACACTGGAAACAAAGCCAGCGTGGCTACATCGCTGAGGAGAATTATCCTGCTTGGGGATGTGTCCAATGCAGGACAAATCAAAGAAGACTGCTGGAGGAGTGAAGGACGACCCTGAAGTAGGTGTTATACAATAAGTAACATCCATGAAGCAGCGATGGAACGGAGGAAAAGTGAGTAAATCTCTATAATTTGACAAGGGCCAAATAGTGATGACTAGACGACTGGGTCAGAGCATCTCCAAAAGGGCAAGCAGTTGTTAGTACCTACTAAAAGTGTTGCCAAGAAGAGCAACTGGTTAACCTGTGACAGTCATGGGTGCCCAAGGCTCATTGATGCACGTCGGGTACAAAGGCTAGCCTATATCATCCAATCACACAGAAGAGCTACTGTAGCTCAAGTTGCTGAAAAATATCCTAAAGGTGTCAGAACACAGTGCATCTCAGTTTGCTGCATATGGGGCTGCGTAGAGAGCCTATGATAACCCCTGTCCACCGCTGAAAGTACCTTCAATGGGGACATGAGAGTCAGAATTTTACCATGGAGCAATGGAAGAAGGTTGCCTGGTCTGATGAATCACATTCTTTTAGCTTTGGTGCATGGTCAAATGTGTGTGTGTCGTTCTCCTGGTTAATAGATGGTAGCAGGATGCATTAGGGGAAGAAGGCAGGCCAGTGGAGGCAGTGTTATGCACTTGGCAATGTTCTGCTGGGAAACGTTGGGTCCTGGCATTCATGTGGCTGTTACTTTGATATGTATAACCTACCTAGAGATTGTTGCAGACCACATACACCCCTTCATTACAATGGTGTTCCTTGATTGCAGATTTCTTCTAGCGGGATAATCCACCCTGCCGCATTGCAAAAATTGTTCAGGAATGGTTTTAAAAACATGACAGAGTTCAGGTGTTGCTTTGGCCTCCAAATACCCCAGATCTTAATGTGATTTAGCATCTGTGGAATGTGCTGGAACACCAAATGTGATCCATGCAGTCCCCACCTCACAACTTGCAGGACATAGAGGATCTACTGATAATGACTTGGTGCCATATACCACAGGACATGTACAGAGGTCTTGTGGAGTCTATACCTCTATACTAGGCAGGTGATATTAATGTTGTGGCTGATCAGTGTATTTGTATGTGTGTGTATATAATCACACACATACAAGGCCAGGTGGTGACGTTGGTGACTCCCATAGTGGGCAGTTCTGCCCACTCAAGGGCATCTCAGCCTGACATCAAGCGCTGCAGGGTTGCAACCTCCTTGCTGGCCACACATCACAAGTGTATCTAATGATGCGCTTACTCTGTGCTTCCTGGGTACAGTTTCTCTGTGTCCCCATATGCAGTACTCCAGGAGACAAAATGAGGACAGCAGGACAGAACCCCATTATTATTAATATAGTGCCAAAAGAGGGGGCAGGGAGGCAACTGCCCCCCAGGCCGCCCACATCCATCAAAAGAAGGAAAAATCGGAATCCCCTACCTCTGGCTGGAGACTCGATATTTTTCAACTTACCTCACTCTCCCCGCAGTCAGTGGAGTCGGCCGGCCTCTTTTGATAATGTCAGGAGGAGGGGGCGTGACTTTCACTGTTCTTCTCCCAGGACTGCTGGGGAGTCTGGGAGAAGAGCAGAGGAAGTCACACCCCCTCCTTCTTCATCAGGAGAGGCCGACTTCACGGACTGCTGTATGCTGGTTGCTGCCCACCCCTCCCTGGCCTAAGATAAGACTCAGGGAGGGGGGGAATACACTTCAGGGTTTTTTTTTTTTTTTATCTCCTTCCTCAGCCCCTGTCCCCCTTCCACAGCCCCATAACATCCCCACCACAGCTCCTCTCCCCCAGTTGCAACCCATATCACCCACGTCACAGTCCCTTTCCCAAATTGTAGCCATCAACCTACTTCAGCCCCTATCCCTCCACTACATTTCCTAACCCCCCCTCCACTACAGCCCTGTCCCCTTACTCAGCTCCTGTCTACTGGCTTTTTTTAGAATTCTTTATTTTTGCATTGACAGACATTACAGCTTGTAAACATTATTGGGGCTTGTGCATAAGCCTAGCATCAAGAGGTACATTGGTATTTCAGTGATACTGGAAAAAGATAATCGTTTGGTTAGGTATACATTTGTTGTTCGGAAGCCCCTACTTTCTGCGTTGTTGACTGAAGCTGCAGTCCATCAGTGTTTTTCCATTTTCGTAAACACAATCAACTTCAAAACCTGGAAACACCCTATTTGGTGTTTTCCTTAAGGTAACCCGAACTTCTAAAACTTTGTATCATAACCTGTTATTCTATTCGTCTCGTAGTTATTGTTATTCTCCTTCCCCACCCCGACCCCCCGCCCCCAGATTATGAGCACCTGAGTGGAGCATTACATTTCTTGCGTGAGCCGTGTTTGTGATGACTATTCGTTATCTGATCGTTTACACTTTGCCCTGCCCGATGTTGGGCCCTTGTGTCTTCCTCTGTGCCTCCTTCCCACAATACAACTACCCATTATCGTGGCTGTAAGTCCCCTTTGTGAAGAGTGTGGTAGATACCTAGTATTTTGCTCTTGTTAGCCCCCCTGGTCTCAGATTGTTATAAGGCTTTGGGCTTGTGTGTTTTACACTCCCTACTGTGCAACTTTTGTCAGCCCCCCCCCCCTATTTATTTATTTATTTTACGTGTATAGTTGCCCTCTTCTATGAGAAGGCAAAGAGAGAGGAGGGCGGATTTAGTTTAGGTATCAGGGAGGGGCGGGGAGGTAGCGGACCAAAAAGGGGGGGGGGACTTGCCGGGCGCGCCCGCTGCCTGTGTGTGTGGTGGTGGGTGCCGCTTTGGTTGGCTCTAGTATCTCATGGTGTGCGCACCATTCTTTATTGATATTCCTCCCACGATTGCCACACCTTTGAGAAAGTGCCCATGGTGTTCCGTACCTGCGCTGTCAATTTGTCCATGGTGAAATTGTCCTGTATTTTGTGGATGACTTTGCTCATAGGGGCTTAGCCATTGTTGGGTCAGTGCTCTTCTGGCTGCTAAGGTCAGTTTGTCCCTCCAGTCCTCCCCTTCCAGTGTTTGGTGTAGATCTTTCTCCCATTGGGTGATATAGGTGAGGGGTTCTGTGTTCCTCTCTGGGGCGCTAAGTTGTGCGTAAAGCCCGGTAATCAGTCCCTTGCGTGTGGTTTCTGTTATGCATAATCTATCAAAGCTAGTCATTGGAGCCTTAGCTACTTCTCTTACTCTAGGATGGTTAGCGAAGTGCCTTAGTTGTATATATCTGAAAAAGTCTCTAGTCTGTAGTGGCGCTGCCTGTTTTAGTTCGTCAAAGGTTTTGAATGTGTCTCCGTCGTATAGGTGATAGTATCTCTGCAGGCCTGCGTATTCCAGACCTTTGAAGTCCCTCGCCCGCATACTTGGTGCGAATGCCCTATTTCTCAAATATGGGGTGAGAGGTGAGGGCATTCTCGTTAGAGCATATTTTTGTGCGTTGGCGTCCCATACTGTAATGGAGTTGAGTATAGCTGGGCAGTCTGTGAGTAAGGGTGGTCTGTCTGATTTTGGTACCCAGATCCAGTACTGGGGAAGGTCTCTTCCCATCACTAGGGATTCAAGATCTGCCCATCTGCGTCTATCTGGGGGTGAGTGCCACTCTATTATTTGGGCTAGCTGTGCCGACAGGTAATACAGGTGAAGATTGGGAAGTCCCAATCCCCCTAGTCCCTTTGGTCGGTAGAGTATGTGTCGGGCTATCCTTTTGTGTGCCCATACAAATTGGTCTATGTTGGTTTGTAGGGATTGGAGGTCCCCTTTCGTGACTTTCGTGGGCAGTGCCTGGAAGAGGAACAGCATCCTCGGTAATACATTAATTTTAATTGCGTGAAGACGGCCTATCCATGAGATCGGCTTCTCATGCCATTTTTCTAAGTCTTTTGTTATTGTTTTAATCATTGGTGTGTAGTTTTCCGTATACAGTCGTGAGACCTCTTTTGTTAGTTTGACCCCCAAGTATTTTATATGTTGGTGGTTTAGCTTTATATGTGTCGTCCTCCCTATCAGCACCGTGTCTTCCGCCGTCAACCCCAGTGGCATGGCTTCTGATTTTTCCATGTTTATTTTATAGCCTGCTACCTGGGCGAACTCCTCTAGCAGCCGGACTAGACTCGGGAGGGAGTTCTCCAGGTCCGTGAGAGTGAGCAGGATGTCATCTGCGTACGCAGATACTTTATACTGCTCTGTTGCTATTGTCAGTCCCTTTATGTTTGGGTGTTTCCTAATCTTGTAGAGGAGGGGTTCTAGGGCTAGTATGAAGAGGAGCGGCGAGAGAGGGCAGCCCTGCCTTGTGCCGTTACTTAGCTGAAATGGTTTTGGGATCGCTCCTGGTATGGCTATTTGGGCCTGTGGATTCGTGTACAGAGCTTTTACCGCTGTGATGTAGTTTTCTGGTAGGCCTATGTGACGCAATAGGGCGAACAAGTAATACCATTGGATCCTGTCGAAGGCCTTCTCCGCGTCCAGCGATAGGACGAGAGAAGGCGCCCGAGTTTTACCGGCCCACCAGATCAGGTCCACTGCACGTCTAGTGTTCTCATACAGTTGCCTATTGGCACAAAGCCCACCTGGTCCGCGTGGACCAGCCTGGGCAGGATGTGACCCAGCCTGGTGGCCAAGATCTTGGCGTAGATTTTGGAGTCTATATTAATCGGGGAGATGGGGCGGTAACTGTTCACCTTCGTTTCGTCCTGTCCCGGTTTCTGGATAAGAACCACGTTCGCCGTGGCGAGCTCTGCATTGGGACGTCTCCCCTCCATCCATTCCTGGTACATTGTTGTCATGTGCTAATTCTGTTCGCAGTGCTTTATAGTAGGCCCCAACAAACCCGTCTGGTCCCGGTGTCTTATTGCCCTCTATCAACCCTATGGCCCTGTCTACTTCTTCTGTCGTAATTGTTGACTCTAGGCCTATTAGGTCTTCCCTATTTGGCTTGGGTAGGTTTATGCTGTCCAGGAAGTTTGCGACTGCCTCTACGTGTTCCCTGTTGGTTTCATCCTTCTCCAGGGAGTGATTGTATAGTTGCCGTAGGAAATTGGTGAATTCCTCGGCTATGTCCTGTGGGGAAGTGAGGGATTGGCCCCTTTCGTTGGTTATGGATGTGATGTGTTTGTGTTTTTGTTTGGGCCTGAGGGCTCTAGCTATTAACGTATCCATTTTATTGGACTTTTCGTAAAAAAGTCTTCTCGATCAGGTGATATCTCTGCTTACCTCATCCAAGAGGAGATTCTTCAGCGCATGTCTGATGTTTTGTATGTCATCTAGTGTGGGCTGTGTCGGATTCTGTTTGTGTTGCATTTCCGCTTTGCGGAGGGCCTTCTGTAGTTCAGTTAGTTTTTCCATTTTTTGTTTTTTATTACGTGTCGCTATTTTTATTAGGGTTCCGCTTTGTGGGCCGCCCATGTCATAGTGGGGGATATTCCTACCGTGGTGTTTAATTCAAAGTACTTGTTTACTTCTGTCTTAAGTAGCTCTAGGGTGTCTTGGTCTCTAAGGAGGGAGTTGTTAAGCCTCCACCTCCAGGGGGCCCGAGGCCCCGGAGTGTGTAGGGTCAGGGCAATGTCAGCGTGGTCTGACCAGGATATCATATTTATGGCGGACGACTTGAACCATCTCATACCTTGTTGATTCGTAAGGAATACGTCTATTCGGGAGTAAGTGGAGTGTACTGCTGAATAGTGGGTATAGTCTAGTGTGCCTGGGTGTTGCAACCGCCAGGGGTCCAGAAGCCCAGTGTTTTGTAGAAATTTGTTTAGTAAGCGATCCTGTCCTCCTCTACCCTGTGATCTGGGTTGACCTGGTTTGCCACTGCGCTCGACCGCGGGACACGGCGCTGCGTTCAGGTCGCCCCCTAGGATCAGTATACCCCCCGTCAATGAGTTTATGAGCTTTTCCAGAGTGGTCCAAAAGTGGGCGTCAGGGATGTTAGGGGCATATACGTTTATGAGGTGGTATTTGGTGGCGTTGATCATTCCCGTGAGTATTATAAACCGTCCATCCGTTTCTCTGTGTATGGACTGTATTACCAGTGGGCATCGTTTGTGGATGACTATTTCTACTCCCTTTGTTTTACGGAGCGAGCGTGTCGCGTATGTTTTCGTATATATGTGGTCTATGATTTGAATCTTGGAGGTCTTAGGGAGGTGGATTTCCTGTATGAACGCTATGTCTGCCTTCTGTCTGTGTAGTTCCCTGAGTAAGAGGGATGCGTTTGTTTGGCACATTAAGGCCGTTTACGTTGAGTGATTTAATTTTAAGTTCCATGTGGTGTGGTGTGCTGGTGTACCTTGAGCATCTTTGCCTTGTTGGTGCATAGTACGGTGTGTCCGCCTTGTTGTCGCGCACCGCCCGGCGGTCCCCACGGGGTGGTTGCCGAATGTGCCTTGTCTCAGCGGAATCGTGGGTAGGGGCGGGAAAGGAAAGAAAACAGGTCATGAAAACACATATTGATATCCTTATAACATAACCCATAAAACAGTTATCCCAACTTAGTGGAGGATGTCCCTCCGTGATCCTTATACCTGTCGGATCTGATATCCCGGACTTATCTCTCGCCAGGTCGATCGGGGGTGGCCACCCGCCGCGTCAAGAAGTGTCTCAAACGGGGCGGGTGTACAGCCCCAGAGCACCCCCGCGAGGCTCTATGCTTGTGTCTAACTTGTCGTGGGTGTTTACGACATAGGGTGTGACGATCACCGGCTCCTGTGAGTCTGTCTGCTGATCTGTATAGGTATGTCCTGAGGGAGGGGGTGTGAATGACCCTTCGCCTGTCCTGCGGTTTTCCTCCGTGTCTTAGGTATCTGATCTGCTCCCTCTCCCTGGGCCCCTTCGTTTTTTTATTTTTTTTTCCTTACTTGCTTCCCATCACTTTGTGCCACTTTGTGCTGGTTGCGCAGTGCTGGTTGCGCAGTTGTGTCCACTTAAACCTTTCCCCGGTGGGGGGGGGGGGTGGATGTATGTGTGTGGGTGCTTGCCCTCCGCCGCCTGTCACTTTCATCTTGCCTCTAAAGCCCTTGCCTAGTTTCTGGGGCATTGCCTGGTGGGAAACAGCTAGGTCATATCCGACTTGAGCATCTTCAAATATAGGGAGCCCTCTGCCATCAGTACTATGACCGATGGTTTGGTCTGGTCTATGCCTTTCGCCTTTTAATCAGATACCTCCCGGAGTATATGTGGGATGGCTTGTTGTTAACCCCAAAAGGGTTGTTAATTATACCATCCCCCTAAAGTTAGCGAGTTTTCCTGCTTGCTTTTTTTTTTTTTTTTATTATATATGGAGTGGCTATACTCGTACCCTTCTCCATTCGGGTAATCTCCCCCTCCCTCCCCTCCCTGTCTTTCGTCAGACCCCATGTCCCCTCTGTCCCCTACCACATTTCAATTTTAACTATGTCCACAGTGTCCCTTTAATGTGATGCATCTTATATATATCAACTTGCGTGTTGTATTGTCCATTTTGCATGTCCCTCTGGTGCGGGTCGCCGTCTTTGTTGCCTATCTCGCTCTGCGTTCCAGCCATTCCCTGGGGAGCAGGCCCAGCGCCCTGGGCCCCCTTGGTGGTAAGGCCAGGTCTCCCGTTACCTCGATACCCAGTTCCTGGAGGACACCTCTGGGGTCCATGGATGGTGTCAGCACTGTCGGTCTTGGGCCATTAAAGATGAGCATCTTAAAGGGGAAGCCCCATGCGAAGCGCAGGCCTTTGGCTCTGAGGAGGTCAGCGATGGGTTTCCATTCTCTTCTTCTTGCGAGGGTAGTTGGAGCGATGTCTTGGTAGATCTGTAGCGCCGTTCCTTTATACATGTAATGCTGGAGCCTGCTTTGCTTGAGAATTGCTTCTTTCGTGGAAAAAAAGTGCCACCTGATGATGACATCTCTGGGAAGGCTGTTTTGCGGTCCCTTAGCTCGCAGTGCCCTGTGTATTCTGTCGATGTGCCACAGCTGATCTGGTATCTGTGGTAGGCTGGCGCGGTAAATCTGCGCCATTAGCTGCTCAAGGTCTCCATCTGCGACCTCCTCTGGTAGGCCTCTTATGCGCATGTTGTTGCGCCGTGTTCTATTAGAGTTGTCTTCCAGCTCCATTTCCAGTTCAGCTACCCTGATGAGTAGTGCGTTTGTGGTTGTGGTATTATCATTCTGTGCTGCTACCACATCTTTTAGCCTGCTCTCTAGGGCCTCTGTACGAATGCCTATGGCCTGGATTTCTGCCTTCACCTCCCTAGCTGATCTGTCTATCTCCCCTGCCAGATACCCCTTTACCTCCTCCAGAGAGTGGAGTATAGCATTCTGGGGGTCCTCCGTGTGCCCAAATAGTGAGGATGTCGGCGTGGCCGGTGAGCCAGGAGCGGAGGTGCCCGTCGGGCTTTCCGCGCCATGTGCACCACGTGGCGCGGGCTTAATGGCAGCCAGCATGTCCGCTACAGAGGGATTGCCGCCTTTCTGTTTCTTTGCCGCCGCCTTCCTTTGTGACATGTTGCTCGGGGGGCACTGCGATTTTGCCGATACCAGCGTTGTGCGTAGGGGTGTTTTTTATGGATAAGTGCGGATTGCCGGGCGGGTTACTGAGCCTCTGGTGTGGAGCTCTGGAGTTAGGCTGCCATCACTCTCGGAGTCCAAGCCACGCCCCCCTGCCTACTGGCTTTTAAAGTGTAAAGCTGGTGTGTGTGTGTGTGCGCGTTTGTTAGTGTGTGTCAGATCAGCAAGTGTGTGTGTGCCTGTCAGTGAGTGTTTCTGTTTAGGTGACTGCCTCCACCCCCCTTTCATTCAAATGGGAGAGGTGTTTTTACTCTCCTCTTGGTGCAATGGGCCATTTGACTGGATTTGCCCCCCAGGTTTAAAGTGATACTCCAGGCACCCAGACCACTTCTGCCCATTGGAGTGGTCTGGGTGACAACTCCCACTACCCTTAAACCTGCAAGTGTAATTATTGCAGTTTTCATAAACTGCAATATTTACATTACAGGGTTAAGTCCTCCTCTAGTGGCTGTCTACTACTACTCATAGAACACAAAAACTGTTTTAAAACAACGCTGGACGTCCTCATGCTATGTGAGTACCTCCAGTGTCGCCATAATCCCCATAGGAAAGCATATAAGGTCTAATTCGCATGTGCGGCCATTGCCGTGCATGCGCATTAGGTCTCTCCACCGCCAGCTGGCGTAGGTGGAGCCTGACCCAGCACGAGGCACATCGGCGCTGGACTCTGGTAAGTCACTGAACCCTTCAGCAACTTGGGATGGGGGGTGGGAGGTAGAGGGGCACTAGCGGGTCCTGCAGTGCCAGGAAAACGAATACACACATACACACAGACAAACCCCACAGAGGAAAGCACCAAATTGAAGTGGATGAATCAGAAAGGCTAACCTACCAACACACGTGGTCCTGCCCCTATGATTAATAAAGAATGAACTACTTCTGCATTGGAATAACCAATTTAAATGAGAGACCTTATATTAGACATTAATGTAATAAGAGATTTTCAAAGGTGGAGCATTCCAACGTTGCAGGTTAACTAACTGAATCCCATAGAAACATATTGTGACCCTGATACTCCACAATTTTATCAATAACTTGGACTTTGCAAAGAACATTAAATTGCTACAGTAATTATACAACACATAAGCTATCAAAAGTCAATGAGTCTGCACTAAGCAGAATTTACGAATAAAGAAAAAAAAATTCTTTATTTGTTTAAAATATTTTTTATTTTTGTAGTGCATAGTTTTACAGATATGCTTGCATTAACAATTCAGATGATTATATATCACAATGAAAGATAGTAATGATAACATGAAAAGGGGCGTAAAGAACACTATTGGACAGGGGACGGGGGAAAGAACACTATGGGACAGGGGAGGGGGGGAAAAGAACACTATGGGACAGGGGAGGGGGAGAAAGAACACCATGGGACAGGGAGGGAGGGAAAAACACTATGGGTCTGGGGAGGGGGGGGAAGAACACTATGGGACAAGGGGGCGGGGGAAAGAACACTATGGGACAGGGGAGGGGGAGAAAGAACACTATGGGTCTGGGGAGGAAAGAACACTAAAAAAGAGGGAGGGGAGAGAGGAACATTAAGGGGGGAGGGTGGGACCACTAAAAGAGAAGGGAAGTTTTTCATATTAGATTAATTAAATTCATTAAAAAGTCTAATATTAATAAAATTATAGGAAAAAAACTTTTAAAAAATCATTTGGGGAAAAAAAGTCAGTTTCGGCCAAGGGCATCCTGAATTTTCGGTTTCAGCCCAGAATTCTCATTTCGGTGCATTCCTGGTTTTGGGTTTTTAGAGCACTGGGCTAGTTTTGCGCTTGGGTACAACCTGTATAGTCATGATGGATTGCACCCAAACGGAAGAGCAGTGGTGTATCCTGGTTTTTTGCTGCCCTAGGCAGGACAAAACTCAGGCGCCCCCCTGCCCCCGTGCCACCCCCACCCAACCCTTCCCCCCGCCCCACCTTCTAAATACACACACAGTCAGACACAAACACACACACACAGTCAGACACATACACACACACACAGTTAGACACATACACAAACACACACAGTCAGACACATACACAGACACAAACACACAGTCAGACACATACACAGACACAAACACAGTCAGACACAAACACACACAGTCAGACACACACGCAGTCAGACACACACACAGTCAGACACACAAACACCACAGTCAGACACACACACAAACACATACACACACAGTCAGACACATACACAAACACAGTCAGACACAAACACACACACACTCACAAACACAGTCAGACACAAACACACACATACACAGTCAGAGACACACACACACAGAGACACACACACTCACAAACACACAGTCAGACACAAACACACACAGTCACAAACACACACACAAACACACACACAGTCAGACACATACACAAACACAGTCAGACACAAACACACACACACACTCAGACACATACACAGACACAAACACAGTCAAACACAAACACACACAGTCACAAACACACACAGTCAGACACATACACAAACACACTCAGACACATACACATACACAAACAGTCAGACACAAACACACACACACTCAGACACATACACAGACACAAACACAGTCAGACACAAACACACACACACTCACAAACACACACACACTCACAAACAGTCAGACACAAACACACACATACACAGTCAGACACACACACACACAGTCAGAGACACACACTCACAAACACACAGTCAGACACAAACACAGTCAGACACAAACAGTCACAAACACACACAGTCAGACACATACACAAACACAGTCAAACACACACACACTCAGACACATACACAGTCAGACACAAACACACTCAGACACATACACACACACTCACAAACACACACACTCACAAACACAGTCAGACACAAACACACACATTACCTTTTTTTTTAAATTTAAATCCCCCCCCCAACCTCCTTACCTTTGGGAGTGCTGGGGGGGGTCTCTCTCCCTGGTGGTCCAGTGGCTGCAGGGCGGGCGGCTGGCGAGGGAGCACTTCCTATGAGCTGACTGCTCAGCTCCCTCGCGCGCCGGCTGCAGAGTGAGGCTGGGAGCCGGAATATGACGTCATCTTCCGGCTCCCAGGCTCACTCTGCGGCACGCGAGGGAGCTGAGCAGTCAGCTCATAGGAAGTGCTCCCTCGCCAGCCGCCCGCCTGCCAGCGCCGCCCGCCCGGGATGTCAGTTAGCCGCGAGGCTAACTAGGCATTTGCCCTGGGCATTTGGGGGGCGGCGTTTTTTGCCGCCCCCTGAAAAATGCCGCCCAAGGCAAATGCCTTGTTTGCCTCGCTGCTAATACGCCCCTGCGGAAGAGGGTCTGCTGTGCTTGGGGATAGGATGGCTAGAAGGTTGGAGGAGATTTTAAACTAGTAGTAGGGGGGGAGGGTCAAAGCAATCTAGAAAATGGAGATAGGATAGAAAGGAGATGAGCTTTAGCTCAGTGTAAGGGTGGTGGAGATGGGGGAAGGGGAAAGCTCAGATAATATTGATGAAAATTAAAATTCACAAAAAGTACAAATGACTCATGATAATATTAAATGTATGCTTACTAATGAAAGGGGCCTATAGACCAAAATGGGGGAACTAGAGGCAATAGCATACACTAAACAATATGATATAATAGGCATAACAGAAACATGGTGGGACGAGACACATGACTGGGCACTTAACTTAAATGGGTACACGTTATTTAGGAAGGATAGGAAAAACAAAAAGGTGGTGGGGTATGTTTGTATGTCAACCATGAGTTAAAGCCAAATCTTAGGCATGTGGAGTGTGACGAGGAAAATGTGGAAGATTTATGGGTAGATATCTACTTGGGGCAAACTAAGGGAAATTAATTATTGGTTGGGATATGTCAAAAACCACCTAATGTAAATAGAATGAGGAAGAACAGCTGTTAGAGCAAATTGGGAAAGCTGCAAATCGGGGGAATATTTAATTATTGGAGATTTTAATAAATTGGGATAGAGGGACTAGTACGTCAGCAAGGGGAATCAGGTTTTTGAATGTGTTAAATAACACCTTTATGTCACAACTGGTACAAGCACCAATTAGAAAGGATGCTTGTCTGGATCTTGTTAGAACAAACAATGTTGATCTTTTGACCAACATTCAAGTAGGGGAGCATTTAGGAAATAGTGATCACAATATGGTATTTTTTAAAATTAACTCAAAAAAGCAAAAGCACGTGGGGTATACTAAAGCATATAAATTTTCAAAAAGCCTCCTTAGTAGTGATGTCCCGAACGGTTCGCCGCGAACGGTTCGCCACGGACTCATCATTGAGTAAACTTTGACCCTGTACCTCACAGTCAGCAGACACATTCCAGCCAATCAGCAGCAGACCCTCCCTCCCAGACCCTCCCACCTCCTGGACAGCTCACTAAGAATGCATCTTCACAATGAATGTAAAATGGATGCTGTCCAGGAGGTGGGAGGGTCTGATATGATGAAAAAATGTAAATAAAACATACCTAAAATCTGTTACGCATCTACAACCGCCAGAAAACACCCGTGCTAAATAGTTTTGAAATTTTGTCCTGAGTTTAGAAATACCCAATGTTAACATGTTCTTAGCTTTTTTTGGAAAGTTATAGGAGGTGGGAGGGTCTGCTGCTGATTGGCTGGAATGTGTCTGCTGACTGTGAGGTACAGGGTCAAAGTTTATGTTTCTGTTCGCAGTCTGCGGCGAACCGTTCGGGACATCACTATTCCCAAACCATTTTTAAAAAAATTTACGCAAGTTACATTGTAACACTGGTATGTCAGGAATAACCCTTCACATGTATATATTTTTTTAAAAGAAGACAACCGAAGGTATTAAACTTGGGGTATTTTGACTCTTTTCATGGTATTTTGACTCTTTTCATGCAACCAATTAACCACCAATATATGCCAAATTAAATTTTTTTTTAATAAATGGTGATTTTTTTTGACACACAATTTAAGAATACTTGTACTGAGAACTTTAAGGGTTACTGCCAAAGAACACCCCAATATGTGTTCAGCAACATCTCCTGAGTACAGTGATACCCCCCATATATAGGTGTGTTGGGTTCTCTGTGGGCTAAAAGACCTTATTTGGAGGGTGCGCATTCCCGTTTTCCAACTTGGAATTTTCACAGCTGGTCATCATGCACCCATGTCATATTTTGGACATTTTTGAAGCCGGCCAATGTAATTTACCCCCATCAAACCATATATTTTTGAAAAGTAGACACACTACGATATTTCAAATGGTGGTATTTAAACATTTTCCAGGCACTAATTCTACAAACAGTCTTTGTCAAATGTTTGGGTAGTCAAAATACCACCTTCAAATGGTGGCATTTTAACAGTTGCCATGCACTACGGTAATTCCTTCACCAGTCTTTGTCAGACTTTTGGGTAATTACTTTTGTAACCGCGGCTGGTTCCCTTATTTACCACTATAACGTCTTAAAGCATAGAACTTAGTAGGGCTAACCATACAGATATCTTAGCCATAATTACATATAGTTAGTGTAAGAGATCCTCTATTTAACATATATAAATAATTGAGAATACAATATAAAATAATGATTTTTTTGGAAGCAATAAAGTTTTGTCTTTATAGATATTTATTATATAAAAATATAAATATTGACATATAAAATCCATTATAGCAGAGTTTATAAGACAAAATGGCGCAAACATATTATGCACTGAGGTTATTGCTTAAAGAAACATCTATGAAAAACAATATTTTCCATTTCTAACACCTTGTCAGGTTGCAATATCTCTTAAAGACAAAGTACACAGTTTAAGAAATACAACATTTCATTCTAAAACTTGTAATATTTGCATTTGCCCATAACACTTTTTTGTTATTTTTCTCTCACATTGTACTTTAGGCATGGATTCTCAATTCCTGTTATGTGTTACTGACAAAGAACACCCCAATATGTGTTCAACAACATCTCCCAAGTACAACAGTATCCCCAATGTACAGGTTTTATGGCTTTTTGCAAACTTACAGAGGTCAAATGTAGGGCTTTCCCCTATTCCATGTTTGCACAATGAAATTTGCCAGATTGGTTTGCTGGGCCTATGTTGCCTTTGAGACCGTATAGCAGCCCAGGAATTAAAATTAACCCCATCGTGGCATACCATTTGTAAAAGTAGACAACCCACGGTATTCAAAATGGGGTATGTCCAGTCTTTTGTAGTAGCCACTTAGCCAAAGTTAGTGTTCATATTTGTTTTTTGCGTTTATGTTACACGAAAACTGCACTTTTACTGGTGCTTTCATTGTCGTGATAAGTTTTACCGTTGTAAACACTCATATTTGTGTTCAGTGAAGTCTCCCGAGTATAACCATACCCCCATGTACAGATTTTATGGTGGTTTGAAAAGGTACAGGGTCAATATAGTGCTTGCCCAATTCAGTTTGCCAGATTGGTTTGCTGGGTTTGTGTTGCCTTTTGAGACCATATGGTAGCCCAGGAATGTGAAATAACCCCATCTTTTAGAGCCGTCACATGGTTCCTGGGGGTCCTGAATTGGAGAAGGGGGACTCTCTCGGCTCAGTCCAGAGAGTCCCCCCAAAGAAGAAGACCAATCACCGGCGGCGGAACGCGGCGATCAGTAAGTTCATGGGAGAGTAGGGGTTCATTGAGGCACTCAATATAGACAGAGCATCGGAAGCCTACTGAAGACTTCCGATGCTCTGTCTAACTGTGGAGCAACCTGGAAGTGATCGCTCCAGGGGGAGCGATCATCCGGTAATCTCCGGTGGCCCCCGGCAGTGTGGGGGGTATTACAGTGATGCCTCAACATTGAGTCATCGCTGTAACACAATTAGAGCTGCAGGAAGCAATCATGATTGCTTCCAAAGCTCTTACTACCCCAGTACGTATCAGGTACGTCCGCGGTCCTTAAGGACCCTTTCTTGCCCGCCAGAGGGAGTTGTAGAGAGAAAAGAGAAGGGGAGGGCATCTCTATTAGCTGGCCAGCAAGTCAGCTCTTGGCCCCCACCCCATGACAGGGAAATTACAGGGGAAGCCTCAGCGTGCGTATGGGGGGCGGCATTTTTTGCCACCGAAGGCAAATGCCTAGTTTGTGTTAAATCCGTTTTTTATTGAGACAATTTTAGAAACGATTTTCCCTCGCAGGGGATGCAGTGCATATACAGGTAACAATATATTGGACAGCTATGGTATAGCGTTGATATACTGATGTTTGCCTGCTCAGAGGCTGTATATGCGTTATCTCACATACCATAACGGTCAACAAGGCAGTTTTCCCACACGGGTCATATTGTAGGCAGTACAAGGAGTTTTAGGTTAACGTTTCAACCATGGTGTTAGATCGGTGGTTATGGTATGAGGCATAGCCCAAGTTTCCCATACTGGGGAAGCAATGTGCATTTAGGGAGCAGTATAGGGTTCTTTATTGGTATAGCTTTGGTACCTCGATATTTGCCTGCGCAGATGCCTAGTATATTCTTAAACCATAGTTGTTGTGATTGGTCTGTTAGTCTGGTTGCCCCTGCAGGGCTGCCATTTGTATGAAATAGTTTTGTACTTGTGTATGTAAGATGATATCAGACATGTAACAGGTTTCAAAAATATGTCAAACTAAGATAAAGCAAGGTATATAGTAAAACATGGACATTAGGTCTCATTGGCGTTGGTGACCACACTTGGTGGCGGTTCCGCATGGTGAACACATTTGATGAAGGCTAACAGCGTAATGCGGAGTTACTCTGGGGCAGGTATGGCCTAGCACTTCACTGTGGGGCGGGCCATCTAGCCGTTGGGTGGCAGGGTAGGTAATGCTGTCTGTCCTAGCTCGGTTGGGGTGTAGTCTGAGCATGTATTAGGTGTCTGTGTGTATATTCGGGGAATGCGTAAATATACCGGGTGCGGCGTGAGGTCTTGGGGGTGCCCCCTGACTATGCATTTCTGGTCTGTCTTGCAGGTTAGGTAGGCGGAGGGTGTCGTATCAATCTCATGCGCCCCAGGGGACGATAGGTGGTGCCTGCTCGATCTTTGTTCTGTTATCTTCTGGTCGTTCAGGTAGCGGTTATGAGCTGCACGAAGTTGTTCGAGGAGATGAGTCTCAGCCAGTAAAACCAGTTTGTCTGTTTTGGGACCGCTTCTATTTAACATATTTATAAATGATCTTTAAATAGGCATTGAAAGCCATGTTTCAGTGTTTGCAGATGACACAAAACTTTGTACAGTAAAGAAAAGTGAGCAGGATATTGCTTTGCTGCACGGGTATTTGGATAGATTGGGGGACTTGGCACTAAAATGGCAGATGAAATTTAACGTAGAGAAATGCAAAGTTATGCACTGGGGTCAAGAATGCACGAGCTGCTTACATCCTAAATGGTAGTGATTTAGGGATAACCACACACGAGAAGGATTTGGGAATAGTTATAGACAACAAATTAGGCAGCAATAATCAATGTCAATCTGCAGTTGCTAAGGCCAGTAAGGTTTTGTCATGTATAAATAGGGGCATAAATTCTCGGGATGAAAATATAATTTTGCCTCTCTACAAATCACTGGTAAGACCACGCCTTGAATATGCTGTGCAATTTTGGGCACCTGTTCTAAAGAAGGATATCATGGCACTAGAAAAAGTGCAGAGAACATTTTAGTTACGAAGAAAGGTTAACATTTTTTAATCTCTTTAGTTGGGAAAAATAGCGCCTCAAAGGGGATATGATAACACTATACAAATATATTCAGAGCCAGTACAAACCATTATCTGGAAATCTATTCATAAACAGTGTCTATATTGGAAGCGCTTCAGACTAGGTTTTTTTTGCCTTTTTTTGGATCAACAGCAAAAACATATGTGAGGAAGGCCGAACTTGATGGACGCAAGTCTCTTTTCAGCTATGTAACTATGTAATAACTAATGCTGTGTAAACTCTGCAATAAGGATTATATTTACTATAGATACATATATGTCTATATAATGTAAATATGTCACTGTGGGGTTAACAGTAGCAGGGTAATTTACTAAAATGAGAATTCAAAGTGAATATCAAATTTAAGGCCAGAGTAGCCAAACTTAAAGCAGAGCTGACTTAAAGAATTTTTGATTTCGACTATATTGATTTTAAATTCACTTTGAATTCACCTTAAATTCTAATTTTAATGAAAATCAAAGTACATTATGCATAAACAACTAAACATATCAATGCATTGTAGAGTGCTACAGAATCTGTTGGCATTATATAAATGGCAATAATAATAATGCACTTTAGGCAAACTAAGGTGCTGCATCTTAACGCAAATAGGAAAAAAAAAAAAAGCAGAAAAATTGATGAAAACACATTTGTCAGCCGAGTTCTTCAATCATCGTACGGACTATTTATAATGGGAACTCCAGGCACCACTACAGTGAGCAATGGAAAAGCAGAGCCACCTCCCTACTGAATGGATAAGGAAGAGGCCTCAGCATTTCTGTATTCTGTTGCAAGAGCAGACAATAAAGCAAAATAAACAGAGGTAGCAGCAAAGTTGTTTAGATACAGAAAAGACCACAAGATGACACCCAAGAGCCTTCAGGCAGAAATTAGAATGGAAATCCAAATTGAAGGATGAACAGAGCTACTGCTTGCACAAAGCAAGTGCCAGGTTTACCAGTCTTTATAAGTTACCCACTCACTATCCTGCTTGCATGGGCTAGTGGATTACATAGTAACATTCAAATCATGCACTGACTGCAGCCATAGGACAAATATCTGTTGACATATTTAAACTCACTATGTAAATGCATGGCCTGACTACATGCCCTAGAGTTTGGGATTCAAAAGTGTGATAACCTCCCTAAGTTGATATCCTCACATATTTAAATAAAATGGTCCTTTTAAATCTCATCAAATTAAAAACATATTGTATTAAAGTTTAGTATTCAAATAAGATTTAGACTAAATATATGGTATCACATTCAGAAAAAATATAAAACCTTGATGGGACACATTTCTCATGTGGCAGCAGGTGATGTGAAGGCGACATGGGGCAGCAGAGTATGTGTTAGAGGGACACGGGGCAGCAGGGTGTGTGAGGGGAACATGGCTCTGCAGAGGGTCATGGGACAGCAGTGTGTGTGAGGGGAAATGGGGCAGCAGTAGGTGTGAAGGTGACAGGAGGGGCAAAAGTTTAAGTATAAATGATATTGAACAAATAAAATACACCTCTGCATTTATTCCCCCTGCCTTACCTTGGGCTTTGACTGGGGAATAAGTTTCCCTGGTGGTCCAGTGGTTGAACTTGGAGACCGTGCGCGGTGTGGAACGTATCAGAGCATTGTCGTGGATGCTCTGATTCATTAGCTGAAGGTCCCCTTTCATAACTTTGGGCTGGCCAAAGATCTCCCTATCCGCCACAGAGCACTCTCTCTTGGCCTGCGCTCTGGCAGCGCTGGCTCTGCAGGGGCCGATCAGAGAGATTATTTTACTGGATTTTTGGCTAAGCAAGCAAAGATGCATTTTGCTCCATTCCTCAAAAAATACATCTTCCCCGTGTGTCCCTTAAACCACCTCAAGAATTTCTTACCCCCTTTTGTGTTTATTCTCTTTTGAAAGACCCTCCATTCTATGCATATCATTGCCCCCACCAGGTATCTCATTTCCTCCAAACCCATTTTTCTGATTCACCCCCAGCCCTTCCCCCCCTCACCATGTTTCTCATTCTACCCAGCTCCTTCATGTGTCTCATTTCCTCACCCTCCCGCATGTCATGCCCCCCCCCATGTATTTCATTCCTCCCCAGCCCCTCCATGTGTCTCTTCCCCACCACTCCCTATGACCACTATACGATAACCTGTCCAATTAAAAAAAAAAAAAAAATTTACTTTTGGAAATCCAAAATACTGAATGTGGGCCAACCGCAACAGCGAGCCAACCCAATCCGCCAGAGCTCTCCATTCCAATGGAGTAATTCCACAATTAAAACCTGTTTCACAGGGAATTTGATCCATTTATACCAAACTCATTTTATACCTTCATTGGACACTAAAAAAAAATATATATATATTTATATAATCTGGCAGAGACAGTATTACCATCACAAAAATGAGCCTACTGCAGAGGGTTTCATACCCTTTTCAAACACTTCCAATTGCTGTCCCCATTACTTTCTTTACGTCCCTGGGTACCCGCCTAATTTGGTTCAAATGGAAGGGCAAAAAGTCCAAATAACACTACCTGAGGCCAGAGAGGGACTGGCCACCCCTAACTTCAAGCCGTATTATCAGACAAGTCACTTGCTAGGTTTAGTGGAGTTGGCAAAGGAAGGGATGCATTAGCAAAAAAACAAAAAATAGTTTTTGTTCGAAAATCCAGGTAAGAAACATTTTTCTGCTTCGGCAATTCGGACCAATGGTATTCGGTTCGGTACTTCCGAACGTGGTCACTTCAGACATTCGTAACCATCGGAATGTCCAAATAGTAATGAAATTCGTACGAATGTACATTTGGAACGGAACAAATTGCAAGTCTACTTTCTATATCGTATTAATTGGCTAAGGATGTTTGTCCGATGCAGTCATGCGCAGTGGAAAACATCCCATGCCAGGCGGCATGATGTGACACGTACAGGATGACGTCATTGCACATAAAGGAATTAGCTTATTGGTCAAGATTCCGGTTATTCACGTAATTTTCCCTCCCTCTCCTTTTGCCACTTTTCAGAAATCCAAATCACTTTGTGCATTCGTAAGCATCTGAATGGCATAAAAATTTGTACGAATGTACATTCGGAACGAAACGAATCGCACATGTCTAGAATGCATAAACCATGGAAATCCAGAGAGGCAAAATTGGGACGCCGAGTCGGCACTCCTGTTTCTGAACCCCAGGTGGGCTGGCCTCTATGTTATTTATATAGCGTCAACAAATTGCGCAGCGCTTTACAGTTGGTGGACGAACAAACATGTAGTTGTAACCAGACAAGTTGGACACAGAAATGGAGGGCTCTGCTCAATGAGCTTACATGCTAGAGTAGCAAAGGGTAAGGATAGTATTAGACTAATAAAAGTTGCAAAAGAGGAATAAGTTGGGAGCTATTAACAGTTTAATTGATACGCTTTTGTGTTGGGTTAAGTGGGTTTTTAGTTTTTTTTTTTGAAGGAGTGGAGGCTGGGGAGAATCTAATGGAGGAGGGAAGCAAGTTCCACAGGAACGGTGCAGCCCTCGAGAAGTCGAGTGCGAAGTGCGAGTACAAACAGAAGATAGACGCAAGTCTTCAGCAGAGTATAAGGGCCTAAATGGGACATACTTGTGTATTAGGAACGATATAGGTGGGAACAGCATTACGTAGAGCTTTGAAAGCAAGGACCAGAATTTTTAATTGAGCCTTATATCTTACAGGAAGCCAATGTAGGGACTGACAAGGGTAAGGCGTGGGAGGTGCGGGCGGACAGGAAGATGAGCCTCACCGCCGCATTCATTACGGACTGGAATGGTGCAAGTTGGGAGCACGTAAGACCACTGAGAAGCGGATTACAGTAGTCAAAACGAGAAAGGACAGTGGAACGGACCAGCACCTTAGTCGCATCTGGCACTAAGTAGGGTCAGATGGGCACAATGTTTTTGAGATGAAGCGGCAGGATTTGGCAATAGACTGAACGGGAGGTGTAACGGAGAGGTCGGAGTCAAAGAGAACACTTAGGCAGCAAGCCTGCGAGGTGGAGCTGATGGTAGCACTGTTTACTTGGAGGGAGAGACAAGAGTAGCAACACTTGAGGGAGGAAAGACCAGAATTTCAGTTTTGGTCAAGATGAGTTTAAGTGGGCAGCCATCCAGCCAGAAATAGAGAGGCAGTCAGAGACACTAGTCAAGAGGGACTGGGAGAGATCAGGAGAGGACAGGTAGATGTGCGTCATCCGCCTAGAAATGATATTGGAAGCCAATGGAACTAATACGTTTACCAAGGTAGGCAGTATAGATTGAGAACAGTAGGACCAAGGACTGAACCTTGGGGGACACCAACAGAGGAGTTAGGGAGAAGTAGAGCCAGAGAGAAACACTGAAAGAGCACCAGGAGAGAGCATTATCTTGTATACTGATATTGGAGGATGAGAAGAAGCTGTTGATGATTAACAGTGTCAAAAGCTACAGAAAAATCAATGAGAATTAGGCTAGAGTAGTGACCATGAGATTTTGCAGCGAGTAGATAACTGGATACTTTGGTCAGTGCCATTTCTACAGAGTGCTTAGCGCAGAAACCAGACTGAAGCGGGTCTAGCAGAGAATTGGACTTGAACTTGAAGTCTGTCAATGTCACATACACAACTCTTTCAAGGATCTTAGATGCAAAAGGCACTAGCGATATAGGACAGTAAGTTGGAGACAAAGATGGACTTCTTTAGAATAGGGGTTACAGTTGCATGTTTGAAGGGCGATGGAAATATGCCAGAGGAGAGAGAACGATTGAGAATTTTAGTGAGAGGTAAACAAAGAAGAACTTACAGATGAGATGCAAGGGAATTGGATCTAAGGAGCAGGAGGACTGGAGCAGAAAACTTCTGCTGTAACGGGTGTGAATGAACATGGATCATCAGGAGTGAGGTAATGGGAAGTATTGCAAGGAGAGATTTCTTCCCTGATTGTAAAGATCTGGTCAGTGAAGTGAGTTGCAAAGTCTGAGTTGGTCTAGTTAGTAGGTGGAGGAGGAACAGGGCAAAGAAGTTAAATGTGTGAAGTAGTTGTTTGGGTTCACAGGAGTGTGGTGTTATGAGGGTATCGAAGTAATTTACTTTTGCAAAGTAAAGAGCCAAGTTGTATAAGCGCAGCATAAATTTATAGTGGGGAAAGTCAGACGCACAGTGCAACTTTGGATAACGGCATTCAGCAGTTCTAGAGCATTTTTTTGAAGATATCGCGTCAGCTTGGTGTGCCAAGGTTGTTTTAGTGGGCGCTTGCTGCGTTTAAATGTAGGAGGTGCCATGATGTCTAGTTGAAAGGAGAGGGTGGAATTGTAGGAGTTTGCAGAGCTAGGACAGGTGAGTTGAGATCGGTAAAAGGAGAGTTTGGAGATTAGTGGAGGTTTCTGAGATTGATGTTCAGCCGGTGGTGTCAACTGAGTCTTAGGTGTGCCGATGTCAAGTCAGCAGATGTAATTTCACTGAGCAGGGCCCTCAATCCCTCTGTTCCTGTGTGTCCAACTTGTCTGGTTACAACTACGTTTGTCCATCCACTGTAAAGCGCTGCAGAATTTGTTGGCGCTTCATAAACAATAGGCAATGGTATAGTTGGAAGTTGGCAACTGCATAAAATACATTACAGGTGAACCATGTAAACCTTTGAGATGTTAATGGAACAATGGGGGTATTATGCATCATATTGTAGAAATATAGAAGAATATGTAGAACTAACCTAACTAAGCATTTTCCCATCTGCTTTATCTTTGCCAAATAACATCCAGTCATGTTGGAATAAACCAGCAACTCTGTTCCTTATGTAAGCAGTCTTAACCAGTTGAGTTAATTGTGATTAGACAGACCACAGTGCTCAGTACAAGAGACAACTGGTTTATAGCCATGCTTTATAATAAGGCCTATCAACATGCAATCCAACACTTTACATTCTGATCATTTAATAGAGTTGAAAGAGTTAAATGAACCTTTTCTTGCAGTGAAAGAAAGGAACTAATTTACAAGTTTCTGCTGGCACCCAAAAAGGTCATTGATTGCATATAAAAAGGAATATGCAAAACAATTAAATTCCTTTGGCTTTGTTAGTGTTTAAACAGATTTCAAAAAACATGTTCATTTTTCCAAAACTTTTTTTTTTATTTTTCTCATTAACCTTCCTGCCATACACTATATATATAAAAAAAATAAAATAAGTCCTTCTGACTGAACAAAAAAAGAAAATAAAAACAAAAAGAAAACAAAACAAAAAGACAAAACAAACTAAAAAAACAAGTGTCTAAAACAAGAAATTTCTCCCAGCTCTGGTCTTCCAAAAGAATGCGGTAATCTGAGCCAGAATAAAAGTAAAGTAAAGGCTGTTGTGGGGGGCAGCCGAATCTCTCCGGAAAACAAGCTTCTCCCATAGAAAGAAACCTGCAAAGATAAAAACACGCAAAAAGAAAAAAAAAAAACACAAAGAAAAAAAAGAAACAGCAGGATGTTTAGCAGACATCACCCACCCCCATATACAGAGCTGAGATAATGCTGGCTTTTAACCACCCATTACACATTCAATTATATAAATCCTGGAATTCCCACCTAGAGGTACCAAACCAGAAGAAGTCAGGGACAATTCATACATCTCCACACACTGGAAACTGGAACAACCCCATCTCTTCCACACACTTGGCATTAGAAATCTGCCCTATCACAACCCTTTATATGCAGTGCATGGAGTACACAAGGGTAGTGGGAGCACAAGAGAAATAGGGGACCCACATCTTAAACTCTTAAAATTCTTTCCAGTCTTCTTTTTTTCATTTTTTTGTGTTTTTGCCTTTTCAGGTCTTCCTAATGTTTTATTTTTAGTAAGGAGTATACCATGACGTCACTCGAGCCCGACCCCTGTAAAAGACAAGACATGTTTTAGACATTGTGCCAATACCTCGAGACCTCCCTCTGGCAAGAGGACAACCCCAAAAATGCACTGCCCCCATCCATTGGAGAGCATTCCCCAGACCTGTACACGCGTCCTCTGGGTCTGGCAGTGAAGCCACTGTAGAAGCGGGAACGCGAGCTGTAGGAGGATGCCCTGGCTCTATATCTCGCCCGTAGATAGCCTCTGTCTGTTGAACTGATACCTGGTCTGTTAGTCCGCTTGGGAACTACCTATAAATAGAAGACAAAACATTTCAATCCCTCTGTAGCTAACAGGTCAAATAAGAGAATGCTGCACTACCAGACTTATCCATAGCTACATAAAGTGAGAGGGCAAGTCTGCAGTGATTTATTAAGCAATCTAACCAAATACAAATTACAACAATGGAGAAGTCACACAAAGAAAATTATAAATCATTCTAGGTTAGAAGGCAAAATTAAAACCATAGGTAGAACCAGGACAGTGAGACTGACAGATTAGCTGTTGCATATCAAGTATCAATTAGATACATTGTTTCCTACAGAATTACTGCATAATACACAAGTGTGATTTAAGACAAATACATTATTGTACCTTTATTTGTCTCCCTCTGAACAGTGATTCATCCAATGCCATTGACGTCCTGACCGATTCTTTATCTGAGAATTCTATGTAAGCAAACCTAAATAAAGAAATAATAAAAAGTCTATACAAATCCTTACTATGATTGGCAACCATCTGCAGGGACTCTTTACCCATAAAAGATGAGATCTATTACAACTAAGCACATTTTTAAATGTAATTGGCAAATAGGATTTTAAGCATTACAAAAATTCTGAAAGCAGGGCTATTATTTCCAACAGCTTGATGGAACATGACTTTCTTTGCCCTTACTGGTGTTCAAAGTTTGTCTCATCGATGAGGGGACATCTAGTTTGAGAGAAATCTAGCAATATGGACCCCAGGCCCTGGTTAAGAAATCTTAGCACAACTGTTTCATTGATAGTATTTGCAGCACCAGTATTTTATATTTCACATATTCCAAGGCAGAGCTTTTGCTTGTATTAAAAGCACCCCTAATAAGCCTTGTTTAAATAAAAGAATCACATCAACATTGATTCACCACAGACCCACGTATTACCAAATGAAACATACCCTTTTGGATGACCAGTATACTTGTCACACAGAATGGTCACCCTGTTCACAGAGCCACATCCATGGAAATGAGCCTCTAACTCTTCGGCAGTCGCACCATAGTCAACCTGCATAAAGACAACTTTATGAGGCAGAGAAACCAACACTTGCCATTGCGCTTCAAAATCTAGTTCATACCTGTCAAGTATGTCAAGCCAGGCTGCAAAAATGTATTCATAGAGGACACTTACATTTCCTACATATATGGAACGGGCATCTGCCTCCATTTTTTCTTCTACAGACATGATGACTGGCCCGGCTAAAGACAAGAAAGCAAAGTTACTGGCGTGAAACTCCCATGTTAGGGAGTTTGATGGAGTACTCCTTAAACAGTAGCTAAATGAGGAAAGATGACTAATAGAACACTATTCAGTTTGCCTATTTAACTAGTTCCATATTTGTGTAATGATTAAATGGGCACTCTAAACAAACTTTGCAGTCAATGGCATAGCAGTAAGCCAGAAAAGTTCCATAATGTATAGCTTTAACATTAAACATTCGCTAGTACACTGAATAGATTAAGTTATTCTCTTTAAAGGACCACTATAGTGCCAGGAAAACACTCTCCTCCGATCCTCCTCCCCGTCGGCTGAATGCGCACGCGCGGCAAGAGCTGCGCGCGCATTCAGCCGGTCACATAGGAAAGCATTCATAATGCTTTCCTATGGACGCTGGTGTGCTCTCACTGAGAAGCAAGCAAGCACCTCTAGCGGCTGTCAATGAGACAGCCGCTAGAGGGAATGGGGGAAGGCTTAACCCATTCATAAACATGTTGATGAAAAAATGGGCTAACCCTAGCTGGACCTGGCACCCAGACCACTTCATTAAGCTGAAGTGGTCTGGGTGCCTATAGTGGTCCTTTAAAGAGGCAACAGTCCATGTGCATCATGACAACTATTTTATCTTCTAACAATTGGGAATTTTACACCGATTACATTTGCTTAAAATAGGTACATGTTGCACAGATTATATACATGTTATACAAACATTTTGGGAAGACCTCTCCTTCACAACAAACCATGAGCACACAGCACAAGTGGAATGGCATGCATGAATAGTAATCTTAGTGAGAATATGTGGAGGACATAGATGGGGCCTCATGTCTCAACACTAGTGATGAAAACTACGTAGCTGCCAATACTGCTGTATGACATGCAAGTTTCAAGTAAATCATGATAGATTTATATACACTACATGAAACTATGTACATTGTTAAAACCCCTTGAAATCAAACACCAGTACTTCCTAGTATCTGAAAATGCTGCATATCCTTTGATCTCTAGCAGACATTTAAAGTTTAATTTTGCTTATGTAATCAAAATGATCAATTCAATCCTGGAAGGTTTGTTTAAATTTTCAAGACAAAATGATCCTAAAATTGATTCAGTCTATGAAACAAGGAAAATATGAATTGTTGAGCATGAAATGCAAAAAAAAAACAAAAAAAAACTAAAAATGCAGCAGGTTTTTTTTGGTTTGAAAGGCTTTCTGATGCTATGTTTACATCATTTTCACATTTACAAGAGAGGTAACAAGCAAACATTTTCAGAAATATCCACAACTGAGAAAAAAAAAAAAAAAATCAGGTTAAAAAAAACATTCCTGCTCATTCTTATTTTGTAATGCTGCACCCCCATGTGAACATACTAGTTTCTACTTCTATAAAAAATATTCTATATTAAAGGGACTCTAGTCACCAGAACTACAGCTTTTTGTATTTGTTCTGGTAGAATCATTCCCTTCAGGCATTTTTTCAGAAAAGGCAGTGTTTACATTACAGCCTAGGGATACCTCCAATCCAACGCCAATTTTGATGATGTCAAAGGGGGCAGAGCCAGCACACCCGTGGAGAGCTGAAAATAAGGTGAGTTGTAACCCATTCTGATGGGGCAGTGAGGAATTTGGCTTGGACAGTCAAGATTAGGCTGTCTGAAGAACTCTGAATACTACTAGAAATCCTTTTTGACCACAATGGATATGACATCCTTCCATGTGTTTTTAAAATAGAGATTTTTTTTCCTTTCTTCTGTTAATCCTCCCCAACAATTAACTTGCAGTGACCATGCATGTAAATTTACAGTTTTACTTTATAGTTTTTCTTACAAGACTTTTTTGTATTACACTGCACTCCCTGTTTAAGCTTCCATACTAATGGGAATGGGTTTATTTTTGCTTTTAATGCATGCAACATGGTTCCTAAACACTAAAGTTTAATCTACTAAAAAAATGATTGAAGTGGCACACATTCCATTATCACCATTACTACAGACAAACTGACAACTATGGGGTCATTGCTGAAATTCTTAAAATAAGAATAAGCCTGACATTTTTTCCAAAAGCTGTCAAGTAATCAACTGTTTTAAATCATGGTAACCAGGTTGGAGCACATTATTTACTGGAAAGAGGACATGCACAAACTCCTTCAAGCAATACATATACTTAATACACACAGGTAAACATGTAATTGACAAGGTAGGGATGCACACAAGGAATGGGTGCTACGAGATACTATCCTTTATATCAGCCACTTACTTGAATCCAGCACAGATATCCCTTGACGCAAGGCCAGGCTCCGCCCACGCCCCTCCCTCACCGATGTCAGCCTGCAGGGGAGACCCAGTGTGCATGTGCAGCAATGGCCGCACTCACATTAGATCTTCCCATAGGAATTATTCAATTCTTTCCTACAGGGAAAATCTGGCGCTGGCGGTCCGTGAGGACATCCAGCGTCGGATGACGGACCAAAAGTCCGTTTAGATTCTGGAAGCCGTCTAGTGGCTGTCAGACAGCCACAGAGTGCAGACTTAGAGCTGCATTACATTGCAGCACTAAGTGCAAAAGGGCCACTGCATCCAGACCACTTCAATTAGCTGAAGTTGTCTGGGTGTCTAGTTTCCCTTTAAAATGGACGTTAGGCCTAGCAGCAGTTTTGTGCTGAGAGCATCAGCTAGCACTCAACCTATCAAAACTGCAGAATGATATTTCACTCATCAGGAGCACTGTACACTTTAAGCAAAGAAAGACAGGGGGAAAGAACCGATACAAAAGGCTGTGTTCTCAGTGTTTGTATGTCAAGTATCTGATTCACTGTATAAGAGACTATCACAAGGAGATTGCTCTGGCACTGCAATAAAGAGTTCTTACAGGTTTTTTTTAAACCTTATTTTGACAAAGAGGGCAACAGTAATCTAAAGTAACACTAAAGGTGAATGTTAAAGTGTTACTACAAACAGTGACCACCACTTCAATGATTTGATGTGTTCATGGGACATGAGGTGTATGGGCAGCATTTGGCATTTAAATGCTGCACAGAGAGTTTAACCCATCTGCTAAAAGCCATAGGGCCACCTCCAGCAGCATCACTGGGGCATCCTCAAACAGTGTGGAATAAGAGTCTGGAATTCCATGCACAGAACTTCATTCGTGGGATGGCTGCTGGAAGAGATGTCCATCTTCTGCAGAAACTGGATGTTAGCCATAGGAACACAGAGCCAGCCAGGGACCCAAGTAAGAAGGCAAAATATTGCAAAATGGTTTCTCCCATTATCAGGGACAGACCAAGGGTACTCCTACCATCAAAACCAACACAGTGGGGTGCAATGTTTTGATGAGTGGAGTTATACTTTCCATATAGTATATAAGCTTATATTAACCCCTTAAGGATCAAATGCTACACTATGCAAATACCACAATCTTGTACCTTTATACCCTATTCCATAGTGGAACATTACACTTGATTGGGCAACTCTATGCAGGTCTATGGCAAACAACTGAGTAGGTGATTCCATTTTGGAATGAGGTGGTCAAACAGTTATAACTACATACACTGTTACTGGTCCTCAATTCGTTAACAGATTCTCTCTTATTCTGGTAGTCTTTCCAGACTATGTAATATTTTAAAGTGTAAATGTCAGTCAACATTTTACAAAACAAAAATGTGACAATTGATACTTACCATTGCCAGGTGGAGGGCTCATATTCATTTGTTTCTCAACTTCATTCTGCAATTCCTTTAATTTTTCTGCCTCTTCCTCCATTTCACGAACACGAGCCTTGATGGCCTCAAGTTCCTGCATTAGGACAAAATCAAATATTCAATGAAAGCTACCAACAAACCCCCACCTTTCCAGCTATACCCAATTAAAGATATTTCAATCAATCACTATAACCACAATAGCAACCATGCAGTGAACAGTCAGTGCTAGCTGGCAGCTTAGAAATAATGGTTTACGGCCATATATGATGAGATTTAGAGCCGTGTAATAACTATAGCAGACAATAGCTCACTCCGGTATGCCAAGCCTACTCCGTTACAGGGATTACAGTCTGTCCTACTCGGCTATCCATAGAGAGACAGTCCCGGCGGACAGTGCTAGCCCCGCACTCACAGTCCCGGTGCCGGCGGTGTGTATGGGCTGGTTACAGGGCAGCGCTGCCGCCCTCCCGCTAACAATAGGAAATGGCGGCCATGTTTAAAGCGGCAGCCCAGCATTGGGTTTGGGGGGGGGGGTGGGGGGAGCTCAGCTCGGCCAGCACCGATACCGGCACCGGGCGGCTCCGCACACCGAGCGGCACCGAGCACACGGCGGCTGCAGGCTGTCCCCCCCCGGCCCCCTATCCGCCCGCCCTTACCGGGTCCTCGATGGTCTGGTCTCCGCTCAGCTCCCCGGGCTCCTCTTCCTCGAGCTCCTCTTCCTCCAGCTCCTCCAGGCCGGCCGCCCCAGCCGCGGCCCCGCGCCCGCCCGATCTCCTGGCCGAGGCTCCCCTGCCCGCGGTCCGCCGGTTCCTCCGGCCGGGACTCAGTAACTCCAGGTCCAGATCGAGCCCTCCGCGGCCCATGGGATCGTCCTCCCCCGGCTCCGGCCCCACTCCGCCCGATCCAGCCCCACTCCGCAGCCCGTTCTCATAATCCGCCCCACGCAGCGCTGCGGCCGAGGACACCGCCGCCATCTTGTATAAAGCTCGCCCGCCTGGCCGTATGACCCGCCCTTATAACCGCCTGGCGGCGCTCAGTGGCCGCGGTCAGCGTCAGTCACGGCGGAGCGGCCTCTGATTGGACGCTCTCTGTCTGGGTATTGTTTCCTCGGGCGCCAGAGAGAAGCTCCACCCATCCGGTCACACAGGATTCGTCCTCACTGCTGTCAGTCAAACTACAGCTGGCTCCGCCCACTAATGGCCTCAACGTTCCATTATGGAGCAACCCATGGATCGAATCCGAGGGATATGGGGGGGGCTGCACGACACAGCGGGTCATATAGAAACAGTGATTGTACGGCAAAGTTCCACCAGTTGAATAATTCGCAGGAACATTCCATTGGTTTCCATGGTGACCATTGAACGTTGGTCCAGAGTTACTCTTTATACATAACCCCCATTATAGCTCCATGGACAGTGGGTGAAAAGTGCATGGCTGCGTGTGGCTGCTGCATTGCAGGGTGGATGCTGTTAGTTTGCCGTTTTTCCTACTCCCAGGTCTTTCATCCACTTGTTTTGATAGCTGAAATTACAGATAAAATAATGAAGTCTTTTATTAATATTGTCTCATCATTTACAGGTCACGTCAATCTTATAAGCAACATCCTTCTTATTTAGACTCTGGTGTAAACTGCACGTGTAATTTACATCTAACTTAGTGTTATGTCATTGTGTGTATAAAAAGACACGCATTTAAATCCTCATTATATTCCTTGTTTCTAAGCCATAACTGTAGAACATCCGATTTGGGGGTTCTGCAATCAGAGATTGATAGTTGCTTGCTGAAAACCTCTCACAAACTATTACTGCAAAGAGCCTTAAAGGGACACAACACGACACTTTAAAAAAAAAAAAAAAAATCACTATTTAGTAACTATACGTCCAAAGAAGACATGAATGCATTTAATTATGCATGACTTACAGTTTGCAAAGCTGCAGATCTCTTGTCTGAAAACCTCCCTTCTAACCCCGCCCAGACTTTCTGTGACTGTCCTATCACAGACTTCTCACTGCAGCTCAATGAGATGTTTGCAAGGCATGTGCTCCAGGTAATAGTCGGCTTCTTACTTAAAGGGAAACTATAGTGAAAGGAAAACTAACTTGTTTTCCTGCACTATAGCTTCCCCTTCTGTCAAGGCCCACCCCCGTGGTGCAGAAGGTGTTAATAACGCCTTCTGTCACTTACCTCCGTCTAGTGGCGATGTCCCTCGGTGCTGGCTCGGCTCAGCTCCGTCCAGGCTTCTCTTCCACCGCCGGCAGGGAAGACCTAATGCGCATGCACAGCAATAGCCGCACTCGCATTTATTCAATGCTTTCCTATGTGGATTCGGGTGATGCTGAAGTTCTCATGCACACCGTGAAGACGTCCAGCGTCAGACGACCAAAAGTCGTCTAAGCATCCAGAAGACCCTCTAGTGGCTGTCTGGCCTTTTTTCACCCCTTTGTGTGTCTCCTTTTCCCCCTCTGTATGTCTTTGTCCCCATTAGCCCCTCTGTGTGTCTCTCTTTTGTCCCCCTCCTGTGCCTGCTCAGCCTCACCTCTCTCTATGTAGCGCGGCCGGTCTGCAGCGGAGGAGCTGAGTACTCTGACAGGAAGCAGTTCTGTACTCAGTGAGCACTCAGTCTGACTAGGTAGGAAATACAGAAGGTCTTTTACAGCAGTCGGTCTGCTCAGCCATGCTACATGCAGGGACCAGCAGATCTGTAGCGCTGTGCAGTACTTCCCTCTTGTCGGTCACTGCATGTAGCGTGGCCGAGCAGATGGACTGCAGCCGATAAACTAACCTGTCGTGACAGTTTGGAAAGCTGTGCTTTACAGCATGTGAACAGATAGATATAGATATATATATATTCCCTAACCACACACAGACCCCTTCACTCACTACACTGCAAGCAGCTGCCTCTATACACACTTTCCTGGACCAATTCTGTCTGCTGCTATCCCACTTATCGGGTCCCCGAAGCAATTCACCAGTAAACACAGCACAAGCGTGTCATTAATTATTTGGTTAAATTACTTCTTCCCAGGCTACCTATAAGCCGATTGTAAAGCTGAATATGCAGTTAAAATAGTGAAGGATTTGTGCAAGAAAGCTAAATTAGATGGCAGAGACCCATCAAATGGAGGAAGCATACCATATAAAGTCATGAAACGTAGTCCAGCTCAGCAGCTGATATCAAGGAGTTTAAATACTTCTTTACCAGTAGCCAACAAATTATTAAGGCCTTGTGTGATAATGTACCAGAAAAACTGCCCCAGGGAAAACTCATGTACACATCAATGTAGGAAGCATCTGTCAAAGGCTTACTGAATCGAATTATAAAAAAATGCCTGCATGAAGCCACTCCGTGCTGATAGGACTGGTTGCAGTAGGCTGGTTATCTGTGCATGTTGTACATTTCACACAATGCTGTTGAAACAATGATTTTTAAGGGATGGCCCTGGGACATCTTTGCTCAACCGAATAGCTAACAAGAACTTAATGTGAACCTGGAATGAAAAATGTCACACATGAGAAATAGGATCTCTCCCACTGAATACACCATATATCACAAATATATATGAAGTATTCAGTGTAAAATGTATGGATTTTTTAACTTTCCTCTGTTCCAGCACCACTTTGTGGGTGTTACTCTTAATGTAGCACCCACCTCCAGCCTGTCTTCCACTCCTCCTCGGTGCCCATGGTGTCTTCTTTGAATTGCTATTGATAAAAACTAACCAGGAAAGGTTAAACGATTTTAACATGTATAGCTTGGAGTAAAGACTAAACGGAGGATATGATTTAAATACAGAAAGGGAATCAACACAGTAAAGGAGGTGACTATTTTAAATAAGGAAAACTACCACAACAAATGGACATGGCCTTAAATTAGAGGGGCAACAGTTTAAAAAAATATATATAATAAATATCAGAAATTATTACTTTACGGAGAGGGTAGTTGATGCATGGAATAGCCATCCAGCTGAAGTTGTAGAGGTTAACAGAGTGAGGGAGTTTAAGGATATGTGGGATAGACATAAGGCTATCCTAGAAATAAGAGACTAATGAAAAGATTTAGAAAATTGGGCAAACTAGATGGACAGAACCATGTGGTCACATTCTATGTTTCTATGCTAGGGAGTTTCCATAGTAACCACAGCCCATGTGCTGTGGTGTAAATGGGTGCAGAGCAGAGGGACCTCCTGTGCTCTCCCTTATCAGTCAATCCCTCAGAACACCTTGGCATTGCCTGACAGCTGGGAGAAAAAAAAAAAAAAAAATATATATATATATATATATATATATATATACACACACATACATACATTTTTTTTTTAATAGTTTTTTTCTCTTCATCTATACATTTGCTAGCAAAACAGCTAGCACAATATATATATATATATATATATATATATATATGCTCAATCTAATGAGCATACATTGTTTGAGGCATTACAATTTCCCCTTAAAGTTGCTCTGTCACCTTAAACTTACCTTGCTTCAGTCTGTTCTTCTCTTTCGCTCTCCTAATGTGTTCTTTATTTCTTCTATTTTAACCTTTTTCTCCTAAAGTACATAAGTCAAAATAGGTAGTACATTGTCTTACTTATTTTTCTTACGCTTGATAAAATGCAGTTCTAACAACAACAGAGGGAATAAGGTTGTCATAATACAGGGTTTGGAGTCCAACAGCCAGATCAGCAAGGTTTTCTGCCAGAAGTAGCCATTCGTGACCCAGGTGGTTGAGCCCCTGAGCCCTGAGTGGCCATCTTGTCTTAAACAGAGATGAGTGTGACGGACCGACTGCACCCCGACCGGGTACCTCCATCAATCGCTGCTTCCTAGTACTAACGCGTACCATAAGCACTGCACTGGAGCACCATAACCACTGCAAACCCCATGAACCGCCGCAGATTGGTTGGGGTCTCGCTGTCTCCTACCCACCCTGGACCTACGACAAGGCTCCAGGTTCCAGTGGGTGAACCTCTCTTGCTCCAGAGAGTCAAGCAGGAACAGCTCTTACAAGAGCTTCGTGTTTATACTCGGGGGAGTATAGTGATTATAGCAATCCCCAGAATGTAGTTCTCCAATCCCCCAAACATGAGTCGAAACTTCATGAAGGTGCAAGAGGATCTGCAAGTTTAATGGTACAGGTTGGATTTTTATACAACTTTTCAGGCCAGAGGAACACCCACTGGACCTGATGGGGCAAAGGACACAAATTGTACAGACCAATAGAATCAATGTAACAATGCCTGACACTCCCACATACAGCACACAATCCCTCCCCTCTGCCTGTGATACAATTAAGGTAGATAATTTAAGAACGTAATTATACCCAAGCATAAAAAACACATATTTTACAAAGTCTCATAAGTACCCCAAAATACAACATATCCCCATAACATACAACATATCCAAAAATCACCCAGATCAGAGCAGGGGTTCAAAAGTTTCATGGTAGTCTCTTATTTCCAATGATTAAAGTGCACCTGAAAAAGTCGAATGGGACCGTTCGTACACAAAGTCAGTGTTGAAGTGTGTTCAGTATATTATTTCTAACGAACGGTGCTCTGTTCGTGCATATTTAGCCGAATATAGATGGAGGTGGAATTCCCAGCGGTGTTTCGTGCCGTCGAGTGTCCGATTTCAGTCCCATGAACTCGATGGCAAAACACAGCTGACCGCGTTTGATTAAACAAGATGGCCGCCGCCACGTATTCGACTATACGAACGGCGACCACCCAGCCGTTCGTCAATTAAGCTGCGGTTAACCACAGCTTCTGGGAGGTTAACAGGCTGCACACTCCACTTGCGGGTGGTCCGGCTGTTCGACAGTTTGTTCGGTAAACGAACACCATAAGCCTAATCCCTTCGGTAAGCCCCATATAATGCACCATAGCAGGGAAAAAAGGCACGAACCATGTCTTTAGCCTAAATTTCACCACAGGGCCATAGTCACAGGGCAGGAGGCTGGCAAACAGGCCCCATTCATAAACTCGTGGCAAACTCACAGAAAAAGTGGAGTTTGTCACAATGAGAGAATGGGACAGAAAGATGTTAACATAGTAAGGCAGTCCAAGGTCAGTGGGAAGGAGAAGTAGCAAAATCAGACAGTCCAAATTCAGCAACAGGTTTAACAAGCAGGCACCAGCTTGATTAGAGTGTCACAGGAACCACAATAATCTGGCAAAGATACCGACACAGGAAATGGCATTTATAGACCAAGAAGCAGACACCTGACCAGACAGCTGAAAAGAGTGGACACAAATATCATGACATGTAGAGGCAAGGTTATTGGAGCCCAGGTAAATCTACAAAAGACAGGTTGGTGAACTGGTTATGAAGAGGACTATCAACATCAAAATCAGGGTTTGAAACCTAACAGAGTCAGCTCTTCACAAAGGTATTGTCTTGCTGATTGCAAGACAATATCTATGGAGGTCCCTGTGGTCTTTTTCATAGACATCAGTTCTGAATAGTGATGTCCCGAACTGTTCGCCACGAACGGTTCGCGCGGACTCCAGTCAGCTGAAACATTCCAGCCAATCAGCAGCAGACCCTCCCTCCCAGACCCTCCCACCTCCTGGACAGCTCACTAAGAATGCAGCTTCAAAATGGATGCTGTCCAGGAGGAGGTAGGGTCTGCTGCTGATTGGCTGGAATGTGTCAGCTGACTGGAGTCCGCGGCAAACCGTTCGTGGCAAACAGTTCGGGACATCACTAGTTCTGAACACTTATACGTGCAAAAGATATGTTCTTTCTAAATGAATGGTACTAATTCCACAAACAGACCATACTGATTTGCTTTAAATTTACTTAAATGATTACTCAGTTACTCCATCCACCCTGATCACTTCTGTTATTTTTTATATTTTTGCGAGTTTTAGCAATGAATACATTTTGTGAATAGCATATCAACAATATGGACACCGATGTCAAACATACATCACTGAGGGAATCCTACTCATTTTTTTCTTTTAACATTGTTAACTAAGAAACCCTGACTCAAGCTTACCTTTGGGAGAGATGCTAATGATGGGCTTCATGCCCCTTGTGGCTTAGTGGCATAGCACCATGAAACAAAATGCTCTAGTAAGGCTCCTATGGTAGGTAGGTATATGCAGCTGGATATCCTTCTATAGCTAAAGAGTGGAGCTTTAGCGCATTGGTGCTTAACCAGAAGGCCATGGCCGTACGTGGAGCGTGCAGTAGTTAGCTGTAATGATACAGGGAGGACCGCTTGCACGCTCTATGTGGTGGGGGCATATATATGCTGTCCTAAAGCGTTATCGTAAGCTTACGGAGCCAGGAAAACAAAGATATTATATACAATTTCAATGAATATTAAAGAGAAAGAAAAACTGAACACGGGTAAGGAACACTGTGTGCATATGAGGGCACAGGTTTCTGCAGCCGCAAAGTTCAGGTTGGCAGTTCGGTAGCTACGGGTGCTCTCCCTCTGGGTACAAATGGAGTGATTCTCGCTAGTATCCAGGATGGACGGTCCAGTGGCACTGACTTTTCCACTGGCAGCCCAAGGGATTGCAGGAAAGCTTGTGTTTCAGTGGGGTGTGCTATTGCGTGTGTCTTGCCTGCTCTATCGGCTATTTTTCTGCGGGTTCCCCACTTGTAAGGGATCGAATTTTCCTAGAGGAGCTGGGTGATTGGCTTGAGGGATCTCCGCTATGACAGTGTATGCCTAGAAATGTCCTGGTAAAATGCCAACTGTGCCCCTCAAAAGAGACTGTGGGAGTGCCCCTGACTGCCCCCATGATTACTCCATAGTCCGAGTCCCGCACCAGTTTCAGCAAGACATCCCTGGGTACCTCTTGAGCTGCAGTGGTCGCTCTGTTGAGTTGGAAGCAAGAGTTCACCGCAAGTTGCTTGACCTGTTTGGGCATGAGGAGAGTGGCTAGGAACCTATGGCAATAATGAGGGAGCTCTGCTCCGGATATAGTTTCTGTCACTCCCCATATCCTCAGGTTCCCTGTTCTTGTCCTCCATGTTGTCTATCTGGGCCTGTTGGTCAGCACACTGCTTCTGCAATGCTTCTATGGCAGCATCTGTAGCTGATTGTGCAAGCTTGGAGCCCTCTATGCTTTCTTCTACTGCGTGCACCTGTGCTGTGAGTGTGGTCACTGTTTCCTGGACTGGTGCCATGTCCGCATTAAACATGGCCTGGATTTCCTTCATTAGGGCTTTGAGGTCTTCCTTGGTGGAGGGAGCCGAGCCTTCAGCCTCTGTGTGTTCCTGTGGCCCTGTTCGCCGCCTCAATGGAGGTTAGAGGTCGGTTGTAATGCTGTCCTCGTCCAAGGACAGTGATGTATAAGCCTCCACGGGTGCCATCTTGGTGGGTTCAGTGCGCAGGAAAGTGCCTATATCTCGAGAACCCGAACCCGGGTCCGAGTGCATCTTCTTACTTTTCTTCCCCATGTCATCGGGGATTGAGCCGTAGCACTTTGAGCTCAGTAGCGGGGTCGAAAACGGCTCGTGGCTCAGTTTGGTAGGACCGACACGCGGATCTGCTCCAAAACGCATCTAGCTCATGTAGGCGCTGGCTCCGCCTCCGATCACTTCTGCTTTTTAAAGTGGGCATGGTAGTAAGAGTCTGTATCAAGCAGAAATGCTGCACATACAGAGATACGGATCTGTGTTCTAGGCTACTTAATGTTAATCATGTGCATTAATTACACAAGTCAACATCTGCCTCCTTTTTTGCAAGTTTTTTTTTTGGTTGTGAATTCAAAACCGAATTGCAAAATGCGGGCAAAAATAACCAAGGTGTTACTATATTGGAGTTGGAATAATTTTTCAAATTAGCAATTTTTTGTTGTTTCAATTTTGGAATTTGTTTTTTAATTTACTACAATCTAGTTACCACAGATGTTGGTGAACTATAATTCACATTATAATCAGTCCTCAACCTGGATCGGCATAATGTGAACGATTGGTTCCCAACATCTGTATGCCAAGATATTCAATTGTTATCGCTAGTGTTCTCTAATCCCTTCCACCCCACATCCTTGGCTGCGATTATCAGAATTGACAATCTCAGCCAATCCAATGCTTTCCTATGGGAAAACATTGTGATTGGCTGCGATCTTAAATTCTGATGATCACAGCCAGCGTGACGTTAGAAGCAAGGTGAATTTTCTATTTATTTAAGAGGTGGAAAGGGAGGCAGCAGGGTCTAATAGTTAGTATAACACTATTGGGTTTAGGAATAAAAGTTTGTCCTGACCCTATAGTGTTCCTTTAACCACTTAAGGACTGTGGGCATGCTATGCCGTCTTTGGGTACCCGGCTCTAAAAGCCGGCAGGCGGCATAGTACGTCCCCTCCGTCCAGGGGTCTTACCTGCTCACTGGTGATCCCCCACCGGCGATCGCGATGGGGGTGGGGGGCTTGCCTGGCATCCCAGGCAGTCCCCTTGCATCTGATCCGGCCCTCCTGGGCCATGTGATCGTGAGGTCCATATATATTATAAAATCAATAAATATATAAATACGTTAACTTTCCAAGACACCATAAAACCTGTACATGGGGGGGGGTACTGTTTTAATCGGGAGACTTTGCTGAACACAAACATCAGTGTTTCAAAAGAGTAAAATTTATTGATTTGTCTTAAAGGACCACTCTAGGCACCCAGACCACTTCAGCTTAATGAAGTGGTCTGGGTGCCAGGTCCAGCTAGGGTTAACCCATTTTTTAATAAACATAGCAGTTTCAGAGAAACTGCTATGTTTATGAATGGGTTAAGCCTTCCCCCTAATCCTCTAGTGGCTGTCTAATTGACAGCCACTAGAGGCGCTTGCGTGATTCTCACTGTGATTTTCATAGTGAGAGCACGCCAGCGTCCATAGGAAAGCATTATGAATGCTTTCCTATGTGACCGGCTATATGCGCGCGCAGCTCTTGCCGCGTGTGTGCATTCAGCCGACAGGGAGGAGAAGAGGAGGATCGGAGGAGGAGAGCTCCCCGCCCAGCGCTGGAAAAAGGTAAGTTTAAACCCCTTTCCAGAGCCGGGCGGGAGGGGATCCCTGAGGGTGGGGGCACCCTCAGGGCACTATAGTGCCAGGAAAACGGGTATGTTTTCCTGGCACTATAGTGGTCCTTTAATCTGACAATGGGAAAATAGAACATACAACATATACTGAGTTCAGCTCATGAAAAATGGGGGCAAAAACCCCCACAGTGGAGAATCAAGGCCGGATTTACATGTCAGATGCCGGTAGGCGCAAAATTCTAAGGCTTTCCAACCCCAAAAAAGGCATATAAAAGTACAATGAATGTATTAACTGGACACTGCAGGCCTAAAGCATCTAAAAACCATTCCTATTTGACAACATCTGAATCTATACAGCTATGCAAACCTATGCAGGGTTAAAGATAATGTTATATGTGGTTAGCGTATCTCCAAGCTCCTCTCTGACCTTGAGATCTCCAAGGTTTTCATCGGTATGTGAAGAATAGGGAGGGGTGAGTGGATTCTCGAATATTGTTAGAAATTAGGAGTATTAGGAGTCTGTTGTTAGTATTGAATGGCTGAGTAGGCGGCTTATCCAGAGATTATTTGAAGGACTCTCCAAATAAAAGTTCGTCCACAGCTGGGCCTAATTCTGATGCTGAAATATGTGTAAGTTGGCAGCAGGGCTGCCATCAGGGGGTGACAACCATGACGGGCCGCACGTGGAGCGGCAAAACTGCCGCAGGTGCATCTGTACTGGGGCCCATCAGGTGGCCCAAGCATTTAGGGCCACACGATGGGCCCTATATCTTCAGGGGCCCGGTCAGCACTGCAGCCGTGTAATTGCGCGACCGGGCCCCTTTTAAAAAAAAAATGCGGCTACACCGCAAGTGCTGCTAAGAGGAAGTGACGGCCGGTCACTACCTCCCAGCTTACTCCGCGCGGGGGGAGAGGGAGAGCAGAGGAGAGGACAGGAGAGGACGCCAGAGGCATCCGCTCCCTTCAACCCTCCTGCAACTTAAAGGTAAGAGGAGGGTGGCTGATAAATGAGGTGTGTGTGTATATGTATGTGTCTGCAAGTATGTATGTATGTATGTGTGTGTGTATGTCAGTATGTATGTCTGTGTGTGTATGTATATATGTCTGTGTGTATGTCAGTATGTATATATGTGTATATCTGTGTGTGTGTGTGTATGTCAGTATGTATGTATATCTGTGTGTGTCCCTGTATGTGTGTGTGTGTATGTATGTCACTATGCATGTATGTCTGTGTGTGTATGTCAGTATGTGTGTATGTCTGTGTGTGTGTGTCAGTATGTATATATGTCTGTATGTATGTCTGTGTGTATGTCAATATGTACATATGTCTGTGTGTGTCAGTATGCATGTATGTCAGTATGTATATATGTGTATATCTGTGTGTGTATGTCAGTATGTATATATGTCTGTGTGTGTGTCCGTATGTATGTCACTATGCATGTATGTCTGTGTGTGTGTGTGTATGTCAGTATGTATGTATGTCTGTGTGTGTGTGTGTATGTCAGTATGTATATATGTCTGTGTGTGTGTGTATGTCAATATGTACATATGTCTGTGTGTGTGTGTATGTCAGTATGTATGTGTGTATGTCTGTCTGCGTGTGTGTATGTCAGTATGTATGTGTGTATGTGTCTATCTGTATGTGTGTGTGTGTGTATGTCAGTATGTATATATGTCTGTATGTATGTATGTCGGTGTGTGTGTATGTATGTGTGTATATATATCTATCAGTATGTATGTCAGTATGCATGCATGTCTGTGTGTGTTTGTCAGTATGTATCTGTATATTTTTATCTGTGTGTGTGTGTATGTGTATGTATGTATATCAGTATGCATGTGTATGTATGCCATTATGTATGTATGTATGTCAGTATGTATTTATGTGTATGTATGTCTGTTTGTATGTATGTGTGTCAGTATGTGAGTATGTATGTATGTCAGTGTGTATCTCAGTATGTGTGTGTGTGTTTATCTGTATATGTGTCTTTGTCTGTTTCAGTATTTGTGTCTGTTAGTATGTGTGTATCTTTCTGTGTGTGTGTCTGTGTCCTTTTGTGTCTGTGTGTGTGTATTCCTGTGGGTGGGATTTGGAGGCGGGCACCCGGGGGCCCAGACCTTGAGCTGTGTTAGGGGCCCCACAATCTCTGATGGCGGACCTGGTTGGCAGTGAATTTTCATTCAAATTGAGCATCTACATTCACTAGAATTAGCACGATTAGCGTTGCCTAATAGGCAAAAGACCACTTTTGGGGTCGGTTTACTTTTTTAGGCAGTTTAGGTCTAGAGCCCATAACTTATTTCAAACTGCTTGGTCTAGGGTTTTCCTTATCTGTCCTTATTGGGGAAATAGGGACCCACTTGGAGGACTGAGGTTGCTTAATATGGTCTGGATAAAATGATTAATTCATTAATTTTGCAATGTGAGCATTAGAGCAATTAGACTCTTCGTATGCAAAGTTAGTATCTGAAGAAAAATACTTTTCCTCATCTGAATTTGAGTTTGTGGATGAAGAGTCACTTGAGGAGGTATGAAAGATATTGGGTTTCCTTCCTAATATGGTCTTCAGAGCGCATTTGGCATCCTCACAGGCAGAGGGTGTATGGAGAGGTGTTGCTACACACTAATGTTGAGTGGTGTGTATCATTCTTATTTTTTAAAAATCTTTCCCAGAAGAGCAGCTTTTAGCTCACTTAGGGAAGTCTACTATTTTCAAAGCAATGCTTCCTTTTCTGGGTGGCCCTTCCACACCCCTTCTTACCCTTAGCTAAGTTTTGCTGAGACTCTTTTGCTGACCAAAACAGGTCAAAAGGATCCTAGGGTGACTGTCATGGGATTCTTCATCCCTTAATTGAGAAATTGCCATAGAGACAGTTTTTGCAAAAGTCTCCTTCATAGAGTTCATGGCTGTTAAAATGGCATTATACGCTGTTGTAGCGAAACCCCTTTTTGGCTGTCCTATTTCCTTTATTGATTGTTGGTCCTGCAGAGATTTTCCTGTGCCTGGAGTACACAAAGCTCTAAGTAACTAGATGTGGACATACTTTGTTCGGTATGGGAATACCAGCTTACATGTGAACGACTAAAATTCACCATACGAACAAAGTACCGAATGAACCGGACCACCCTGATGTGTATAATGGATATAATTTACCTCCCTGATTGCTTTTCATTCCCTTGTACGCACGAACCGCCGCCATTTCAGCAGCCGAACACGTGGTGGCGGCCATTTTAAATCTGCGAACAGCGGTGTTTGGTCGTCGAGTGTCTGGAACTGAAAACGGACACTCGACTAGCCAAACACCGCTAAGACCTCCAGGGCTTCAGAATGCATGGATGGAAACCCACGAACGGCCCGGCGTTCGGTAGGATGAATCCCACAAACTAGGGTATTCATCCGGTTATCGAATGCAATATGGATGTTATAGCAATTCGGGACTTTTGGGGCACGAATGTAGACCGACCGCAGGGCCAGATTTCATGGAACTATTTTTGGCCACTTTGCCCATGCGGTCGGTTAAAACTTTACCTTCCCATAACTCCCGAACCCCTGGTCTGATCTTGGTGATTTTCGGATATGTTTCTCACCCAGATCAGGGCTACCAGGGGGTATTTAATGGCATATTCCACCTATTTGGGGTACATCTGAAAAGTGGGGGGAAATGTGCTGTGTATAATTGTATTAAGTGCTAATCTAAGGGGAGGAGATGTGTGGGAGGTAACGTCGATGGGATTGGATAATGTACTAATTGTGGTGAATCCCTCCCTTGCATGGGAGAATCTCATAAAAGCAGGAATGTTGCCATTAAAAGTTAGTTCTACTCCTGATACTGTGTGTTGTCCAGTGATTGAGGAAAGTGATGGGATATTCTTGGATTGTATTGCTGATTGTGCTGGATATTCTCTTGGATTTAATACTTGTTCCTACATCCCCTTAAAGTACTTGGTGGAGTTTACCTGTGGGAAATCAGCTCTCCGCTACAGCTGTCTTATTTACCGAATTATCTAAAATAGTTTGGAAAGGGTCCTCTGGAACAGAGTCATTATCTGTAGAAATTGCAGGGACAGAAATTTTAATAGCAGGTATTTTATGTTCTTTTAAACTCAGTCACAGCAAAACAGTATGTTTATGAGGTAAACTCTGTTGCAAAATTCAAACAAAAACAATTGTGTGCTTTCCTGAAGTAAACTAAGGGTAAATGGTCAGGAATAACCAACTAGTGCCAAAATCACTCAGGATTTTGGTCTGAAAAAGAAGAGAAATGTATAGGGTTTGGAGAGCGCTAATGAAGGTTTGAGGGAATTGGAACCTACGGAGCGTGGTGACTAAGAAGGGCCAAAGAAGGCGGTTAATCGCCTTCTCGGCATCTAGCGAAAGGAATAGGGTTGGGATCTGTCTGTGTGTTGCTGTCCATATTAAGTCGAAGGTTCGTCTGGTATTGTCATATGCCTGTCTAGAAGGGATGAATCCCACTTGGTCTGGGTGTGTCAGCTTCGGTAAGTACGGGTTAAGTCTGTCTGCCATTAATTTCGTAAACATTCTGACGTCCACATTCAGTAGGGAGATAGGCCTATAGTGTCCTGGGTCTGTGAGGGTTTTGTTCGGTTTGGGGAGGAGGCATATGTGGGCACTGAGCATGTCTGTGGGTAGTGGGTCACCCCTGGGAATAGAGCTGAAGAGGTTGCATAGGTGAGGTATAAGTAGTGTAGGGAAGTTTTATAGTAAAGACCCGCGAAACTGCTGGGGCCTGGTCTTTTGTTTGGCTTAATGGTTCGGGTCACTTCCTCTATTGTGATGGGCTCAATCAGTCTTTTAGCCATTACCTGGGTGAGGGCTGGTAGTGGGATCTCGTTAAGGTAGTCTTCAATTGAACGAAGTGGGTGTGCCCGTTGTTGTCTGTTGGCCGGGGAGTGGTATTATAATGTGGTTAAGTAACTCTGAAACACTTCCGCTATATTTGCAGGGAGCGTGTGTGTTTGGCTGTCTTGGGTTTGTATTTGTTTGATGCGTTTCTGGGCGCTTCTGCGTTTTAATCTCCTTCCTAGGAGCGTGTCTGCTTTGTTAGATTTTTCGTAAAATAATTGTTTGGACCACTGGAGAGCTTTCATTGCGTCTCTAGCCATATAGTCCTTTATTATGTTTCTACGTGTTACCATTTGGGCCAGTATGTCTGGGGATGAGTTGGCTTTATGTCTTGTCTCTAGTGTTATGCTGCCACATGTTTATATATGCTCTTGACTTATAACGGATGTTTAAATACACAAGCAAATACATTTCTGTGGCTCATTAGACCACTTGCTTTTAATAAACAGGTGGAACCACACTTATAAAATACTTTGTTAAACCACAAAGTATAGAGAGAAATACTTATGCAGAATGAAGATGCTATTTCACTGTTAATAGACTCACCCAATACTGGAAGACGATATATTTCTCACATGACACTGAGAATTTTTGGTTTTGTCCAAATTAATTTGTTTTGTTTCATCAGTATCGAATGTCGTCCATTGACTTATTCGTTTTCTGACAAAATTCAGACATTATTTTTGTTTGGGAGAACCAATTCAATCATTATTTCGGTTCAGAATTTGATTCAGATAATAAAAAATTCTGATCCGAGCTGCTGCTGCATCTTGCAGCTGTTTAGTAGATAGCCCCCTAAATCCCATATTAGGGAGCTTTTTACTACAAAAGTCACCTATACTAATACTAAGTAAAAAAATACTTAATGTTAGTAAATAAGGAAGGTTATTTCTGCCCCTACTTGCTATGCCACGAGTAAAGGCTATTGCCACCCCTCCTCCCCCATTCCCCACTCATTGCCTCGGGTAGGCGTCCAAAGTAATAAAGGGGGAAACCTATTGTTCTCCCACAACCCAAACAATTGTCGGCAGGTGGGGGCCCAAAGTAATAAAAGGGGTGGGAACCTATTGTTTCTCCACAGCCCCTACCCATTGCCGGTGGGTAATGGCCCTAAATAATAAAGGGCAGGGAACCTATTGTTCCCTCCCAGCCCTTGGCGATGGTGGGTGATGTTGGATTAATTTCTATTGACTTGATTTTTTTTTTTTGCGTTTGGGTCTTTAATTTTATTAGTTCAGCGGAGTTTATGGATTTTTTTTTAATTCCTTATTTTTGGTGCGTTTTTAGTTGTACACGATCACGTCCGGCCCCAACAGCCAGGACGGGCATTGTAACAGTAATGCAGGGTAACAAGGTTAGGTAATGGGTTAGTAAACAAGATATAGTAAACACTCACACTTTATTTTTGAGGGGTTAGCTTCCGGTGTGAAGGAGGGAGTGATATGTGTGGTTTCTGCATTGTGGGAGTTGTGATCCTCTTTCTCCGGTCCGGGATGGGTAGTATACTATGTTGGTTAAGGTTACGTGTAGGCTAAGTGTTTGTATACTAGATGTTCATGAGTGAGTTAAAGTTTTTACATGAGAGTACTAGTGGATTTTGTTGTAGTGGAGTATTAAATCATGAGTGCGCTGATGAGGGAAGCGTGTGGGTAACCAAGATTTTAGTGGTGATGACCTGAGGCTGGTTTCGGTTACCCTGGTTGGTAAGTAACCCTAACCAAGGAGGCATGGGGGGGGGTTGTACACCTCTTGTGGGTGTATCTCGTGTGTGTATGCAAGACGGGTCCGAGACTGCCCCTCACCGGGTCTGTTTAGTATATAGAACGGGTAATAGTAGGGTGTATCTCGTGTGGGGGCATCGGAGGGGGGGGAACCTCTTGTGGGTGTATCTCGTGTGTGTATGCGAGATGAGTCTGAGACTGCCCCTCTCCGAGTCTGTTAGTATATAGAATGGGTAAGAGTGGGGTAACCATTAAATTAAGAGAGATCTGAACAGAGGTTAGTATAACGCATAGTATAAACCAAGAGCACTGGTGGTCTATCAAAGCTCGTTCCCAGGTGTGGGGTAGCTGCGCCCTCTTTGTGAACAGTCAGGTAGTTGGCGTGGCTCTCGGTACGAATGGGATCGTTGACTCAGGGCCCCAGGTGTGTTCGACTTGGGGAGCAGCACTTGCAGTTGGGGCTTCAGTAAGGCCCAGTGTGCGGAGTATTGCAGATGCTTCCGATTCAGTTGTGAGCTTGTGGGTCGTCCCATTGTGTGTAATTAGTAGGGATCTTGGCGTGCCCCATATGTGGAACGCAGGCGGCTGGTGAGCGACTGCAGTGATTTACGCCATTGAAGTGTAGTTTTAGTGAGGTCCTGGTAGAAGGTTAGGTGCGAATCTTCGAATGGTAATGGGGTTTTACCCCTCACTGCTGCCATTATCTGGCCCTTATCTTGTGGTGTACAGCATCGGAGAATTAAGTCACCAGTGATTGAGGCTGCCGTCTTAGTGATGGTAGGCAGTCGGTACAGTCCATTTATAGTGAATTTCTTGGCTAGCGTTGGTGGTAACAGTGAAGCAATTAGTCTTCTTATATAGTGAGGTAACTCCTCTACGTCAATCTCAGGGGGTACTCCGTGGATTTCAAGGTGATTGCGGCGGTGCCTATCTTCCTGTGCAGTCATTTGAAGTGACATAGCCTGCTGTGTATTTTTTAAGTGGACCATTGCGGTTTTCAATTCAACTACTTCATTTTGAAGTTGCCCAATGTCCCCTTCAGTGTGGGTCGTCCTGTCTTTGAGCTGCTTCATATTAGGTTTCAGGGAGGCCACTGAGTTTGGAGCCTCTGTATTTTGCATGTTGTGGAGATTCTGCTTCGTGGCAGGGGCTGTGCCTCTAAGGATATCCCCAGTCATGGAGTGTGGGTCCCCTTGTGTTGCTGGGCTGTGTGTCTAGCTTGGCAAGTCAGGGCTGTGTGGGGGTCAGGGCCGCCAGCGGCCACCATTTTGGATGGTACCTGCCGTTGTAGGAGAGTGCCGATATCCCGCTGGTCCGTTGTTGGAGCAGATTGAGGTCTCTGGGAGTGGCGCCCCATTGCTGGAGAGGAACTGTGGAGAACTGTAGAGGGGTAAGCGGAGGTGTCAGATGTTTTATGCGCACCCGCTCCGCCAAAGAGTTCCTCGAGGTCAGCGAGAGATGGTGTGTAGTAGACCCCGGTCTTCCTTTTCGGTTTGGTCTGCCTTAGGGGTGTATTGAAAAGGCATCTGTCGATGCCACAGGGTGTCCCCGATCCGTACCCGCTACGTTCAGGGCTGGATGGGGTCTTTTTGTGTACGATTTTCGGCAGATTTCAATTGCCGGGAAGGAGCTCTCAGAAATGGCGTCTAGCTCGTCTCGCGGCCAGGCTCCGCCCCGGAGTTTATGGGTTTTTATTTGACCTTTTTTGGGTCAGAAGAAAGAATATTGAAGAAAAAAAAAATAAGACATCTAATCATAAGTATGTTTTATTTTACAAGTATTTAGTTTATAGACCCCCCTCACTATTATTAGGGTGATAGTAGGTAGAGTATTTATTTACTGGGGGGTGACTAGGGTCTTGGGGAGTCATTGGGTGGGGGGTAGTTATTTTTTTTTGCAATTAGCCCCCACCCACCACGAAGGGTAGGCTCTGCAGGGGGAACAATAGGGTTCCCCACATAATTACTTAGGGCCCCCACCTGACACTAATGGGTGGAGCAGTAGGATACCCCTACCGGCAATGGGTGTGGACTGGGGGGACGACAGTAGATTTCTCCCCTTTATTACTTAGGACCGCCATCCTCTGGGAATACTTGGGGGCTGTTTGAATAAACAAATGGCTCATTCATTCAGTGTACATTCGTTAGTTAGGCTCACTGCCCTCAGATAAGATGGGAATGAGCAGAAAGAACAAAGGCTTACTGAAAGAATGAGCCACTCATGCATTTGGATAAAGCGTTCAGCCTTTTGAATTACACACAGTGTAAAATAACAGGCTGAACATAAATTGTGAATGAATGAACATATGAATGGCACATGGAAGAATTTTGTTTGGCACCTATTCGTTTGTTTGTTCGGACAAATGGACGAAAATGCTGTTTCGTCCAAAAGTACATTAGTCTGAATATGAATGCCCAAGTCTAATTTTAACTACTTTAAACAAAGCTGGCTACATTATTTCATTAACATTAAAAAATAAATAAAAAAAATTAAATTTCAGCTCGCAAGGAATACAGTGAATTATTTAAAAAAAAAAAAGATGTCTGAACAAGGTCGTATTGTAATAACAAGCTACACACATAAGAAGCCACTCAGTTCTCTTTATCTCATATTATAAACAGCCTTGTCATTCCATTGCACACAAAAACGTAGCTTTTGAATGAACAGCAAAAAATGATTTATCTTTAAAAAATTGCTCATTATTGTAATGAATAATGTAACATAATGAACAAAATATATAAATCTGCAGGTTGTGGTAATAGTTAAATGCACACCAGGACAGCCTGATAGTAAATGGGTTGTTTCAATAGATGATCCTTCAGCGCAATATACAAAACTTTAAGCATACACACATGCTTAAAAAAACAGCATTAAAGTTGTTACAGATTTGACTTATTTAGCTTGATCCATTGTTCAAGAACTTTCAGTCTCAGTCTGGAGCGCAAACAGTTTTTCTTACAATATGCCTGCACTTTTTTCACGCCGTTCCCGTTGCTCCTGCAGGCACTAACCAGGGGGTGGCAAAAGAATGCTGCCCCCAAATGCCCCCCGTCATGGGGAGGGGCCAAGATGTGGCCTGTTGGCCATCTGATGGACCCCCCCGGCAGGCGGCTGTCTACTTGTCAGACACAGCGAGGGAGCTGTGTTTTCTCTGATCTGCTCCCAGGCACGCCGTTTGCTGTTTTCGGGCGCCGCAATATGAAGTCATATTCCGGCTCCCTGCATCAGTAGACAGCCCGCACGGCGTGAGGGAGCAGATCAGAGAGAACACAGCTCCCTCGCCGCGTCTGACAGGTAGATAGCCGCCCGCCTCACTGAAGCCCCACGCCAGCTCTCCAGGTAGGGAGGCTGGATGGACATTTGTAAATGTTAAAAATATGAATAATTTGTGTGTTTTTGTGAGTGTGTGTGTTTGTGTGCACGCATTTATATATGCATACGAGTGTATATATATATATTTTTTTTGGGGGGGGGTGGGAGGCTTGGGTGCATTCCCACACTTTTTTCCCCAGAACTTGACCCCTGGTTGTAAGCTTGTAACTGCTAAAGCATACTGCTTTAGGGAAACAAATTGATGCATCTTTGCAAAGAAAGCCTGACATTGAAATAAGTGTATTGATCTGCTTATAGAAAGCTTGGTTCCTCCCCTCACAGAGTTAGTAATTAATTTTATAACATGACAGGAGGCTTCATATTTGCTTAAGTCTCTCTTTACTAGAACTCCACAGCAGCACATTAACATAGAGAGAAACAACCAATCAGAAAAAAGTAAGGAACAATAAAAAGTCCCCTCCCAACCAACTCCTTCCTCTTTCTTTGCTGCTCTACCTCAAACACAGGTCAGAGTACCACTGCCTCCTATTTCTTTATGGGTGGCTTTGGAATATATTTTTTATTGATTGATTTGGTGTATTTTATTGGTACCTTTTCTTTAAGTTTCTCCTAGTTATTGGTATTTGTTTCTTTGAGTATCCCCCTTTTTTCTTTGGGGGCTGAAGGGGTTATTCTCTTCCCTTCCTCTGTCTTGTCTACCTCTACCCCTTCCTGTCTGTATTCCCTGCATCCACGTGGTCGGCAGGGAACGGTTCAATGAACCGCCTCCTGTTTTGCCTCGACCGCCAAGGCCACGGAGTACGTCTCCAGCGGCCCCACATGTAGCTCCCGCTTGCTGACTTCTCCGCCGCGCTGGAGCTACCTCTGACTTTCTCTCGCTCTCCCACGCTCCCCGAGACGCAGGACTTCGTAAGGATTGTGGACCGCGGGTAGCGTGGGCGGTGAGGAGAGGGCAGACAGCCATGTGGGAGTGACGGCTCCCGGCCTCGTTTTGCATTTCCCTCCCCTCTTAGGGTCCCCATCCTGTCTTGTCTGCAGCACTGGGGGCTGGACTTCATCAATTGCTGTGCTTCACCTGACCCTGATCAGATATCAGCAGGGTATATAAACTCAGCCTCGCCCTGTGAACTGGATCAAATCTTTAATCCTGCTGTGTGTGTTCCATACCAGTGTTCCTGTTTATTTGATATGCTTCATATTGGCCCCGGCTTCTGACTACGTGTACTCTGACCTCTGGCATCCCTTGACTTCGGCTACTCTTCGTTGATCCTGACCTCTGGCATCCTTTGACTTTGGCTTTTCCCTGACTATCCTACTGTTTGTGTCCTTGCCTATAATGCGACTTGGAACTTCATCCTGCACAGCCCCTGTGCACAGACTAACAAACCAGGTGAATTCTTACCTGACCAACTTGGTCTGTGTCTATTTGCAAGGGTGAGCAACATATCTGCGCTACAGACTCCCAACTCAGGTAAGAATCCTGACAAAAGACTTAATCAATATGGAGTCTGCAGAAATGTGCAGGCAGCTTACCCAGCAAGTGTCCAGCCTGGCCCAGACCGTTTCGGAGTTGCAGCAAGAATTCTTAAAGGTGCAGTGCACCCAGCCCCGGAACCTGCTTATCCTGAACCGTTCGTCATCATGCCCGAACGATTTAATGGTAGCCGCACGTCCTTTCAGTCCTTCAAGGTGGATTGCCAGGTGTTTTTTCCTTAAAGCCTCGGACATAAGCCACAGATTTCATCATGGTCCGAATGGCTATCAACCTGTTGTCTTGACACATCAAAAAATGGGTTTACCAGATGCTGCAGACGAAGAGTCCTGTCCTTGATGGTTGGGAATCCTTCACTACTGCTATGGACTCGCATTACAAGAACACCATGCCAAAGCCTGCTCCACGTACCAGAGGATCCCAGATTCTTAGAAACCGAGAGACCCAGTACCAACACTACACCCCAGTGTTGCCTCCTTATGATCCTATTCCTAGGAAAACTCCAGAGGCATCCTATGTTCCACTTGACCCTGAGGAACCTATGAAAATAGGACTCGTCCACTGCATGGTGATGCGCAAGGAAAGAGACCGGAGGAGAAGCCATGGCCTATGTTTTATTATGGAGAAAAAGGGCATTTCATCACGCTTTGCCCTATTCGTCCTCCTAGGCCACCAGCTCTTCGACTGGGTACTACTGTTCTTCGCCCTGTGTATGCTGCGTGCCAGCCTAAAAATATTCATAGAAGCAGTCATTCCTGTTCATGCTTGGCCTCCGTGAGAAAACCTCCATCTCCTGCATCTACTCCTGAAGTTACTTTCAGTAATACCATCACTACTTCCTGCCAGCCCAAAAAAGATCTACCTGCGGATTGTGCCTTTGCTTCTAATGGCACTATAGTTCGTACAGAGGATCTATATTGGAGCCATACCAGAAGCTGGTACTAAGGAGCCCCATGCTGAAAAGGGACTCCACACTGGGGACTTTCTTGATTCAGATAGTGAACCTGAAGAGGAGTACTGTTACAACAAGGAGTCTGTTCACGCCCGGAGGGCGTTCTTAAAGGAGGGGTACTGTCAGGGTTCTTACCGTGACATCAAGACGGCCAGACATGGTCATCCCATCAGGGGGTTTGAACCTGGGTACTTTGCTGTCCTGAGCCTGATATTTACCCTTAAGCCACAGCCGTTCCTAGTCATTGGACTTATTTTAGTTTTGTTCATCCTGTCTTGTCTGCAGCACATAGCAGTAGAAGCATTAGGAGAAATCGGCACATTTTTAAGTTTAAAAATATTAGCATAATATCAATAGTAGTTTCAATCAAGAGGTAGTGAGTGTCAGGCTAGAGTGTCTGGTTGATGCAAATAACACAAGATACGCCAGTAGTTATCAGGGTGTCAGTGGTTCGGTATTTCACTTTGAGTGTATGTGGTTATGTATGCTGACTGGGATAAGGGTTGATGGGTGTGTGGTATCCTGCATTGGTGTTTAGTTGTTTGTCGTAGTGTAATAGTGGTGGTGGTGCTGGTGTTCCCCACTGATCCCCTTGGTGGCTTGTGTAGTCATCTAGTGTGTGAGGCCTAGTGGGTGTAGGTGCATGGAGTGGACCTAAAACCCGGCCCTCAAGCCGCAGTTGTATGTGGTGCTGTGTGCCCCTGGGACTGTAATTTGTGAGCGCCTGTGGCAGAGGGTGCAGTCTCTGAGTCCATGCGGCTGCCCAAATATTATTGCTGTCAGCCAATGCCCTGCGGGATCTTGAAGGTGCCCTGACGTTGTGGGTTATGTCTCGCCCTCGGTGGTCCAGGAGTGCAGGGGGGAGTAGTTTCGAAGTGGAGGTCTGGCTCGCTTGACGGGTAAGTTATAGTTCCAGTTGTGGGTTTCTCTTTTAGTTGTGATTGCGGGCTGCTGCTGGGTCGCTGCAAATGCTCAGGTGCTGTCGTCCTGCTTGGTCGTGTGCCCCACCATTTTCTCAGGCAGCCGTGATGGGCTGTGCCTCTCTGGGTCATTTGTTGGGTCACTGCTTGTAGGCGGTTTGGCCTTTGTTGGTTGCTTGCAGATGTCCCCGTGATTTGGATGATATTCCCGGGCTGTGTCTGCTTTTAGCGTGCCTCCGTTTGCGACTTTCAGGGAGGCCCTTTTACGGTGCCTACCCGTCTTGGGAGTTGAGTCTGGGGGGACTTCCATGCCCTTCTCTTTGACCTCCCGTGTCAGGCCCTGTATTGTGCTGTCGGGCGATGTCACTGGTTCCGGAGGCCTCATAAGTACCTCGAGCTTCTCCCAGAATAAGCCGAAGATATAGTTAAGTCGGATCTCCGTTTCCCTGCTGGCATTGCACATGGCTGTCATGCGCGAGTCATCCGCCATTTTGTAGGCCTTAGTAGTATCCTCCGGACTTTGTGTTGGTCTTAATTGGGGACAGCTTGTCCAGGGGCTTTTGTGGGGGTGGCCTGGGATAACCCCCACCTGGCCATAGGGGGGGGAAATGAGGGCTCCAGGTCACATTTCCAGTCGTTTTTGGTGGCAGGAGAGTGGCCGTCTCTCCCGCGCTTGCCATACTAGTAGGCCTTTCCATGGTGGCAGGTGCGTGTCTCTTAAAGTGTTGTTTCACGGGTATCTGCATGTGCTCCCTGATGTCCCCTTCCGCTGGGTGACCTTTGTTTGCCGTTTTGTCTGCGTTTTCTCTGCTTAGGCAAGTGTTCTCTCAGCTCTGTGGTCAGACCCCGCCCCCCATTTTAGTATATTTTGATGCATGTACCAGGTTTACTTGGTTATCCTCTATGAAGTGCAACCTCTAACACGATGATTTTTAGCCTCACTTCTCTAGCAAGCATTGCTATCCCAAGACAATACACTTGGAATTCCTGCATCTATTGGTGTTATAATAGGAAACCAAGAACTTGGCAACCACACTAATGGGACTTTAGGATGTCAGTGCACCTAACTACCACCTAAGCAGCGGGGATGTGGAAAGGAAAATTGTCAAGGTAAAAGAACTAGTAACCAAGTTCTGCACAATCACATGTCTGCACCAGGGAGCTTAGAACAATTGGTGTCAAGCCCACCAAACACCACCACCTGCTGCTTGGCTTCCTTCTATTGGCCAGTTTGTCCTGAAGAGGGTAAATCCAGGAGCTTTTATTACAGAGAACAATAAGGGCCAACGGAGTAAAGTAAGAAGTGATCATTTAAAACCTGCTATGAACTTCTAAGATGTCCACAGAGCCACTGACTTTGATACAATGGATGCTGTTAAAAGAAGGAAATCCAGAAGAAGACAGAAACTCCACTAGAATCACAGCCATACAACAGACCGAAACATGATCTGACATCTGAAAATGTGAAGGTAAAGGCTGAAGAGACAGACAGTGATACATTCACAGTAAACCTGGAAGATATACTCGTTAAAAACGAATCATCAACGTCATTATCAGCAAGACTCTGGAGAAAACAGACTTACCTGAATGCAAGAAATGCAAAGATGGAAGCAAATGGATATGAAATGTCAAACTCCTTACTATCTGCAGCATGATCATGATAACATCTACCCTAATAGTTGTTTTAGAGTACCGTTTGTCAACCTGGTCCCTACCGCCCACTATTGGGCGATTCAAGCTTTCATGGTGGGCAGTGGTGGGTTTTTTCTACTAACCTCCGGCACAACCACATGCTCCATGCGGGCTCCCGCTTCCCTCCAGCCATCGAGAGAGACTTTACAAAAATGGCCAACACACATTCTGTTTGCTAAATCTCTCTCGATGGCTAAAAGGAAGCGCATTTGCGGCTGCACTCCTGATCGGGACGGACTGGGCATGCCGGAAGAGGAGTGGAGCGGATGCACGTGCTGTGACAGCAGGGACAGGGAGAAGCGTGGAGACACAGTGAATTGATTGACAATTTGACCTACTCTTGTATTCCACAAGAAACCTATTGGAGTACATACCCAAAACAAATGATTAGACTATCTCAAATCCTAATACTGGACTCTTCAGTGATGACCAAAGATGCTGGAACACATGCAATATAAAGGGAATCAACACAGTAAAGGAGGAGACTATATTTAAAAGAAAAAAAACTATCACAACAAGAGGACATAGTCTTAAATTAGAGGGACAAAGGTTTAAAAATAATATCAGGAAGTATTAGGGTAGTGGATGCATGGAATAGCCTTCCAGCTGAAGTGGTGGAGGTTAACACAGTAAAGGAGTTTAAGCATGTGTGGGATAGGCATAAGGCTATCCTAACTATAAGATAAGACTAGGGACTAATGAAAGTATTTAGAAAATTGGGCAGACTAGATGGGCCGAATGGTTCTTATCTGCCGTCACATTCTATGTTTCTATGTGGCATTTAGAGTGGCTTATATTGAACTTTGGCAAGGTAAGTTCTGTCATTTTCCTTTGGTAAGCTAAGTTCTGTTATTTTCTGTTTACTTGGTTTACTTAACATTTAAAAAAAAAGAAAGAAGGAAAAGAAAAAGTAAAGGAAGGAGAAGGAGAGAATAAAGAGAAAGGCGAAAGAGACCCCTGATATATAGATTTCCTTTTTTTCTGTTTTATTTTTTGTTGTGGGCTACCTGTTGGTGATTGCAATAAGGAAGGAGAAAGGAAAAGGAAAAAATACATTTTTAAAAAAATATAGAAAAGGGGACATTCTTTTTATGGTGGCATGTAATAAAAAGCAGTTGTTGAATTGTGCAACAAATTTACAGCAAGTCTCTCTAAAATAGAAATAAAAAGATAAATGTAAAGGGACACTATAGTCAGCCAGACTACTTCAGCTCAATGAAGTGGTCTGGGTGCCAGGTCCCTCAGGTTTTAACCCTTCAGATACAAACATAGCAGTTTCAGAGAAACTGCTATGTTTACATTTGGGGTTAAGCGAGCCTCTTCCGGACAGCCACTAGAGGCGCATCTGCCACGCTGGAGGCATATTATGCAGAGCATCCATAGGAAAGCATCGAGAAATGCTTTCCTATGGACACTTTGAATGCGTGTGCGGCACTGGCCGCGGATGCGCATTCGGCTTCGCTGACATCAGACGCGGGAGCTGACGGCGGGGGAGGAGAGGTCACCAGTGCCAAGGGAGCCCGGCGCTGGATTAAAGTAAGTAATTGAAAGTCAGCGCCACGGGAGGGGGACCCTGAGCGTGGGGGCACCCTCAGGGCACTATACTGTCAGGAAAACCGTTTTGTTTTCCTGACACTATAGTGATCCTTTAAGTACATATAATTTTGAGAAAAAAATAAAATAAAAATTGCACTTGCATTCGGTAGGCGGTGAGGAAATGTTATCATCAAAAAAGATACATAAATTGGCGGAAGGTATTAAAAGGGTGACTACTCCTGTTTTAGAGCTACACTGATATAATGTTAACAACCATGAAGCACCTGGAATGAATCAGACAGCACATAATACAGGTTCTATGATCATGAGGACAACCTCCAAGAACCATCTCATGAAGAGAGACACAGTGAATTGATTGACAATGTGACCTACTCTTGTATTCCACAAGAAACATATTGGAGTACATACCAAAAACAAATTATACATAAGAAACAAGTGATTAGACTATCTCAAATCTTAATACTGGACTCTTCAGTGATGACCAAAGATGCTGGAACACATGCAATACAGTCCCACGTGATTTAAAGCCACTCCTATTTCTTTGATGAGGCATGATAAGTAAATGAAAAAACAGAGGGCAAAGAAAACAAGTAAAATAGCAAACAAAACAAATCAAACTGCAGAGAATATAATTTCCCAAGGATGAGGAAAATGTGCACATTAAGCATTGCAGAGAATGATCGAAACAGAATCCTGGCAAAACTACCGTATATACTCGAGTAGAAGACAAGTTTTTCGGCACATTTTTTGTGCTGAAAAACCCCCACTCGTCTTATACTCGAGTCACTGTCTGTATTATGGCAACTTACATTGCCATAATACAGACCAGGACCGCCGGGCTCATTAGAAGCCCGGCGGTCCTGTTGGGCGCTGGCAGAGAGCTGTAACTTACCTTTCCTGCAGCTCCTGTCAGCTCCCTTCTCTCTCCTCTGTTCCAGTCAGCCCCACTGCAAGTCTCGCGAGAGCCGCGGGGTCAGAGTGTTGTCACAGGTTACCGTGGCAACGCTCCACGCGGCACTCACACGGCAAGACTTGCAGTGGGAGCTGACTGGACTGGAGAGAGAAGGGAGCTGACAGGAGCTGCAGGAAAGGTAAGTTACAGCTCTCTGCCAGCCCCCCTCCTACACAGCCCATCCACTGGACCACCAGGGAGTGAGAGCCCCCTCCCTGCCATGTATAAAGCAGGGAGGGGGGACAAAAAAATATAAATAAAAATTGAAATAATACAAAATAAAATAAAAATATTAATATAAAAAAATATATAGATTAAAATAATAATAATAATAATAATAATAATAAAAAAAAAAAATTAAAAAGGCCCACCCAACACCAAGGCTCTGCATCACATACACAAACACACTCTGCACCACATACACACACTGCATTCATTATATACACACACTGTAAATAAATATTCAATTAATATAATTTTTGGGGGATCTAATTTTATTTAGAAATTTACCAGTAGCTGCTGCATTTCCCACCCTAGTCTTATACTCGAGTCAATAAGTTTTCCCAGTTTTTGGGGGTAAAATTAGGGGTCTCGACTTATATTCGAGTATATACGGTATATGCCATGAGGAGAAACGTCAAACCACAAGAAAAAAAAAACAAAATATGGTAAAATCTGCATGGAATGAGAAATGCATAAAATATTTAACAATAAGATAAATTTAAATTTTGGAAAACAAATATATATAAAATGTAATAATAATCCAGAGGGAAGGCACATAAAATCAGAAAATATAACACAATCAGATCATGGTAGGATAATATTGACCTCTGTGTCTTTAATAACATCATGACTTTACTTCATAAACTAGTAAACTTTGATAATTTTGTTAGAAGAATAATGGGGAGCTGGAAATTGCAGAAGGTTGACTCACGCAACCAATTGGTGGCCTTAGGGAGGTATTCCAAACAACAACCCTGGAAAAAACTTTGGAGACCATTACCCCTCTAGTGGAATGAGGTCCAAAAAAAAAAGTATTATTCCCAGCAGGTACTATTATCCCCTTTGCTTACTGAGCCAAAGTTACTGTGGATACAGTAAGCTTCTAACACTAAACATTATATAAAGCAAGAAGGCTCTTGAAAGAAGCCCTGGCTTCATATTCTTGGAAGCAGGAGACCAGACAGAGTTTAGCATTGTGAGGAAAACTAGGTAGAAAATGGTCTTGATCTGAGGTCTTGTCAAATGTCAAAAGAGACACCATTCAGCATAAAAAACAAACAAAAAAAAAACAAAAAAAAAACATTAGACATGTGCAATTTGTTTCGTTCAGAATGTAAATTCGGACGAATTTCGGGTAATTCGTACATTCGGATGCTTCCGAATTTCCAAAGTGCCGAAGTCTGAATTTCCGTAGTGCCGAACCGAACCAAATTGGCGAATTGCCAAAGTACTTTGTATTTCTGAAAAGTGGCAAAACAAGAGAGGGAGGGAAAATTACGTGAATGATGACAGGAATCTTGACAAATAAGTTGATTCCTGGCACTGGGAGCTTTATAGATGTGTAAGTGGTTGTAATGGCAATCCGGGCGCTGGGAGTCCTACAGATGTGTAAGTTGTTGTGGTGGCAGTCCAGGGACTGGGAGGCCTATAGATGTGTAAGTGGTTGTGGTGGTTAGGGGTTGGGTTAGGGAGCCCTACAGATGTTCTGAATTCCGATGTGCCAAACAGCTGAAGTCCCGAATTGCCGAATACTGGAAATTGAGTCAGGGGATTATAAACCAGGAACACTGGAACAAGGAGTTGGTGCTTAGAAGAATCCAATAACTGAGAAATGCACCTAAGAATGCCAGAGGTTTATGAAATTTGATCGGAACAAAAATTACACTGTCCTAGTGATCCATCCACTCTTATATGCCTGGGTGTTTGACAAATATATAAATCAGTTCCATACGTGTTTATTTAAAATATTTGCACATGTGCGGAAACAGTCATACATCTATTAAAATGTCTTAATCCACTGAGATGGAATGGATTTGTGCATATTATGAGTGATAGAGACAGACAGTGCAGGGGATTAAAAGAAAGAGACTGCCAAACTGTGATGGGCAATACATGGTAGGAATGTGAGACAAATTAAAGACTTTTCACAATCTGTCTGGGAAATTAGATGGGTGAACAGAGTTATCAATAAAATACTAACATCAGGTTGTGAAGCACAGCAATAATGTCAATAACGTCTACCTATAATTAGTATAATGCAAACAACTAATGTCAATATTATGCCAAGGTCACATTATGAAGTATCCGCAAAAAAAACCCAAAAATCCTTGTTATAAGTAAGAGGATGTCTCACACTCAAAATGACTTCTAATATAATGTGTACTTCCCAAGATATATGTTGAGTTTTATTTAAAAACAATATATAAATTAAAATGAATTACAAAAGGCAGACAAATGAATTTAAAAAATGGTGGGGTTAGGTTTAGGGGTAGGGTTAGGGTTAGGGAGCCCTACAAATGTTACGAATTGCCGAAGTTCAGAATTTCGGAAGTACCGAACCGAATTGCCTAATTTTTTTACTTACTCGAATTTCCAAACCGAACCAAATTTTTTGCCCATGCACATCCCTAACAAATATCAATGTTCACAACCTGAACACTTAAGACCCATTTACAAGAAATCAAGCAACAGAGCATGACCATTTTAGCTGATAATTGTAGCAATGAATAGCTGGTAATTGTAGCAACGAATGACCCGGGTTATCAGGCCATGATTCAAAAAGGTAAAGAAGCATATTTATACACCATAAGGCAAGTACCTTGGTTAAGTAGGCCTTGCAAACTTGATGCCATGGAGGAGACAGCAAATAAAGTGATTTTTCCATAAAGGGAATCCATTAGATTTTTTTTATACTTAGCTGAGATGGCTGATTAATACACACGGACAGTGCAGTAAGCTAGACATTGCTTGAAAAGATTGGTTAAGAAGCTGCAGGAGCCAATACGGGATTCAATTGTAGTTCAATGCACCAGTAAGCGCTTGAATTCCAGGCATGTTGGTATGATTGGTGTGTTCCAGGAGTCCAAGTTCCTACCAGAAGATAAAGTGTTGCTTATGGACAATCTGAGATAAACCAGAGTCCCTGGAGAGGGACCATGTCATGAGAGGAAGATGACACTGAAGCAAAAATGAGTGCTTTGCCAGTGCCTATCGGAATCCACTGGCTAGTCCGGGAAGAAAACTATCTTGGTGTGTCGATTGACATCTCCAGCAGTTTTGGGAACCACGATTGCAAGGTCCAAAATTGGATTATGGGAACCAGAGAAGTCTGCTAACATTGAAGATGAAGAAAATTATGAAGTATGAGGTAAAAGGATGGAAAGGAATAGTGATGAGATGGAGCCCATGTCTGTAGAAAGTGTCCGCGTTGTAAGCATCTGGATCTAGTCTCAATTTGAAAAACATGAAAGGGATACTATAAGTGCCAGGAATATAAAGGTGTATTCTTGGCACTATAGCTCCCTTTGCATCCCCCCTCCTTCGTGCCCTCCAACTATGGTAAATGAAGGGTTAAAAACCCTTTAGTATTAATTCAGTGCTTTCCTATGGAGAGGTCTAACATGTGCGCTGCATTTGCTACGCATGCGCATTAGTACCCACTCGTCGCAGGATGGAGGAGGATGGAGTTCCGCCTCCTCCTCAGTCCTGCGACGAGCAGGCGCTAATGAGCATGCACAGCAAATGCCACGCACGCATTAGTCCTCTCCATATTAAAGCAATGAATTAATACTATATACAAAAAAAAAAAAGTAAAAACAGGCGCTACAAATTTTTACAACTGGAAAAGAAACCACAATAATGTGTGAGCTGCACCTTACAATGAAGCTCAATCACACTAAAATAACAAAAAACTAAAAAAGTGCGTAGGGCCTTTAAGTTCCCTATTACACTTCATGAACCTAAAGTGCAATGCAAAAATCTAAATTTGAAAGTGCACTATGCAAACCCAAAATGCATGTGTATTAATCAAACCTGTGCTTATATACAGTTGAAACAACTTTGTCAATGGTATGTAACTTTGTACTGTAGTCTTCCATTGGGTCTAGGTGGGAGTACCCCTTGCATGGGGACTTGCATACAAGGCCAGTTGTGGCTACCATTAAATGAGTTCCTGCTTACCCTCGACTTAGAGCCTCGTCTCTTGTGTGGGGGGGGAACAGCTGTATCTGGTCTGGGGATTGCTATATCACTATACTCCCCTGGGATTATAATCACTTGCTCTTTTAAGAGCAGCCTGCTACACTCTCTGGAGTAGGAGAGGTCTGCCCACTGGCCTAGGGTGGGTGGAGGACAACGAGACCACAGCCACGCTGTAATGCTGGAAGTGGGACTGCAGTACTGATGGTGTCTGGTGGAGTGCTTGTAAGTACTTGGAGATACTAGGAAGCAGCAATTGGCAGAGGCGGTCCTCCACAGGAAGTAATTAATGAGTGCTCCCCTGCGTGGCCGCCATTTCGTATATACGAACGCCAACCAGGGGGAGCATTTGAATCCATAAAGGAAATGCTTCTCTTGCATGGTGTCGCCCAGGAACCTCACAAACGAAGACCGGTCCAGGAAATGTACTTGTGTGGGGGTTCCTGAGGTTGGTGGGGACACTTTTGGGGCAATTGTCCCTTTGGCGGGCTTTCTGTGCCTGGGGAACAAAGAGACTATGTCCCTTTTCCCGCGCCTTGGCTTCCAGGTACAGAGGATCCAGGGCTGGAAACCCCTGTTTGTTTGTTCAGAAGACCCCTTGCAAGGGGTTATGCATAAAAGCCGTGTGTAGCACAATAAAATCGTGTTGTACTCCTAGAGCTGTGTCTCGTCCAGTTACTGGGGGAATGGGAGTCTTTATACTGTAAGCGATTCCGGAATGGCTGATGGACGGAATTATCGGAGGTAACAAGTCGGGTTAGCTGGGGTCCGCTACAAAAAAAGACATCTAATATATATGGCCCTGTGACATGCCCAAAAAACCCTAGAAAACTAGTACACTGGGGGACCTATTGGTGAGACAATGCTAAATAAAAATATTAAGTCTCTTTTTACACTAACGCACATCAGTATTATGTTATGTCCGGTGAAAATGGAGTCCATGTGTGTGAAATAAAACAAATAAAATGTGAAATTGCATTTCTGGTAAAGTGGCTAGACCAAACATCTCAAAATATGCCATTGGAATAATCTGGGATGCATTTTTTTAAATTGGTATGTCATAATAGTCAACATATTACTCAGGCTGCCATACTCTCTCAAAAGCGACATAGGCCCACAATATCATTTTGTCAAATTTCCAGGTGTGAAGAATGAAATGGGCAAGCCTTATATAAGTCACTTGCTCCATTTTTGAAGAGGGCATAAACGCCCATAGTTCATGTTAAGCAGCATTTAGCGATGTGATTAAAAATAATAAAGAAATATATCAAAAATAGTGAGGTCTTTTTCAGACACCCAGGTTTTTTTAAATTAAGAAGCATACATTGATAGTGCAAAAAAGCATATTATATATATATATATAAAATATGCTTTATATATATATATATATATATATATATATATATATATATATATATATACACACATATACATATACATAGAAGAATATATAAAATTATATATTAAAAAAAACCTATCAAATACAATTAATCTCAAAATCTATATTGAGACCCAGGGGGATTAGGGTCCGCTTTTCAAAAATCCATTTTGCTGCCTGGGTACTCAATTTATTTGCTATGGCTCCTCCTCTCCAATGTACATTAACCTTCTCTCTTTTTGGATCTGATCCATGGTTTTCTAGGAAATGTTTTGACACACTGTGGTTGATGAATCCCTTTTTTATGTTCCTAATGTGCTCGCTGATCGTGGTTTTAAAAGATAGGTCTGGACGTTTTACCTACATATTGGTACCCGCATGTACATTTCAATAAATTACATTACTTGAATGACAAGTAATAACCGATTTGATTTTATATTCTTTTTTTTGTCACGAATTAGATAAAGTGTGTTCCATTTTTATTAGATATATTTGAGTTTTTACATGCATTGCTCATACCACAGTGTCAGAAACCATTTTGTTTTTGTGTCCAATTGGTTAGACATTTTTTATTAGGGATTTCTTTGTCCAAAAAAATTTAAAAAAAATTTGTTGCCCCCCTGAAAACAAATATTTCATCTTCCTGTTTCAAGATATGCCAATTCTTATTTATGATTTTTTTTTTTTTTTTATATCGTACCCACATTAATTGAATGATTAAAAATAAATGTCATTTGGTTCTGTGGTTTTTCAGTTTCCCTTTTCCTGTATTCCAAAAGGGGATCGTCTAAAAGTGCAATTTCTTTAATATGTATGTCAAGTGTTTCACGGTCATATCTCCTTTCTATGAATTGTTCTTTTAAAGTGCGATTGGTGTAACGGCACCCCAAATATATAAGAGGTTAAAGCCGTTTAGGATATTCCCTTCCCGAACACAAAGGCAGCTCCCGAACACTACAATCAGCCGAACAAGCAAGTATAGGAATAATCCATACTCCAAACAGCCGAACAGGAAAGCCACACGAATAATCCCCCCAAATACGAGACGAGGCTCAAGCAGGAATCTGGTTTAATGTGGGCTACATGCCTGCCTTTAATGCAGGTCTTCCACCATGTGGACACTCCCATAGGGGACCTGGTGGAAAACTGTGACACGAATAATACAATAGCCAATCACAGTATTACAGACATAAACACTCCCCTCTAACTGTATAGGACCGTCCTCTCTATCCTGGAGATACAGTTCAATCGCCATGGACCCAAAGTCTTTCATCATAGGAATGGGCTCCATGGGATAGCTATCTGGGGTGACTCCGTTCGTAAGGAAAAGTACCGAGCGTTCGTATGATTGAAGAACATAAGAAGGGAGGTCGGCGGCTTCAGCTGTGTTTGTGGGAAAATAGTGTCAGCCGACATTCAACAATTAGGAAGTGTCTGCGGTTACCCACAACGCTCTAATGAGCCCAAGAGGTTAACAAGCAGCACACTTCCATGCTGGGTGGCCGGCCTTTCGGCAGTTCTTTCGGTAAAACAGGGGAATAAACTTAGGGACCGTACGGACAGGGAAATAGCCGAACAAACAGACGAACCAAGGAGAAATAAAAGTAGTTTAAAGACAGATGGGTCTGTCACACGGCTCCCTCCTTGTGGGACACTCCGGTAGACCCGGCTTTATCCTTCTCGGGCCAACTTTGGCAAGTCCGGAACTAGGAAGCCGGAGTGACGTCTGTTTGCCAGGACAACCCATCAGCATTGCCATTTTGCTTACCGGGTCTGTAGCTGATGGTAAAGTTGTAAGGTTGCAGGGATAAGCTCCTCCGCAGCAACCTGCCATTGTCTCCTGAGACCCGGTTAAGTCAGACCAATGGGTTGTGGTCGGTGACTAACGAAAATTCCTGTCCGTACAAGTAAGGGTTCAAACCAGGGCCAAACACTCCTTCTCCACTGCCGCATAGCTCACTTCCCGGGGTAATAGCTTTCTGCTCAGGTATGCGACAGGGTGTTCTCCTCCATCCTCCCCGACTTGGATTAGCACAGCCCTAGTCCAAATATGGAAGTGTCTGTGTGGACAAGGAAATGTTTGTTAGGTACTGGGGCAGCCAAAACAGGGGCTTTTACAAGTGCTTGCTTGAGGGCTAGAAACACAGCTTCACAAGCTGGAGACTACAGGACCTGCCTAGGTAAATTCTTTTTCGTCAGGTCAGTTAGGGGCTTGGCGATAGCACTATAATTGGGGACAAAGCATCAGTAGTACCCTGCAGTCCCCAAGAAGGCTAGTACCTGGGTCTTAGTGCGGGGTGTGGGCCAGTTAGCTACCGCCTCTACCTTTGCTGGCTCTGGTCTCTGGTTCCCACACCCTACTCTGTCTCCCAGGTACTGCACCTCAGCCATACCTAGATGGCACTTGTCTGGTTTCAAGGTCAGGCCTGCGGCCCGAATCTTGTCCAGAACCACCCCTACGAGAACCAGGTGCTCCCCCCAAGAGCCACTGTAGATCGCACATGCAAATTCCTGGAAGCCATTAAGAAGTCTATCCACCAAACGTTGGAAGGTAGCCGGAGTATTTTTCATCCCGAATGGCAGGACCTTAAACTGGTACAGTCCAAACGGGGTAACCAATGTCGACTTAGGGATAGCATCCTCGGCCAGGGGAATCTGCCAATAGCCCTTACACAGGTCTATTGTAGTTAAATAACTTCCCCTGGCTATATACGATCTAGCAGTTCGTCTACCCTGGGCATCGGGTAGGCGTCAGTGGTGGTCTTCTCATTGAGTCACCTGTAGTCCACACAAAACCAAGTGGTTCCGTCTTTCTTAGGCACGAGAACTACAGACGAGGCCCAAGGGCTGTCAGAGGGCTCAATGACTCCTAGCTGAGTCATCTGCTGTATCTCCATCTGCATTCCTTCTCTCACTGCTTCAGGGATACGATAGGGGGGCTATCGAAGGGGTGCTTGTCCAGGGGATTCTAACTTATGCACAGCCAAGGTCATGTAGCCCAGTTCTTGGGCGAAAGTTGCCTGTTTCTCCTACAGAAGCTGCTTTGCCTGTTCCTTCTCTGTGGGGCTTAACCGGTCCCCTAGCTGTACAAGGCTAGTAAGGTCAGTCTGGGGGTCTCTCTCTAGTAAGTCAGGGAGGGTAAACTTATTGAGTTGTCTGCAGCAGGGGCACATACTGCAGCAACATCCTCCTGCCTTTCCTGATACTCCTTCAGCATGTTCACATGAAAGGATCGCTGGATCCTTTCATCTGCACAGCTAGCAATAACATAGGTAGTATCACATACCTGGGCTACTACTTTATCCGGGGCCCTGCTTGCATCATGTCGGTCTACGCAGGCTTGAGCACTAGGACCTTCTGCCCAACCCGGGAGGATACGCTGTCGGGCACCCCGAACGTACCACCTCTTCTGTCCCCCCTGGGCCGCCTGGAGGTTCTCGCTTACCATGCGGTCCCTGAGTTCCAGAACATATGGCACTATGGGGGTCCCCTCCTGCTCTGTCTCCCCCTCCCAGTGTCCCCTTATGAGATCCAGGGGTCCGCGGACCCTTCTCCCATAGAGTAACTGGAAGGGAGAGAACCCAGTAGATTTCTGAGGTACCTCTCTGTACGCAAACAACAGGTGAGGCAGGAATCTCTCCCAGTCTCTGCAGGCGTTAGTAAAGGTCCTCAGCATTTGCTTGAGGGTCCCGTTAAAGCGCTCGCAGAGACTGTTAGTCTGGGGGTGGTAAGGTGAGCTCAGCAAGGGCTTGATATTGCACGCCTTCCACAACCGTTGGGTGAGCACAGCGGTAAATTGAGTTCCCTGGTCGGAGAGGATCTCCTTAGGGAAGCCCACTCTAGTGAAAATCCTAACTAGGGCATCAGCTACGGTCTCCGCTTCAATATTGGACATAGCTACAGCCTCTGGGTAACTGGTGGCATAGTCCACCACGGTGAGAATATACTTCTTCCCGGATAGACTAGGCCTGGCCAAGGGACCCACAATGTCAACGGCTATGCGATAGAAGGGCTCCCCAATAATAGGCATGGACATAATTCTGGCCTTAGGGTGGTTCCCCTGATTACCTACCCGTTGACATGTGTCACACGTTTTGCAGTATTGTTGCACATCCCGGTTAAAACTGAGCCAAAAGAAATTCTGTGTAATCCTGTGGGCTGTGCAACGGGACCCTAGATGTCCTGCTAACGGTACATCATGCCTGATTCGCAAAATCTCCATCTGGTATTTCTTGGGTACCACCAGCTGTCGTTTCTGCGAGGGGCTTTACCCCTCGGGGATGGCTTAGGGATCCTGTACAGTCTATCCCCCACCCATTCATAGAGCTCCCCTTCTATTCCCCTTTCCTGGGTATCTGACCTATCCCTGTACTTTTGTAAGGTTGGATCTTCCCAGGTTTCCCTCCCAAATGCATATGGAGTATCCCAGCCCAAGGGGGGCCTGGTCTAAGGTACATGTCGGGGTAGATAGTCTTACCTGGGTTCCAGCAGCATGGGTCTGGGCACGGGTGGTCACTGGGTTGGCTTCAGCGGGGCCCATCGGGACATAAGCAGAAACAAGGGGGGCTAGATCATTCCCCAGTAGTACATCTGCTGGCAAATCCTTCATCACCCCCCACATTCACATGTCCCGAACCAACCCCCCAATCCAGGTGAACACGGGCAACCGGTAGCTGGAAAATGGTCCCTCCAGCTACCCTTACGGCTACAGTGTCCCCGGTGTGTTGGATCTCTGGAATAAGGTTCTTTTGTAGTAGGGTCATGGTGGCGCCAGTATCACGTAGGCCATTGGCTACCTTTCCATTAACCCGGACAATCTGCCTGTGCTGTTGCCTGTTGTCACGGTTAGCTGCTTGGACTGGATCCGCTTCATGTAGAATGCCCCAATGTTCCTCCTCTTCAACACAGTGGGCAGCAGGCATTGATGAGCAGGGGTTTCCCCTGCTGGCTTTCTCCACGACTGGGACTGCCAGGCTGCGTTCAACGGGCAGTCTGGCCTTTTGTGCCATGTTTGCACCCGAAACACCGGATGGGTTGAGAGTAGTCCTGCGGGTTGAATCTGGGCTGCTGAGAATAAGTGGCAGCTGGAGGTGGTGTAGGGCGGTACGACTGCGGTGGGTAGGCGGCAGCTGGAGGGGATGCCGCGGATCGATAATCCACCCAAGCTGTTGCCTTGACCACAGGGTTATCTAGTTTGCGGGTGTCTGTACTAATCCACCAGGCGAGCTGCTTCAGGCAAGGTAAAGGGTTTTCAGTCCCAGACCCACTCTCTGATTCCCGGGGACAGCTTGTCAAAGAAGTGTTCCAGCAGGAACAGCTGCAGCACCTCTTCCCCGGATACTGCTTGGCATCCAGCGACCCAGTGGGATGCCGTGCGGTGTAGGCGGCATGCCCACTCTGTATAAAAGTCTCCAGTCTGCTTGTTAGTGTCTCTGAACCGCCTCCGGTATGCCTCTGGTGTGACAGCATACCTGGCTAATAGGGCTTCTTTCACCAGCCCATAGTTAGTAATATCCGCATCTGGGATGGCCCTGAACGCGTCACTGGCCCAGCCAGACAATTTCACGGACAAAATGGTGACCCATTCCTCTGGAGGCATCTGGTGTAGAGCACATTGCCGTTCAAAATCGACAAGGTACCCATCAATCTCCCCTTCTGTTTCGATTAAATTTTTAAAAGCAGCAAAATTTACTTTTCTCCTTTCGGTTGGTGCTGCTGTGACTTCCGCTGCTGCAGCACCTCTTTGCTGGAGGTGCGGCCGGTTGGCATCCATGGCTGCTATAACCCTGTCTATGATTTCTGCTGTAGGGTTAGGTCCATAATGTGCCAGTCTGATGGCAACAGCCCGATCAAAACTTGCCTCTTCGGGTGCCCTGTCTGTTACGCTGGGTCTTTCGGTTATATCCATTTTGACTCGTTCTGCGATAATGTCCCTCTTCTTACGATTGCTGGCGGATCGGCCCCGGTTTACCAGTAAGTCCTTGAGGGCGCTTTAGCCGTTCATACTGTGCTTCCATTGGCTGATGTCACCTTGTAGCTGTCCTTCTGGGCTGTAGGAATCATCCCGCCGCTTGCCACCAATTGTAACGGCACCCCGGGTATAGAAGGGGTTAAAGCCGTTTAGGATATTCCCTTCCCGAACACAAAGGCAGCTACCGAACACTCCAATCAGCCGAACAAGCAAGCATTTGAATAATCCACACTCCAAACAGCCGAACAGGAAAACCATACGAATATTCCCCCCAAGTACGAGACGAGGCTCTGTATTGAGGGTCAAGCAGGAATCTGGTTTAATGTGGGCTACATGCCCACCTTTTATGCAGGTCTTCGACCAGGTGGACACTCCCATAGCGGACCTGGTGGAAAACTGTGACACGAATAGTACAATAGCCAATCACAGTATTACAGACATAAACACTCCCCTCTAACTGTATAGGATCCTCCTCTCTATCCTGGAGATAATTGGGAAGTAACTCAATTATCTCCGAGGATAGAGGACAAACTCCTTTTTATACAGAAGATACAGAATACATAAAAATATATAATACTGAAACTACCGAAGGAAACATGCACATTCAACATATCCCCAGATAACTTAGATCCTAGCGCACAATATTACCGAACAGCGCTCAGATCACATACATACAGTTCAATCGCCATGGAGCCAAAGTCTTTCATCACAGGAATGGGCTCCATGGGATAGCTATCTGGGGTGATTCCGTTCGTAAGGAAAAGTACTGAATGGTACGGCGTTCGTATGATTGAAGAACATAAGAAGGGAGGTCGGCAGCTTCAGCAGTTTTCGTGGGAAAATAGTGTCCGTTTTCAGTTCCATGAAATCCTCGACAAACACCGCTGGGCATTCGTATGTCCAAGATGGCCGTCGCCGCGTGTTCGTTCCTACGAACGACCACCCCCCATCCGACATTTAGGAACGGTCTGCAGTTAACCACAACATTCTAATGAGGCCAAGAGGTTAACATGTAGCACACTTCCATGCTGGGTGGCCGGCCGTTCGGCAGTCCTTTCGGTAAAACAGGGGAATAAACGAACAAACGGACAGGGAAATAGCCGAACAAACAGACGAACCAAGGAGAAATAAAAGTAGTTTAAAAACAGATGGGTCTGTCACAATTGGGAAAAGAAGTTCTGCACAAATAAAATGTGAAATTGCATTTCTGATAAAGTGGCTAGACCGAAAAACTCAAAATACGCCATTTAGAATAATCTGTGATGCAATTTTTTAAATTGGTATTGTGACAAAAGTACTCCTTTCCCTTGGTACCTTGTCCTGGGATTGGGGTGTTACACACAGTCTTTTCAGGCTTTAGAGACACTTCACACGCTGGATGAGGTAAACTGACTTGCTCTTTTATTGAGGTTCCAAAATAAATGCACAGTAAGGTATAAAGGTAACAAAAATATATCAAACAAAAGCCTTGCTCTTCTGAGCACTAACTAAACAAAATAATCAGCTAACTGGGTTGGATGGCTTGTCCATTTCCCAACATAAACATAAACATAAACATAAACAGCCTTACTGCTTCAGGGTTTTCAGCTCTCTGTTTCCACTCATAGAAACCAAACACAATCTTGCACCAACCTTATTAGAGAGCAACGCTCTGCTATCTAACCTGTTGCTTTCCTTTCTGCACTCCCAGTGCTCCAAGCCAGCCTTGCCCTGACTGCTTTGCTTTCTGCACTCCCAGTGCTCCAAGCCAGCCTTGCCCTGACCGCTTTCCTATCTGCACTCCCAGTGCTCCAAGCCAGTCTTGCCCTGACTGCTTCCTTTCTGCACTCCAAGTGCCTAGTCTCCTTGACTATCTGGAGAGAACAGCCTCTCTCTCCTACCTGCTTCCTGGGAGGAAGCCAGCAATCCCTCTCCTTTCCCTGCCTAGCAGGGAGGGCTTATTACCACTGCAATAGCTCATTAACTGCACCTGAGCAGTGGGTTGGAGACGGTCCAAAAAACCCTGGCCTGGATCTATGTCTCCCCAGAAAACCACTAAACTGTGGAGTGGAGCATTGGCCCACTCTTCTCTCCAAATGCTCCACCCCAGGGGCCCATAACTAAACAGCATTTTGTGTTGCCTACAACACATCCTACACATACTCCCCCTGGGGTTAAAAGGCCTATCTGCCTTCACTTTATCACATATCCTCCCCCCCAGCTCAGACCCATCGGGTCGAGCGGCCTTAGAACACAAACCGTGAACATTCATAACACCTAGGCCTCTACCAGCCCTGACTAGCTTCTCAGTTACAGGAAGTGGCCTATTGCAGATGGCTGCTACCTTGCTCCCTTGTAGTTTAAGGAGCCCCCACCCAAGTGGAAAACCCAAATAGTTAGCAGTGTTAGCGGTCAAACCGGCAGCCTTTACATTAATCACAACTAACCGGACCTTCATCAGGTGTGCTACCCAGTCCACCCTGTTAAACACCACATCAAGGTAGGCAGCTGCATACTCTGGCAGGAACAGAACACTTTTCATCAAAGTAACCTCACTCCCTGAATCTATCAGTGCTTGTGCACTCTTCCCTACCACCATCACCACTTTTAGCTGTGCTGTAACACCACCACCAGTCACCATACACATCTTTAAGCAAGTCAATACAATCCTATGCAGAGCCATTATTCCTATGTCACATTGTATTGGCTCTTCACTCTCAGGACAGTTATATGCAATATGTCCTTGCATATGGCAATTGAAGCATCTGAGTTCTTTCTCAGTCTGGTCTCGTATGGAGCGCTGTTCTTGTGCCGGAGGCCCAGACTCCCTGCGTAGCTCATCTTTCCTTTGCCTGGTTTCCTCCCCAGGGGTATCCTCTGCTTGCTCAGCCTTGAGTGGCCACCTCTCAATGTCAGCAATTCTTTCCTCTGGGCTGTCTGGCGGTCTCCCTGTTCCCTTGGGGGTGTCCAGAGACGCAGTCATGGCCTCTCGCTGGATTACGATAGCCCCGGTATCAAACAGATGGTCAGGCAGTCCGAGTCCCGCCTTTAATTCCATGACTGTGTTCCCAGAATCTGGCAGCTGTTCCAGGTAGTCAGTGCGCCCAGGCCTTGTAGCAGTAGTCTTTGCCAGCAGTTCCAGTTCTACGGCTCCCGAACAATCATTCACAGTCTTTGTAGCTATACCAGGTGTCTCTGAAATATTTAATTCTGCTATGCCAATGTCACCTACTTTGTGACGTTCGCCTTGGTCTGGCTTAGCTGCGGACGTGCCCATCTTATCATCACAGCTTGGTTCTGTAACTGTCGCTCTCTCTTGGCTTAGATCAGAAGCGGCTACTTTGCCTTTCTTATTTTGACTTCGTTTTGCCACTACTTCTCTGCCTTGCTTTTCTCTGCCAAACTGTCCAACAGCTGGTTGCCATTTTTGGGTAGCCTCTGCTACTAAACAGTGCACCGCATTGTTATACTCAATTGGGGTGCCTTGCTTCTCTCCATTTTGCTCAGCTCCTCTGCTGTTGTCTTCTCTGACTCCCCAAGTCAGTCTGCTTTTCATGCCTTTGACTTGTTCACTTGGGTGTACATAGGTGGCTTCTACATCATCTGTGGATACCATCTTTTGCAAGTAGGGACTCACTCTGATCACCTTTGGACATTGTGGTAAGTCTGTGGCATCCCTGGCCAGCCTTTGTGATAGACTCTGGATCTCCTGCTGTATGACACATGTGGCACGCTGCTGCTCCTCTCTGAGCACTTGATGCGCTGCTGCCTGTGTTGCTTCAACTTGCTTGAATAAAGCATCTGTATTTTCCTTTTGAGCCAGTACAAGCTGCTGCAGTATTGAAATGCTCTCTTGCTGTATTGCATTAGTCTCTGCAGTCCTCCTGTTTGTCTCTTGCTTTACAGCAGTGGACTGGAGCAAAGCTTTCATGACATCCTCCATTTTCTCAGCAGTCTCTTTCTCCCTACTTACAGACTTTGCCGTGTGCTGCCCGCATTCTCCACCATATGTGACAAAAGTACTCCTTTCCCTTGGTACCTTGTCCTGGGATTGGGGTGTTACACACAGTCTTTTCAGGCTTTAGAGACACTTCACACGCTGGATGAGGTAAACTGACTTGCTCTTTTATTGAGGTTCCAAAATAAATGCACAGTAAGGTATAAAGGTAACAAAAATATATCAAACAAAAGCCTTGCTCTTCTGAGCACTAACTAAACAAAATAATCAGCTAACTGGGTTGGATGGCTTGTCCATTTCCCAACATAAACATAAACATAAACAGCCTTACTGCTTCAGGGTTTTCAGCTCTCTGTTTCCACTCATAGAAACCAAACACAATCTTGCACCAACCTTATTAGAGAGCAACGCTCTGCTATCTAACCTGTTGCTTTCCTTTCTGCACTCCCAGTGCTCCAAGCCAGCCTTGCCCTGACTGCTTTGCTTTCTGCACACCCAGTGCTCCAAGCCAGCCTTGCCCTGACCGCTTTCCTATCTGCACTCCCAGTGCCCCAAGCCAGTCTTGCCCTGACTGCTTCCTTTCTGCACTCCAAGTGCCTAGTCTCCTTGACTATCTGGAGAGAACAGCCTCTCTCTCCTACCTGCTTCCTGGGAGGAAGCCAGCAATCCCTCTCCTTTCCCTGCCTAGCAGTGAGGGGCTTATTACCACTGCAATAGCTCATTAACTGCACCTGAGCAGTGGGTTGGAGACGGTCCAAAAAACCCTGGCCTGGATCTATGTCTCCCCAGAAAACCACTAAACTGTGGAGTGGAGCATTGGCCCACCCTTCTCTCCAAATGCTCCACCCCAGGGGCCCATAACTAAACAGCATTTTGTGTTGCCTACAACACATCCTACACATACTCCCCCTGAGGTTAAAAGGCCTATCTGCCTTCACTTTATCACAGTATGTCATAATAATGAACATATTACTCAGGCTGCCATACTCTCTCAAAAGTGATATTGGCCCACAATATCACTTCGTCAAATTTCCAGGTGTGAAGAATGAAATGGGCAAGCTCTATATTTGACCCTGTAAATTTCCAAAACCCCTTAAAACCTGGACATAGGGGGTACTGTTGTACGTTTGAGACATCGCTGAACATAAATATGAATATATATATGTTTTAGAGCAGTAAACTGTATAAGGACGATATCCGTAAAAGATCTCTTTTTGTGTAGAAAAAAAATGCAAACAAAAAAAAATTTGGAAAAATTTATATATATATATATATATATATATATATATATATATATATATATATATATATATATATATATATATATACATATACATACACACACACACACACATACACACACTAACCTTGGCCAGGGTTTTTGACTAAGGGGCTACTTAAAAAGATTGGACATACCCTATTTTGAAGAGCCTGGGTTATCTACTTTTACAAATGGCAAGCCATGATGGGGATAATTCTCATTCCTGGGCTGCCATATGTTTTCAAAGGCAACATAAGCCCATCAAACCAATCTGGCAAATTTCAATGTGTAAAAACTCAAATGGGCAAGCCTTATATTTAACCATGTAACTTTCCAAACCCCTATAAAACCTGTACATCGGGTTACTGTTGTACTTGTGAGACATCCCTGAAATCAAACATGTGTATTTTGGGGGCGGGGGCTGCAAGTCGTATTTTGGGGGCGGGGGCTGCAAGCAGGATGCGTGTTCATGGAGCTCCTTGTCTGATCCTTCAAACAAAGTACATTATTCGAGCTTTAAAGCAAATTTGCAAAGTTATACTCACCTTGGTTATCCAGGGGGCTAATCTACCTTTGTTTGAGATGGAGTTTCCATGCATTCACTATGTGTATGTGCAGAGTGTGTCCGCGGCCTGCTCGCACCTCAAGTTGATGAAGGTGATCATTTCTACACCCCAGAGTGGCTACTGCTATTGTACTAGACCCGTTTCCACCACCCCTCCCTTTGATCTCTGGTTGCTGCTTGAGAGATCTATGCCAATTCATCTGCTTGCCCTGCTTCAGGATCTCGGCTGTACTTCACCATATTCACAGCGAGGGCTCAATCCTTCCCGCAGAGCATCACTGCGGCTTTCAGAGGTCGATGTCTCTGGTTATCCAGTAATCCAAGGTTTGCAGCAACCCACTCTTACAGAGAACCCATTCGTACAGTCATCACACTCTTAGAGTCCCAGGACAGCAATTCTGGAAGTTTACACACCAAGGCGATCTGGAGTCCATGAGTTAGGCACTGCAGTTGCCATTTCAGTGAGGCTTGGGGATGATTCGAAACATTGCCTGAGGAATGTGGCGCGTTCTGCCTGGGTTTGCTGGGCCCATGCCTCTTAGTGGTGATAACTTGTTTCCAGCCAGAGTGGGTTGAATTCACTCCATTACAAGACCTACAATCAATGGACTGCATCCACCTTGTGTAAGGAACCGACCGCCTGTCATGCAAGGCACATGTGGGGGACTATCATCTCAAGTGGTTTCATTTATTATTTTCAGCAATTTTCTATTCTTCCTCCTGTGTGACATCCTTATATTGCTGGCTTGGTGGCTACTCCAGTGGTCTAGTTCTAACCGTTTCTACTGAAATGTTGACTATTGTTACCAAAACGGCTACTAGGATACTATAGGAGATATGTTTGCACTACCCTTGCTTCTAATCTATTACTTTACATAATGAAATGTCCTTATCTTTGCAAGTACTGCCTACGATTTTATGCGTGAATGTTTTTTCTTTTACTAAATGACAGTTACATGCTGGTATTGCAATCTGTCTGTTGTCTGTTATAATATCAATTTAAAAAAATGCAAATTTAAAAATAAATCTGTATATTTTAATGTAGTAAAAGCTAACAGTAATATGACATTTACAGTTAAACTTCCATGCAAAATTTTTCAAGATATTAGTCATATTAACTTGGGTTTATAATATATATTTATTAAATGAAAGGCCTATTTCTCCTGAACAAAATTATATATAGTAAGTATGGGTGCACTTAAAGGGACACTAGTCACCTGAACAACTTCAGCTTAATGAGGTTGTTCAAGTGAGAACAATAGCTCCCTGCAGCCTCTCTCATGGAAACACTGTATTTTCTGAGAAAATATAACGTTTACCTTGGATGCTAGGAATACCTCCAGTTGCAGTCACTCAGACGGCCACCAGAGGGACTTCCCAGTTCAGGGCTGCCTAATTCGCATTCATCACGTTTGACGTCTTCACGCTTGGTGGAATACATCAAACGTGATATCAGGAGACAGGAGGCACTGAACGCGTCTCCTGTGTCCTGTAGTTAACCCCGGAGTCTGTCAGCAATCAGAGCCGACAGTGTGGGGAGACAAGACACACAGCGGCTCTGGCTGACAGGCCGAAGACCGAGCAGGAGGATCCAAACCGTAAGTAAACTTATTTTGCGAGTGAGCAAGGGCGAGTGAGTGAAAGAAATAGAGAGAAAGATATTTGTATACATTGGGCTGGAAGGTTGTGGTAGGAGGGGGGCAGGCATAGAACAGCAAGCTGAGCTATCAGTCAGCTCAGCTCGCGCACATGCATTCAATGCCGCTCTATGAAGAACGAGATTGGTGCAGTGCGAAGCAGCGCATGCGCACCAGATTGCTATAACGCTTCTCTAAGAGAAGCGTCTGCTTGAGCCCTGCTACTTTGTTATTTTGACAAAAAAGTGGACACGGCCTGCCGAGGGTCTCGGCACTGGAACAGAGGAAAGTTTCATCTATAATAAGGACTGAAAAATATTTTTTATTAGGGGGAAGTTAATATAAAAGCAAGAAAGAAGGCTAGGGGACCTGTCTTTCTTGCTTTTATATGTTGACTATAGTGCTCCTTTAATATAAAAGAGGTGAATTATGGTTGAACAGGCATAGAAATGTTAGCTTTTGTTAAAAAATTTTACAAATGCTCACATTCTTAAGGGATTAAAGACATCATTCCATTGAAGCTCCTTCACCCTGCCATGGATAGCCTCTTGGTGAAAGAAGTAGGGCAACATTTTAACCTCCTAAGGTGTTGATAGATAAAGAGGAGCCTCGGTTTCAATAGAAGGATCACTAGAAGAGTGACCAGCCAGATGCGCCCATGCTCTACCCACCCCACCAATAATCTGTGGTGCAAACTCTTGCCTTATGCTAACCTGAGCCATGTCTAAGGCTGTGGAAGTGCTGACAAAAGTGCCCAGTTCTTTAAGCCCCAAAGAGGACACCTTTCACCTGTCCTCCCAGATCAATAATGGCCAAATTGACTAATTATGGCTCTATTTCTATGCCTCTTAGTAGTTATAGCAGTATTAGGATTGACAAACAGAAGGTATGTTTAATCAAACCCCTGAGGGAGTGGGAATCAATAGTGGTATTATCGGCCAGAGGTGAATCTGCCATCTCGAACATTTTGTTTATGGGATCAAGCATGTTAATAAATTTGTCTTGACAGTTACATAGGCCTTTGTTGGCTTTCCAGCTAGTCTTTCCCAAAATTGAGCAATTTTCAGGTCCACTTATATGAAATCAGCAATTATGAGGCATCAGCACTCAGTGTGGAGGCAAAATATCTAGTGACATAGCCAGAAGGGAACCATTCAGCAGACAATGGGTGGCATAAATCATCAGGATTAAAGCCTTGCCTTGGGTATCGAGCGATACGGAATCATACAATAAGGCTTTAGTGAAGTCAGTAGAAATCTTAGGTTCTGTCACGTCTGGTGAGCCTTAATAGCAGAGAGTCTATTACAGAGACTGTGCAACAATGGAAATGTAAACATTAGATCTCTCTTTACAGGAAGTGTTTAGTCACATGTAGGGAGGTGGGAGAAGGGATGCATAAACAAAGACTGCAGGGGCATGATCAATACATCAAAACTGCTTCATTAAGCTAAAGCGGTTTGGTGTATGTGTACTTCTAAAGGGGTTAACACTTTCCTAAAACATTTGCACAATACTGTACATGCCTGAACTATGAATACAGCACCAATGGCAAAAGCTCAGAATAATGTTGGTACAGCCCAAGGTAGATGTAAATCATTCCATTTGAAATCCATGCTACACACAAACACACACATAGAAGCATTTGAATTTTTTTATGAAGGAGATGCTAAATAAATATATTGCAGCTCATTATACATATTTTATTGTATTAAAAGTATAGTACAAAAATAAAGTTGTATACTTGATGGTACAGGGTTAAAGAAGCCATAAATAATGCAAACAACACAGACTTTGATGGGGAAGTCAGTTATAAACCCCTGTTGGGCAATACTGCCAATAAAACAAAAAAAGTGTGGCAGATAAAATTGTGTGTGTGCTCTAAAAATGAAGCAACTACAGTTGAGACCAATAGAATCAGCAGGGACATTCTGGTTTCAATAGTGATTGCTGCACTTTTAGAACATTGCACCCATATTAGTGACACTTTTAGAAACTATGTTTTATATTGGCAAAAAAGGAAACAATACATTTTTTTTATTCTTTACAAGATTAAAAAATAAATGTAAAAAAATTAATTTTATCATTACTGTTTAAGGATCCCATTGTGCAGTGTCTACTTTCATGCAAGTTAAAAGAACACTCCAAGCACTATAATCACTACAGCACGCTGGAGCCAGGAATGCCCTGGTACCCCTGCATTGTAGTCAAACTGTATTAGAATGATTGGGGTCCGCCAGGTGCCACTCCTGCCTCTTAGCAGCCAGAATCTATTAGCTTTGAAATAATCCTGGCAGTGCAGGGCTTTGCTCATTAGTTGAGAGTGATGAGCCCATGTTATTCTTAGCCAGTTTTACACTGCTTGATTTAGAAGAGTTAAAAGACTAACTTAAGCAGGAGCTCCGGGTTCTGCTGTAGGCGGAGAGGTGGCAGGGAGCAGCGCACGTGGACCCAGGGGAAGAAGTCCGTGTTCTAAAATGGTTTGACTAGTTGCAGTGGTAGTGGTGGGGGGCTCCACGTGCTACATGTGGTGGTTATTGTGCTTGAGTGTCCGTTTAAGTGGTATTTTAACAGTCTTTCCTGACAGGGCTAAAACATTATAGCTGGCTTTCCCATTTCAGTGTACAATCAGGATTTTTTTTGTCTTTGTATAGGATTTTAATTATTGTATACACTTAAAATTCCCAATAGTCATTAAACATTGACATATGCCACAATTTTCGTAACCCTTTGCTTTGTTTAGATCAACATGCTGGTGGTGCAATGCTCTGCAAATTATACAACAAATGTATGGATTTAATCAGGCACAATTTAAAAAAATCCATTTTAGTGTTGTTCATACAAGCAGTTTGAAAGCCTTCATTACACTGGCAATTATTCCATTAGCTTTAACTGCAGACAAAAATCTCTGTAAGGTGCTGTAGCTACAACTTAATTGTAGTGTCATGATCAGTTTTAAAATAGAAATATGCAACAGATTTAGGATTTATACTTATTTTAGAGATCTGGTATCTCTGTATAAGTGAATCAATTGAGAGTATTATTAAAAAGAACACTTCAAGCAGCATAACCATTAAAGCGCATTATTGAACGGCACTCTCTGCCTCCACTACTTCAGTCAAAGAGCCACATGCTCCTAAACTGGAACTTCCGTAAACTTAGCTGAGCTAAGCCCTGATTGCTCTGAGTCAATAAGATAAGCCCTGCAGAGCTGGGCTTAGTTCAGACAGAATTGGGAGAGCTCTGTTTGAATTAGTGGAAGTAGGAAGCGTCTCCTAGCAGACCCCAGGTAAACGCTGTAGTAGTTATGGTGCTTGGACTGTTCCTTTAAAAAACATTGGCTATTATTACACATAGAAATTCAACTGGATCTCAGACGCTGATGTGCAAAATTTTGTGATCATTACCAATAATCAAATTGTAAAACACGTTGTAAGACAAAATAAATAATAAAAAGTACATTGACAAGGTCGACGTAAATGGAACTTGGCAGGAAGGACTTGACTGACAGCCAATTCAAATTTGGTAGGTGTTTCAATGATTCCCACCCCCACCCCCAAAAAACAAACAAACCTACACTTTCAAACTATAGCATTAGATAGCGAACTCTGATCTCCATAGCACTACCATGGGCAAATTTCAAAATAAGAATAAATAAAATCCTGGCATATAGACATAAGACTACAGCTGGTGTTTTATAGCCTACCAAGGTCAATTATCATTACAGCGTAACTGCGGAAAAACTACATATGGTTATTCACTACAGAGAACTGTCTAGAATTCAAAATTAATTTCAGATTTAAAGGGACACTATAGACACCCAGGCCACTTCAGCTCAATGAAGTGGTATGGGTGCCAGGTCCCTCAGATTTAACCCTTCAGATGCAAACAGCAGTTTCTATGAAACTGCTATGTTTACATTTGGGGTTAATCCAGCCTCTAGTGGCTGTCTTCCGGACAGCCACTAGAGGCGCATCTGCGACGCTGGAGGCACATTATGCCTCCATCGCGCAAAGCGTCCATAGGAAAGCATTGAGAAATGAGCATTCGGCTCTGCTGACCTCGGACGGAGGAGCTGACGTCAGCGGGGGAGGAGCGGTCACCAGCGCCGAGGGAGCCCGGCGCTGGGTTAAGGAAAACTGCTGAAGGGATTTTAACCCCCTTAAGCGCCACGGGAGGGGGGGCTTTGTTTTCCTGACACTATAGTGATCATTTTAGGCCAAAGTAGCCGAATTGGAAGGATAGCAGAGTTGGAGATTTTTTCCAGTTTGTGTATTTGTATTAAATTTACTTTTATTTCATTTTAAATTCCCACCAATTCTCACTTTAGTGAATAACCCTAGCAGGTAGTCTTTATTGTGGGGGTAGGCAACATTTGGCAATTGAGATGCTGTGCCATACATCTCCCATAATGCTTGCAAAGCATCAGGTAGAGATGTAGTCCACACCACGTGGAGTGCCTAAGTTTGCCTAATATTTCAGTCAGCCCTGATATTTTTAGAGAGACCTTTACCTGGCATCTACAGTTTTAAGAATTTGTTGATCTGTTAATTAGCAATTGTTGGATTCAAAATGGTCCATCAGCACCAAGGATCCTGGCAGTACTTATGAAATAAATAAAAGTATGAATTGAGAGCTGCTATGATTAATTGTCCAAGACTCACTTTGGCAGTTTTGTGAGGGCAAACAGCCCATTAAAAGAGTGGCTACAGCCATGTTCAGTTCAGGTAAGCTGCCTTTACGTACAACTGAATTGCTGCAAAACTGAAGGATCTGTCGTTCTGTAACAAATATAAAAAAAGAAAAAAAAAAAGTAAGAAGGCACTACACAAAGCAGGCAGCCATGTAATTACACTAATACAGCTTAACATTACCTCAGTAACACCAGGAAGCAATGTGAGCTAAATGGAGCATGATTCTATCAATTGCCTGCCTTGTTTGTGTGTGTAAGGGCATAATGATGTATGGTAACCGTTACATTTCAGTTTTATATACAGTAAATGTGGTTGCAGTATAAATACCGCCATATGTTAAACTAAAATTTTAATGATAAGATTGCTTGCACCAAATTTAGAAAGCCAATGTGAAATATCTGTTTATAAGTAGTTTTGGCCTTCAGAAAGCATGAGGATATTTACCAAAAAGTGTTCTATTCTGGAAAGTGGTGCAAAGATGTAAAAAGTAAGAGTCACCAATGAATGTACCGTTTTGTTCCATGGTGATTGTTAGAGTTGTGCATGACCAAAAAGATTTTTTTTTTTTTATTATAATAAATTTGGTTTGTCTGATACCAATCATCATCATGATCATCATCTTTTCCCCCCCACCTCTTGACTGGACAGGAGATACAGCACACATGACTGGGCAGACCTTTTGCCCTTCATGGCAAACTAAACTGCTATTTTGCACCCACCTCCTACAAAAACAACAACAAAAAAAAACTAATTTTCCATTTCCTGTTTATTTCATAAGCATATGTTCATATGTTGGGCACTTCTTAGAATATTACAAAATATAAGTTCCCAAAATGTGAATAGCAATTCTTTTTAAACCTAATGCACAAGTCTAATGATTGTCCCACTTTTAGTATTTTGCACCAATTTTCAGAACAGATTATTTTATTTATTAATTGAAAGGATTATAGTTTACATTAAAATTGTGGTATTCTCTATGGAGCCGTTTATAATTCTCAAGATTACATTAAAGGGACACTATGGTCACCAGAACAACTCAACTACAGCTTATTGTATTTGTTCTGGTGAATAGAATCATTACCTTCAGGCTTTGGCTGTAAACACTGTCTTTTCAGAGAAAATGCAGTGTTTACATTACAGCCTAGGGAATAACTCCACTGGCCATCCTCAGATGGCTACTACTACTAGAGGTGCTTCCTGGGAGACTGCTGCACACTGTGCAGTACTGGCATTCAGTGTCTCCACCCTCTGCATGGATACACTGAACTTTAATCATAGAGATGTATTGATTCAATTCATCTTTATGAGGAGATGCTGATTGGTCAGAGATGTGTTTGACTTGTGCTGGCTCTGACTCTGATCTGCGTCATTGACAGTCTCAGCCAATCCTATGGGAAAGAATTGTGATCAGCAGACAGATCAGGGGTAGAGGCAGCAACTGCAGACTTGAATATAAGTAAGATTGTACTATATTTAGGGAAGTAGATGGTGGTTTTAACACTATAGGGTCAGGAATACATGTTTGTGTTGCTGACCCAATGGTGTTCCTTTAAATTCTGGTAGACAACCATTATACGCAGTCTTAACCCTGCAATGAAAACATTACAGTTTCTCTGAAAGGCTGTGCAAGTCACATGCAGGGAGGTGTGACTAGGGCTGCATAACAAGAGTGATTTAACTCCTAAATGGCAGAGAATTGAGCAGCGAGATAGCATGGGCATGGTCTATACACCATAACTGCTTCATTAAGCTAAAGTTGATTTGGTGACTGTATTGTCCCTTTAATCCAGTAAAAACACTATTGCAATACATTTACAGTATAGTTCCCATATTGCAGGATTTACTGTACCTTTCAAGGCAGATACAACTCATCTCTAATTGAAAATAGATTAAGTGGTTTATTACATACATTATATAGCACATATGATGTTTATATGTGTAAACATATTAAAGAAAGGTAAATATTATAAATGATTTTAGGTTTATTGGCAGAACCAGCAAAGGTGGAGAATACACAAGCCAGTTTCAAGTGCAAGACCAAAATTGGTAACCTGTGAAATTCTCCAACTATTTGCTTCAGTTCAGCTATTTTAACATAAAATCTGGAATTCCCTTCCACTATTTAGTGAATATACCTCACAAACATTCCCAAATTTAGTCAGAAATAGTACTTTCAAGCTTAAATTTTCTAAAAATGTTTGTGATTTAAGTCTAGGAAAGCAAATAAATAAATAAACCGTTTAAAAAAATGTGTTTTCCTTTAACCCCTTAAGGACCAAACTTCTGGAATAAAAGGGAATCAAGACATGCCACACATGTCATGTGTCCTTAAGGGGTTAAGGGGTCAAAATCACATGACAACCTGCAGAAGAAGGTATTGACTAGCCAAAACTAAAGTTGTAAACAATACTGAAATATGGTTGTGAATAATTCATGGTGATTTTCCCCCCAAAACATGATATGGCTCAAAGTCATAAAGTTAAATAAGTATAATTTAACGAATTTCCAGATTAAAAATATTATTTTGTTACGGTTATAGGGGAAAAAAAACAAAAACAAATAAAAGCTTGCAATACGGAATATGTGGTGTATCTAAATTAGGTAATCTAGTGCTGGAACAAAATGCTATATTTCTAAACCTACTCATACAAACATGTATTCCTGTCACTATAGTTTTAAAATCAGTTTTTAGGTTCCCAGCCCCCCTCTTCTGCCTTAAAAGGTAAGTTTACTCACTCGATTTCCAGCGCCGCACGGGAGTCGTCTGGCTGGTTCCACCACACTCCACCTCTTTGTCGGAGTTCATTTAACGTGACGATCTCAGCCAATCCAATGCTTTCCTATAGGAGATTACTGGGAGGCTATTGTGCATGCGCGGCAAAATACAGCTCTGCACAAATCAGCATCTCCTCATAGAAATGCATTGAATCATTTAATGTGACATACATACAAAATGTGAGAAATGTTCAGCACCTCCATGCAGAGCGCAGAGACAATGAACGTCAGAGTGACTGCCATGCAGTGTTTACCTTAACATTCCTGCAGGGACAGGTTAGAGACACCAGAACTACTACATGAAGCTGTAGTTATGGCGATTAGTGTCGAAATAGATAACCAAGTCATATTCCAAGCACCAAAAACTTTTGTGTCCTTTTAAAACACACATGGTGCATTATAGTACAAGAAGGTCCTCTTATATAGTACAGTAAATAAATAAGAATTAAAAAAATACAATAAAAACTATATAAAATTTAAAATAAATAGAATATAAATAAATCACTCAGCTCACGGCAGAAATACAAAGTCTTAAGTATTTACAAGGATTACAAATTTATTTAATTATTGTTAATGGATTAAGGTAACAAAAAGAAGAACAGTCTAATGGAGGACATACAGCTGCATTAAATTTCTTCTTTAAAAGGGACACAACCGCTTTGGGCACTTGCCTCCTTCTTGAATTTAGCGCTACTGAGCTAAACAATCAAGAGATAATAGAAGATAACAGGAATAGTTGTGTGATTGACAGTTGTGTGATTGTAACAAGGCTAATTTATAAAAAAAAAAAAATTATCTTTAAATTTGAAAAAAAAAAAAAATTCTATTAATTTACAAAAAAGACACATAAAGCAATTTAGCAAGCTTAGGTGCTTTAGGGGTCTAAACTGTCCCTTTAAGCTCTTGCCAACTTGTGATGCCCTCCTTGTCAGCAACTTGATGTATGTTGTTGCATGTCCAATCTTAAAATTACCTCACAAACTTACATACTGGACCAGATATAAAAGGGAATTGTCTAATGTTTTTAAATGGTGCAGCTGTAGCTGATATAATTAAAATTATTTCAATGCAATGGGAAAGTTTATTAAACTGTCACATTGTTTAGAATTAAAATAAATGTCACACTAGAATCAGCTCTCCAATGTACGCCTCACAACTCTATTACTTAAAAGGTTATCGAAAAGAGACAATGAAACCAGGACCAGGTGCCACAGGACATCTGAGCAATCCCAATGGGTGCTAAATAACAGATCAGATACAGTGAATGTCATCCCACTGTTATAAAAACATAAAATAAATAACTTTGTTTACCACCAACTGAAATATTTAGACTTGAGGCACTCCCGCTCTCCTGCTAAAAAGGGATAGTACTGGTAGAAAGGAACAGTTGGAGGGCTAAAGCTTGACAGCACATCAGAATTGTAAGCCATCTCTTGAATCACTCATGGTAAATAGAACGATTGAAAACACTTGTCAGCGTGAAGACACTCTACAGTGAATGACAGATCTACAGGTTACACAGCAATGTCCCACCGAGATAGCCAAATTACAGCTCCGCCTTTGACAATGCATTCATATCCAGAAGACAGGGTTGACAAATACTCTTCCCTATCCTTGCATGCATAGAATTTGCTAAAAATTTTAAAACTGTCTGACAGGAGACAACAAAACTCCCACTACAGTAGGTCTGGATAGCACGCACAGCGTCATTAACAAGGAGAAGCAATAAATATGAGCGCTGCTCACGAAACGTTAACACAGGCACTACTCACGCAAACCAGACAAAGAATCATGGATCAACTAAAAAGTACAGCATTCTCACACTCAAACAGTGCAAAGGTGATGTAGTTCACATGCACAGAAGACACAGTCAAATGCGACATGCACCAACACATAAAAGGAAAAACTTGACACATGGAATGCAGACAGCTTATGAGAGTGTACTCGTAAACATAGCATACAGACACTGCACACGCAGAGCAGCATAGAACTTCAGAAATCGTGTACAGAAGACATATACAGCATTCTACACACATGGCGAATAATACAGAAATTCACTCACAATGCAAATACACTGTGATAAATACATATCATTCTATATAGTATTCTGTATTGTACAGAACCGTAAGCATCACACAAATAATGAGAAACACAGAAATATACAGAGATCTGCCACAACATACACACTGACACCCAGGCTCACACACCACTACCGGGCTGGCTGCAAATGGATAAGGAAATGGTTTGCATGTGAAGCTTGTATGCCACTTGTCCGGTCTCCTTCCTTTTTACTTGCTGGCAAACAGAGCTCCCACTGTCATCAGAGCTCCCAGGGCAACTGCTCCAGTCAAGATGGTCTTCAGAGAAGCCCAGTTCCCCTCACGCTGTCTTCGAGCCTCCTCTATAGCGCCGTCTCCATATAGAGCCAGAAATCCATTCTGAAAGATAAAAAGACAGTCACAAGTGGCAAATAACTGGGATGGAAATGCATATTAAGGGGATTTTCTATCATAATAAGAGAAGCATATAAACAGAATGATGTCAATTGGTGTGCATCATCTTCCCTGGGAATTTGTACTGCATGCATGCATGAATAGAACAGGGGGAATTCCTCACCCATCCCCCGTTGCTTTGCATCCAGTCTCTCAGGTGTGTCTCGAGATAGATCACCATCCACTCTTGGATTTGTGGTAGAAGTCGTGACATCTCCTTGTTGACACTTTCTGCACAGAGAGCTGCTCCAAACACAAAGAATGCCACCACTCGACCCCAGTTCACCCCACCTTGGAATAGGCCACCTGCCACCTCTGCAAAACGTGTGTATGCGGTACCAGGTGTAACATGGATCTGTGTGGATATTTCGCTGAAGGCCTGACGGAAACGTTCCTCAAATTCATCACCAGCAGCACGCATGGCTGAATGTAGAGCACAGGATGGTGCTCCAACGGGCTCAGAAACTAGGCCACGCTGGTAAAGTTTATAGCGTACAAAATCCTCCACTAGGGGACGAGAGCCTAGGTCAGACTGCGCCATCCAGCTTCTCTCTGAAACAAAACAAAAAACATATTTATTCATTGTATCTGTCACAAGAAAAAAACAAAACACATAAACCCTTTCAAGTGCCCACATAACCCTGAATACATAATGAATTGCATAACTAGTCTGCCCAATGCAGAAGACATGGAGGACTGTTTTCCCCCCTTTTCAATCAACAAATCACTATGCTTCTGCAGAGCTGTAATTAAACAACTTCCTTGGCATATACCTGCAGAACACCAATAACCCTCATTTTAAAATCCTGCAGAACAATAATTAGCCATCTTGTTAGACCTTTGCAGAGCATTGATTAACAACACCCATAACAAATGGCTGCAGAGCATTAACCACTGCCCTGCCAGACAAAGCATTGCACATCCTCTAGCCAGCTTTGCAAAGCACTGATTAACCCAATCCCTGCCAGCACCCTGCATGGCACTGATTAACCCATTCCCTGCCTGACACTGATTAACCCATTCCCTGTCAGCAGGCACGGATTAACCCATACCCTGCCAGCACCGTGCATGGCACTGATTAACCCATTCCCTGCCAGCACCCTGCATGGCCCTGATTAACCCATACCCTGCCAGCACCGTGCATGGCCCTGATTAACCCATTCCCTGCCAGCACCCTGCATGGCCCTGATTAACCCATTCCCTGCCAGCACCCTGCATGGCCCTGATTAACCCATTCCCTGCCAGCACCCTGCATGGCCCTGATTAACCCATTCCCTGCCAGCACCCTGCATGGTCCTGATTAACCCATTCCCTGCCAGCACCCTGCATGGTCCTGATTAACCCATTCCCTGCCAGCACCCTGCATGGCCCTGATTAACCCATTCCCTGCCAGCACCCTGCATGGCCCTGATTAACCCATTCCCTGCCAGCACCCTGCATGGTCCTGATTAACCCATACCCTGCCAGCACCGTGCATGGCAGCCAGCCCTGCATGGCCCTGATTAACCCATTCCCTGCCAGCACCCTGCATGGCCCTGATTAACCCATTCCCTGCCAGCACCCTGCATGGTCCTGATTAACCCATACCCTGCCAGCACCGTGCATGGCCCTGATTAACCCATTCCCTGCCAGCACCCTGCATGGCCCTGATTAACCCATTCCCTGCCAGCACCCTGCATGGCCCTGATTAACCCATTCCCTGCCAGCACCCTGCATGGCCCGGATTAACCCTTTCGAGGTCCATATAGGATTGACTAACCCCTCCCCTGTCAGAGTATTTCCACACACCCCTACCAGAACCCTTCAGAGCTTTATGACAGACTCCATTTCCATCACAGGCAGAGCAATGATTAACTACTCCCCTCCCAGAGACCTGAACAGCACTGGTTAACCCCTGCCCTGCCAAGCACTGCTAACACCATAGTGGGCGGGCCCTGCGGTTCCCTCACCAATCAGGTACTGCTCGGGCCACCCCCGGACACAGCTGCTTCCAGTTTCATTGTGTTCCTCTCGGTCCAGGACCTCTTGCCATTACTCTGCCTTCTACCTTCATTCGCACCAACTTCCGGTTGTGTCATGGCGACGCCCGACGACATTACGACGAAGGCATTCTCTGTCTCCTGATTGGTCAGCCAGGCGGGGCGGGGCCCAGGATGTGCTCGCTGTGGCTGTAATGCATGGAATAGCTGCGTAAAGAGGCGGGGCTCTGATGAGGTTCTTTAAACGGTGTGACGTCGGATGTCGTCATAGCCTGGGAAGCTGTATTACACTCCAGACATGGTGCCCCACCGGGGACAGGGCTGCCGCTCACCCGAGTCACTGGGGGTCATTACTAAGCACAGCAATGCTTATTTACCGGACTGTGAATGGTTGGTAATTCTAACAGGGCTATTTACTAATGTCCGAATGACCCGTACTAAGCGGGGCAACACCGCGCCAGAATGTGGTCTGGATTTGAGTCGGACTGAATGGCGCTGGACAGCTGGAACCCGCACCGAATGCATCAAACCCAGCCAAGACTGAAAAATAAAACTAACTTGATCTCTTTGCCTGCTGGCAGTGCTAGCAACCAGTGAGCAAATAGTTAAACCCCCCCTTGCTATCCAGCCACCAGACTCTGAGGATCAATAAAGCCCTTGTATTACTACACTACCACCTGCGTTAAAAGGTTGTCTGCTAAACTTTAGAACTAGCTACCTGGCGGTCACTGCTGCCCAGCCGCTAGGGATGGCCCTATCCCTTACAGATGGGGCCTGTGAAATAACGGGTGGGGCTATGCAAAAACCCTGATTTTAATCTGGACACCCAATGCAATCGGGCGATTGCTGAAGATTCGCTTCGGCCGACCAAATTTGGCTTTAGTAAATACGAGAATTGTGGTTGGAATTCTGTAATTTTAACTCGATTTTGTCCATCCCGACAAAATATCGTGTTTAGTGAAAAATTCTGTGAGTACATTTCAAATTTTAGGGCCAAATATATGCTCTGACTAAACAATGAATTTATAGAGACTTTAAATCGTACTAAGGTAGACTTAACCCTGCAATGTAAATATTACAGTTTCTAAAATAAAAAAAATGTAATGTTTACATTAATGTTTGCAGGGTTACGTCAACCTCTAAAAACTTGTCCCTTTAATTTTAGTAAACTGTATTTCAACATTTAGGCAGAAATATCCAATCTTCAACTAAAGCTTAGCAGGCCTGCCAAACTTGAAATTAGGAGAGGGATAGAGATTGAGTTATGGGGTTTTCTGCAAAGACTCAAAAGCAGGAATAAGAATGGCAAAAGGAGGATACAATATGCAAGACAAACATGCACTTGTCTTCGCCTGTGTAGCCAAAAATCCTTGCGCTGGCATAAATTGTGCAGTTAGATTTTCACTTAACTATTGCTTGGTGTTTAATGGATGAATCCAACATTAGTGAATAAGCCATTGGAAAATAAAGGGGAATATTCAATTTGAAAATACATTGCTATTTTGTTTTAAATATTTTTTTATTTTGAGCATAATATAAAGTTAAGTTGACTACATTATTTATATTTTAAGTAAACTTGCCTACACAGAGGCTAAGTATAACTATAAAAAACATGGCATAGTATTGAGCTGTCAGATGCCATATGGGTTTAGATCAACTCTGCCACAGCAGCGGTAATAAGGTTCACACAGTACTTGTAGTAATTATAAAGTGGCTGGTTATGGTGCTGTGAAAATTTATAAAGAAAAAAATTAATAGTTCCCTGTAATTTCAACAGAAGAGGCAATTATTCCTAAACTCGTAATGTATCTCTATTGGCAAGATAACTAAATGCTTAGTTGTAATGTATCTCTATTGGCAAGATAACTAAATGCTTAGTTGAAAACAGGAGCAGAGTAGAAAAATGTGTGACTTTCTACAGGTAGTAAAAAATCATGCTAAATTTGTTCACGGATGTGATAGTGGGAAGCTCCCTGAGCAGAAATTAGGCATAGCAAAGAGCGAGAGCTCATACCTCCGTAACCCAGTCTAGTAAGCTACAATAGTATATTCAGGTGGCGAGGTCGAGGAAAACCAATAATGGTAATATTAATTGCAATGAGACTGCCTTATGTGTTAAAAGGTGCATCATACAATTCTGTGGCATATTGTGTGCATGCATGTGTGGTTAGCATGAATAAACATCCAAACTGTAAAGCCTAAACATGGCTAAAAATAAAACTATGCAATAAAAGAGGTCTATCTGCAGCAATTTTATATAATAAAATTGAAAAAAAAATTTGGGGGTAAAAGTTATAAAATAAAAACACATATATACTGTGTCAAAACCCCACCTAAGAGGGACTTGTAAAATGGAGGTAGGGCCTATCACGTGAGGGCCCTCTTTCGGGCACCAAGTGGAATACATCCTGGCAATCTATTATAAGCATTAAGGAAATTGCAGAATATTAATGGTTGGCTCCCAATGTTTCCTGCCCCCCCAGGCCTACACATGCCTTCCCCTTCAGGTCCTGCAGCAGAGTGGGCACTCAGAAGCACCACGAGTCTACTTGATCCCCCCAACCAAGAGTCCACAGATCCAATGCCTCCTGCACCTCCCAACAACAGCAAGGCCCTGGCAGGTTCAGCTGGATGCCTCTGCATGCCTCTCCCAACACAGGCCACATAGTGAGGGAGATGGACACTCCACCTCGCAGCTACTGGTCTGCAGGAGGCCAACACAGTCCCACCATATAGGGCTCACAGTGGTGGGGACAACTCTCCTGGTCTCCCGCTTAACCCGGAGGCTGAGGATCCAGTGTTTTGGCATGCGGGAAGCACAACAGTAACCACTCACCCCTGGGGTCGCATTTGCAGCAGAAGGTCAGGCCTTAGGTAGTGTAAACTTAAAGGGACACTATAGTCACCAGAACAACTACAGCTTATTGGATTTGTTCTGGTGAGTAGAATCATTACCTTCAGGCTTTTTGCTGTAAACACTGTCTTTTCAGAGAAAATGCAGTGTTTACATTACAGACTAGTGATAACTTCACTGGCCACTCCTCAGATAGCTGTTAGAGATCCTTCCTCGGTCATGGCTGCCTAAAATGCATCCAAACATTCAGTGTCTCCTCCCTCTGCATGCAGACACTGAACTTTCCTCATAGAGATTCATTGATTCAATTCATCTCTATGAGGAGATGCTGATTGGCCAGGGCTGTGTTTGAATCATGCTGGCTCTGCCCCTGATCTGCCTCTTTGTCAATGTCAGCCAATCCTATGGGGAAGCACTGTGATTGGAACAGGCCACCACTTCTGATGATGTCAGCAGACAGCTTGTTTTTGTTCCTGACCCTATAGTGCTGATTTAAGTCTCTTCACTTCATGTGCACAAGGGGTGTAATTGTGAATAGTCGCTATAAGCATTGGCAACCAATCTGGGCCTACCATTCCTGTCAGCAGGGAAGGGGGAGTGGGGGCGCAACGTACTCCCCCCCCTTCGTTCGCCTGTGTAGTCAGCCTATCGAACCAGCCAGGAGCCGCCACCACACCAGCAGGCTCCATCCGGCCACGTCAATAGGGCCGTGAAACATGTGTGAGCCTGTGAGTAGTCCCAAACTGCTTGTGTGTCCGCATGACTGAGGTCTTTCGTTCCTCGCTAGTTTTAGTGTGAAACTGATTGGTTCCCCCTGCAGAATCTGTCAGTGTGGTGGCTGGAAATGTGGCCAATTTGTGCTTTTCTGGCTTATTTTGGGGGGTCAAGAGTGGGGCAGCTAGAAATGGCAGCCATTCGGCAACCTTCCCTTCCCCCCTACATTACTATTTTAGTATTTACTACATGTAGGTTTTATTAGTTTTTTTTTGGAGGTTTGCCCTGAGTTTGTATGTTCATTTTGGTGTCTACTAAAAAGTAGACCAAAAAACTAAAAAATCCACACAATATATTGGAATTCACACATTCATGATCATTAATTTGTTTCCATAGAAGGTGGTGTATAAGAGTTCTGGCTTTTTTTTTGGACCAAAAATTTGATTTCAGTTATAGTTATAACTTGAATAAATTGAATGTCCCAATAAAATGCAAGAAATACTGAATCCCAAACCTATTCATGCAACTCAGTGATCAAGATTTTTTTTAAGGAGTGGGGTTGCACCTGATTTAAAATATGAATCACCAAGTGGCTCAGCAAGTAGGTGGGTAGTGGGGATGGGTTTTGTTTTGGGGTCTGCCCACGCTCCTCCCCCGCCAACATCATCCAGCGGGGGAGACCGATAGCGCATGTGCGGCAGCCGGTGAGGGAGACCCAATGTGCATGCGCAGCAATACTGCGCGCGCGCATTAGACCTCTCCATAGGAAAGCCTTGAAATGCTTTCAAATGGATATTTCAGTGACGCTGGAGGTCCTCATATAGCGTGAGGACGTCCAGCGATGCTCTAGCACAGAAAACCAGGAAGTGCCCTCTAGTGGCTGTCTAGTAGACAGCCACTAGAGGAGGAGTTAACCCTGCAGTGTAATTATTGCAGTTTATGAAAACTGCAATATTTACAGCTGCAGGGTTAAGGGTAGTGGGAGTTGGCACCCAGACCACTCCAATGGGCAGAAGTGGTCTGGGTGCCTGGAGTGTCCCTTTAATGGTTACTATTGCACATCACAAGATACTAGAGTAAGAGTGGGAGAGCAGTCTACCAACATCCCACTGCACATAGAGTATAGCTATAGGAGCTTTAATGCTAGAGCCCATTGGTTTGTACGGGCACTAGATAATATGGGCCATTCTGTAACAATTATAGCTATTTGGCGTTCATGAAATGTTAAATAATACTTCTGTGCCCATCAATCCCAGCCAGTCTCTAACTGGAAATGACTGCAATGACTGTGCTGTTGGCAAATAAAGAAGGCAAAGCAATCCACAGCTTTCTCTGGCTGAGCATTATGGCATCTAGCGTGCAGGATATTTTGTATATCCTTTTTATTACCACTGAGTTCCTCGCTCACTTTGCCTTTTTTTCCAGTTATCACTTTCACGGAGGTTACCAGCTGCTCCTAATAATGTCTGCACACAATGAGTTGTGCTGATTGACTGACCTTCTACACATTTCTGCTATACATGCACGTGATTGGTGTGAATTCTAGGGAGGTGGGACACCCAGTTACAAATACTACAGACAATAAGATGAGAGACTATTATGGTGATTACGGTAGTGGTCCATGGAGCCCTTGGATGCAGAATGAATGAGATGCAGTGTGGGAGGAGGGGGAGATAGATGGTAGACTGATGGGAGGTAGACTGCCGCACAGGAGGTGACGGGGAGCAGAGGCGTTTGGCATGTAAAGGGTGCTGTGAGTGGCTGGTGTAAATGGAGAATAATTGCAGTGTTCTATTTAGAATGCTGTGCTGCAGCTAGTGTCTGTGTGATCCGTACAGTGGGATAGCATGGTGAGCTTGTGATATAGGGATAGTGCTTTCTGGGCATATTATATATTGCAAGGGGTCATGTCTCGCCCCAGCCGCCCCCCCTCGGGGGATATCCCCAGAAACCTGAGCTACATCGCCGGCCTGTATGAGCGTGCCTATTACCGCACAGCCAGACCCAGTTTGGAGGAGGAGGTGGAGGAAGTTGAAGATTGCCCTTCCAGCACCCAGCAAGCTCCCCAGGCTCCACGCCGCTGGCGCTCCCGCTCGGCTCCTGCCCTGCGAGTGCCCCGAGAACAGAGGCAGCGCAGCCCAGAGACCAGGAAGAGGGTGCGCTTCGCGGACTCGCTGGGACTAGAGCTGGAGTCTGTCCGGCACTTCAGACGCGAGGACATGCCCTGTATACCCCTAGCTGTCACCCATCGGCTGCAGAGAGAGGCGACTAGACGGGTCTTGAGTTCCTGCATTTCCCGGGAGGAGCCGGTATGTAGTGGGATTCTAGGGCCCCCATTTCCATAGCATGCAACACCCCTGCACTCCATACAGAAAACCTCTAACCTCATACAGTAACAACCCTGTACTCCATACAGCAAACCTCTAACCTCCTACAGTAACACCCCTGTACTCCATACAGCACACCTCTAACCTCATTCAGTAACACCCCTGTACTCCATACAGCAAACAACTAACCTCCTACAGTAACACCCCCTGTACTCCTTACAACAAACCTCTAACCTCATACAGTAACTCCTCATGTACTCCATACAGCAAACCTCTAACCTCATACAGTAACACCCCCTGTACTCCATACAGCAAACCTAACCTCCTACAGTAACACCCCTGTACTCCATACAGCACACCTCTAACCTCATACAGTAACACCCCTGTACTCCATACAGCAAACCTCTAACCTCCTACAGTAACACCCCTGTACTCCATACAGCAAACCTCTAACCTCATACAGTAACACCCCTGTACTCCATACAGCAAACCTCTAACCTCATACAGTAACACCCCTGTACTCCATACAGCAAACCTCTAACCTCCTACAGTAACACCCCTGTACTCCATACAGGAAACCTCTAACTTCCTACAGTAACTCCCCTGTACTCCATACAGCAAACCTATAACCTCTTACAGTAACTCCCCTGTACTTTGTACAAAAACCTCTAACCTCATACAGTAATACCCCCCTGTACTCCATACAGCAAACCTCTAACCTCCTACAGTAACACCCCTGTACTCCATACAGCAAACCTCTAACCTCATACAGTAACACCCCTGTACTCCATACAGCAAACCTATAACCTCCTACAGTAACACCCCCTGTACTCCATACAGCAAACATCTAATCTCCTACAGTAACACCCCTGTACTCCATACAGCAAACCTATAACCTCCTACAGTAACACCCCCTGTACTCCATACAGCAAACATCTAATCTCCTACAGTAACACCCCTGTACTCCATACAGCAAACCTATAACCTCCTACAGTAACACCCCCTGTACTCCATACAGCAAACATCTAATCTCCTACAGTAACACCCCTGTACTCCATACAGCAAACCTATAACCTCCTACAGTAACACCCCCTGTACTCCATACAGCAAACATCTAATCTCCTACAGTAACACCCCTGTACTCCATACAGCAAACCTATAACCTCCTACAGTAACACCCCCTGTACTCCATATAGCAAACATCTAACCTCCTACATTAATACTCCCTGTACTCCATACGGAAAACTTCTAACCTCCTACAGTAACACCCTTGTACTCCATATTTCATATCTTCATCATGTTTACTACTATTGACTATTCATATGTTAATGTCGGTTTTGTGTTGTGTTAAATATTTTTCAGTCTCATGGTTATCCACTAACCTCCAAATTGGGGTTCAGTTAATAACCCTTTTAGATTTTCTTTCTTTACAATTGATTGTGAAATGTTACATAATTTCCATGGTTCTTATGTTTCAGAGCTGGTGTGAGGCTCGCCATGTCTTATCCCCTTCATGGCTGTCTGAGCAAGGAACATGGGAAAAGCAGTCATGGGATCGAGGTGCATGGGATGAAAAGACATGGGATCAGCGAGTGTGCCTGCAGAGTATGCGCTACGAGAGCTGCTTCCTCTGGGGCTCTGTGCGAGTGCTTGACTTGGCATATGAGAAACAAGTCACTGTGCGCTATTCTCTGGATGGATGGCAATCTTATCGAGATACACATGCTTTGTATGCTTCACGACTCTGCCATGGTGGATCTGGGCACCCTGGCACAGATCTATTCACTTTCCGCCTTCCTCTACCACCCAGGGACCATACACACTCCTCATCATTGCAATTTGCCATCCGTTATCAAGTGGGTGAGGAAGAATTCTGGGACAACAATGGGGGTAAAAATTATAGGTTAATCCCCCCAGAAGCTGATCCTCCTGCCGTGACACAGGATGCAGAGAATGGATGGATACATTTTATATAGTAGAATGGAGAGGCTAACACATCTTCAATATCAATTCTCTATTCCAAAATAACACCAAAGAACAAAGGTCAAATATACAATGAAAGTACACTAAAAGGGTGGTGGGAGGGAAATCAATGCAAAAGACAATGGGGCAGATCAGAGGTAGGCAATCTTCGGCACTTCAGATGTGGACTACATACCCCATAATGCTCTTACAGCCATAATGCTGGCAAGGCATCAGGGAAGATGTAGTGCCGATGGTTGCCTACTCCTAGGATAAATGAACACAGGACAGGGACCAAATGGTATAATTGTGGGGGAAGGACAGGACACGAAGACAGATCTGGTAGATTAATGGAGGGAGGAGAACATGAGACATAGTGACATTTATCATGTGGTCATATTACGGTGGTAGAACATGCTGGAGTTTGATTCCTTTGCAAGTATATGCGGTTGTAAAACAGGTCATATTTCCAATGCTGTGGGCACGACATGAGTTTATTATTTAAAATATTCCTTAATGTGTTTGTTATAACAGAGAATAGAGCACCCTTAGTTGTATTGGAATACACAACAAGGGCTATCAAGGTGTATGCCACAAAGATCAAATATTGTCATCTGATTTCTAGTCTGAAAATATTCTTGGCAACTGGGAAACGTACAGTTTTTTTTTTTAATGTAACAAATTAGATGTATTTTTCCTTATTAGCAGATGTATCAGTGAACAAAGTTGTCATGCTTAATATACTGCCTTAATAAACTGTTGAGAAGAGCACATGAGCCAAGGGCTAAGGTCACAGATTAGTACAGCTGTGTAAATTAATTGAATTCATTCTGCTAGATTGAATTCATTCTTATTTTATAAATCATAAAATCCTATCTCTACGCTGTGCTAGCAGATTTCCTAGCAATTGTATAATTTGGGGGGGGAACTATGCAAAAATAAATCTTTCTCCCACCTGCCAGTCAATTCATAATCATAGACTCCATGGCAAAGAGTTGACTGACAAGGGAGAGCAGAAAAAAATCTCCCACAGGCTGTCCTTCTGTTCTCCACATTGTTATGAGGTCGAAGGTTTGAAAAGATTAACACCGAAGGGGCTCCCCAGACATCTGTACAGCCACCATACTGAGCAGAGAAGGGATACATTGAAAAGCATTTAGTGTCAGTAATTGACTGCGAGCATCAGCTGACACTCTCAGCATATCACTGGCCGCCAATAGCAAGAAAGAGCATGTACTATATTCTTAATGGGCCGCCTGCTCCCAATGCTTCTCAATGATTAAAGGACCACTCCACACACCAAAAGCACTTCAACTTGCTGAAGTGCTTTATGGGTGAGGAGTACCCTCATTTAACCCAGTTTATAAAAGTGCTGATTTCTATGAGAAATCAGCACTTTTATAAACTGGGGAACAGCCAGTAAGGATTCCTTCCTACTTCCGTTAGCTCCCCTGAGCTAACGGAAGTGGCAGGCAGGCTCTACTTGAGTGTGCTTTCCTCCCCCTCCCTCCCTGACAGACTTTAGACCAGCTTCAGCAGTGCACAAGTGGCGGGCGCACGTGCACCCCGCTGTGCGCGAGTGTGCCCGTGCAAGTTGGTTTGTGCGTGCGCGTGTGGACCAAGTCAAAGGCTTCTCAATGAGAAGCCTCTGATTGGTTATTTCCCTGTGAAGAGACTAAAAAGGCTCTTCGGGGGAAAAATGGAAGAGCTTATAAAGGCTGCAGTCACAACAACTGCAGCTTTTGTAATCTATTTTAGACTATACTCCCAATGAATACATGCATAAAAATACACATGTATGTATTAATTGGGGGTATATCTACTAAACTGTGGAAATTTTTTTTTGGGGGGGGGGGTTGGAAGAGTGGAGTGGTCCTTTAAGTTTTCTGCTCAATATGGTAGCCATGCAGAGGAGAGATAGGAGAGTGTCAGGCTTCACCCAAGGACTCCAGCTTCATTGAGATTAATTTGTTTTCAGGGGAGAAAGTTCCTTTGAGAAAAAACAAACTTGCTGCCTGTGTGGGCTGTCATGTACAAACATAAAATATATGCTTTGTATCAGCTCACTTTTTGTACCATTTGCCTTCATTTCGAGTAAACTTATGTCTCCCTTATCGAATGATGCTTAAAACAACAACAAAACACGTTGTAGACTCTTATTTCTGAACAAATTATGCAGCACATATTTTAAATGGCATCTCTTAAAGAAGAACTAATGCCCATCTTTCAGCATTGAATATATATTAAATATTCATGGGTTCTGCATTTTGTAAGTAATCCCTGCATTGATGTTTTACCTATAAAAGGACTGTCTCCTCTTCTTTGGACAGGTACTATAGTTCGAGAAATAAGTTTAGAATTTCATTAACCCAATAATGAAGCAGTGGATGACACTATACTGTAAAATAAGTTTAGGGTTTTTTTTTGTTTTTTAATGAAAGAAATTATTGTTTTTATGTTAATTTAATTTGTTATTTGTAAGCAGTGGATTTTTTGAAGCATGTCATTTTGTTTTTTGTCTGATGCTCTGCTTTTACAACAGCTCATATGTACCGACTTTTCAAGCCTTTATTGCATTAGTCAGATTTCACCAAAATGCGGTGATGTGGAATGATCGCCTAAACTGATTCAGGAAGAAATGTTTTATCCTCTGGCTGCAGAAGTGGTGAGATAAGGATTGTGACTGTTATCTGCAATGAAAATTGCTTGTTGCTGATTAACTGATTATGTAACAATATATTTATTTTTACAATGTACACAAACACTATTAGACAGTGAGAGAATATGTGTGTGTACATATGTATATGTATATATTTAAAAAGTCTGTCTATAAAAAAAAAATACACAATTGGTTGCAATTTTTTGGGTAATAACTTTATATTGCTGGATAGATTCTCCCTTTGCCTCTGAACAGGCTGATGTTTTGTGGTGGCATCGATTCAACACATCACTCAAAATATTCCTTAGAGATTCTAGTCCAGGATGACAAGATGGCATCACTCAGCTGCTAAAGATTTTCCAAATGCATCAAGTGCACTGAGATCCACTGAAATCTTTGTTACTTGTACAACTAGATAGAGAGGACATGTACTTTGTGACATTTTGTCTTATTGTGTTGGAAGTAGTCATTAAACATGAGTAGGTTGTGGCCTTAAAAGGACGCTCATTGTCAGAAATATTACTCAGGTAGGCTGTGGCATTTCAGCGATACTCAATTGATATTAAGGTGCCTAAATGTGCCAATGAATTTTCCCCACACCATTACACCATAACCATTGTGAATCACTGACACAAGGCAGGATAAATCCATATATTCATATTGTATATACCAAATTCTGTTGTAGGAGAAACTGAGATTCTTTGGACTAGGAAACATCTTCCAATCTTCTACTGTCTGGTTTTGGTGCACCTGTGCCCACTGTAGCCCCAGTATCCTGGCATGATAATGTACTCTAAAAATAAAACCATCTGCACAAAACTGCTGCTGTCATTGTACTGTGTCCATTGAAACATTTTACCAACCTGTCATATATAAAAGTGAGTATAACAACATTTAGAAACATGCTCGGATTGTTTTCTTGGGGAATGCTGAGCTGGAGTTATGGTATATCAATTTAGCACTCCTCAATACTTTCATTCTGGAAAATATGAACGACAGTGCAAAGTAATAGAAGTTTCAGTGTGGTTTATGTCCGGGTACAGACAGTTTGATATATATTTATTATTTTGTCATTTATTTTTTATTTTAAGAATTAAGCTGTAGGTGTTTACTCATGTGTGGGGCACAGAATCTAACACAGAAAGATATGAAAAGGCCTGTCCATGGTGATTTGTCTGAATGCAGACTGTGTGTGTCTATACTGTACAAGAGCTTGTACATGCAGGATAAAGCATATATCCTTCCTGTGATGTCATCAAGCATGGACGTGACTATAGCTGCAGCCATTGTTTGTACCAGCTATAAGTAACAGAATGATAGGAGATATAGGCAGAGGAGCTCCATTCACTATAATCTGTTCCAAGATCATTGGTGTTAGATGTGTTAGAGGTTCTTGGAGGGTTGCTTTAACGATGCTAACACTTTTATTTACATTTGTTGTTAGGGCTATAATATAGAGCACCCCATACATAGCCAAAAATGCATATATCAAGTCTAAACATCCGTGTGGGTTATTTTATTTAAAGAATGTAAAGACACCCAGACAGGAACATGAGAAGAAACAGAAGATAGGTTTACATTTGTTTGAAATGTTTATACTGGATGCTGCAGAAAGCCAAGACAGACTTGTAATGCAAAGAGAAAGGGGGAGGGGGGAAAGTTGTAAAATAATATTACATTAGAGTGAGAGATTAAAGGTCTAATAGTGCAATTGTCTGCCCAATGTCTTTTCGTTCTGAAGGCAAATATTGCAGTGGACTAAGGAAAGAATAGAAAGGGAGTGTAGTGTATATTTCACAATGGTTTTCACTAAATACTCAGTTATTCAATGCGAATTCAGTGTGCATTTCAAATGTAAACCATAATAGCCAAACAGGAAAAATTCTCTAATTCAGCTGTGCTTTAAAGGGACACTATAGTCACCAGAACAACTACAGCTTATTGAATTTGTTCTGGTGAGTAGAATCATTACTTTTAGGCTTTTTGCTGCATTCAGAGAAAATGCAGTGTTTACATTACAGCCTAGTGATAACTTCACTGGCCACTCCTCAGATGGCTGTTAGAGATCCTTCCTAGGTCATGGCTGCCTAAAATGCATCCAAACATTCAGTGTCTCCTCCCTCTGCATGCAGACACTGAACTTCATTGATTCAATTCATCTCTATGTGGAGATGCTGATTGGCCAGGGCTGTGTTTGAATTGTGCTGGCTCTGCCCCTGATCTGCCTCTTTGTCAGTCTCAGCCAATCCTATGGGGAAGCATTGTGATTGGATCAGGCTACCACTTATGCTGATGTCAGCAGGCAGTGGGCAAGTCTAAAGGAAACAGGGACAAAGAAGCAGCTGCAGGCTTGAATACAAGTAAGATTTTTACTATATGGAGGCATGAGAAGGAGAGGGGGGCTAGATGGTGGTTTTAAAGGGACTGCGCATTAGAGCTCTCCATAGGAAAGCATTGAAAATGCTTTTCAGTGGTTTCCTATGGGGAATTGAGCGATGCTGGAGATCCTCACACAGCGTGAGGATGTCCAGGGATGCTCTAGCACAGAAAATCTGTGCTATAGACATGGAAGTGCCCTCTAGTGGCTGTCTTGTAGAGTGGAGTTAACCCTACAAGGTAATTATTGCAGTTTATAAAAAAAACTGCAATTACAATTGCAGGGTTAAGGGTAGTGGGAGTTGGCACCCAGACCACTCCAATGGGCAGAAGTGGTCTGGGTGCCCGGAGTGTCCCTTTAACCCTAAAGGGTCAGGAATACATGTTTGTGTTCCTGGCCGTAAAGTGCTCCTTTAAGTTCAACTATTTTGGCCTTCAATTTGAAATTTACTTTAAATTCCCAACAATTTTCACTTTATTAAATAACCCTGTCAAATGAAAGAAGGAAGATCAGACATTTAATGTAAGATACAGGAAAGAATTCCTGAGCAAATGTTATTTATATAATCTAGGCAAGACTGAATCTACCACCAAATTTGTAATATTAACAGAACCAGGGCTGTAACAGCGTCTATTGGACCGTAAGACCAACCCTAATATTCCACAGCTAAAAGTGGAAGAAAAATTCTATGTTAGATCATCTAATTTTTAGTGGCAATCATAGGCTGAGATTAATGGGGTAATGCAGAAGCCACAGTAAAGGGCTGGGATGCAGGTGTTGGGAAAACAACAGTTCTTATAAACCACTGAAAGCAATTTTACAGAAAATGGAGTAAAATGGCTCTTTCACCATAACCACTACATTGGAACAGGAGCAGAATGGAGATTGGGAAGGGACTGTGAAATAGCATATGGGAAATTATGTGCAATATGGGGTGACTTGGCAATTTGAATATATGTGAATATAGCCAGTATATACTTTACAAAAGCACATGAGAAATATATATACAGTATAATGTATTATTTGTTTACTTTACATGTCCTCCTTTATGAAAAGTCAGGATATTTTACAATGTTTAATAAAATTATTTGAAATGGACATAATGTACACATTGCTTTTGAATAATAAGGGATATGTTTAATGTTCTTAGACTCTGTGTGTAAATTGTGAATTTAGTTGTAGGATTGACAGATGGGTGTATAAAACAAGCCTGGTATATACAGAGAGGGAGTAATATGCTCATTATATAACGACTATTTGTAATGTACCAGTCTAGGTAGAATGTTTGTTAAATGTATGCTGACGGTGTGTAATGTATTTTCTGTACAAGGTCTGTGTAGAATGTGTTCTCATTTTAATAGGATTGTACAATGTTTTCTCATGGTATTTAAAGAGTAGGCAAAATGAAATATTATGGCACTGGATGCATTGTATGAATATTATCCCAGGAAGTAGTTTGAAGAATTAATGTAAGAAGGCGCAGTGGGATATGTGCAGCGGTCCAGAGCTCAATGTTTATGCATAGGCAAAGTAAAATGTATATAAGAGTTATAAAGAATATGTGGTTAGAATAAGAACTGGAAGAGACTACACAATGATTGGGGTGGGTAGTATGAATGTAGAGTGCAGCGTACTATTGGGGGTCTGAGTAAAATATATTTGCTGTACAAATTTACACAAAGGTAGGAAATAATATGTGTAATGTACTCTTGGAAATGTGAATGAAATATACAACCTGCTGCATAGGTGGGTAGGATGCAATAAACCCTCAAAGGGTGGAATATAACCTGGGTGGGATGCAATAAATGTAAAAAAAAAAGCAGGACAGAAAATGTGCTTAGTATATACGAGCTTGGTAAAATGAATGCTCAGTATGAAAAGGCTGGATGTAATGTAATCTCCCAATGCCTTGGAAGGATAGATATTTTTGGGGGTTATTTATTGAGAAACCATGAGAGTGATGTACCTTCCTGTCTCTGGTAAAGCTGCCACTGTGTGTTCTCCTAAAAGCCTTACTATTGCCTTATTACCCATATAATTACCTCTTGTACGAGCCATGTATAATCCAGGAATGTAATACTAATAAAATATGCATCAACTGCAAATTAAACATCTTCATGTATTCTTTGTGTAATATTATAATGTTTACATCACACTTTGTGCCATAAATAGTAAAAGCCCTAAACTTCTGCACCACCTGCATCTGGAAACCACAAAACAGGAAAATATCTACGTGGTTTTATAACGATTGATTTCATAAAATTCTGAGAAGCATTCGCCTGTGTTTTACATTTTGTTCAAAATCTCTTTCATATATTTTCTACCCTCCCCTTTCATGAGCCACAGCTCTCCATTTTTCCTGGCTCACGTCCAGACTGTAATCTTTCCCACATGTTCCTTATTTTTCCTTCTTTCACTCCCTGTAAAGGATCACAGTTTCCTTACCTCCCTCTATCCACCCACAGCCTCCTTTTTGTTCTGCCACACACAGTACTCTCACTCCTTCAAGACACAAACTACGCTCTGAGTGGACACAGCACAGTTCTCTGCAGGACAAGACCAGGCCTTTGAGCTCTGAACTCTGCAGTTTCAAGATGAACAAGGTAAGGGATTGCTGGAGTCACTTTTCTGTGGCCACATTGGTAATTATCAAGGCCACATACACCTCTTCCTAAACTTTGCTAGTTCTGTCTTTTCCAAGCTTTGTAGGCTTGAGCCATGTAGGATGGGAAGAAGCCAAAAGCTGGCTATTTCTTACACAGACTAGGCTGCATGCAGCCAGAAGTGTAAAATTGTTTGATGTATTTAATGTTGTCGGTGTTTCATTTCATAGTGAAATAAGTCTAGAACACAATCCTTGAGAGATGAGGCCAGTCCAGTTTTAAGGATAAATCTGTTCAAACACAAATGCATCAGTGAGCAAAGTATATTTTATCGCTGTGTTTAAATATGCACATTTATGCATTCTGTGCTCAGTTCAGCATATTATAGGGCACAGCAGGGGGTTCAGAAAGGATGGGAATGCAGAGATGAGCACACTTCTTACTGCAAATATGGTTACACTCTGATCCATCACTCTCTTACAGATTTTGGCCCTTAGTTTTGTGGAGAATATCACGTAATAGATGTATCCATGCCCACATTTGTTTGTTTATTATTTATTTTTTCAATTTATGCTTTTTATCTAAAAGTGGTTTAGGGGATTTATGAAGAAAACATGTGCAAGTACTTAGCTAATTCTAGCTGCCTTATAAACACAGTATGATCACAAGGTTTTGGTGCAGTTTTCTTGATGAGGTTGCACTGCAACATTTGTTTTGTCATTAGTAGAGTCCTTCCATGATTTTCCAGGATTCTTGCTGCAGAATAATAGAACAGAGACAGAGTTCAAGGCAAGCCAAACTCAGTAACAGTATAAACAATCCAAAGGCAAAAGTAGTGGAAACTAAATATAAGAGGCAAAGGTCTGAAAAATAGGTTTCTAACATGATGGAGTCAGGCATTAGCTGTAATGTAAAGCTCTGAAGTGAAAAATCAGGTAATTCACTTAATTCTAGAATACAGAATGAGATCAGGTGGTGAAAAGTTGGGGATAAATGAGCTATCGATCAGTGAATTGAAATCAAAGACAAGAAGCAGTTACTTTCAAAGATTCCTGGGGAAGAAGGCAACAAATATGGTGTCTGAGATACCATTCTAGGATCAATCAATGCCAGGGGAAATGGTACTGAGAGATTCACTGGATAGCACCTGGAAAAATGTTTGATGATGGCCTTGTAGCTGACACTACCAATTACTGCTGAGCCCCATGGCATGAAGTAAGCCCACGATGTATACATTGACGTCTCTCTGCATTGTGCCAAGGCTGTCTAGCCAAACTCTGTTGCTGTTCTGGTGCTTTAATAATTGCAATAGAGAAAGGGACTATCTAGTACAGAAAGAAAGAGATACACAGGGGAGCAGAATTGTGAGACACATAATAGGGCATGGAAATTGGGAGATCCACAAGGTAAGGGTTGCTTAGAGAGTGATATAAGGGATAGGGACATACAAAGAGGGCGCATTGTAGAGTTGAATGGAGAGCAAAAGAAACAAAAGAATGAAACATGGGAACTTTGCAATTTTAGAGTGTTAGATTCAGTTGCGACTGGTGAAGACACAAGATGGAGGGGTACTAGATTATATCCCAGGGGTTTGACTCTGCCCACTTGACCCCATGTAGGCATGTACTGAGCCTATACACATATGGGAACCCAAAATCTGACTTCACTCACTGATGGTGTTACACCATGGCATCCCTAGAAGACAGAACAATATCCAGGGTGATCTTTTAGCATGCATATGACCTGATTGACCATGCAAAGTGAACAGGATGCTACATAAAATCCCTTTAGAGCAGACTAAGCATGTCTGAAGGGTATATACACAGAATATGGGGCAACTGTTTAAAAATGCCCCAAATCTCAATACGATTAGTTGCTCAGCCTCTTTGCAGTATCTTAAGTCTACAGGAAAACACTGCTAAACATTTCATGGCAGAGAGAATGTAAATTTTATTACAAACTTATAATTAGTCCTGGCAACACCAATAGATAAGTCTCCACTTGCGATGTTGATTATTTGTTGGGAAGGGCATGGGTAAAAACCTGAAGGCAGGGGTGTCATTAATACAGAGTAGGAGGGGGGCTTTGAGACAATTTGATATGAGTATATGCCAGGATTAGGTTCGTGGTGTGCTTAAACACGTGAGGCCTAGAGAAGGACATTTGATTTATGGGCAAGCAAGTGGAGATCAACAGTGATTAAGGGGAGCAGCTTAAACAGTGGTAATGAATTAGGGAGAAATGGCAAGAGAGGTTATCTTTGGAAACAATATACAGAAGGGATGAATTGGGGGAACTGTAATGGAAGTGGGCAGGAACTAAATTCATTAAGGTGATATGGGACAATGGAAAAGGTTCATATCAAATAGGGAAGCAGGATATATGAATTACATGATGCTTAGGAGTGGAGTGTGGAATAAGTAGGGGGCAGGAGAAGGGGAACATCATTTGTATGTGGCCTCAGAGGAAGAGACATATCAATGAAGTAAAGTTTTTGTTTTTTACTGGTTTGGGATGTACATTGTGTGGTTGTTTCTTCAGGAGGCCGAGCTGCGCAATACTTTGGATCAAACCTGTGTTTTGATATTTAAGTGGTAGAAAACAGCTGGTAATGTTGCAGATGCAAACTGAGAGTCCATTGTGGATTAACTGCATCAATGCATACAGCAGTCATTTTAATAGATGTTCAGTAAAGAGGATTTAACTAAGGATACCTCTATTGTGTCTAGATAAATAATTCTCTTACTGCACAGAGCAAGAAGAGATTGTCGTTGACCATCAGTACTTTGTTTCATACACATGCCCCATGCATAGCAAAACAGGGCAATTACTTCAAAAATTGCTCCTCAGAGTAAAGGCAATATTTTTCTTACTCTTTAATTAAGCAAACAATAACACAATTTGAATAGTTCTATGTTTGTTCTCAGTGATTGTCACACCTTAACAGTACGAAGGAGGAAAGACGTCATGTATTTAATATGAATATGGAAAATTAGCAGCACTTTGCCATATTGGGGCACTTCAGTACTGACGTACAGCGGCTGAGATAATGCGATAGTGTTGTCTAATAGCTGTTTGTATAGTCTGGGTTCCTAAAATTAGATGCAATATGTAGCTAACTAGTCATACTGTATGTATGTGTCAGGGATGAAAAGGAAAGAAGTAAAACATAATGTGTTGTGACGAATTTAGGCATTTCCAAACTAAATAAACAAGTCATCATGCAGGCTGTGTAATTATTTTAATAAGAGGGAAAAATATGTTCACTGTTGCTTGCTGTTTAATTCCATATGCAGAGGGTTAAAGTTTTAAAACACGTGCAACGCTCTCTAGGATTTTACTGATGCAGGAAAGAAGTGCAATAGCATCAAATACAATTGCAACATATATGTCAAAATATCTGATATGGAAAAATGCACACAGTAACAGACGATAGAGCTCGGCCCCTAGGAGGAAGAACATAATGTAAGTATATCTCCTTTTTTTTTTCTCCCGTCATGAACCACCTTCAGAAGATAGGTTACCATAAAGAGTACTAGCTACCTGATGAGCTTTGTAAAAAAAAAAAGAGAGAGAGAGAGAAATAGCCCATAAATAAGAAGTGTGCTTTAAAGGGACATGTATTCCTTTAGCTTTCAATAAGACAGTTGCCTTACTCTGTAGGATAAAAAAAAGCCTGCAACTATGATTTACCTGCTTCTTTTTGATTTATCTACTCGTTTTCCTGGCACTATAATGCCCTGAGGGTGCCCCCACCCTCAGGGTGGCTCTGGGGAGAGAAAAGGGGTAAAACTCACCTTTTTTCCAGCGCCGGGCGGGGAGCTCTCCGCCTCCTCTCCTCCCATTCGGGTGAATGCGCACGCACGGCAACAGCTGCGCGCGCATTCAGCCGGTCTCATAGGAAAGCATTCATAATGCTTTCCTATGGACGCTTGTGTGTTCTCACTGTGATTTTCACAGTGAGAATCACGCAAGCGCCTCTAGCGGCTGTCAATGAGACAGCCACTAGAGGATTTGAGGGCGGGATTAACCCATTTATAAACATAGCAGTTTCTCTGAAACTGCTATGTTTATAAAAAAAATGGGTTAATCCTAGAGGGACCTGGCACCCAGACCACTTCATTAAGCTGAAGTGGTTTGGGTGCCTAGAGTGGTCCTTTAAGCTTTCTACACTCACTCCAGGGAGGACACTGATCTACCCATGCAGGTAATCCTAATGCTTCTCTATTGGGACATTCAGCGCGTTCATGCATAGCGTGGAGACACTGAACGTCGGTACTGTGCACTGTGCTGTCTGAGTGACAGCCATTAGAGGTGTTATTAGTCAGCAATGTAAACACTGCTTTTTCTCTAAAAACCATGCAGGGAAAGGCTATACACACCAGAGCCATTAGATTAAGTTGCAGTGGTTCTAGTGACTATAGTGTCACCTTAAAAATTATATTTTTGTCATTGAAAATAAAGCTTTGTTGGTTTTAAAATGAAAACCTGGCTCCTAAATTTTCTAGCTGGTTTCTAGATTAAATTTGTCAAGCCCTGCACTAAAGGTCAAATTCACACTATGGCTCCTATAAACACCCACTTTATCAGTGTCTTCAGCCTCTAGCCATACATACTACATCACAAACACAACATATCTGAAACCAAACCATTTACTCAAACCCCTACACCACAATCATCTCACTCTACACACAGGCAATCCTGCAAGCAGCCTACAAACACATGCACATTATGCTTTCCTGGCTCTTTTAGCTTCAGCTTTGCCACGTATGGAGACACCAGAGACAAGTCATAAGACTCAGCGAAAGCGTGTCATTAAATTTGCTTGTGCTACAAGGTCTGCCCTGGAGGAGCATTGAACCAACATGGTCATACTGAGAGGCAGGGCCGCCACCAGAAATTTTGGGGCCCCTAACTCAGCTCAGGGTCTGGGGCCCGCCTCCAAATACCGCCCACAGGGTCCGCCTCCAAATACCGCCCACAGGAATACACACACAGACACAAACACACACACTGATACCAAGGGACACAGATACATACTAACAGACACACATACAGGCATACATACTGACACACACATACTGAGACATACACACATATACAGACACACAGGCATACATAGCGACAGACAGACACATACTAACATACATACAGACACACATGCATGAGGACATAAATTCACATACATACATACACACTGACATACATACAGACACTGACATACATACACACACACACACACACACACACATACATACAGACATACTGACAGACATACAGACACTGACATCCATACACACATAAATTCATAATGGCATAGAGACATACACAGACATACATTCATAATGGCATACAGACATACATACATACATTCAGACTGACATACATGCATATATACAGACATACTGACATACGTGCATACAGACATCCATACACACAGACATACATTCATAATGACATGCAGACATACATTCATACATATATACATACATACATAATGACATACAGACATATATTGATACTGGCATACATACATACAGACATACATGCATACTGACAGACATACATTGATACTGGCATACATACAGACATACATATATACGTACATACTGACAGACATACATACATACAGACAGACAGACATACATTGATACTGGCATACATACATGCATATATACAGACAGACATACATACAGACATACATGCATGCATACATACATACAGACAGACATACATGCATGCATACAGACAGACATACATACATGCATACATACATGCATACAGATAGACATTCAGACAGACAAACATACATACAGACAGACATACATGCATACATACATGCATGCATGCATACAGACATACATATTGACAGAGATACATACATACATACAGACATACATTCACATACACACAGCTCATTTTCCAGCACCCTCCTGTCTCTTACCTTGTCTCTGCAGGAGGGTGGCTGGGGCTGATGGGAGTAGTCGGCATGGCTCTCCCTCACTGCCGGGTGCGCGCTCCTCCCACTTCCTCCCAGTAGCACTTGTGCTGCGTTTTTTTTTTTTTTTAAAGAAGATATGGGGCCCATCGGGTGTCCCTAAGTACGTGGGCCACCCGATGGGCCCCGGTGCAAGTGCACCGGCGGCAATTCCACCGGGCCCGTGACAACCGTTATGGTTGTCACCCCCTGATGACGGCCCTGCTGAGAGGGGCCATGCTTGTCATTGGTGATAGTAAAACAACTCCAAACATCTCTGACCCACCCCCTCTTCACTGGGCTACTGTGAATTCAAAATGCCTGGCACTGAGTGTAATCATACAGAGCAGACTCCGGTGTCAAGATTCTCTCGACTGCTGGTTGCCCTGTTTCTGTCATTAGTAGACTGATCTGAAACTGAGATGGGTTGGTAAAGGAAAGGGGGGCAAAAGAAACTCCCCTAATTGAGAGACATGCCCCATAATGCAATCTGACCAAGTTCATAATACGTTCATTATATACTTCCTTTCTTTATTTTAGTTTGTGGATTTGTTTAAAAGTGTTTGCTTGCTGGTTTAAAAAAACAATTGTCAAGTGATACATTTGCCTTTAAAGTAATCAAATTGTTCTCAGCCCCTAACCACACACCATCCACGTGAACTTTTTAAAATGTTGGACAGTATTAACATGCGCGTTTCTTTACATCTAATGACAATACAGTATTCTATTGTAAATGTACACAGCTCTACCTCTCTCCAAGCCTTACATCTCCTATCTTTTACAGGAATATGGGAATGGCAAGCATGGGGTCTCCCAAATGCAGCAAAGCTGGATGTGGAACTCTGTGCTTCTCGTATTTGTTGTTGTGTGCTGCTCAGTGATACCCTCTGTGATTGGATGTAATAAAGCTCTCTGTGCAAGTGATGTCAGCAAATGTCTGCTGCAGGTGAGAAATTGAGAAATACAATTACTTGTTGTATATACATACATGTGTCTTTTACCAGAGCAACAAAGCAGACAATATATTTCATATTGTGGTCCTTAATTAAACTGTTTAATAGGCCTGGTTTCACATCTTTAGGTATCTAGATCATCTTAAAGGACCACTCCACAATTAAACTCTTGAATAAAATAAAAATCACTGTTTAGTAGATATACCCCCAGTAAACACATTTTTCAAGCATGTATTCATTTTGGGTATATCTTAGATGAGCTTGCAAAAGCTGCAGATCTTATGAACTGCAGCCAATGCAAGCCTTCCCCAGTTTCCCCTGAAACACTGGGAAATAGTTTATGAGAGGCTTCTAACTGAGAAGCCTTTGAAGCTATGACTCATGCGCGCACACATACCCTGCACAGTGTTCAGAAAGAACGCTGGTCTGAACTGAGGTCTGAGGGAAGGAAGACGCACTCAAGTAGAGAGTTAGATTGACAGCCGGGGGCTTTATTAATTAATAACAAAAGTGCGGATTTCTCACAAAAATCTGGACCTTTATAAAGTGCCTTTTAATAGGATACTCTTCACCCATAAAGCACTTCAGAAAGCTTGGTGTGGAGTGGTCCTTTAAAAAGTTACTTCAAGTACCATGATAACTTCATATGAAGTCTGTATGGTGTAATTCCATCTTCACCAGTGTCAATGGGTCATCATTAGTCACCCGGAACAGGAGTTGCAAATCCCATGCACAGAATTTAATTCATTTAGTGAGAGTGGTCAGCTGATGCTCTCATTGAATGAATGGCCGGCGGGTTCTGCTTCTTCAGCTTTGCAGAAGTTGGATACATCACATCACATCACTGGTTCCTGGAGGACCCTCAGCGCCCAGTGGGACCCAGATAGGAAGGCAAACTATTGTTACAAATGGAAAAGGTGACAGGATACCCTTAGGATCATAACCACTGCAGCAGATGCACCTCAGCTTGTCATAGGGTTAACTGCATGTCCCCTTTTTACCAATTCATAAATGTAACTATTTTAAGGGAAATTCTGAAAGTCTGAATGAACTTAGAATGCCCACATGTTGTCAAGCTGATAGCTAGGACGGCTTCTTGGTTCACCCCAATTCAACAATCATTCACGTGGAAGTGAGTCCTTGATTGGTACATTCCTGGCAATTATTGCACATAAGCCATTTTTTTCTGCACAGAAAGGGAGACGGTCATTGCTAACATATTTACTCATACAAATATTTTGGATTGGGATATTTAGGCATAAATCTAGAATATATATACTTGTTGGCCTTGTAAATTGCTAGTTGGTGTATAGATTGAATCCTCTTCAACTAACACAAGCCTAATGCTGTGATTTTTCTGTTATCATGCACTGTTAATCAACAACTGATAAAGACAAAATATGGTCATTTTCTCTTACAGAAAATGTGTGAATAACGTAAGGCCAGCTTCAGAGCTCAAAAACATTCCCCATCACGGTTACAGAACCAAGCCTACTCTTGTGTATATGGAAGCTATTACTCTTTAGACAGGTTTTGCTCTGCAGCAGTTTTATAAAGAGCACACTAGCTCAGAATAAATTGACCACCTTCATTTCCCTAGTTTCATAAATCATACATTTCAAAATATTAAGTAAAAACCAGGGATGTTTATTTTAGCTTTAAAATAGTGTATATTAAGTATTCATTGCACGTAAATGTGTTTAGTGGCTAGTTTCCAATATTTTTTATGGTCCCTTTAAGCTTAACAGCAATATACAGAAGCACTGAGTTTGTTGTATATTTTATTTATTTGTCTTGGGACCAAGGAATACACTGTATAACAGATAACATAATATAGAAGATACGTTAATTTATTAAAACTGTGGTTAAACCATCTACATAGAGTAAGAGTTTGTCCTCAGGTAGCCCTATTTATACAAACTGATTACTTTGTTCTAGTGCCAGTCTTGTTTTTTTTAGCTGCTTTTACCTTGTCCAATCCTTATTAAGTTTGACATCTTTAAACAAACCTCACTGACTGTTTGATGTATTAGCTCTGCTGTATTATTCATTCCTAAGAGGCAAGAAAGTCTGCATTCAGTGAAGGCTGGTCAATAATGGCTTAGAGGCCAATTAACTAATCGTAAATATTTCGGAATTTTGAGAGGGTTTTTTTGTTATGCCCTATTTTCTGGGTAGACATGCTCAGTCTGCTGTAACAGGATTTCTGACATCACTAACTGAATTTGTATTGGGCCTTCAGATTCTGCACTCCCTAACGGGGTGTTGTGTATTGTCCTGCTCACTAAGGCTGTTATTGGGTAAGAGCATTGTAGAGTAGAGTTGGACATCTTTAATGTGGTTTTTGTTTCCCTAAATATGTGTATCTAGAAGTGTCATGAGATATAACACTAAAACGCAGAGGATCGGATAAGTATTGGTAGAACAAGTTTATGGTGCTGAACAAATCATCACCTCTTAGTGGGCTGTGGGTAAATGGGCAGTGCCCAACAAACTCCACTGACTGCTGTAAATCACTGCTCTGAGGTGTGCCTTTCCTCTGGCCTTAATTTTATACTATTAGGTAAGCTTTCCAAATAATTTAATATTTCTCAATAAAGATTTCAAATTACTTTTTCAACATATGAAATTATCAAAATACAAAAAAATATGAAAATGTTTTAAATACTAACACATTTGAATATTTATCATAATACTAAGTCATTTTAAAAGTTTATCCAAAATTATCAAATCATTTGTAAAGCTTATCCAGAAATATTAAATTAAAGCTTTATATATCCACCTCAGCAGACCCATCGCTGAGGTCTGCTGACACGTTTGTGGTCAGAAGCACAGAGTATCCCAAGGCAGACAGAGCACAGAAATGCCCACAAATACCTGTCTGACTGCCATCAGCTCCTGGTGTACCAGTGCCTTTTTTTCTTCCTCTGCCGATGGCGTGCAGCTGTGATGACTGCCGTGGAACAGAGGGAGATTGTTCCCGAGGCGACTGAACTGTTGCTATCTCACACTTTAACAGATTTTACTGTGAACCATACCTCAACAAAAAACAGCTTACTAGTTAACTGATAACTGTCCCATGAGGCTTACAGGTCCATGCATTTCTAGTTTACCAATAATCTCTAATATTTATAGTGTTAGGAGTATACCTGTGAGACTGTATATGCAATTTAGTTGCAACCTTAATCATGGCCCCCAGCTTTTGCCCCTCTGGCTTTGTGAGACGGTTAGTGCATCACCCCATGCAGTGTTCCCCCAGAGGACAGAGCAAGGATGTATGGGGTGGGCAGTGGTTGGTGTCCTTGGGCTTTGTAGCTTTTTTATTTTTAGTTTTCTTTTGATGTTTAACTTTAATTTGTTTCCTTTACCTAAAGATACATATTGTGAGATTGATCCACCTGGACCAAGTAGGATTCATCCCAAATCGCAAGGGAGTGTCAGGATTATATTGATCCAGCACACAGAATAGTATAACACCCTAGAACTAAAGGTAATGTCTTACCAGACTTTAGAATGGCAGGACTTAACGTACCCAAGAATAGTAAAAAAACTAGCCGAGGTCAGGGACACAGAACGAAACATAGCGATAAGGAAAAGCCAAAAGTCAAGGATACCAGAAACCAGGGAAATCAAAACAAAGCCAAAGTCACAAACCAGAAAAACATGATCAGGAACACACTCTCGGATAACCAGCTAGTGGAAACCACGACAGGGCACTGACCAAAAGGTAATTTGGGTTTAAATAACCCTCTTAAGGCTGTAATTGGATGTCTCTGACCCCAAAACGTGCGTGCGCGTCTAAGACATAACATCGCATGCACGTTGGCGCCATCTTTGATATGGGTGAAGGTGAGTCTCCTATTAAAACCGGAACCGCAGCAGCCGGCGTCTCTAGGAACGCCGTACTCTCTGGGGACCGGTGTTCTATCAAATTTCCCTACCCGTGAAAATACCCTACCCTCGTCACTTCCGATGAGGGGAATCAGCTGGACCCTGTGCTGCACATGCGTGCTAGCACTCCTGCTACTCCTCCACAGCAAGGTCCTGTAAGGTAAGTAAAAGTAGTTTTACACTTTCATTATAGTTAGTGCATTCACTAAGTTTAGGACATGAGACATTTAGGGTTAATGTTAGGGTTCAAATTAGGGTTAGGATTAGGGACTTGTTCATATTTAGTTACATTTCACATTAGGGGAATATCTATAAATAGTGATTTCTCACACTTTATTTTAACCCTTACCCCAAGGGTTAGGGTAAGAATAGAGTGTGAGAGAGGTTAAAATAACTTTCCTAACCCTAATTTGAACCCTCACTTAACCCTAAATGTCCCGTGTGGCTAAGCTTAGTGAATGCACTAACTATAATGAAAGTGTAACACTAGTTTTACTTACCTTCCAGGACCTTGCTGTGGAGGAGTAGTAGGAGTGCTAGCACGCATGTGCAGCACAGGATCCAGCTAATTCCCCTCACCGGAAGTGACAAGGGTAGGGGATTTTCACGAGGTAGGGGAATGATAGAACAGAAGTAGGTTGGGCAGCGGTTTGCCGCGACCAAGGTATGTATACGGTATCTCTGTCGGCGTAGCCGCTTAGTTTATGTGCGGCCATGCCGGCAGAAGAACGGGGAGCCATGACAGGGAGCTAATAACATCTGGAGATGCATAGACCTAACTTGATATGGCCATAGAAAATATATTTCACTAATGCTAATCTCTCATGAAGTGTTTGATCGGCTCCTATGGCAGTTCTTGTTTACGGTGCTCACTCCCTTTGGTTTTCACACTTACATCTTAACATTCCTTACAGCACTATATGACTCTCCCATGGGTGCCTTACTCTTACCAAACATTCCCTCACCATCATTTCCGGTAGCGAATGGATCATGCCAGAGGTGTCCATTATCGCCTCTCCTTTTTGCACAATGTTTTGAACCCCTTCTACATGCAATACAGTCCAGCCATACAATTGCTGGAGTTAAAAATGGGAGGATTTTAAAGTGGCAGCGTACACTGATGACATTCTACTTACTCAAACTGATACAGAGTTGTCCATAGCAGCAGCACTCGATCTAATGCAACAGTACTCCTTTGTCTCTGGGTACAAACTTAAGTAAATCTGAACTTCTCCCAGATGAAATTAATAGTTCCCAGCTCTCTCACCTAAATGAGAAATTTCTCTTCCGAATAAATACCTCGGACACCACATACCTAGGGGTTCAGATCCCATCAAATCTGAATACCTTATATGGTTCATTCCATACACCTGTCCTAAGAAAGGCATTAGCTGATTTGATATGTTGGAGAAACTTGGAGATTTCCTGGGTGTGTCGTGTCGCCTCCATTAAACTGAATCTTCTCCCTAGTTTTCTATACTATTTCAGACACTACCTTTCCCTATTAACTAGACAGATTTCAAAACTTTGTAGTCTGCCGTGGATGGATTCGTCTGGAGGTGCAGAAGACTTAGAGTTTGTAGAAAAACAATATATATCTTGAAACAAATGGGCCTGGGTTTACCCAACTTCATTCAATATTATTAAGCAGCCCAACTGGCACATACCCAACAATGGCACTTGCCACCTGACTGGAAAAGATGGGTTGAAGTAGAACATTTAATCTCTGGCCATGAATTTCCTTCTGTGTACATGTGGTTTCCCAGACAACATCGACTCTTGGTTTCCTCAACATCACCTATGATCATCAACTCCTTCGATTTGCGGGATTGGGTTAAAGACAAATATGAATTTTTAACCTTCCTATCACCCCTCACAACGATATTGTGGAACAAATTGTTCCCACATGGTTTTTTACCTGAACACAGATTTAAGGATAGAAACATAACAAGACTGATGCGTATCCCAACTGATGGGATTTGTAAATAGTTCTCATTCCCCTTTTCCCCCATAGTCATCCCTACACCTCCCTGGCCAATACTCATAACCCCCCTCCTTCTTCAAAACAGGCACAGTGGAACCATAGAGAACGTGATAGCTAACTCTCAGGATTATAGTCAAATCAGACCCACTACTCTTACTCCACAACTTTCACATAGGTTTGGGGCGGGGGGAGAGGGGGACTCCCCTCTACCAGTTTTTGCTCTGAGCAAAAACTGCTCTAATCTACATTGTACACAGGCTTCCTTTTATGTGGTGGTGAGAAAGTAATCATTACTTAACTAGAATTGTCAATTTTAGTAGATGTTTTCCTCTTTTTATTTTTGTTGATCTCTTGTTTATTTACTTGTATGAATGAAAAATAAAGACACTTATTGGTCTTTGTATCCATGTATTATACAAATCAGACATTTTTTCAACAAAACGAACAGTGACTCTATTTCCATTCATAGTGTTCAATAGGGCATTTTACACCGAAAAGGGTCTGGCTCGGAAAGGATGCAGACAACAAATCTGCAAGTGTTGTAAACTGTTTTGTAGATATACCCACAATAAAAAAAATCAGCAATGAGTTAGTGTAAGATTTAATTGGGGTATTGCTACTAAATTGTTTTTTTTTTTTAAAACATTTGACTATTGGAATGTCCCTTTCATTGAACCATAAAATACATCCTGCATTTTCCAGGTTGCCGGCAGAAATTGCTGAGAAAGCTCCTCCATAGATTTTACAGGTTTTTGTTAATTCCCAGGTGGGGATTGTGCTCTCGCCAATGTTAAGTGGTTACATAACTTCAATCTTGGAAGTTGTACAAACTTAATTTATCTAGTAGCAACCTTGCTTCTCTCAACTACAGCCGATGCCAAGTCTAATGGTCCAATAGCAATATTGATTTGGAAGAATGGTGTATGATGTTGAGATCTTCCATTAGTTTCATAAACACTTACCCACAATAATACATTAGCCTGGATTGAATGTCTTTATTCAGTATTAGGGGTCTTCATTTTGTAACATACCTAGAACCACCTCCACAGAATCTCCATGTGACTATCCAGTTATTTAGAGGCAACAGTCTAACTCAGTAAGAGTGCATGGATTGCTTTCAATCTTCAGTGTTGTTAGCAAAAAGAAAAAGGGCCAAGTATGCAGGAACTAACCCATGCTTACTTAATGTATTAAATAGACGATGCATTCAATTATGCAAAAAGACAAAATAAATATTAATACCTTTAAATTGCATTTCGAGTATCAAGAGCTGGAAGACTCCTTCCTGGCCATCGAGAGGCTTGACCAATCAGGAGTCTTTTAAAGCAGTTCTGACACCTTATACTTACCTTGCTTCAAACTGTTCCTCTTCTCTTCCTCACTCTTAAACTATTCTTTTTTTTTTCCTTCTGCCCTTAAAATACATAAAGCAAAATAGTGTCTACTTTGACTTACTGCATTGTAAACTTCACAAAAAGCAGAGCACAGCACTAACGTGGACTCCCAGCAGATAAGGCTGAAGAGGATCCAGCGAATTCAGATGGCCACGAGGGACACCTTCAGGTAAGTAATACTTACCTTCCCCTGCACTCTGTGAATATCGGAACTTATGTAAAGACCCTAAATGTTGACAGAGCTGCTTCAAATTGGTCTTTTGGATCTGATCATATCCCATAATCTTCTTTCTGGAGATGTAATCCATAGTCCTACACATCACATAGGATGAGTGGTAACACGCAATAAGCGGGTACCATCAATACATGACTGATATCAGTTTTGTCAACCAGGTATGTGCAAGGATTGACAGAGCAACAGAGCACAGTCTAAAAGTAACTGTTCAATGGTGATATCCCTACGGATCCTGGCTTTATGTTTACTGAAAAACCCTCTTGTGCATTGATGGATTTAAAGATACACTATAATCACCAAAACAACTTTAGTTTAATAGAGTGGTTTTGGTGTATAGACTATACCCCTGCAGTCTCACTGCTCTGCCATTTATGAGTTAAATTACTTTGTTAATGGTGCCTTAGCCATATCTCCCTACACATTTCCTGTTGTGAACTAATTTAGGGTTTCTTATATCCTGCTCTGTTAATAGCCTGCAGGAGCCTCTTGTGTGGAATTAAAATTCAATCAACAGAACAACAGAGACAAAAACTGTACACTGATTGTGCGGTCTCATCTGACTAAAATGAAACCAATTGGGTTTTTTTTCATGCAGGCTGTATCAGTCACAGCCAGGGGAGGTGGAACAGGGGCTGCAAAAAAACAGAAAGAAAACACCTAAATGGCAGAGATTAGAACAGTGAGGCTGCAGTGAAGTGATCTATACACTAAAACTGCTTTGTAAAGCCAAAGTTGCTTTGGTTCTTTGAGTATCCCTTTAAGTCTACTTCCAGTGTGTGCGCCCAGTAGAGTCACCATGTCATTGTGTGGTAACGCCAATCAAACAAGTTAACTATATACCCATTGTTATTCCTGGCTGCCAACATTTGATGAGCAGATATACAGAAGGTGGTTCCATGTTTTAACCAAAGGACTGTAGATTTCATCATTTACTTTTCAGTATTGTATTAGTTTGCTGCTATAGATCTCCTTGTTTATTTTACACCTTAGTGTTGGAAAATGATACATCAGTAAGCCAGTATGTTTTAATTTCAGCTACTATGGCCTTAAATTTGAAATTCTCTTTGAATTCACCTTGAAATCTCACTTCAGTAAATAACCCAGTATATTTTAGAAGACCTTTTGCACAAGAGATGCGTTGTGTGTATCTTTCAATACATTAGTCATTGATCAATCAACAAGTTGGTCCCAGTGACCTCACTCCCCAAATATCAAAGGAAGAATTCAATGCAAACCAAATCTGTCCATTAGATTTCAATGGGTCCAAAGTGACCAATCAGTCGGTTAAAGGTGAACTTTAATTCCCTGTGCACCAGTGCTGGATTGGCAGGGAAGATGTGGCTGTCACTCATTTAAAAAAAAAAAAAAAAAAAAGGGTTTCCTTCTATTCTACGTATAAGGTGAACATGGAAACACAAACATAGGCTAGATAGAACTCTGTATTACATGTATGCACACATAGACACATTGATTTAATATAGTTTGCCTAAGAATCTTTCCAAATGATTTATCTGCAGAACTCACCATTACATTCTATTAGGGAATGTTGTACATAAATCATTTGAAAAGTTTTTCGAACAGATTGTGACTGAAATGGAATCCTTCTTTACCTTGGTACTTGGGGAGGACTGCAGGTCAGCCTCCTTTCCACTGACTAATGGTCCTGGCATGGAATGCGGTTCTGTTTTGGGGAAACAGATACACGGGGGCTATTCAGACTGCTTTCCACCCTGGTTTAGGTTTGCATTATTATTATTATTGGTATTTATATAGCGCCAGCATATTCCGCAGCGCTTTACAATAAGAGGGGAATTTACCAAATGAGACAATAACAAAATATAACAGAAACAATAGATAGTTGAGGACCCCGCTCAAACGAGCTTACAGTCTAGAGCAGCGTCTCCCAACACTAATTGGGGTTCCGCCGAAAAATTTGGAAAAAAATGGCCACGGGTGGTGAGGGAAGAGTGAGCTCTGATCTCCCTGCTCAGCTCCCTCGCGCGCACAGCAGTGATGCCGGAGCCGGAATATGATGTCGCTCCGGCATCACCAGGAGGCGCGCGAGGGAGCTGGACAGAGAGATCAGAGTTCCCTCGCCGCCCGCCTCCACCGCTCACCTGTCTGTCCCTCGCCGCCCGCCAAGCTGCAGCCATCCCCACTGGACCACAGGGACTTCATGCCAGTAGCCCCACTGGACCCCAGGGACTTCATGCCAGTAGCCCCACTGGACCCCAGGGACTCCATGCCAGCACTCCTAAAGGTAGGGGCGCTGGATGGAGTAAAATGTAAAAAAATAAATAAAATGTATGTGTGTCTGTTAGGGAGTTTGTATGTGTTTGTGTGTCTGTCAAAGAGTGTATGTGTGTTTGTCAGTGAGAGTGAATGTGTGCTTGTCAGTGAGTGTATGTGTTTGGCAGTGAGAATGTATCTGTTCTTGTCAATGAGAGTGTATATGTGTTTGTATGTGTGTCTGTAAAAAAGTGTGTGTTTGTCAGTGAGAGTATATGTGTGCATGTCAAAGAGTGTCTGTGTGTGTGTGTATCTGTGTCAAGGTTTATGTATGTGTCACTGTGTGCATCTAAGTGTGTGTGTGTATGTGCCAGTATGTATCAGTGTGCTTGTATGTGCCTGTGTGTGTGTCAGTGTGTATCTGTGGGTTCAAGTGTGTGTATGTCACTGTGTGTGTGTGTGTATTTGTGAGTCAAGGTGTGTGTATCTGTGTGCCAGTGTGTGTGTGTGTGTATATCTGTGTGTCAGATACATATACACACTGACACAGAGACACACACACTGGCGCATGCAAACACAGATATACAAACCTTGACACACACCGGCACATGCAAACACAGATACACACACCTTGACACACAGGTACAGACATACACAGATACACACAGTGTGTTAAGGTGTGTGTATCTGTGTGCCACTATCTGCCAGTGTGTGTATCTGTGTGTCAGATTCATACACATTGGCACATACAAACACAGATACACACATCTTGATACACAGACACATAAAAAGATACACAGACTTTGAAACAGACGCACACACCTTGACACACAGATACATACATACATACACACACAGATACACACTGTGTGTCAAGGTGTGTGTATCTGTGTCAGTGTGTGTATCTGTGTGCCACTATCTGCCAATGTGTATCTGTGTGTCAGATTCATACACACTGGCACATACAAATACACAGACACATACAAACACAGATACACAGACTTTGAAACAGAGGCACACACCTTGACACACAGATAGATACATACATACATACATACATACACACACACACATACAGATACACACTGTGTGTCAAGGTGTGTGTATCTGTGTCAGTGTGTGTATCTGTGTGCCACTATCTGCCAGTGTGTATCTGTGTGTCAGATTCATACACACTGGCACATACAAACACAAATACACACACCTTGACACACAGATACACACACCTTGACACACAGATAGATACATACATACATACATACACACACACACACACACACACACTGTGTATCAAGGTGTGTGTGTCTGTCAGTGTGTGTATCTGTGTGCCACTATCTGCCAGTGTGTGTATCTGTGTGTCAGATTCATACACACTGGCACATACAAACACAAATACACACACCTTGACACACAAATACACACACAGTGTGTGTGTGTGTGTGTGTGTGTGTATCTGTGTGTCAGATATACAACTGGCACATACAAGCACAGATATACACACCTTGACACACACATTTAAAAAAAAAACAAAAAAAAACGCGCAAATGAAATTTTTTTTTGGGGGGTGGGGGGCGTTCCACGATGTTCGTACACTATGTCATAGGGTTCCACAGGAAAAAATAATTGGGAAACCCTGGTCTAGAGGATTGATTTGTATTACCACAATATGCATATTAGGAAAGTGCAAAAAAACTGTGTTTTCCATAATTTGAAAAGTTGTGATTGAATTATATATTTGGTGTAGGATTATGTTGATTATTTTTCAAGTTATGTATGTTTGTTTATATTGTTATGGTTTTCACCTCATGCTTAAGGACAAGTCAGCATAGGCTAGTCCTTGTTCAAAATAAGGTATAGTGTGCTAGTTCCATCTGGAACTGCATGTCCTGCTTTGTTTTTCGGGTATCCCAGTAACACAGTCTTCGGACCTGTTGACTGGCTGCTTGGTCCGTGGGACAAGTTAAAAAAGAGCTAGGCCTAAGTAACGTTTTACAGGCAGTAGCTGGTCATAGTGCAGGCAGATATGTGGATACATGCTGAAGAGACAAAGGCAGAGGTACCTGCCTGGATTGAGAGGGCTGCAGCCTGGTCAAGGGTAGAAGAAGTTCTCAGCAACCGAAGTCAAGCTTCAGTGACTGTGGGTAAAGCAATCCAGGATCCCTGAAACCAGCTAGGAAGCAGACTTGGAAGAGGTACTCGGTCGGAGTACAGAAGCTCCTTCACATTTGGTGGCAGCTGTGGGATCTGCTTCCTCCCTTATGGAGCAGTTCCAAACAACCTCCAGGACTAGCAGCTGGAGCCAAACTAATTGGTGGCGGTCGAGCCAGCACCCGTGTGGCGACCTCATCTGCTGAGAAGTTTCAAAGGCAAGTACAGGAGAGACTCTTCTTCTTTGGCCCACACCCTTCAGCTGAAGATGTTTGGGCGAAATCAGCTTCAGTAGATGCGCAACTCAGGAGGAAAAACAGACAGAGGTACCAATGGCTAGCTGTTCTGCGAGCCTGTGAAGTCAGTAACCGGTAACAAGCCCTGTGGGATGTGCCTGCCTTAGAGAAAGAATTCCTGCAATGGTAGGATGATATATGACAGTCACTTTGGGGTAAGGGTGCTAACACCCAGGCAATGCATACGGGACCATAGGGGACGATACCTTGCCTGGAAGGAGAGAGCTGCAGCCTGATTGAGGGTGGAAGAAGTACTCAGCGACCCTGTTCAAGCTTCGACGACTAGGGCTGAAGTGTTCCAGGTTCCCTTAAAGCAGCTAGTAGCAGACTTGGCGGAGGTACTCGGTCAGAGTACGGGTCCTCTGTTTATCCAAATAAATTAAATCAAGGCCATAGACTTGATTGCACATTTTACTTCTTACGCTTCTATAAACAATGACAAATATTTGAAAACATCTGGCATTGGCAATGGCTGCTGTTGAACCAAATGTAAAAGTAAGAGGTGAAAAGCCTGATCCAACCTGGTATATATGGGGTTATTTTTACACAAATGACCAAATATTTTTTTTGCTGAGAGTTTGAGCTGGAAAATTGTCACGGTTCTCACCGTGACATTCAGACGGACAGACGTGGTCGCCCCAGAAGTGTCCAACAGGGGATATGAACCTGAATTCTTCTGTGTCCTGGGCCTGCTGTTTTGCCTCTCAGTTACAATTCAGATTATGTATCAGCCTGAAGTCCGATCTTGCCTTATCTCCAGCACTAGGGGGCTGGACTTTTCCTGTGACTGCTCCTGTCTATCTGAGTCCACCTGAAGCAGGTGCCAAATCTGCCAGGTATAAAACATTGCCTCTCTCTGAGGGCAGTGTCAGTTCATTGACTCGGGTTCTACTGTTTGGTTCCTGTTATTATGTTCTTAATCCAGTGTTCTCCAGACGGCTCCTGACCTTGGTTTATCTTCATTTATCCTGACCTTTGGCATCCTCTGACTTTGGCTTCTCCTCGACAATCCTCCTGCTTTTGTCCTTGCCTGTACTGCAACTTGGAGCTAGATCATGCACAGCCCCCATGCACAGACTCACAGGCTAGGTGGCTTCTTATCTGGTCACCTTAGTCTGTGTTTATTTGCAAGGGTCCGGTGGAGTCCTGACATTATGAACTGACCGCAGAGATATACAAGCTGCTCACCTCCCTTGTTCAGCAAGTGACCAACCTGTTCCAGACTGTTCAGGAGGTGCAAAAGGATGTATTGGCATTTAAAGGAACAGTACACCCAACCCTGGAACCTGCCTATACAGAACCCTTTGCAGTAATGCCTGACAGGTTCAACGGTTCCCGTTCCTCATTCACAACGTTCAGGATGGATTGTGAGCTCATGTTTGCCCTTAAGCCCAGGACCTATTACAGCGACTTTGTCAAGGTCCGTTCTGCTGTTAATCTGCTTCCGGACTGATGAAGATATGGGCATACCAGAACTTGCAGGAGAAAAGTGCTATCTTGAACAACTGGGAGTCATTTATAACCGCTATGGACTCTCAGTGCCTTACCTCCAAGAAAGCTACTCCGAAGCCTGTTTCAGGTTCCCATAGATCTCAGGTACCCAGAAAAAAAATGACTGCAGCCTGTTTTAGTATGAGCCCACCTTCAGTGACTGGCCTTGTCACCCTGAATGTACCCAAGTAAGCTGTGAAACTCCAGTGGACAGGGAGGAACCCATGGAGATCAGATTCATCCGCACCAGATTGCCTCCTGAGGAAAGAAACCGTAGAAGAGTCCATTGCCTGTGTTTTTATTGTGAAGAAAGAGGGCACATCATCTCTCTCTGCCCAACTCGTCCACCTAGGCCTAAAACTCTTCTATTGGGTACCTTACGGACTCGTCCTGTCATCCCAGCAACACAGCATGGAAACTGCCAAGGTTGCTGCCAGCCCTGCCAATGCTGCCAGCACTAAGCTGTCAGTGTAACATCATTTCAATTATTAGCCCTTATGTGGCCACTATTAGAGTAAATTCCTGAATGTATTCTTGTGTTTCTGATCTATCCCAATTATTATTCTCTTGTTTCTTGTTATCTTTGGCTTGTACTACACTTGCACAGACGTCTGTAACCCCATACTAGGCTATCATTCTGTTAATGCTGAACTTTGGAATTCAGACTTTGGCTAGTTATATGTGTAAGCTGACTTTTATAATTCAGACATAGACCTCTTTTAATCATTTTATCATGCTTTTAGGCACCCTGTGTTTTACATCTTCTGAGGTTTTGCTACGCCTGACTTTCTAAGGACCAATACTATATCTTACTATCCCTCACGACCTTTTTATCATTCTTAGCAGCATCTGGCCTCTACTCCACAAGCAAAGGTTTAGCATAAATGCAAAATGGCAAATGGCTAGTACATGTAAACTTATTGACATTGTGGATTCCTCAGTACACTTCCTGTCTCAATTGTTCCAATCTATTCAGGACCAGTAAAAACTACAAATATGGCCAACATGGATACGAGTAACTGCCCCCGAAACAGAGTGCAAATAATTAATTGTCTGTTCTTCAGACTCAGGGAGCAACTAAGCACAGAGCCGTTCACTTATTTATCCAATGGCAATCTTGCAGGAGGCATTAAAAATATTGCCAACATTAGTTATAAAATATGCAGGTACCTAATCAAACTTGGATCTGTAATTTACATGTGAATTCTAGAGTCCCTTAGGGAACCATAAATGTCCACAACCATAACTAATAAAAAATATAGTTCTCGGTCTTAAGCAGGGCCAGATTAAGAGCCCAGTAGGCCTGGTGCTGACAATTATGACGGGCCTAATTACAGAATCATATCGACCAAAAACAGTAAGACACTCCCAAGCGTCATGTATCTGATGGAGATGGTGCTGGAGAGAAAGAAAACAGCAGCTATAAGGAAACACATACCTTAGGCTAATCTCTCTCTAATTTATGTTTTTATCTTTCAAGTAAATCCATAACCCCTAACAGCAGTGTCCAGTCAAGCAGGAAGTCAATGGGCATGGAAAAAGGGTGTGCTACTGACACAAATCACGTAACCTGCCAAAAGGGCGAACATGCCCAAAAAGAGGACATGTCTGCTCAAAGAATTAGAAGGCCAGCCTGGCATGAATGCATGTCAGGCTGCCTGCCAATCATGCAGCTGGCCAACGAAGGGCATACTATGCAGACAGCACCCTGAGCTTGGCATAAATGCATCTAATGATGCACTCACTCAATGCTTACTAAGGACTGTCCCCTAGCACTCGCTGGCCACTTGTCTCCTTACCTTCTTACTAGCAGGCAGAAGCTCCTGGTATATGGTCTGGGACAGAGACAAGCTGTATGTAGTGAGTGTAGAAGAAAGGGAACATGCCACAGTGTTAGAGAGACCAAATTCAGCATTACCTTAAAGGATAACTATAGGGTCAGGAACACAAACACCACCATCTAGCCCCCCTGGGCCCCTCATGCCTCCATAAATATAGCAAAAACCTACTATATTCAAGCCTGAAGCTGTAACTCTGCATGCTGTTAGACTCATAAAAACAAGCAGTCTGCTGACATCATTAGAAGTGGTGGCCTGATCCAATCACAGTGCTTCCCCTTAGGATTGGCTGAGAATGACAAAGAGGCAGATCAGGGTCAGAGCCAGCATGATTCAAACACAGCCCTGGCCAATCAGCATCTCCTTATATAGATGAATTTAATTAAAGAATCTCTATAAGGAAAGTTCAGTGTCTGCATGCAGAGGGAGGAGACACTGAATGTTTGGATGCATTTTAGGCAGCCGTGACCCAGGAAGGATCTCTAACAGTCATCTAAGGAGTGGCCAGTTAAGCTATCACTAGGATGTAATGTAAACACAGCCTTTTCTCTGAAAAGACCGTGCTTACAGCAAAAAGCCTGATGGTAATGATTCTACTCACCAGAACAAATTCAATAAGCTGTAGTTGTTCTGGTGACTATAGTGTCCCTTTAACTATATTCATTGTCAGCCAGTCCACACACGTTTTGTTCCAATACATCCCTCTTAAGTTTCCATACTTAAGTAAGAGTATGTGAAAAGTAGTTAGGGTTGCCACCTTTCTTGGAAAAACATACCGGCCTTACTAATTTGCATAATTAAATATGTGTGGGTGACATCACATGATGTAAATCACAAGGAGTGACATAAGAGAAAATGCCATAAAATCACCAAAAAACTACTTAGTTTAAATCTGCAGTATAGATGGATTCCTCCCAGTGCCCCCATGTCTCCTAGTGCCCTCATGACTCAGTGCCCCATGTGTCGATTACTCCAGGTCTCAGTGTTCCTATGTATCAGTGTCTCAGTGCCCCATGTCTCCCAGTGCCCCTAGTGTCATGTCCCCAGGTCTCCCAGTGATCCTATGTATCAGTGTCTCAATGCCCCATGTCTCTCTGTGTCCCCATGTATCCCAGGGTCACCATGTCACTAGGACACTAGGAAGACAGGGAGACCTGGGGACACGGGGAGACCTAGGGACATGGAGACACCAGTGACACTGGGAGACTAGGGGACTATGGCTGGGGCACATGGGGATAATGGGAAAATAGGGGACACTTGAAGACATGGGGACACAGACACCCTGAACAAAGATACTAGAGACACTGGCTGGGGGATATGGGGACATTGAGACATGGGGGCACTGGGAGACATGGGGACACTGAGACACCAGGGCCACAGACACTAGGGACACTAGCTTGGGGATATTTTAACACTTGAGGCACTGAGAGACATGGAGGCACTAGGAGACATGGGGACAGTGAGACACTGGGAGACTAGGGGTCACTGGGAGACTAGGGGGCACTGAGACACCAGGGACACTGGCTGGGAGACATGGGGACACTGTGTCCCCATGTGTCTGTGCCATAATGTTTCCCAGTGTCCCTTAGTGTCTCAGTGTATGTCTCCTTGCAGCCTTTCCCCCCCATCCCATACTTCCCTGAGCTCTAGGCTGTCTCTGCAGGGTGGGAGTTGCTGTCTGGACTCTCTGTAGCTGCACCCCTGCAGATCAGTGAGTATAGATAGGCAGGGAGGGATATGCTGGAACTTCCTATCCCTGCCTGTCTCCACATACAGCGACCCCTACTGGCCAGTGCTGGTATTGCATAGTAATCTCCATTTATACTGAGAAAAATACCAACATTTATATTGCCAGTATCACTGCAATATTGGCACCAGCCAGGCAGCCTCAAATACTGGCTGTGCCAATAAAATAAAAGCAGGTGGAATCCCTAAGAGTAGTGTGTGGAAAAAAAAATGTAAAAAAAAAAATATTTTTTTTTTTTTAAATCAATGGGCCTATTCCATGGGCCTGGGCCTGGAGCTGCAGCTCCATCAGCCCCTATGTTAATCCGGCCCTGGTCTTAAGTAACATGTAGTTGTAAAATATAGAGCCCTGTTTATAATCTCACAGGTTTCTGTTTGTTCTGTTGGCACCAGATTCATTGTTGTGCATGGAGGAGGGGGCTTTAAAACTCTTGTACCTCGAACAACTTGGGATCTACACTGAAAACAATTATAAACGCAACACTTTTTTTGCCCCCATTTTTCATGAGCTGAACTCAAAGATCTAAGACTTTTTCTACGTACACGAAAGGTCTATTTCTCTCAAATATTGTTCACAAATCTGTCTAAATCTGTGTTAGTGAGCACTTCTCCTTTGCGGAGATAATCCATCCACCTCACAGGTGTGGCATATCAAGATTCTAATTAGACAGCATGATTATTGCAAAGGTGTGCCTTAGGCTGGCCACAATAAAAGGCCCCTCTAACATGTGCAGTTTTATCCCACAGCACAATGCCACAGATGTTGCAAATTTTGCGGGAGCGTGCAATAGGTATGCTGACTGCAGGAATGTCCACCAGAGCTGTTGCCCGTGAAATGAATGTTAATTTCTCTACCATAAAGCATTTCAGAGAATTTGGCAGTACATTCAACCGGCCTCACAACCGCAGACCACGTGTAACCACACCAGCCCAGGACCTCAACATCCAGAATCTTCACCTCAAAGATCGTCTGAGACCAGTCGTTTGAGACCAACTGAAAACATCCCAGTTCTTGCATGGCCAGCATACTTACCGGACATGTCACCCATTGAGCATGTTTGGGATGTTCTGGATCGACAGTGTGTTCCAGGTCCTGCTAATATCCAGCAACTTTGCACAGCCATTAAAGAGGAATGGACCAACATTCCACAGGCCACAATCAACAACCTCATCAACTCTATGCGAAGGAGATGTGTTGCACTGCGTGAGGCAAATGGTGGTCACACCAGATACTGACTGGTTTTTGGACCCCCCCCCCCTCCAGACCCTCCCAATACAGTAAAACTGCACATTTTAGAGCGGCCTTTTACCGTGGTCACCATAAGGCACACCTGTGCAATAATCATGCTGTATAATCAGCATCTTGATATGTCACACCTGTGAGGTGGATGGATTATCTCGGCAAAGGAGAAGTGCTCACTAACACAGATTTAGACAGATTTGTGAACAATATTTGAGGGAAACAGGCCTTTTATGCACATAGAAAAAGTCTTAGATCTTTGAGTTCAGCTCATGAAAAATGGGGGCAAAAACAAAATTGTTGCGTTTATAATTTTGTTCAGTGTAAATACATCCCTGGCTTTTACATAAGACAAACATCTCCATCATCTAAATAAGCCACAATCCTTCTGAGAAAATGGAAACAAATACCAAACCCACTTTCTTTTCTTTCAGTATTACATAACAGTCTAAGAGTAATGCCATTTGTTAAGTGTAGAATAACAAAGGCTTACTTTAAGGATAGGAGACATCTTCTGGAAATTGGGAAGAAACATTAATCCAGAAACAAATACATACAAAAACTACCAATAATAGCAATAAAGAGCCCCAATTAAAAATAAAAAAAATACACTAACCCATGAATATGAGTAAATGAAATAACTTTAGAAATGTAACTGTAGAAACAGACTTGTTTTAAAAAATCCTGGAATCTGAGGTGGTTCAAAGTAATCCTTAAGTAATAATATTATATTAATTTAACCAAACTATAGTAAATTTGGATGTAATTATCATTTGATGATTGACAGTGTTTTAATGTGTAGATAGCCATCTTTGTTGATTTCATTAGTTACCTTCCTGATAAAAGCAAATACAAAAACAAGGCTGCAGAGAGGATGTGATGACAGCAGGCAATCATAATCTGCTATTTGCATATTTTTGTTAAACCCTGCTTACCACTGCGTCAGAAAAATGAAAAGTTTATATGAACTTTAATAATGATGCTGTTTTCCCATAATTCCTAAGGAAAACAAATTTTATCAAGGAAGCTTTTATTCAGCGTTATAAAAACAGAACTGCTAAACAGATTTCAAAATTATCAATGGATAGTGTTGACATTTTTTACAGTGCTGTACGATAGTGCATAAAAAATGTATGATGATAGACCAATCTGGAATAGATGTGCTGATCATTTATGCAAAAATGTGTAACAAATCCTTCTAACAAGAAAAGTGCTTGAAATGTATGGAAACCCCATTCCTTTACTATATTTCTAATGGGAACAGTGTCCCAGGAATCACACTGCTGAAATGCCTAACTTGTACAGTGTTTAGGTTTAAAGGGACACTCCACTGCCCAAATATATAGAAATGTAAAAATCACTATTTAGTAGAAATATCCCCAATGAAAACATTTAATTATGCATTTCTTTAATTGCGGGTATGTCTAAAACGGCTTGTAACACCTGCAGTTCTCATGTCTGCAGCCTTTGCAAAACTTACCTTGTAATCCAGCCCAGACATTCTGTGACGGTCCATTAACAGACTTCACAATGCAGCTCAATGAGAAGTGTGACGGAGCTCCCGTACTCCTAACGAGTACATCTGCCAAGCTCACTTTCTCGCTGCCACATGCGACTCTGAAGCACTTCAGGTCCAGTCGTCGAAGCTTGACTGGGGTTTCTCAGGAACTCTTCCACCCGACCAGGCTACAGTTCTCATCTTCCAGGCAAGTCTCGTCCCCTCTGCCTCTTTCCCAGGCAGGTATCCACACCTCTGCCTGTAATGTGATTAGCTCCTGCCTTTACAAAGGCACGTATGGTTCTAAGGCCTAGTTTTCTTTTTGACCCGTCTTGAGCGGCCAGCCAACAAGTCTAAAGACTCTGTTACTGGGATCTCTGAACAAACCCACACTTGACACACAGTTCTAAAAGAAACTAACATACAAGTAATGTTTGACAAGGACTAGCCTTTTGGGACTTGGCCTTAAACATGTGGTGACAAACATTTAAAATACAAATATATAGAACATTGGAGAACGAGCAATTATAATTAATACATGTACTATATAATGCAAGTAATATTTTCAAACACACTAAAAAGCAACAATATATACATTTAACTATGTACTTGGTTACCCTCATTAGCATACCAACATTATGTAATTTCTATTCAGTAGGTAGAGTGTGCTGCAGAGTTCTCAATTAGCAATGCATAGTTCAGGCTTCCCCAGACTCCGGCCCTGCAGATGTCGATGAATTACAACTCCTATGATTCTCAGCCTATTTCATTCATAGAATCATGGGAGTTGCAGTTCAGCAACATCTGGAGGGCCGGAGTTTGAGGAAGCCTGGCATTGTTTGTTTTTCATTTGCTATCATCACAAGCCCCTATCAGAGGCTCTTGGGACCAGGACCGTAGTCTATGGGCAAGAAGTTGATCTTCAAACCTCTCCAAAAGGTTATGGCATGGGAACTTCTGTCACAAGAAGTCTTTATAAACCAGGTGCTCTGTGCCTACCTGTTTAATTTAGCTCCAATGAGCTAAACAACCAGGAAGTAACAAGACTGGTTGTCTGATTGACATCCAGGGGCTGTAACAAAGTTAATTTATAAAAGTTCCAATTTCTTTTGAAATCAGAACATTTTGAAAAATGAAAAAAATTACACTTTTTTTTTTTTAAAACACACACTCTTCACACATAAAACACCTAATAAAGCTGAAGTACTTTAGGGGAATGGAGTATTTCTTTAAGGTTAGAAGGAGTTTTAAGGTAAGGGTAGTATTAATTGGGTTTTTTATTGTAAGGAGGGATAGTGGTAATGATGTGTTTAGGATTAGAGTGGGATATAAGGTTAGAAGTGGACTTAAGGTTGAGGTGTTCTAATGCTTATACAGGTATTTAGTATTAGAGTTACAAAGTGACACAGAGCTAGAGTAAATAAGTAAGGCCTAAGACCAGGGAATATCATTAATTTCCAATATGTGGATCATCATTATTCCCTTGGGAACCAATTTAGGGAGTTATTTGCAAAACTGCTAAATCTCTTTTCTTAATTTTGATCTTTCAGATGTTTAATAGATAACTCCCTAATTTGCTTTCAGTACATGGGATTTCCATATATTAGATACCAAATAAGGGAGCTCTCTGCTAAACAGCACCTCTGTATTCCTAACTCTCTACATTGCCTCAATGCTTTACTATACAGATCTCACTGATGCGGGATGTCCACGTGTTCCCTGATAGACAGCCACTGGAGGCAGTGTTAGTCTTGCAAATTAATTATTGCAGCGTCTCAAAAACTGCAATGATTTACACTGCAGGACTAAGTGGAACAGGGACATTGCACCCAGACTTTTTCAATGAGATGAAGTGGTCTGGGTGTCTATAGTGTCCCTTTAATTTGGTATCCTTAAATATGGCAGTCCCTTGTAAGGGTACAAATTTTATTTAGGGAGGTTTATACTAAACTGCTGAAAGAGCAAAATTAATAAAATCCCTTTTCTTAATTTTTTCTTTTAGTTGTTTAGTAGATAGCTCCATAATTATGGCAAATTGGCAATCCTACATAAGGATAGCAAATTATAGAGCTATCTAATAAACAGCTGAGTGGTCAAATTATAAAATAACTTTTTCTTATTTTTTTTCTTTGAGTTAGTAGGTAACTCTCTAATGGTATGTTTAAACATGTCAATAGAACATAAGGATAAAAAATTAGGAAGTTATCTACTAAACAGCTGAAGGATCAAATTTATGAAAAGCCCTTTTAATCATTTTGGCCTGCTTTGGGCCTGACCAGCGAGGTTTAGCTGATATCCACTAGGGACAAACATTGTTTTGTACAATGTCTATGTGCTACTTATGAATCCTTCTCTCCACCCACATAAAAAAAATATATATATAGTGAAAGGGTTAATGACCTTCCTGTGTGTCAGAATATGTGATGCATTGCTCATTGTTCTATTTGTTTCTTTGTAAATTTCAGTTCTGTTCAGGTCTACAAAGTAGCTGTTTAATCTCCCGGATGATGTTCTACTCTTTTCTTTTTTGTACGTTATTTATTCAAACAGGAGCTGTGTCAGTGTCAGATGAAGGAAGGGAGATGTCCTTGCTGTCAGGAGTGCTCGCTGTGTCTGGGCAGTGTGTGGGATCAGTGCTGTGACTGTGTGGGTAAGTAGGGTTGGTTGGATGAAATGGAATCCTCGCAGGAACCAACATACAGGCTGGTCTGCAGAAAACGGAGTCACAGATTCATGAGGAAGAGGCTCCCAAATGCATTGCACATCAAGGCTCCACCAGGACATCTCATATCAATATGAGGCCAAGCTGTCAAAGCTCTGAAGGCAAAAACAGCCTACTGATTGCAGCACAATGATCAATTTTCACTAGGTTTGGACACAGCCAGCCCATGGAACAAGTATATTGCCTGAGGGTACAGAATATGTGGACAGTGACAATGATTTATGATATACACGATGGGATCATCCAATTCTTCTACTGCCTAAATTAACATTAAAGGAACACTATAGGGTCAGAACACAAACATGTATTCCTGACCTATAGTGTTAAAAACACTATCTAGCCCCCCCTGCCCCACCACCACTAAATACAGTAAAATCTTAAATTTATTCCAGTCTGCTCCTGCTGGCTCTGCCCCGATCTGCCTGCTTCACTGACATTATCAGAAGTGATTCTCTCAGCCAATCAAAATGCTTTTCCGTAGGAAAGCATTGGATTGGCTAAGACTGTCAAGGAGGCAGATCAGGGGCAGACACAGCACAAGCCAAACACAGCCCTGCAGGGCAGCCATCAGAAATGTTGGGGCCCCTGACACAGCTCAAGGACTGGGCCCCCCGGTGCCTGCACCCGAGTCCGCCCAAAGTGCTGCCCCCCCCCACGAGTCCGCCCACAGGGATGCAGTGTCTGCAGGGCCGGTGCAAGGATTTTTGCCGCCGTAGGCATAAGTAAAGTTTGCCGCCCCCCCATCTGACATCACAATGCCCCACCCATATGATCTGCCATGTTAACTAACACCAGTGTTGCAGTGCCACCGTGTTTCCATTAAAAGGCCTGCAGGGACAGGCTATAGACACCAGAACCACTACATTAAGCTGCAGTGGTTCTGGGGACTATAGTGTCCCTTTAATGTGAGGTAAATTAGAGATTAGTGCCACGAATAATATACTAGATTGCCTACTTACAACCAGATGAGGATGATGGGGCTCTAGCTGCCGTCTGGCTCCACTGGTCTGGTGTAGAACAGGCTCTCTGGAGGCGGTTTGTAACTGTGGTCACAAAAATCAATGTTCTGGGAGAACGGGAAGCAGCTCCATTTTTTTGAGGGCCCTTTACACAGCTCAAGGTCTGGGTCCCAGGGTCCACCTTCATGTTCCACCAATGAGTTTGTTCACAGGGGGTGGAGTGTGTGTGTGGGGGATGTCCTCATGTGTGTAAGGAATGCATTGTGTGAATCTGTGTTTGTATGTGTAAGGGCTGCAGGGTGAGTTTGTGTATGTATGGGATGCAGTGTGTGCGTCTGTAAGGGATGCATTGAGTGTGTGTAAGGGGTGCATTGTGTGTTGCTTGTGTGTGTCAATTTCCTTCTTCTCCCCCTCCCTCCCTCTCTCCAATTTCCTTCTTTTCCCCCCTCTCCAATTTCCTTCTTCTCCCCCCCTCCAATTTCCTTCTTCTCCCCCTCCCTCTCCAATTTCCTTCTCCCCCTCCCTCTCATTTCCTTCCTCTCCCCCCCTCCCTCAAAATCCTTCCTCTCCCCCTCCCTCAAAATCCTTCCTCTCCCCTCCCTCAAATTCCTTCCTCTCTCCCCCCCTAAAATTTCCTTCCTCTCCCCCCTCCCAAATTTCCTTCCTCTCCCTCCCTCCCTCAAATTTCCTTCCTCCCTCCCTTCCCTCAAATTTCCTTCCTCCCTCCCCCCTCAAATTCCTTCCTCTCCCCCCCTCAAATTTCCTTCCTCTCCCTCCTCCCTCCCTCAAATTACCTTCCTCTTCCCTCCTCCTCAAAGGAAATTTCCTCCTCCTCTAAATTTGAGGGAGGGGGGAAAATTTGAGGGAGGGGGGAGAGGGAGAGGAAGGAAATTCTCCCCCCCTCAAATTCCCTCAGGAGGGGGGGGGGGGGGGAAATTTGGGAGGAAGGGAGGGAGAGGAAGGAAAGAACTGAGGGGAGGGTGGTTTTGACAGTCAGGGAGGACGCTCCGATTTTTGATTTAAAACTTACATTTCTTCACCCTCCTCGAGATATTCATTGACCGTTTGTTTTTAGTTCAGGACAGAATCTCCTAGAGCAGGCAGTGATTACTAAGAGAAGAATTATCTTTGCAGCACAGTATCTAGTAGATAACGATCTCGACAGTGCAAGGACTTAGCACTTTGGGGAGAATGAGGGAACGCTGGGGTTTACTTTGGAGTGTAGATTTTCTCTATTAACCCCCTCCCTCCTGTACTCTAGCAGTGTGCTACTATTCAAGTGTGGGAATTTTTTCTCCTTATCTATCTTAGTTATCATATCTCCTGGCTCTATACATAGGAGATCTGTCCTTATCAAGCTTTATACTTTGTTTATATTTGATACTATTTATTTATTTTTAGAATTGATTATTAAAAGTTATATTTTAATTCAGGGACTGCTGCTCTCTTTACTTGTAACCTGTAGGTGCACTATCACTATTATTAAGTGCATGCTCCAGCTCTACCTGTATTTTCTCTTTTGTAACTAATCTGGTAAATAGTACATTTTGGGCATGCTCTTCATATCTGAGAGTCAAATAGAAGCGTCAAATAGTACGCTTACAGCGCAGTTGTAAAAATTCTAATTTTCTGGGTGCTAAATAGTACATTTGGGGTGTGCACTTCATATCTGGTGTATGTGTGCAACACTGGCTAGGTACCACTTCTCAAGAAAGTCTAAAGACAAATAAATGTTGCCTATGGTGCAGGTAGTATAGAAGGCAAGACTGAGAAAAATCATTCGGGTTACGTTTGCCTGTTGACATGTTATACAAAAATATGTATTATAGACAAGTTAAAAACAAGACTGCAAGTCATACTATAACAAAATTAAACAAGTTTTAAAATATGTATGGGCCAACCAGTGGCTGTAAAAACTAAGTTTTACTGGTTACATTCATGACTACACACTCTAGTGAACAGGACCTTCATGTAGTGTGTTCTTTTTTTAAAATCATACAGCATCCTTTCATGTGCTTTTCAGATGTCATATTACTACATCGGTCACTTGTAATATTGTTTCACACCTACAACACTTGTTACACAGATCTAAGTGATAGAAAACAGATTGATATTTTCTACACTAGAAACTACCAGATAACAAGCTGCTATATTTAAACCAGTTATCAATAGCTAAGAGGTACTTAAACAATATTGTAATTCTGAGAGGTCAGTTTATAGGGAAAATTGTTGCCTGTATACAATTCTAAAACAATTTCCATATGTCCTTTGCAGACTTTACATGCTGGAAAAACACAGGTGCCAACTGCTGTGGCTTTCTGCAGTGTGCATACCAGCAAGGAGGGCAGGGTTGAGGAGTGGGTGGAAGATGATGTGGAGGATGATGAGGTCCTGGACCCCACATGGAATCAAGATCATGCGAGTGACGTGTGCAGTTTGGAGGAAGAGGCGCTAGTCGCACAGAGGCACCAGCACAGCATAAGAGGAAGCAGGGTGCAAAAACGGAGCGGCCATCCCCTAGCGCTCGTCGACATGTATTATCTTTAGAACTCCCACAGTTATCCAAATAACAGTTGAAGCGATAAAAAGAACCATAACAGATTTAACGAGCCATTCGCAGTTTCGCTGTCCGGTGACCGGGACTCAGACACTGTCTGGGCGGCGGTCGGATGACCAGGACCCAGTATGCCTGATGTAGAAGTTAGGAGTCACAGTGTGGAATGGATTAGCAGGGTCTGGTGCAGAGTAACCGCACGCCCCCTGGTGTTGAGCACCAGCATTTGTGTAGCCACATACCAAGACCCTGATGCAGCTTCAGTAAAAGGAGTACTGGATACCAGAAGCCATCACCAGACTGATCCGCAACTTGGAACAGGATGTGACATTCACTGTAGCAGCTGTGCGCGCTTTCGGCGTTCTCACCCTGCTGCTGCTTGCCTGTCTGTGCTGCAGCGTAACTTTGGCCTTCCCGCTCACTGCCTCATATGCGACGTGCCCACAAGGTGGAACTCCACCTTGCACATGCTGGAGAGACTGTTTGAGCAGCAGCAGGCGATAGTGGAGTTTCAGCTGCAGCACGCACGGGTCAGTGGTTCTGCACTAGACTTGCCCTCCAATTGATCAGAGTTAAAGGATTTCAAGTGGACTCATTACGATTACAGGGCCTCTAAAGAGTCCTGTATTGTTATTTGTCGTCACTACCTTCCCGCGTCAGGAGTGGGTCATTTGCGCGCCTGCAGCCTTCCTTGCATGTGGCAGCCGTTTGTCAGGGTCCCTGTATGGAATCGAACCCTGATTCCCCATTATCCGTGGTCACCATGGTAGGCGCAGTCAATGGCATCAAAACGTGATATGGATTGACATATGAATGCGTTGTCGCCTTCTCGTTGGGGAGCACATTGAAAAAGTGCTCTAGCATGACGAGCTGGGTGATTTCCTCCGGGAACTTGGCTTGATGGGAGTTGAGCCAGTTTTGGGTGGCCCTTGTGATGCCACAGTGTATACCCAGATATATCAGAGCTGCTGCAGAAAGTGCGGGCCGTCTGTGCGCGCTTTTGGCGTTCTCACCCTGCTGCTCGCCTGTCTGCCCTACAGCGTAACTTCAGCCCTCCCGCTTACCGTCTCATGAGACTGTGCGAGCAGCAGCAGGCGATAGTGGAGTTTCAGATGCAGCATGCACGGGTCAGTCGCTCTGCGGAACAGTTTTCTTTTTTTATATGTCCCAATATTTTGGGGGCTATCCCAATTAAAATAAAATAAAAATATATATATAAAAAACAGTGTTGGCTACCTCCACCTCCTCCACCGCCACGGTCACCGCCTCCTCAACCTCTGGGTCAGTTACTTAGTATAAACTATGTACACAATAGCAGAGGCTTGTGAAGGCCTTTTCTCCATGCATCAGGAGTTGAGCATTTCTCCATGCATCAGGACTGCAAGAAATGCACCGCAGGCCGCAAATGTTTCTTTTTTTATACAGTATGTCCCAATATTTTGGGGGCTACCCCAATTAAAATAAAAAACAGTGTTGGCTACCTCCTCCTCCTCCACTGCTGCTTCCACTTACACCGCCACGGTCACCGCTTCCTCAACCTATGGGTCACTTAGTATAAACTATGTACACAATAGCAGAGGCTTGTGAAGGCCTTTTCTCCATGCATCAGGAGTTGAGCTCAGTTTGAACAATGAAAGAGAATACTCTGCACTCCAACCCTCTCTCAAATGGATAATTCTGGTGATCCTCCTGACAGCCATGCTTTAATTTTGATTTATGTTCTTCCAAAGCTAAAATCAAAAGATTCCATCTAGTGCTATTTTATGGCTCAGCTGTATTTGTAATTTTTATGTTATTTTAAGGGATTTCCCTATCCACATTTGTTTGCAGGGCACTTGTCCTACTCTTACCCCCATTTTACTTCCTTTTGCAGCCCTCAAGCCTTTTCCAGTACTTTTTTAGAGGCATTTTTTGTGCCCAAAAGTTCGGGTCCCCATTGACTTCAATGGGGTTCAGGGTCAAGTTCGATCACGAACTCGGACATCCAGGTGTCCACTCAATTCTAGTTGCAGTGACTAAGGTGCACACATTTGGTGGCACTGCCCCAAATGTAATCCCTTAACAACCTTAACACATTCCCACAATGCTTTTAGGATGGCATGGAATGTTCTAATGTCTTGGTCTTATTGGGGATCCAGGCTAACAGATGAGCTGTATGCAGTGCTCAAAGTGAGCGCTGCATGCAGCTCCTCAAATGAGGATTTAAATCCCCAGTTTTAAAGTCTTTTGTGAGCATACACATGTACAATTTTTTAGATCCTTTTAAATCAATGCGGTGGACTGCAATCTCACGCAGCTGCTGTGATTCTGAGCCTGCCAGCACTCTGTGGGAAACTGAAAAGGTCCTGACACTCTCTCACTGCATGCCTATTTTACGATTCTGTTCACTGTTGGGTTTTTCCAGCTGCCCAGCATCGATTACAGGGAAAATATACCTGTCATGCTGCAAACAGCCACTAGATGGTATTTACAGACTAAGGTGTTAAAGTTAACTACCAACATTAATTTAAATCCTAGACATATGATTCATTTAAAAGAGCACTCCATTTCAAAAAGAAAAAAAAATCACTGTCTTGTAGATATACCCTCAATGAAAACATGCATGTATTTGACGAATATTGTCATTGAGGTTATATTTAGACTCAGCTTGCAAAAGCTGAAGATCGACTGTCTGCAGCCTTTGGAAGCCCTCCACTTTTTCAGACTTTCAGTTTATTCTGGGAAATAACCAGTCAGAGGCTTCTCATTCCCTGATTCATGGCGAGGAGAGGCATGGCGAGGAGTGCGCAGGATCAGAGGAGAGGTACTATTAGCCAGGCTTACTATGATTTCAGGGAGGGTCTGCTAGAGTATATACCTGCACAGCTGGAAGAGTTTGTGAGCGTTCAGGCATACAAGGGGGAAGTACTGAATAAATTCTGATTTATTTCATGCCTACTCCGGCACTTCCTCAGAGACCATCGATCCAGTAAATAAAATAATGTTTACACAATGTACAACTACACCAAGAACTATATTGTAACACTCACAAACTGACAGGATTACAAAAGGGTTCAGTTAGCTTGGTTATGTGACCCAATATCGCCACCTAGTGGTGGTACCAAAATAAAATGTGAGCAGGGTCCTAATCTGGAAGCAAATTAAACAGGTAAAAAACAGAAAAAGGTGAGTTAAAAAGGAAAAAATAGTATATGATTTATATAATACCTTACACCTAAATAACTAAAGTGATCTCCATGATAATTAAAGACTAAGCTATAGTAGTAAGCTATATGTTTTGTCACCTACTGATTAATATCATACTCATTTTGTTTAATTTATTTTATTTAAGTGTATTTAATTAATTGTACAACTTGTTTTCATCCTAGGTAGCATTGAAAACTCATACATAGAAATTTAGGATTTTTAAAAATATATAATAATTTGAGTATCGAGTAGGCTTCTCGTTTACTGAGCTTCCATTATATGTCTTCTCCCCATATTGGCAAAGAACACTTCTCCACACCCTGGAGGAAGGTAAACCATTGAAGGTCATCTCCTCCACATTTTAAAAGCAACCATTATTAGATTTATTCTTCTTTATAACTAACAGATTGTCATTGCATGCATATATTGTGCATTGCATTTGAGTTTAGAAATTAAACCGATACAAAATTTGAATCACAATTTATAGCAATTTAAAGGATATATACAGATCGCATCATCACTCCATTCCCTCCCTTCCTGAAACAATCCAGTTGATAGCCAAGAACAAAGCTTACAAATTGATGGCTAGCCAACACTCAGCCATTCATGACAACCTAAATAAAGCAGAGGAGAAACGGGGGTGAATATTACCCTAATTTCAGTAATCCCTATTGTAACGAATGCTGGTACTTCAGATACAAAGAATACAACAGGAAAACAGTGCTAATTAACAGACAATATGTGGATAGGCAGCAACCCAAACGAAGGAGACCCCTCAAATCCTTCAACAAATTGATAAAACCATACAAAAAATGGGGTAGGGCTGTGCCAGTAGAGAGATATGATAACGTAAAATAGTCCAGAAGAGTGTCACTAGAGAAGAAGTGCTTGATGGAATGTGGATAAGTAGACTTTTCAGTGGGGGTGGGTTCGTCCTAGTGTCTCAGGGTATTCATATATATATAGAAGAAAAAAGAGACAAGGGCTTCAGATACCCGTTCGTTTGCTTCCTCCTGAACTGCTAAGTATTTGGTGAATATAGCTCGCAGTTCGGCTGTTGAATTCATACATTCTCCAGAATAAAAATACAGCATACAAGTAAATCCAACAGGTAATCAGACGATTACCCAAACATCAGCCTAGACTAGATGAAGGGTACAACAGGAATGTTTTATTTAGGCTAGATGGCCGGCTTTTATGCAAGTCAAGGGTACAGTATACACGCCCACAGAAACTTCCACAGTACGCCCACTAAAATACTGAGTCAATGACTCGACATAAAACACAAAGTATGAAAAGTACATAATAATACACTTATATATTATAGGGACCCCCATAAATGTCATATCCCCAGATAGCCTGGATCTGAGCGCCCAAGTTGTCCAAATAACGCTGAGATCCCACGAATACCGCCGAATCGCCACCGGGCTAAAGTTTTGACCTACCGCTCACGAGACGCTTGCCCCAAATAGTTTCATAGTTTCAAGGGTATTGGTTGGCCAATTTTGGGAGTCCCAAACCGAACAAAACCACAAATGGTTCCCTTGGCTCATTGGTAGCGTTTGTTCACCGGTTCGTGCAAACAAACCTACCGAACAGCGCTCTCCTGGCTTGCCTGGGAAAAGAAGCAGGCGTCAAGTGTCCGACTTGAAGTTCCATACACTCGAAGACCAGGTCCCGCTACCTGTTTTTGTGCGACAAGATGACCACCGTTTTCTCCAGAACATGTTGTTCGGTTGCACAGGGAGAGCACTAATTCCTGTGGTTTTCTTGAACTTAATGAGCCAGGGTGGTGGTCGGTTTTTTGGTTGATTTATCTACTGAACCAAAAAAAATAATGAATGGGAACCAAAGTAGGTAGTTTTCTTCACACGTATGACAAGGCAACATCTGAGGATCATTGTATTCCAGCGGTTCCTGTATAACGGTGTGAATAGTTAATACTGCTGTATATAAATACGTTGAGATTGCTAACAAACAGCGTGTATGTAACATCACAGAATAAGATAACACAGTTTTGTATTGGTCTTCCTCCATTTTTATGGTATCTCAGGTTTGTGCAGTGAGGATAAGAAAGCCCGGAGGCATTCCGCTCGAAGGAGTTCTCTAGAGGAGCTCCCTGTGCCTGTGCCTTCTCTTTTCCGAGCTTTGAGTGGAGTACAGGAAGGGGATCCAAGCCTTGGGTGGAGCGCTCACTCATTGACAGTGTCCGAAGAGTTTACGCAGAAATCTCACATGGACCACATACTGCTTGGGGATGATTCAGGTGAGTGAAGAGATAAACCTGGCTCTAGGGCTAGGATGCCAGGCTCGTAAGTCCAGTTGTTTTCTTAAGTGGCCCATGAACCTGAAGATCCAATCTTGGATTTATATAAATATATTTACTGTGTTATAAGCAGAGCTTTATTTGTGTAATAATGGTCATAGTACTATGCTACACTATCTGTAGTTTTTTAAAGAGGTATTGGTGACAATGACTCTTCACCACAAATTAAACCCTGTTTTTATGTATTTTAGATACATCATAGGTACTTGTTACCTATGTGTTAAATTAAGTAAATGTGCAGGTGTCATAGCTACTAATATGACATAGAGCAATACACAGATTAAAGAGCTCCCAATACAGGTTAAGCAACCTTTGGCACTCCAGATGTTGTACACTACATCTTCCCTCTTTTGCCAGCATTATGGCTGTAAGAGCATTCTGGGAGATGTAGTCCACAACATCTGCAGGGCCAAAAGTCAGGTAGAGCATACACAATGTAATAGTCTGTAAGTGGTGGTTCCGTATCACCAGTAACACTAATTTTAATTCATCTTCTCAGTTGTGCCTTCTCCTCCATTGGTGAACATGTCTGGACTCTGCACGGTGCTGTACTTTAACACTTGTATGTCCATGAGACACTGCCATCAGTCCTGCGAATCCGTTGGATCCTCCAGATATCGCTGGTTCCATAATGGTTGCTGTCAGTGCATTGGACCTGACTGTTATGGATATGGAAGCAAAGAACCATTGTGCCTCCAGTGCCATCCTTAAGGCCTACTGTGAGAATGAATGTTCACCTATAATGAGAAAGGAAGACACTGTATAGAAGAGGATGGAATCGATTCCAGATGATGAATACTGGCAGTAATGGGCAGGGCAGAGCTTTTCATCATTTTGTGTATGGTTTCATCTCATAATGCACTTAATAGGAGACTTTAAAAAAAGGAATCATCAAAGCCCTAACTGACATTTTCTTACCATGTCTCCATGATGCCTGGACGATGAAAGGATGGTATTTGGGACCATGCCAGTATGATTAATTGGGATATAAGTAGTGTTTCCCTTATGATAATCTGCTTATGTATTCTTCACACATAATTTAACCACATCTTGAACTCCATGCCCAGAAGACACAAACCCAGTGTGAGATTTCCTACATTCGCTTTGCAATCTACTTACACATACACAGGAGACCTATCCCTTGGCTACATTTGATCTCCATCCAAGATGTGTTCCATATTCTATGATATAATAGTCTAGGTCAGTGTGTCTTGTTTTTTCCCCAACAAGTAACTCTGATAATTTCTGTATACAAGAAAACACCATTTTCATCTACATTAAAAGAGGAATAAACTGTAGTTGCATCATATGCACATCAGAAATGCCTTATTATTAACTTATGAAATTAATAAATAATGATTTAATTCACTTTATTACCTAGTAGCTAAGACTGACAATTACAAAGGTTTTGTTACACTAATGTACCCTGACCACAGGTAATCCCCAAATACATGCAGGATTATTCACTAATGTGTGAATTTCTTACAATTTACCTTACTTAATAATCCTTTTAGATGAGAGTATTATTTATAGACAGTAGAGAAATATTAAAGGGCCCAATTACTTTTTCTTGCTTGTTTCATTGTAACTATATGATGGCTCAAGGACTGATGTTGCACAAGAGGACAGCATACATTTTCAGGTCACTAATGTATAGCTTCCATTTAGACCAGCGGTTCCCAACCCAGTCCTCAAGTACCCCCCATCTGTCCAGGATTTAGGAATTACCCTGTGGTGTATAAGGTGTTTTTAGGGAAAAAAAAAAACACTTTACACACAACAAGGTAACCCCTAAATCCTGGACTGGTAGGGGGTACTTGAGGAATGGGTTGGGAACCCCTCATTTGGACTAACCGAACATCGACAGGGATTATTCAGGGATATTCAATAAACCAGTGTTTCCCAAACAAGTCTCCCAACAACAGTTCAGGATTTGTCGGGATCTCCATTGATAAAGAAATGGCAAATAAATAAATCCTGGCTGTTGCTGAGCCATGAGGACTGGTCTGGGAACCACTGCACTACACAGTGAATTGTCACTGTTTCAAAATAGTGAATAACCCGAAAAGGTTTGTTTTAACTCTTCTTTATCCACACATGGGTTAATTGAACAGGGAGTTGTTTAGTATTTATTACAGATTTGCAGAATGTAGGCCACAACTGCCAAAACTCTGGCCAACTTTTGTGACTGACATAACAAAAGGTTTATTCAGTAAACCAGGAATTATCAGTAAATACACATTTAATGCAGCAATAATCAAGGTGAAAAAATTGTTGATTTTGAGGTTTTCAGCTATTTCAGCCTTAGATTTGAAATTCCCTGGTTAATTTATGGCAATTCTCTGCTTATCAAATATCCTCATAGGGTTTTTTTTTTTTTAAGGTGTATATTCTAATTGTGTATAGCTCATTTTAAAGTCAACATTCTTTAAACTATAAAAGAAAAAAATAAATCTTACACTTTCTATTCATAAAGGTGCCCTTCTTATCTGCTGCAACCTGGCCTATTTGCTGCTGTTGGACACGCTGCTAGAATACAACATCCTCATATATAACTGTGTCATAATAGTAATTGTTTTGTTTTGAAAGTTACTTGATTGACTTTATTTCCATTTACTGTTATCACTAGTAATGTTTCATGTCCTTTGATAAACCTTAGTTTAAAGATTCTGTATATTTTCTGCTGTGCTCACTATTCATATATACACTTAACTTCACCTCTTCTTTTCAATATATATTTTGAAAGATGTCGTATCAACTAAACTCAACAGTTGTATTTGTGTATATAAAAAGCTTGTGTTTTTTTTTTTTTTAATAGACATCAGTGTTGTCTGAAAAATAATATATCTTCATAGGTGTACAATGCCAGAGTTTGTTTGGAAATTAGATATATTGGCCTAATTTATGTAATTAGTTTCTATTTCTATATAGTTTTATATATCCCTACTTGAATAGTTCTCTGTTCTTTTTATTTAAAGAGACACTGTAAGCACCAAAACAAACTTTAGTTTAATGAAGTAGTTTTGGAGTGTAGATTATTCCCCTGTTAAATTGTTTGCCCAAGGGACTTTTCTCTTGGCTGTGAAACACACAGCTTCCATTAAAAAAAAATAAAAAAAATCAGATCTTACGGTACAATGGTGGTGGTTAAGGATTAAAAACAATATTTATTCTGAAAGTGGTGCAAAATTGCAAAGTGGAATAAAGAAGAGAGAGCCTTAAAGGGACACTCTAGTTACCCAGACCATTTCATCTCAATCTTCAGGAGAACCATTGTGGAGGAGGTCATGCCTCCTCCATGACATCACAGGAGAAGTGAGCAGCAATGAGGAAAAAGGTAAGTAAATCATTAATTTTATTATTTCATGACAAACCGGGTGGGGGGGGGGACATTAAAGTGATACTTTAAGTGCCAGAAATACAAAGCTGAATTCTTGGCACTATAGCTTCATCTGCCTCCCCCCTCCCCCATGTTAAAAACCCTTGCGTTGGGGTTGTGGCTCCGCATCCTTGCACATCCTGCAACGAGTGGGCGCTAATGCGCATGCACGGCAAATTCTCGCACGCATTAGACCTCCCCATAGGAAAGAATTGAATCAATGCTTTCCTATGGGGAAAATTCTGACTCTGGATGTCATCATGCAGAGCGTGAAAACGTCTAGTATCAGTTACCGTACCAAATGTCCATTTAGAAACAGGAAGTGCCTCCAATTTGTGCAATTACATCTTTTCAGTGGCAATTGTTGTGAAACACCACTTTCGAACTGGTAATGTATTGGCTGCTGCTGCTATTTTGTAATTTTTCCATTTACATCCTATCCCATGCTGTCAGCTTATGGGACTATACATTAGGTTAACCTCATTATTCAGAGGGAGCTATTTGAGCTTAGGGACTGGGGAAAAAAAAAAAAAGTTATTTTACTTACCTTTTCTCCTTCACAGAATCTGTGCTCCCACATCCTAAGCCGAGATCATTGAGCTCGATAGTCTCAGCCAATCCAATGCTTTCCCATAAGAAAGCATTGGGAGGCTAGTGCGCCTTCAAGGCAAAAAGTGCAAAATCGGATTGGAATAGAATTTTACTGTGTCTGGTGTGTCTATAGTGGCCCTTAAAAGAGAAACTGTCACTTCCTCACTTTGGGCAAAACAAAATAGCTAACTGAACTGGAGCTGAAGGACCTTTCTGGACCCTAGTCGGAGGTCAGAGAATAAGTATGGGAGAGATGGCAGATGTATTGAAGGAGAAATGAAAACATCCCTGGCTGTCTGACTGATACCAAGGAAGGCATTTCTAATTCTAATGATAGAAGTGCTGATTTATGAAAGAAATCTGCACTTTTAGAAACTAGCTTTAAAGAAGAATACTCCATAGATATAAAACGTGGTAAAAGGGTGGGCCACTAATGTGAATCACATAACCAGAGTTTCCCAAAGGGGCGAACATGCTCAAAAAGAAAGCGTGTGTGAACGAAGAATTAGATGGTCAGTCTGGCGTGAATGCATGTCAGGCTGCCTGCCAATCGTGCAGGATGACCAACCAAGGCCATACTATGCAGACAGCACACTGAGCTTGGCATAAATTCGTCTAATGATGCGCTAGCTCTATGGACTGTCCCCTGGCACTCGCTGGTCCACACCCCTCCTAACCGTCTTGCTAGCAGGCAGAAGCTCCTGTTATACAATTTGGGACAGAGAAAAAGTGTAGGTAGTGAGTGCAGAAGAAAGGGAACACGTCACAGTGTAAGAGAGACTGAAACAGCAAAAGCATTTGCATAGTGCGCAAAGTCAGCTTTACATTAACTTTTTTCATTGTCAGACAGTCCACACCCTACATCCCTCTTAAGTTTCCAAACTTAAGCAAGAGCATGTGAAGAGTACAACATTTTATTTTTTATTATTAATTTTTTTTTAAAATCATGCCTTTTCCATAGGCATGGGCCTGGAGCTGCAGCTCCATCAGCCACGCGGTTATGTCTTGAGAACATTGTCACAGCAAATAGTATGGATACGAAGGATTAGTGAACATGCCTGATACTGAATATGTGTTGTGCAGTCATCTTTTCTGGGGCAGGCCTGCAAGTTCATCTAATTCACAGACTTGGAGGTAAGTGTGTTTATTACCCTGTTAACCCCTTCATGCTGGTACTCGTGCAAACACAATCCTCAGTATTGTGTATATATTGTTTTAACAATTGCAAATGAAATATTGTATTTTAATTTAAAGGGACACACCAGTGCCGGGCAGGTCCCCTCTCCCTCCCACCTCCGGTTGCTGAAGAGGTGAAAACCCCTTCAGGTCACTTACCTGAGACCCCGCCGATGTTCCTCACCGGTGGTTTCAGGTAGCCGCCGCTCCTCCCCTTCCTTACATCAGCCGCATCAGAGCTCTCCATAGAAAAGCATTAAAAATGCTTTTCAATGCTTTCCTATGGGGAATTGAGCGACGCTGGAGGTTCTCACACAGTGTGAGGACGTCCAGCGACGCTATAGCACAGGTTTTCTGTGCAATAGACCAGGAAGTGCCCTCTAGTAGCTGTCGAGGAGGAGTTAACCCTGCAAGGTAATTATTGCAGTTTATTGAAAACTGCAATAATTACACTTGCAGGGTTAAGGGTAGTGGGAGTTGGCACCCAGACCACTCCAATGGGCAGAAGTGGTCTGGGTGCCTGGAGTGTCCCTTTAATTTCATTTGCAATTGCTGACCATACTGCAGAGTTTGAGCTACCAATATAGCGTCGGCTCTGCTGCAATCATAGCAGCGGCACGGGTCAGTGGGAAAATCTATAGATCTCTCTGCCCTGGCCTGCACTTCTCGTAGTACGGGTCTGCACCTCCAGCTGAGTTCAGATGCTCACTCCAGATCAAAGACCGAAGAGAGCACAGACACACTGTTCCCCACACACAGCCACCCGTCAATCTCCACCCCACACAGAGTAACCCCCTCAACATGGACACCATCTCCAAAACACACACAGTCACTTCCACCAACCACACACCATTGTGGCAAAACTAAGGGCAGCAGTGCCCTGGGCGCCACATGAAGAGTCATAAAAAGGAAATTTGTGCTGATCAGAATAGGAGGTGGATCAGCAATAGCTGCAGAGGCAGATTCTTCAGCTATTGTAAGGCATGGTCTTAGCAACTAAGAACTAATGAAAAAAAAATATTAAATGCATACATTTCTTCAAATTTCATAAAGAAAAAAATGCATTTCTAGTGTCTTCCACAGTTAGCAGGTTTACTTCACATCCTTTTATGCTCTAGTGGGGTGGTGGATCAGTGAACGCAGGTCTGTAATGTTGCCCTACTGTAATTGAGCCCTGTTCTTTATAAACCATGTGCAAAAGGTTTCACACGATACTGAGCAGTACAGACTGATTAGAGTGTCCCTTTAAGAGCATTAAAGTTGAGTGCAATAAATGATGGAAGTTCTTATAAAATGATAAATCGTGAGGGATTTCCACGCAGTATACAGCACTCAGACTGAAACCAGCCTTGGTACAGGGAACTCCTGGCATCTCGGTTTTTCGATTATAAATGTACCCTGGTGATAAGGGCTTCTACAATGTCCGTCTTCAATGTATCCACTGTCACAGCTCTCATGCTCAATGTACAGCCATGTGTCGGTCCCAATGTGTATTATGATTTCATTGAGTGGCAACGCTCACTCCTCCCAGTAAGTCAGGGTCACATCCCATGGACCCAATCACACTGCACTCATACGGCCCTCCCTTCCTGTAAATGCTACCAATGAGCGAGCTCTCCATGCTGGAGAGAGTGCCAGGCAACGGCGAGGCCTAAGAGACTGCTCTAAAAGAAACCATACCAGCTGGGGACATTGTGAGAACGTCTGGAAAGAAGACTACAGTATAGTCAGATCTCCCGGCGCTCGCAGGGAGCGCTGCTCTACTCAGCAGAGAGTGTCACACGGAGCCCTGACTAGAGTGCCTTTTCCTGAATACCGAGACCCCTCCAAGAGACGCCCATGGACTGCTACCGGATCTGTAACGTGTAGACTCTTCCAGTGACGGGATGCATACTATAGAACGTTGGCATTCGTGGTAAGAGAACGTCGCGGTGATGTGAGCTGATTGTGTAACCCTGTGATCTCTGACATCTGTATCCCCCCACTTCCTCTGTCCCAATCACTGGGCAATCCTGGCCTTCCTGAATTTAAAGCTACACTGTTTACCCACATGGGTTGTTCACACGTTGTGTGCTGCGTTCATCCTCCAGAGCCTCTCAATCTTCCCTCCATCCAGTCAGTGTTGATTTCTGATTTATTCCTGCCCCTCCCTCCTATTTTTTTTTTCTTCTCTAACCCCAGCCCCTTCTCATATGTATTTATGTCCCACCCATCCTATGTAATTTCTTCAATTAGATCGTTGTCATATTTGTCTTACAGATTTGTTCCTACATGTTTTTCAAACTTTGTCCTGAAACTTGTTTCTCTCCAGGCATGCTCCTGCCTTGTGTCTGAATGCTAGTTTTACTTTCCCAGTTATTGGAAGGCCACACATTACGCTGTTTAAGGCAGACATGATCTATGCAACGACATGCTTGGCCAACACACATAAATACATGGTTTCACTATATACTACTGCAAACCTTTTAATATCTTCTTGGGTACCAGGAAAAGTCTTTGGTTAAAAAAGTATAAGTTAAACAATAATTCTTCTCGTTCTCATTCTAGATCACTAGAAGTGCAGATTCTATTTTCAAAAGTTAATTCTAGTCCCAACTACATTCTGATTTGGAAAAGTAATTGGTTTTATTTAAAACAAAGGTAAATAATGCCAATAATACACAATAAACTAGTAGTGCAGTTTGATGCATGTAAGTTTTGATTGATTAGTAAGGATGTTTATATTAAAAGGACACTAAGCACTAAAACCACAAATGTAGTGGTTTTTGTGCATTAATTGTTTTTCATCTTCTCCATCTGCACACCCAAATTTATACATCCCAAGATCCCATGTTTTTGAACTCAAATCTTTCTTCTTTTTATTCCATAATAAAAGAGCAGACAATTGACAATTTGTGTCTGAGCATTTAGCAAAGTTTCAAAACAGTAGAGCAGTAAATTAGCCTGAGTAAAGAAAATACTTTTTACAAAAACAAACAAACAAACAAAACCCCGTAGGCGTCAAAACAGCTTTAGCTCAATGAAGCAGTTATGGTGCATAGCATAAATCATACCCATGCAGTTTCACTGCTCAGTTCTTTGTCACTTAGGAGTTCAATCACTTTGCTGATGTAGCCCTAGTCACATTTCCCTGAAAGTGACTTGCACAGTCTTCTTAAACATTTCCTGTAAAGATAGCTCTAATGGTTTAACTAACTTTACTGCACATTCTGTTTAATTTAGAATTCTCTCCTGCTCTGTTAATATATTCTAGACCCTGCATGAGCCTTCTGTGTGTGTTTAAAGTTCAGTTTACAGAGCAGGAGATAAAAACGTTTAAAGTAAGTTACATCTGATTGAAAATGATACCATTTTTTTTTTTTTTTTTTTTTTTCATACAGGCTGTGTGAGTCACAGATAGTGAAGGTGTGGCTAGGGCTGCATAAACAGAAACAAAAGTGATTTAACTCCAAAATGGCAGAATATTGAGTAGAGAGACTGCATGTACATGATCTATGCACAAAATCTGCTTTATGGACCACTATAGGCACCCAGACCACTTCAGCTCAATGAAGTGGTCTGGGTGCCAGGCCCATCTTGGGTTAACCCTGCAGCTGTAAACATAGCAGTTTCAGAAAAACTGCTATGTTTACAATAGGGTTAATCCAGCCTCTAGTGGCTGTCTCATTGACAGTCACAAGAGGCGCTTCCGCGCTTCTCACTGTCATTTTCACAGTGAGAAGACGCTGCCGTCCATAGGAAAGCATTGAGAAATGCTTTCCTATGGACTGATTGAATGCGCGCTCGGCTCTTGCTGCGCATGCCATTCGGTGGATGACGTCGGCAGAGAGAGGAAAGTTCCCCAGCGCCGAGGGAGCTTGGTGCTGGAGAAAGGTAAGAGTTTAACCCCTTCCTCCCCCTTCAGCCCAGCTGTAGTGGACCCTAAGGGTGGGGTTTGTTTTCCTGGCACTTTAGTGGTCCTTTAATTAAGCTCAAGTTGTTATGATGCCTATTGTATCTATTTAAGCTGCATTTGTATTTTCCCTCACTTGACATCCATGCCAGCTAATTTGAGATGAGACTATTTATAAGAATCACATTTCATTGTAAAATAAAATGCTTTGTTTGTTTAGATCTGCTAAAACATATGAATGCTCAAAGAGGTCATGTATTTTTAAGATTCTTTTCTGACTTGTTGATAACCATACTGAAACACTACTACAAATACCTGGCCTTTCTGGACTTCCTTAAAAATAAGCATGCATTACAAATTTCTATTACAGTCAAAAATATATATTTTTTTTCTCTCTCTCTCTTGTGTTTTTTTTTGTTTTGTTTTTTAACAGCTCGAAATCTGAAAATTATCTGTAACAAAGATAAATGAAGAAATGCAAAAAAAATTATATTTCAAGGTAAGACTGTATTCCTATTACACTGCATATCATTTATAATGTAATTTGTTTTATTGCCACCCTTTATTAATATTGTTATACAGAAATCTATCCATAAGTGCCTCCTGAAGTTGTAGTGATAATGGCCATCACTGTAAAAAATAAATAAAATCAACACCCCCCTTAAACCGTATGTAGATACCAGGTAAGGTTAAAAATAGCTGCATTCCTTCTATTGGCAGTTAGAAAGCTGATTTGTCCCACACAGTGACTTGCTCCAGGATTGCGCTATAAACATGCACTTTTTGTCCTTTTTTCCAATAAATCTGCTGCACAATTAATGCTTGAGTGCCTGGAGTACAATTTTTTTGTTTGCACTATAAACATGACATGGTGGGGAAAATTTATCAAAGTGTTCTGTCCTAAAAAAATGTTGTTAAATGTGAGGAGTCAACAATGGAATGTGCATAGTGATTGCCCCTTTTTTAGTACTTAAGACAAAATTTTAGAAAACGTTTGCCTCAAGCTAATAAGTTTTATCGGCTCCTGAAAAGCCTTTGGATCGATTTGCTAGCTTTCCACTTTTATATTTGGCTGGGAACCAGCCTCCTTCAGAATTACACTGCAAGTGTAATTCTGAAAACTGCCAGTACATTGTGGCAGCATACCTTTATATACTGTGTTTAATAGTCAAATCAATTTCTAATAACAAAATTTGATATTGGCAATGGGTTACCTTGAGGTTAGGGGTAGGGTAGGGTTACACTTAGTGTTGGGATAGGGTTCGGTTAAAGGACCACTCTAGGCACCCAGACCACTTCAGCTTAATGAAGTGGTCTGGGTGCCAGGTCCAGCTAGGGTTAACCCATTCTTTCATAAACATAGCAGTTTCAGAGAAACTGCTATGTTTATGAATGGGTTAAGCCTTCCTCCTATTCCCTCTAGTGGCTGTCTCATTGACAGCCACTAGAGGCGCTTGCGTGCTTCTCACTGTGATTTTCACAGTGAGAGCACGCAAGCGTCCATAGGAAAGCATTGTAAATGCTTTCCTATGCGACGGGCTGAATGCGCGCGCAGCTCTTGCCGCGCGTGCGCATTCAGCCCAGGAGGAGGAGGAGAGCTCTCCGCCCAGCGCTGGAAAAAGGTAAGTTTTTAACCCTTTCCCCCTTCCAGATCCGGGCGGGAGGGGGTCCCTGAGGCTGGGGGCACCCTCAGGGCACTATAGTGCCAGGAAAACGAGTATGTTTTCCTGGCACTATAGTGGTCCTTTAAGGGTTAATGCTGGGTATGGCTTAATGCTGTTGAAGGGTTAAAGTTAAGGGTATGTTTGGTATAGCGTCTGTGTTGAGGTTGGTATAAGGTTAGCATTAACTATCAAAAATTAATTTAGATTATAAACATATTGGGAATTTAATAACCAGGACTGATATATAAATGTATTTTTAGTTCTTTTTAATTAGTTTTATTTCTTTTTTTTTAAATTTTATTGACATGTTAGGTATACGTATAGGATATTAAATGTACGCCCTTTCTGTCCTTTAAAAAACAACAACTATATAATATATACCTGGCACTTGAAGAGAAACCCTTACATTATGATGGAATAAAAATCTAGCTTAAAATCTGTTTTTTGTTTTTTTTTGTTCTAAACTTGCACAATTTCCTGCGTTAATTATAATATGCTACTATCTATTATAACATATTCCCTCAAAAAGTCTCGAGAGAAGTAAGACTTACCTGTTGGAGTGCTCATTATTCGCAGAGACATTGCAGGGTGAAGATGGATCTACTTTTATATTGTGGTGCTTGTTTGTTCTTTTGCTAATCAACTGTTTTTTGGGGAAATAAAACTCCTAATGGCAAGTACCATCTCCTCTGAAAAACAGCTTTCCAAACGTGCAGATGTCTTGTCTGCTGCCTGTGCAAGCCCTCCTCTTCTAAACCCACCTGGATTTTCTGTGACTGTCGAATCACAGATTTACCAATGCAGCTCCATGAGAAGTCTTTGTAAGGCAGATGCTCTGGGCAATTGCTGCCTCTTGAGTGCAGTGCAAATAAGCTAACCAAACCAGGAAGTAACAGAACCTGTTGTCAGCTTGAAAAGCCAAGAGGGTGTAACCAGTATAATTAATAAAAGTGTCAATTTCTATTAAAATCTGCTCTGTTTGCAAAATGAAAAAAAAATAGAACACACTCTTCACACAATGATTTGCAGCAAGCTAACATGCTTTAGGGGTCTGTAATGTACCTTTTAAGTCTATTTGTCTACTGTAAAAGTAGTAGAGAATCTATTTGCCTCTATAAATATGATAATGTAACTTCATGAATTGGTGATTGATCCCTATTTAACTCCCTCAAGCACTTCCATTTTAGCCCACTGGTTGGCTTCAATGATGGATAAGTATGATACAAGATAAAAAAGTGTGTGGGGTTATTCAATGAACAGTGAGTTGTGATGAATTGACAATATACAACATTGAGGCCAAGATTGCTTACACAATCTTATTTGTTTTTGTTTTAAACATAATTGAGACACTTTAAGTTGGAGTTTATGCCTTCATTTGGACCAGAAGCAGATGCGCGGAAGGTTTAACTTACCGTATTTTCCGGCGTATAAGACGACTGGGCGTATAAGACGACCCCCAACTTTTCCAGTTAAAATATAGAGTTTGGGATATACTCACCGTATAAGACTACCCCTCTTCCAATGCACACCAAATAAAAATTAGCCATGATGTACAGTGAGCAGACAGAGCTACACAGCAAGACATTAAATAATGATAATCTGAAATAGCATTTAAAGCCCTGGTATGTGCCAGGCTGTTTAGGTATATAATCCATGCCTGCTGGTCTAGCACACAGGAGGCTAATTGCGATATATTCTTTTTACTCCCCCCTCCATTCTTTTTAATGCCCCCTTTTTACCCCCCCCATTCTTTTTACTCCCCCTCTCCCCCCCCAATCCTCCCTACATTCTTCTCACCTCCCCTTCCCTGTGCATAGTGGGTGGCCGAGCTCCTCTTCGTCCTGTCAGTCCGGCCGGGTACCGCGCGGTACAGGAGATACCCGGCGTATAAGACGACCCCCCACTTTGGAGAAGATTTTCCAGTGTTAAAAAGTCATCTTATCCGCCAGAAAATACAGTGATTAACCCAAGTTTTTTTGTTTTCTCTATAACAAGATTACAGTGCTCTGGTAGGTACTGCAGAGCTGTACAATATTTGGCTAACCTTTGCATCTTGTTCAAACTCTCTGCTTAGTAAATAAAGCCTAGAGTGATAACCAGGTTTGAGATTTATTATATTCTTTTACAAAGTGTAGCAGTAGCTGCCATTTGATATCTAACCCTGTTTCATTCCTGTGTATGTTGCTTGTAAAGTCAACCTTTTGGCTTATTTGTGTTCATTTTTCTTTTCGCATTTAAAAAGGCTAAAGTTACAGGATTGCACGTTTCAGTGAAATTCATCCACTAAATGGGTGGATGTCAGAGTTAGAGATCTAAAGGCTATGTGGGCATAGTTGGTATACATAAATGATACATTTTGAGTCTCCTTCCTCCATATGTCTATGCATGTGGACATCTATCCCATCTGTGTGTTTATCCTGTCTTTGCAAAAAGTATTGATCTGTGTGAAACCAATAGTCAGAAGATGAGTAGGGGTTGGGGTGAAGAGATGAGTCTGTGTTAGTCTCCCAGAGGAGGTCAAATCCTAAAGTCTGTTCATCTAACATAATAGGCAAAAAGACAAAAGGACCCTGACAGTCTTGACTGGGTGGACATAATAGAGGTGGAGTTAACCTTTTGTTCTCCCATTAAAGAGATGGGGGAGGATATACAAGGGCAACACTCCCTGTGGTGTGTTTTCCTTTGCCTGCTCTGTGACTCCCTTCCCCCAAACAAAACATGCAGGGGAACCTGCTTCTTTTTTTTTTTTTATTTCTTTTTTCAACAGAAAATGTTGCTTAATGTAAACTAGGGCTCTGTTAGCAAAAGCAAGTAAGAATTCATATAAACTAAGAAAATAAAAATATAAGAGGGACAAATGACAAAATAAAAAAAAACATTTTTATGCATGTGCATTGTAACTAAGAGCCACTATTGCTGAACTTTGTTTACAGTGCTAGAGCAGCCAGTGTCAGCGCTTTGCACATACAGTACTGGGGATAATTTCATTAAAATGACACATGCATTAGGTGATCAGTAGTGTACAACATGTGGATATCCTACAGTGTTGTTTAATTGTGGCTTAGTATTTCCTATCAGAAAGACACCACTCCATCAAGCACATATTACATTTCAAAGACCAATAATATTTTGTGTTTATTTTGCCCTCTAGTGGTATAATAATGATAATGTATTTGAACACAAAATTAAACCTATGTATTATTGTCCTATGCACAGGCTAATTATTATTATTTATATAGTGCCAGCAAATTCCGTAGCGCTGTACAATGGGTGGACTAACAGACACGTAATTGTAACCAGACAAATGGACATATCGGAACAGAGGGGTTGAGGGCCATGCTCAATGAGCTTACATGCTAGAGGGAGTGGGGTATATTAGTTACACATAGAGTATAAGTAGGAGTAATGAAATAGGTTGCCAGAAAAGTATTCACTGAGAACTTATTTTTGACAGTTGCAGGAGAGGGTTCAATGGGGGGAGGGGAAGAATGGAAATCCGCTAACCATCAAATATGTATGTATGTATAAGATTTTATTTTATTTACAGGTATTTAGTTTTATTGCTCCCTCTCAGTATTTTTAGGGTAAGTGGGGTAGGTAGGTCTTTAATAGATCCCCCCCTCCTGCCTTATTGTCATTTAGGGCCCCCAACTGCCGCTCATGGGTTGAGGGGATCCTATGTCCCCTATTTAGTTGAATAGGACACAGTGTCCCTCCGCTAGTTATTTTAATAGGTGCCCCACCATGGAACACTTTTTATTGTAAAGGGGGGGGGGGGGGTCTTTTTAATTTTTTTAATATAGCGGTAAGCAGCCGCTGGCTGCTTACTGTTTAGTAGACGTGCCCCTACTTGTGGTATAACGAGTAGGGGCAGAAGGGAGATTTTAATCTCCCTTAATTATTAATACTAAGTAATCTTTACTTGGTGTTAGTAAATTAGGCTGAAAGACCAGGGAGAATTAGGAAACTACACTGAACAAAATTATAAACGCAACACTTTTGTTTTTGCCCCCATTTTTCATGAGCTGAACTCAAAGACTTTTTTCTATGTACACAAAAGGCCTATTTCTCTCAAATATTGTTCACATATCTTTCTGAATCAGTGTTAGTGAGCACTTCTCCTTTGCTGAGATAATCCATCCACTTTTACAGAAGTGGCATATCAAGATGCTGATTAGACAACATGATTATTGCAAAGGTGTGCCTTAGGCTGACCACAATAAAAGGACACTCTAACATGTGCAGGTTTATCCCACAGCATAATGCCACAGATGGTCACAAGTTTTGAGGGCGCGTGCAATTGGCATACTGACTGCAGGAATGTCATCCAGAGCTGTTGCCCGTGAATTTTGAAAAATGGGGGCAAAAACAAAAGTGTTGCATTTATAATTTTGTTCAGTGTAGTTTCCTACTAGGGAGAATTAGGGAGCTATTTACTAAGCGGCTACAAGATGCAGCCGCGGCACGAACGAATAGGATCGGAATTTCATTTGAATGAAATGCTGATCCGAACACTAAGTACCGAATTGCATCCTAACACGAAAAGATAAACTGTTCTCATTCTGTTAGGACGAAATTTGGTAGTATCACCGGCTTCCTGTCTATGTGACAGGACGTTCGGGAATACTGAAGGGAGGCACCGCGAGATCAGAGAGTAAAGGGTGAGTATTGTGAGAAAATGTATTTGACCCACAGAAAGTGGGTCAGAGCAGGTCAAGGATAGGTAAAAATACATAAGACAAAGTAGTCACTACTTTGTCTTATGTTTTAAAGAAAAGAAGAACAGATCCTGAGAGAGGAAGCGATTGGGACAAGGTAAGTTCGGTATGATGGTGCTTCTTTAAAATGTTTTAAACTGACATAAATGTGTGAACAGTACTGTTAATTGAAAACATTGAAACTTGTATAATTGTATCATGTACAGGAAATGTTTTCTGTGGAAAAACTCAATAAAATATGATTTACCAAAAAATAGAATAACATGGAGAGTGAGGGAGGGATCAATAATAACAGAAACTCACACACCATCCCTAAGTTAAACTGTTCTGTTTTTTCTGCACATTACGGCGCAGCCAAGAAAAGGGCAAAACATATCTGAAATATATGAAAAGCAATCTTAAAGGGAATGCAATCTGATTTGAAAAGCTGTTTCACTTTACTTTCTTTTTGAAACTTTATTATTTAAGAAAGATGTCTTGTGAAAATTGGAGGCGTGGGTAAGGGGAGACTTATACAAAAGATGTTAATGTGGAAGAAAAATACAGCGTGAATATGAGGCCAAAACGTATTAAACATTTAATTGTTTGGATAAAAGATTAATTTGCACGAATAAATCGGCTGATAATGTTCTGATTGTGACAGACAGAACTCATCTAGTCTATATAAAATATTTTGAATACCAATCACAAACTTTTTTTTTTTTTTGTCTCTGCAGATGATCCAGTGATTCTGGAAAGGGACAAGTTTCCCCTCCTTGAAAACTGTGGTCTCAAGTTCTCTTGGTACCGTGGATTGCTTTCTCTGTAAAAGTATACGGATTAAAGTGAATCATTCCCAAAAGTTGAAAATGTCTCCAACAACCACCAAGGATACAGGCATGTGCCCTGGAGGCACTTCGTTCCTTGTCTGCCTTCCACCTATTTCTGATAACATACAGCTGATCTGGACTCAGGCAGAGTTGACCAATGAATTAGATGATCACCCAGAGCTACTGCACACCTTTAGTTACTTCCCTTATCCCACTATGCCAGAAATTGCTTTACTCTGCTTGCGTTGTGGGCTACAGATGGAAAAGGTAAAGACTTGGTTTATGGTACAGAGGATCCGCTGTGGTATTAGCTGGTCATCAGAAGAGATTGAAGAGACACGCTCACGTCTCGTGTACAGTCAGGACCAGCTACACTTCAAACCTCTTGTTGCCATGGCAAAAAAATATATTTTTCAGAGCCCAGAGAAACCAGCAGCATGTGTTTCAACAGCTGAATCAAGGGAACAAGTCAACTCTGCTTTACGTTCACAAACCACATGTGATGCTCCGCCGGAGGCCAAGAAGATGAGAATGGACTATCCTACATTAGAGGTAGAGAAATCTAGGGTTAATATGTTTAACACAGAACGTAAAATTCCTAGCCCATCTAGAATCAATGATCATTCAGACACTTATGGACAGCATGTACCAGATTTATCTATTGGTGCAGACTCTCAATCGGAACTGAGGAGCACATCAAGAATTCCTGTTGCTGGTCACATTTTTGGAGTTAATGATACACAAGCTAGCCCAGCTACAGCAAGCTACCTATCTGATGAGGAACACTGCAAGAGAATGGAGAAACCATCTTGCACTACAGATGGTCTCATGTCAGCTCAAGGTTATGGATACCAAGAGCAAAACAGTGGAGGTTCAAAACGTCAGCGAAAGACCAAAGAACAGCTAGCAATTCTCAAATCATTTTTCTTAAAGTGCCAGTGGGCATGCCGTGAAGACTACAAAATGCTTGAGGAGATCAGTGGCCTTCCAAGGTCCGATATTATCCAGTGGTTTGGAGATACCCGTTATGCACTCAAACATGGACAGCTCAAGTGGTTCCGGGACAATGCTCAGGGGCGGCCCAGCTGGCTGGATGAACCTCAGCATCTAGTTACAAATGGAAAACCAGTTGACCCAAAACTTTCAGGAAGCCCGGTTTCGGGAAATGTAACACCAGTGGCTGATTTCAAAGACATAAAACTGTCCATTCAGCCCACAGGAGCTGTACCAATACAGGCACCGGCAGTTCAGGGTGGATATATCTCCAATAAATCTTCAGATTCAGTCACAGAAAAGGCTCCTGATAACATGGTTATTACATTGATATCTTCTTCAGGGACAGTGCACTCAGTCATGCAGCCTGGACAAGACATGCCAGGCACAATTCCTCCTTTTACAGACGGTTCAAGGACAGAAGGGCAAATTATTCCACCTGATCTGCAGACAACAGCAAAGACATCTTCTCCTACCCCATCTCCCATGCCAGCTACTTTCTCTCAGGTGGACTATGGTGTTTTGGAAAGATACTGGTCAGTTCACCACCACATCAAGGAAGAGGATTGCCAGTCATTGGCTGCAGAATCTGGGTTAAGTCGTGAGCAAGTGCTAGATTGGTTTTGTCGTAAAAGTGAACCAGCTGAAGTGGAGCTTTGCCTGGAAGAGGAAGGGGAAGAAGAAGAGGAGGATGAGGAGGGGGAGGAGGAGGAGGAGGAGGAAGAAGAAGAAGACGAAGACATGATAGAGGATTATGATAAACTAGAGGTAGAAGAGGAAGATGAGTATGATGTAGTTATCCAGGATTAGTTCATCTTTACAGATTCACCTTAAGCACCATAACCACCACAGCTCATTGTATTGATTATGGTGCTAGGAGACCAAAATGGTTTAACAGAAAACAGGGGAAAGACTCCTAGCACCTTTCCCACGACAATATCCTGTTGTGGTTAAGGTGCTTAGAGTGTGCCTTTTACTTATCTCAATATATTTTTATATATACAGTGCCACAGTAGAAGTTGTTTGGTAAGTGCAAATAATTACTTCCTATGCATAGGATATTTTTTAGTAAAACCATAAAATAAAAAAGGCAAAAGGAAATATGCCTTAAATGTAGTGTTTACTACTTGTGATAATAATAAGATTCTGCTTTATTTCTACCAAAATTACAGTTTAAGTCATGCATCTGATATAACTGAAATTCTCACAGAGGCTGTTCATCATTTCATGTGAAATGCACATTGAAATTAGCAAAGTAAGGTAAATGCTTATTTTATCAGTAAAGTAAACAGCCAAGAAGATCGCATCCCTTTCTGGAGAAATAATTTTACATGCAGGTGTGATAAACATTTACAATGATGTCACACAAATGTTAAAAAAGCAATGTTGCCACGGTTAATGCTGCAGATATTACTATCCCCCCCATAAATCGGCTGTATCCTAGACAATTACTGGTTGAGGTTTCAAATTTGAGTAGACATGGTTTATTGATGGCATCAGTGAAATGTGAGTACTAATTAATTCATACAAGCAAATTAATGCTGTAAAATACATGTAGATGCACTGCAGAACCTTAAATTAACAAATTATTTCTAGCAAGGCCGCTCAGGCACTCTTCCTTTTGAGGTTGATAAAATAGTACTATCAAAAGTGTGTATTATAAAAACCGTGTAAACTGCAATTTTGCAGCTTAAAGTAGCATTCTGAGCAGCCTGACCACTACAGCCTGCTGGCTGTAGTGATTATGGTGCTTAGATTTATCCTTTAAATATTTTGGAAGGACTTTAGAATTGCTTAGTACCAATGATTTTCATTGCAGTTTCAAAAACCACAAGGCCTAAATAGGACAGAAGATCCTATTCTGTAACACATGCACGACAACATAGTAGGAGGGTCCCAATTACCTCTAAATTAGTAAATTACCAATATTAAACGGAACTTAGTTTCAGTTGTGAACCAACCGGGATATTTGTTTATTTGAAAAATTATGCTACAACAATTAAAAAACAAACACAGATCTGTATAGTACACGAATTCCTCTTTCTGTATTCTGGATTGAATGTGTTTTACATCTGGTACATTCATAAGAATGTCACGTTTCAATATATCTTTTATTGACCTATATTACTTGACTTTTTTTGAAGAATGAAGCTACAGCTATAATTTCTCGCCACAAAACTCCAGGTGACTTCTATCTTCCATATCATTGCATTTAAAATTATTATTATTATTTTTTTTTTTTTTTGTTACACCATGCCCAACTTTAAAGTAAGTACCTTAGTTTCCAACCTGTGGCAGGGCTTATATACTCAAGCCCAGGAATGGTACAGATGTCTAAACGACTCAGACTGCTTGTGATATTGTTAAACCTATGGATGGGCAATCTTGGGCAGATGAGCAGCAGTGGACTTCGTCGTCCATTTCAACCAAAATCTTATCGATCTATAAAACAGTCATAGCATACACTAGCAAACATTATCTGATCCAACTTCCTTGTATTTTGCTTTTGTAATATTACTTCCTATTTGTCATTCAGACTGTTTTTATGTTTAATTTATATTAGATTAGTAAATGAAAGTTTATGGAAATGTAAATTGGGTTCCTTATGTACAGATTATGCTAAAGTTCAATATATTTGTTTTGGATTTGTATGTGAATGCTTATTTTGCAGCATTGTCTTAGACAGTGGAATATAACCACTTTTTATAAAAGAACACTTTGCTGTCACTATTTTAAATGGACACAACTTCATAAAGTACAAAAGCTATGTATTTGTATATAAAACCGTGCACGCAGGGGTGTGGATTTTTTTTTCTACTTGTAAAAGGGACTAAAGTGGTAGTCCAAGCTATTTGTCTGTCATACCAGTCTACCTGTCTCGATGCAAAAAACAATTTCAGATTGTGGCTGTTGCTTCACTAAACTAAGAATTCTCATGAATGAAATCCTAATGGAAAAACTGAGGAGGAAATTGCTTATCTGGAAAAAATTGTATAGTCTCAAATCCTGCCACCCCCTCCCATTTGGACTTTTGTGAATAACCCTGTGCCCTCCTGTAGGCTCTTCCTATGTTGTCCTTCCGATAGTGTAATGTGTGTTGGCACTGTGTACGGATGTTTTGTGTGTTGCCAGTTATTTGTGGACCAATGAGCCAAAAAGGTATTTTAGAGACAAGCCATTTACCATGTAGTCACTGATAGCGAATCTATGCCACATTGAGGTCTCTCTGCTGGCACACCAAAGGTTTGCGATGTCTCATGTACTCAGGGCTAGCGCTCCATCCGCTTGGCGCAGACCGTATTAATTCCTACCTTGCGGTTTCAGTGCTCAGTGAGAGGGAACCAGTGTGCTGCCACTTGGATTCCCAACATGTACTCTAACTGAGCACTGGACTGAAAGGAGAGGTTGATATTGTCTACACCAGACGGAGTGGCTAAACATGCTGGTCAACCAGAGATTTACCACTACACCCCACTGGACCACAAGGGAGTCATTACCTCCCACTGGAACAACCAGGTATTTATTATTAACCCCCATTAAACCATTTTGGAAAAATAGTCTCGTTTCTATTTTAAAAATTGTATTAATGCAGTTAAATTAAAATAACCACTCCGCTCATATATCATAAATTGCTTTACTTCTGTTTTCATGTTTAACGCTTTAGCTTGCTGAAATGCTTTATGCGCAAAGTGTGTATCCTCTTTTTTTCTATGTTAGAAAAAGTGCAGATTTCAATAGAAATTGGCACATTTATAATTTAACCTTGTTACACCTCCTTATTGTCAATCCGATAACGTGTCCTGTTACTTCATGTTTTTTTAGCTCGATGAAGCTCAACTCAAAAGGCAGGTAATTGCACACAGCCTTGCTGTTCTTTGAGCTGAATTGGAAAGTCTGTGATTGGACATCCACAGAAAGACTGGGCTGGGAAAGAAGTTGTGAAAAATGCAGCAAAACTTGACTGCATTCAATTTGGGTATATCTACTAAGTTTTTAATTTAAAAAAATGTGGATTTGATTTGCAATTTGGGTACTTGGACTCCTAAAGTTTCACCATCACTAATCTAGACTTACATTGCAGGACAGCAACTACAAAGTCCCGAGATCATCAAATATGCAGATACTCTCATTGATGTCTCATAATGAATATATTTCCTAGCATTCTAAAATTGTTTGTCTGTCTGTCATGTGTGTTGGTGTGGTGTTTGTTAGCTGTGTGTTGATGTGGTGTGTGCGTGTGTGTGCTGCCCCCCTTCCTCTATGTTGAAAGCTTAGCAGGAGGGTGCAAAACAGAATGCTCACATCCACACACATTGTGTGCTACGGTCCCTGGTAGTCAATTGGGAGTTAAAGTTCCTGGTGGTCAAGTGTTGGGAGCATTTGGTCTTCCCTTACGACAGGTGCAGACCACAGTAATCACTCCCTTGTGGTCCAGCATTCAGTAAGAGTACAGCCACCCACTTCCCAGCCTGCTCTCTGATTCTTTAGTACCAGACTGCAATGGAGCTTTTACTGTTATCTCCCCCCTTCACACCAAGGTGCAGACCACATGCTCTTTGCATCAGACCAAGCAATCCAGTTTCATTTCCAAACGTGGCTGCATGTCCCAGGTGTCAGGCGATAAAAATTCCACACCCCTGGTAAGTAGCCATCAACATAAAGTATACACAACAAAGGCATCTGTATCTATTACATTCAACTTACATTATTTTCAGTTGTGTAAACTGATACTGTACCAGTGTATTCAGGAAATCTAGTTTATTATATATTTCTTGTCAAAAGGAACCTATTTTATTTTTATAATATATTTTTAATAAAACCATCTTTTGTCAGACTGCTTTTTTCATACTCCTCTAGAGGTCACTAGATCACCATCATATTTCTTTTCCAATATTACATTGGGGAAGTAACGCACAGCCGAATACTTGCAGGGTTATTTACTAAAGTTCAAATAACCCTATTGCAAATGGGGCAAAAGTATTTGCTACAGGATGGTGCCATTGTCTGCAAAATCCAGACATTTGTCACAATATGTAACAATGTTGAATGGTCGGAGCAGACTCAAAATTAACCTGGATTTGACCAGATCAGAAGATAGACTGCTGAAATCTTTAGCCTGAACGAATTGCCAGCTGGCAGCACAAGCAGCCAGTGGGCAAATCGTAAATAAAAATCTCAGCAGTATGTTGATTAATCATGCTGCTAGGCAGCCACCATATTAATTAGTAAAACCCCAAAACCTCTGAAAATATCTGATTCCGATCCGGTCCCCTACCAGAGATATTCAACTCAAAACTGAGGAGAATTGTTAATAAAGTTGCACGTTATTGTAACCATAGAAAATAAATTGGAGAAGTCGATTAAGTAAACTTAATCTAAAAAAAAAACATTTTGAACCAAGCTTGAACCCTTCTTATTATAAATTGACCCAAATGTGAAACAATCTGGAGTATTACATTAAAGGACCACTCTAGGCACCCAGACCACTTCAGCTTAATGAAGTGGTCTGGGTGCCTGGTCCAGCTAGGGTTAACCCATTTTTTCATAAACATAGCAGTTTCAGAGAAACTGCTATGTTTATGAATGGGTTAAGCCTTCCCCAATTCCCTCTAGTGGCTGTCTCATTGACAGCCACTAGAGGCGCTTGCGTGCTTCTCACTGTGATTTTCACAGTGAGAGCATGCCAGCGTCCATAGGAAAGCATTATGAATGCTTTCCTATGTGACCGGCTGAATGCGCGCGCAGCTCTTGCCGCGCGTGCGCATTCAGCCGACGGGGAGGAGAGAAGGAGGATCGGAGGAGGAGAGCTCCCTGCCCAGCGCTGGAAAAAGGTAAGTTTTAACCCCTTTCCAGAGCCGGGCGGGAGGGGGACCCTGAGGGTGGGGGCACCCTCGGCACTATAGTGCCAGGAAAACGAGTATGTTTTCCTGGCACTACAGTGGTCCTTTAAGACTTAATTTCTAACCCTAAGGAACACGAATGTGCAAAATGTTTATATGTACTTCTTTATTGTAATGTGCTCTAGAGATTAGTGTTTGGTTCACATACCTAGGACCATGTTGAGCTGAGATATTGAGGTTTCTGTAAACATCTGTGTAACCAAAATTTGCAATGCACTATGACACAAAGATGGCCTCTGTGGTTAAACCAATTGAAATAAAACAAAAAAAACTGGTAGTTTTGTAATACCAATACATAGAGATAATGAATTAAAAAAAGTTGGGAATTTTAAAAACGGTTAAGCGAGCTATGCTGGATCTCTTGAGATGGATTAACCCCAGACCAACTGCCTCCTGCTGATTTTTGTAGGTTTGATTGGATTGGACGAATTCTGTCCAGAATTAGATGTAGTAAATATGAGAAATGCCATTACGGTTGGAAATTGACCATCTTCACTAGATTTATCCATACAGACAAAATCCAGTTTTCAGGAACTAGCCCTGTTAGTTTCTTCTGAAACCCCATGTATTCTTACCACAACACTAATCATGAAATAAAATCGTGAAAAAAATTAAGAAAAACTGATATTTCATAATTTTGCTCATAATAACTTCTACATAACTAGTAAATAACTCAATATAAATCCAATTATTAGTCCTGATTTTGGAAAGGCCTCATTAATTTTTGGAAGCAATAAGACAAATATAGTAAAAGATTTACAGTTTATGGACTAAACGTTTGCCAAATTTGGCAAGCAACATATGACTTTCATACCAGTTGCAGACTCCATAATCACTGCACAAAAGTATATATTTGTAGAAAGTAAATCCTTCAATGTACTTAATATAAGGATATGAAATAGTTAACTGTTTTTGTTTTATATGCTTTAAAATAATGTTTGAAAAAATTATGCTGACCTTGGCAGATGTATTCTGTAACATGCTTTGAGAGGCCTCCCTTCTACAGGATGTATGACCTCGCTCGACCTCAGGATGTTCCTGTCTCGTCTTTATTCAAATGCTTATCTTTTAATGTCAGACAAGTATGTACTATTAACTACAAGGAAACGATAAATCTCGCTGCTTGCGTGACAAACTGTGTATAAATGCTAGCCCTGAAAATATACCTACTGAGAACTTGTTAAGCACTCTTTCGTGTCTGTGTCTTAATTTGCTAAACAAGAACTCCCGTGAATTGATCTGGTGACTCGAGAATTGAGGGGAGTTGAGTCCAGAACAGCATTAACCCTTTCAGCTTGGTGTTAGAAGTGGGATCAGCAAAGCCATTGGGTAAGTAGCCTTTTTGTGTCTTATTGACGCTGATTGTCTATGACCCCCTTTGGTTCAGTAAGTCTGTATCCAGTACAGTAAGGTGTAAGGACTTTAGTTATATTGAGACTGTAAATAGGTCTCAGGTTTTTACTGGACAGTTGGTCTAGTATAGGGTTCTTGGTAACCCAGGTTAGTATCTAAGATAGATACAGGGTATCTCAGGTAAATATAGGTTTTGAGACTATAAATGAGTCTTCGGTTTATTAAGACTGTAGGTGTTCTAGGCAACACGGTTTATAGATCTAGAATAACCCAAACTTCTTGTTCCTCTGGTCACCCTGTGTCTGCTTTGTGTTTATTTTGCTTGTTAAGTAGAGACACACTATTGGTAAGTAGGTAGTGTCTCTACCCTGAGCCAGAAATATGGGAAATAATCAGTCTATTTCTTACCCTTTACCCCACCCAGGGGAGTCATGTCTAAATTATGTTACTAGAATAGGAGCACAAGGAGGATTTCTTACAATCCCCTTTGTGTCAAATTTAGCAGGATGGACAGAGACTATGAAGTCATCTGATCCTTTTCCCAGGTGTGGGGCTAATGATGATTTCCATATGAATATGATTCGAGGATTGTGTTTGGGAAGTCATGGCCGTGGTATGGTCCTGATCCAGATTGGGATAAGGAATATATGAAAGCAGGAGGTGACAATTGGTTGCAGATAGCCCCTCATTGGTTTCCTTGTAGTGTAACAGGAAAGGTTTTAAAGGGAGCTAAGAAAGACCTGGCTAAGAGAAAGGGAACTGTTGACAGTAAAACCATCTGCTTTCCCTTAGAAGCCCCTCCTGAAAATCCATATCCACCACCAATTGTGCCCCCTACCCAGTCAGCCCCCGGCCATGCCCAACCACAACCCCCACCTCCCTATAAAGCAATGTATCCTGCTGTACCTAATGCCCCCTCAGATGATGATATAGAAGATATTTGTATTGCTGCAGCTGTTAATTCACAATCACAGCAATTACAGGAATCATCATCTACACCAGATTCTGATATAGAATATCCACCACCACCTCCCGGTACAATTAAATTAACAGTACAAACGGGAGTTAAACTTAAAAGTGGCAAGGTGATGATGATGTAGAGATGCCAGAATTAGAAGGTGCTGATCTTACTGCCCCGTTCATGACTGTTGGTAATCAGTTAATAATGAAACCCATTAACCCCGGAGTACTCAAGGACATTATTCAAGGTGCCCCAAACCCCCGTACTAATCCCTCTGCATGCCTAATTTATCTGAAAAGAATGTGCTTAGGACAGAACATGACACAGATAGACATACAGTTAATTATAAATGGAATATTAGGGTATGACTCAGATTCTGGTTGGGATTGGTCTAGGGTACCCTCTATCAGTGAGACAGACAACGGTACTGGAGTTGGAGAGGCTGGTAGTGATGGTGTTTATGAGCTTAGTACTTCAGCAGGATGTGCTAAAATGTGGGACGAGGTGGAAGCTGAAATATTAAGATTATGGAAGAATAAGCAGTCTATATCCACTGCTTTGGCATGTAAGCAAGGTGCAAAGGAAGAGATTGGTATTTTTGTAAAGAGATTTTACAAGTGTTGGAAGGATGAGGCAGGTTTGAAGTCTGGAGATGATATGGATCTCCTTAAAATACAGTCATGCCTTGGTAATATGTTGCCACAGTATTCTTTGCTTGTGAAACAGTTGATTTCAGACTGGGCCAATTTGGGTGGCTCAGATTTTCTTACTAAGGTTATAGAGAAGGAAAATGCAGGTTGTTTTGACTTAAGAAAAGATCCAGGAAGTAAGGTTGCTTATTATGCTCAGGGATTGCAACACTGTCCACCTACACAGGCCTGAGAGAGAGGATGGGATGAAGCACATAGAGCCCGTGGAAGGGGTGGTCAAAGATGGGCAAGGGGATGGAGACAGGGAAATCAGGGTTATAGGAGCAGGGGTAACCAAGGAGGAATAGACCGGAACACTTGTTTCAACTGTGGCCAGCATGGCCACTGGAGGAATGAGTGTCCACACCTCAGGAAACCCCAGCTGCCCCAACAACCCCACAATTCTCAAAATACACCACTGGCCAGCACTTCCCTCTCCCTCCTCGCTCCAGCAAACCCAAACTGCACTAGGGCCATTCACAGGTACCACTGACCAGCACACCCATCACATCCCATGGCCCCAATAGTGCTGCCTTGAAGGTGACACTCCAACTTTTCCACTTTTGTCCTCTACTAATGATGATCAGCCATTTTGCATTCTGGTCATAGAAGGTAGATCCTTGCCATTTTTGGTAGATACTGGAGCTACGTGTTCCAGTCTCTGTGACACCTATTATCAGGGGACAAGGGAAAAGTCTACACCTTCATTGGGTATTAATAGAGTGTCAACACCCACTTTTGTCACACCACCACTGTGTTTTCTGTCCTCTTAATAGTTCTTCTACCGTGCACCCTTTTCGTCTAATACCTAAATATCCTGTTAGTTTGCTGGGAAGGGATCTTCTAGGTATTCTGGGAGCTACCATTACTTGCACACCCTCTGGTGGTATTGATGTGTCTATGTTGTGTTCTGAAACTATTGATTTGTCTGATGTTCCTTCTTCTGTGTGGGCTTCATCTAAGCTAGATGTAGGATTTGTCAACTGCACCCCTTACAAAGCCAAACTAAAACCAGATGTAACTCCTATCTACCTTAAACAGTACTCCCTGTCAGAATCCAAGGTTGAGGGAGTTCGCCCCATGATCCAATCTTTTCTAGAGCAGGAAATACTAAAGCCAGTAGTCTCCCCGTATAATACACCTATTAATCCAGTTCCTAAAGGTAATGGTTATCGCTTAGTTCAGGACTTTAGAGCCCTGAATAGTTTAATTGTGCCCATTGACCCTGATGTGACATCCCTCATTACAGCCATTCCACATGATGCCACTTGCTTCACTGTCATTTATTTAAGTAATGCATTTTTTTCTATACCAATTGATCAAGCGACACAGCTACTTATGGCTTTTACTTTTGAAGGCTGTCAGCATACCTGGACACGCTTACCCCAAGGCTATGAGGATTCCCCAGCCGTTTATTCGCTGGTACTCCAACATACTCTAAAAACATGGACCCCCGGTCATGGTTCCGTCCTTTTGCAATATGTTGATGATTTGTTGTTATGTAGCCCTAGCTATGATGCAAGCACTGTGGATACTGTCAGTTTGCTCAAACACTTAGCAACTGTGGGTCACAAGGTTGCAAAACACAAAATGCAATTGTGTAAATCAAAGGTTGATTACTTAGGTTTTGTTCTGGCTTCAGGCACCAGACAATTGAGTACAAAACGTATTGAGGTCATTCAGAGGTTTCCTAAACCCACTACTCGGAAGGAGTTGCTCACCTTCCTCAGCATGATTAATTACTGCCGCCAATGGATCCCTGAATGCTCCCATTATGACTCAATCGTAAGGGAGGCTGTACGTTCTGACAGCCCTGAAAATGTCTGCTGGTCACTAGACATGCTAGCTGCGTATATTGCCCTCAAAGTTGATATTGTGCAAGCCCCGGCTTTAGGACTACCTGTTTATTGTAAACCATTTCATTTGTATGCTCGGTGTGGTGTATCACCAAACTCTATAAATTATTATGTACGCATACACATATAAACTCTGGTCCGTCTACTTTAACAAATATTTATTCAGAGACAAAACAACAACAACATACAAATAATGACACACAATCTAACTAACTATACCAACAACAACCTAACTAACAATAACAACTACATCTTATAAAATCCCACTCACAGTTCACCATGATAGAAATTAGGCCATGTCTGCTTAAAGGACTGCTCAGTAGCACAGCCAAGAAGGAACAGAGAGGAATGGAGATAGGGGGAAGTGGTTATCTCTTTCCTGACTAGTAAAGGTATTGAATTACCAATTAACATTTCAAAAGGGTAAAGCTTATCCCACTGTAAGAGCTTGGTCACATGATCCCTGGTCACCATATTAGTTTGATGACAGAATGTCACCACATTCCCTCACTTTTTTTTTCTCTTATGTTGAGCACATTTAAAAGTGAGAGAATATAGTCAAACAGGGGTTGCATCACCCCACATTCCCCCAATTTCAATTGTTTTCAGTTGTTCCGTTTTTAAATTAACCACTGCCCAAGTGGGTTGGTAAGAACCCTGGTAGTTGTTCATTAATATTATATGGTAATGTGTTCATGTGAAGTAGTAATATCTAGACGCAATCAACCCCATACAGTAATTATCACTAGTTTATGACACAATATGATGTTTAATTTCGCCTGGGACTGGAATCTGAAGACTGTGACTGATCTGTGTGCTTGATAGCTGTGATTTTAGAATGAACTCTCCTTGAATATTGTCTTTGCCAATCCATTACAAAGCTTGAGGTTTGTAGGTTTAATGACACATGCAAGTTCATGAGTGTAGGGTAAACTCTTTCTGTGACCACCTTGAAATGACACAAATTCCTGCTTCTTGCTGTTCCTTTACCCCCATTCTGGGCTGTGTTAATAGTTTGACTTGGTAATCTCAGCACTTCTTCATCTGTATAGTATCCATTTTCGGGATAATAGTTTGACGTGTAATCCCAGCACCTCTTCATCTGAATAGTAATCATTTTCAGTATAATAGTTTGTTTTGGTAATCCCAACACTTCTTCATCTGTATAGTATCTATTTTCAGGATAATAGTTTGACGTGTAATCCCAGCACCTCTTCATCTGAATAGTAATCATTTTCAGGATAATAGTTTGTCTTGGTAATCCCAGCACTTCTTCATCTGTATAGTAAACTGTGACAGGACATGTCAGTTACCTTTGCCTCTCTGGGCCTTCCAATTAAAATGTTCTTTGAATCAAACACAGACAATGAAATATGTACAACAGTAATCAGCATATTGTCTTGTGTCAAAGGCTTAACTAGTTTTGTCTAATAAAATCTATTTGGTTGTGGTGTCTTAAGGCTATGTTTACATTTTAGAGGTATTTAAAAGACCCACAAATGTCTCCTGAAATTTTGATTAATTTAGACATTTACTCCACACCTGATGGAGAGTTGAACACAAAACCATATTAGTTATTTTATAATTTACTGATGAATACATGCAATAATCACAAAATGTACATAGTTTAAACCGAACATTATTATACATGAACGTGAGTGGGAAAGATGTAAGGGTGAAAAATGTATTCGCAATTGAACGTAGGTGCAAATTCTCATACCCATAACTATTTAACCCCCTGCGGATAGCTAAATAGAACAAATAGCATACATTTTCACTTTATTATTTATGCCATCTTCACTCAAAGCAATCTAATTTCCCTATATTCTTAAAATTCCCAACCATATAACAATCTAACATAGGCACCTTTACCTCAAATACAAACTGTTCATTCTCTATTAAACACACAGTGTAAAAATTTAAATTTTAGCCTGGCTAAACAATAGCCACCACACTGTATTAGCCCCAATACCTTTATCATGTAAACACAATGCTCCTACCCAGAATTCAATGGTTCAAACAGACAAAAGATAACCCACCAAAAAAAAAACAGTTTGCTATTTAAACTTAGAATGCAGGGAAGCCACAAAATGTACAAAATGTAACATCTAAAAACAATTACAATATATTCAGTTTAGTTCTAGTTAGATGCAACAGGAGAGAGAGACAATACAGCACATGGGCTATTAAAAATGGCCGAAACATCAATAGTACCAATGCAGTGCAACTATTCAATCTTCCCCTTTAACCCCTTAAGGACGGAGCCAAATGTACACGTTGTGAACAAAACAAAATGTAAACAAAACCTGGCATTTGCGCTACATGTCTGTCCAACCGTAATACACCTCTTTCATAGTAAATGCACCCACCCTTATTATATATATCATTTTATTCAGGGGAAACAGGGCTTTCATTTAATATCAAATATTTAGCTATGAAACATAATTTAATATGAAAAAATGGGAGAAAATACGATTTTATTGGATTTTTTTAGTTCTACATGACAATTAAACGGTCAGTGTCATAATACTGTTTGCTTTTACTGCAATAAAATACACATATTTGTATTCAGCAAAGTCTCACGTGTAAAACAGTACCCCCTATGTACAGGTTTTATGGCGTTTTGGAAGTTACAGGGTCAAATATAGCACGTTACATTTGAAATTGAAATTCGCCAGATTGGTTACGTTGCCTTTGAGACTGTATAGTAGCCCGGGAATGAAATTTACACCCATAATGGCATACCATTTGCAATAGTAGACAACCCAAGGTATTGCAAATGGGGTATGTCCAGTCTTTTTTAGTAGCCATTTGGTCACAAACACTGGCCAAAGTTAGCGTTAGTATTTGTTTGTGTGTGAAAATGCAAAAAATGCCAATTTTGGCCAGTGTTTGTGACTAAGTGGCTACTAAAAAAGACTGGACATACCCCGTTTGCAATACCTTGGGTTGTCTACTATTGCAAATGGTATGCCATCATAGGGGTAATTTTCATTCTTGGGCTACCATAGGGTCTCAAAAGCACCGTAACCAATCTGGCAAATTTTAAAGTGAAAAAAATGAAACGCAAGTCTTATATTTGACGCTGTAACTTTTGAAAACACCATAAAACCTGTACATGAGGGGTACTGTTGTACTCGGGAGACTTCACTGAACACAAATATTTGTGTCTCAAAACAGTAAAAAGTATCATAGCAATAATATTGTCCGTTTAATGCTGTTTGTGCGTGAAAAATGCAAAAAACGTCACTTTTACTGGCGATATCATCGTTGTAATACATTTTACTGTTTTGAAACACTAATATTTGTGTTCAGCGAAGTCTCCCGAGTAGAACAGTACCCCCCATGTACAGGTTTTATGGTGTCTCGGAAAGTTATAGGGTTAAATATAGTGCTAGCAAATTAAATTCCCTTTACTTTCGGCATGGGTTGTCATGCAGGTCCTGCTAATTGTAATTAATTAAGATACCTAATTATGTAAAAATATTACATAAATATATATGTAGAATCAATATATGTATATATATACGTATGTGTATATATATGTATATATCTATATAATTTTTTAAAAATATTTTTATTTATATATAGGTATATATATAGTGATATATACGTATATATTTATGTGTATAAATATATATATTATTTCGTTCTATGTGTATTTTGATATATATATATATATATTAATTTCACAATACAGTTAGAACGAAATAACACACATCTATATATTTTTTAATTATTTATTTTTAATTATTTTTGTAATTTTATTTTTTAACGTATTTACATTTTAATTTTTTTTATAATATATATAAATATATATATAACAATAATTATATATATATTTAATCAGTATCAGTGTACGTGTAATTTGATATTAATATATATATATAATTATATATATATTAATAGTAAAATACACCTAGACGGTGTACATGTGTGTATGTATATGTGTATATATATACTTTGATCATATATATATAATATATATATATGATCTAAGTATATATTATTTATTTTTTTACACTATTTATTTATTTTATTTTATTTTCAGCCAGCAGGGGGACCACCTGTCATTACAGGCAGCCCCCTGCTGGCAATACAGAAGCCAGCTATCCCCGGCCATGTGATTGTGGGGTCCTCGCTAGGACCCCACTCTCACACGGCCGGGGGGCTTCCTGGAGGACGGTCGTGCCGCGGGGGGCTCCCTGGGAGTCCCCCCCACCGCGATCGCCGGCGTGGGACCGCCGGCGACCGGGTAAGTACAGAAAGACCGGAGGGCGTACTATTACGCCCGGCGGCGTTTAGAGCCGCCTATTAGAGGACGTAATAGTACGCCCTCCGGTCTTAAGGGGTTAATCACCAATACTTTAAAACTGTGTATAAACAAAATTAAACTATAAATGCTACAATTTGCAACAAAATACGTTCTGTCAGTCATAATGCACAAACATTATGCTCCTATCCTGAATTCAATGATTCAAACAGACAAAAGATAACAACAAAAAACGTTTGCTATTTTAACTTAGAATGCAGTGAAGCCCCACAATTTAACACCTAAGAAAACAATTAAAATAGATTAAGTTTCATTCTAGTTAGTTGCAACAAGAGAGACAATACAGCACATGGGCAATTAAAAATGGCCAAAACATCAAAGGTTCCAATGCTATTCAATTTTCCCCTTTTATCACCAATACTTTAAAACTGTACAGAAACAAAGTTAAACCTATAAATGCTACAATTTGCATCAAAATATGGTCTGTCAGTCACAATACACAAATTCAAAACAGTCAACCAAACAAATGTGTATATTTGTTTCAACAAAATGAATCCTATGCTATATAGTCTCTTTCTCTTAGATTATGTATCAATATGGTAGTTATTGCGCCTCACAAACATTTGTTGTAGAAGTCTAAAATTCGTGGTCGCCAAATGTGGTGTATCACCAAACTCTATAAATTATTATGTACGCATACACATATAAACTCTGGTCCGTCTACTTTAACAAATATTTATTCAGAGACAAAACAACAACAACATACAAATAATGACACACAATCTAACTAACTATACCAACAACAACCTAACTAACAATAACAACTACATCTTATAAAATCCCACTCACAGTTCACCATGATAGAAATTAGGCCATGTCTGCTTAAAGGACTGCTCAGTAGCACAGCCAAGAAGGAACAGAGAGGAATGGAGATAGGGGGAAGTGGTTATCTCTTTCCTGACTAGTAAAGGTATTGAATTACCAATTAACATTTCAAAAGGGTAAAGCTTATCCCACTGTAAGAGCTTGGTCACATGATCCCTGGTCACCATATTAGTTTGATGACAGAATGTCACCACACTCGGGACAACTGTAAAACCATGGCCGCGGTCTGTGCACAAGCCGCGGTCTGTCCCATAGCATTCTTTTCCAAAGTAGTTCCAGCTCCGGTACAGGGTATGCCGGCGTGTCTCAGAGCATTGGCAGCATGTGCAATGGCTGTTGAGACTGCTACTACTATCACACTAGGGCATCCTACAATACTCCATACCAGTCACCAGGTCACTCAGCTTATAAAAAATCTCACCACACAACACATGACAGCCCAGCGCTTAAGTGGTTATGAGATTCTTCTTCTTAATACCCAGAATCTGTCTATAGTCCTGTTAATTCTGGTCCTATGTCTGTTTTGCATGCTATTTTCACTTCTGCATCTGACTCTGTGTCTATACCATCTGAGCCTCATAATTGCATTGAACAAATACATATTGGCACATCTCCCAGAGCAGACCTCTCCTCCACAGCACTCAGTGGCCCGGATGTGACCACTGTCTTTGTGGATGGCTCTTGCTCCAGACCAAATGACGGTACTTACCTCACAGGCTATGCCGTGGTACAGTTACCTGATAAAATCATTGAAGCTGACACTATTTTCCAGCCGTCTGCACAAGCTGCAGAACTCATTGCTCTCACACGTGCCTGTCAGCTTTTCTCAGGACAGAGAATGAACATTTACACAGACTCATGATATGCTCATGGGGTAGTGCATGATTTTGGTGTGATTTGGAAACAAAGAGGCTTTGTAGGAGCCGATGGAAAAGCCATTTCACACACAAATCTCATCCAATCACTCCTAGATGCTATCCTACTCCCATCTGAAGTAGCTGTTATCTACTGCAAGGCACACACTCTGGGTAGTGATGACATTTCCAGAGGTAATGCCTTGACTGACAAAGTGACAAAAGAAATTGCAGCCAAGACTCTTTACTATGAAATGTTTCCTGCTATGCTCACACCTCCCACATGCCCTACTGACAGTTTGCTTTTGCAGCTCCAAGCCTTTGCAACGCAATCTGACTTTGATTTTTGGATTAAACAAGGTTTAGAGAAAGATCAGCATGATCTTTTCTCTAAAGAGGGGAAGATAGGCATAACTGAAGCCAGCTGTTTTATCTTCATCAGTCAGGCACATGGTCCTGGCCACAAAAGCATAGCAAGTACCATCCAATTCCTCATGAATTCATTTTATATTAGGAATCTCAGGCAGCATGTACAGTCTTTTGTAAGATCGTGTGAACCATGTATGAGAACACGTCCTAATATTCCACATTTGCCCCCTCCAGCTGCTCCTTTTACACACTTACAGATTGATTTTACTCATGTACCAAAAATTGGTAAGCAACAGCAATACTTACTGGTCATAGCTGATCAGTTTAGTAGATGGCCCGAGGCCTTTGTGACATCTAGGGAAGATGCTAGGACTGTAGTGAAGATTCTTGCTACTGAAATTATTCCCAGGTATGGCTGCCCACTGCAGATTAACTCTGATAATGGCCTGGCTTTTGCCTGTAAGGTTACCCAGGAACTTGCTAAATTCTTGCAAGTTACCTGGAAGTTTCATATACCCTATCATCCACAGAGTTCAGGAGTAGTTGAAAGGATGAATAGGACCATTAAGGAGAAGCTTATGAACACTACTGCAGGAACATGGGTAAATTGGACAAAATATCTTCCAGCTATTTTAGCTGAGATAAGAATGACTCCTCACAAGGTGACTAAATTATCTCCATTTGAGATTCTGATGGGACGACCTTTTCCCACACCCTGGGCCAGGGAACCGCTTGTTATTATGTCTGGGGATTTACAGCTAATACAAGAACAATATGTACAGGAATTTATGGAAGGTAAAAGGAATGGTTAAAAAACCAAAACCGATCTATAGGTGGAGCGCTCCAAGTGAGTTGACTCACCCCACTCTTGGTCTATGTAAGATGACCTGTACGTGGGGATGAAATAAACAATAATATGGTGTAGTATATTATAAGTAATACTGGAGAAAGTGATGAGGAATATAGAACCACTCACATGGTTTGGGGTCACACGGAACCTTTATGTAGACAAGGATCTCTTTGTACCTTTAACGGATGGAAACCAAATATAGTGCAGTATATCGATATAGGTGTAATTGCCAAGAAAATGCTGAAAGTTGCTCACCTGATTCAGAGCCTAAATCCTGGCTCTGAATATATAAATGTATGTGTCAGAAAGGGGACACAAAACCCTTTTAGATGAATAGCAGGAACACAGGATGCTGGTATCCACAGTGGATTATAAGGTAAACAATTTATTGTAAAATATAAGGTATATATAACAAAAATAAAAACTATATAAAAATACAGTAATAAAAAGAAAGTCCTTAATCCTGTTGATCCTCCGAGACGCGTTTCGCCCAGCGGCTTTTTCAATCGGTATCATCATCTGTGTTCCGGTTTTCCTTTTATATCTTCAATTCACGCTTGATAGAAGACTTCCTTAATTGCGGATGGTTGGCGGCTGTGTCGCGTAACGTCATTTCCGCTTGCATCATCATCCAGAGCGGTCGCATTTCTATTAGTTCATACATATGTAAGTCTTTGGTCGCCATCTTATTTAAGGGCGAGATGCGATCTCTGTATGCACATAAAGAGTCTCTCACGTAGAGACATCATAGAAGATGAGGGCAAACGAATATAAATAGAAAATTCATGAGACATTGATACATAATGCGGTTTATAACAATATTTAAATAAACTTATTTCATATAACAATATAATTTGTATTTTTATCTTTTCGTTAACAATTATATTAAAAATACGACACTTCAATGTTTATAAAATTTAGGCATAAGACAAATCACCCTTATATCTTAATTTTCTGACATATAGTATTGTTAAATACCTATTAAGTGTCTTTGTTTTTAAAAAGGGGATTTCACCTGGGGAATCACTAGTAAAAACGAAATACACTTCATCCTATGAATATAATGTATATGTAGTCCTAAAACAGAATGTTTAAATGTGTATAAATCTCTCTTAAAGGGATAGACAGTATTTAATCTATATGTCATAGATAAGGTAGACTATTTAAAATCTAATATGCATATATATCTATATCTCGAGATAATGATAGCCTACAATAACAGGCCGTTTCTACATTCCTCTTAAAGAGATAGAGTTTGTTAAATAAAATAAAACTAAAAGAAGCTAATTCCTGCATTGATATACATATGTATCGATCTATGTATCTTATAGATAATGATATTAATGTGGCCCATGCCTATCTCTCCACACTTAAAATACCATTATAGTGACAGATAAAATGTATAAACATATATTGTGGGATTAATTATAATAGTATATGTTGAAATACATAGTCTTGAAAAATCCTTATTTCTTGTACGGAAAATATATTTCTATCATCACATGCCAGTGAATAAAAGATAAAAAACAAATTCCTGTCAGGTTACCTGTAAATTATGCCTCTGAGGAGGTCAGTCTCTCTTCATAGGGGCTCCCCTCCCCAAGCATTTCGGCATTTTCTGGCCGTTTTTCCGCCGGCCGCGCTAGCTCCTCCCCCTTTTTTGACGCGACGGCTAGCATCAACGTCATGACGTCATCATTACGTGAAGCGCCGGGAACCGCAATCCCGGACCTTTTGGGGGCGTGGTCTCAATTAAGGTGACAGGGTATTTAAGGGAAACTTTTACTACTGCTCATTGCCCTGTCGTGGTTCTAGCTTGCTAGTCACTCAGCGCGTTCTCTCTCTTTGTGTTTTCGGTTTTGACCTTGCTTGTACCTTGTCCTGCTGCTCTCTCCTCTCCTTTGACTCAGCTTCTTCCTCGCTTACCTGTCCTCCGGCTCCCTCGACCTCGGCTTACCTTTTGACCATTCTTGTTTTGTCTATACGTTAGTCCGGCCATTCTAAGGTCCGGTATACGTACCTCCTTCTGTCCGCACTCTGCGTATTGGATCCCTGTCCCGATCCTGACATTACGACAGGGCCTGGACGGATTGCTATCATCGAAGGAAAAATTAGTTCCCAAGTTTATCAAGACATTTTGCAGGAGAACTTAAGGCCATCTGTCTACCAGCTGAAGCTCAACAGAAAATGGGTGTTGCAACAGGACAATGACCTGTATGCTGTATTCTGTATTAATATAGAGCTCTGTGATACACTCTTTCACATTGTAACTGTATGCTGTATTAATATAGAGCTCTGTGATACACTCATTCACACTGTAACTGTATGCTGTATTAGTATAGAACTCTGTGATACACTCATTCACATTGTAACTGTAGTCTTTACTATAGAGCTCTGTGTTACACTGTCAGGATCGGGACAGGGATCCAATACGCAGAGTGCGGACAGAAGGAGGTACGTATACCGGACCTTAGAATGGCCGGACTAACGTATAGACAAAACAAGAATGGTCAAAAGGTAAGCCGAGGTCGAGGGAGCCAGAGGACAGGTAAGCGAGGAACAAGCCGAGTCAAAGGAGAGGAGAGAGCAGCAGGACAAGGTACAAGCAAGGTCAAAACCGAAAACACAAAGAGAGAGAACGCGCTGAGTGACTAGCAAGCTAGAACCACGACAGGGCAATGAGCAGTAGTAAAAGTTTCCCTTAAATACCCTGTCACCTTAATTGAGACCACGCCCCCAAAAGGTCCGGGATTGCGGTTCCCGGCGCTTCACGTAATGATGACGTCATGACGTCGATGCTAGCTGTCGCGTCAAAAAAGGGGGAGGAGCTAGCGTGGCCGGCAGAAAAACGGCCAGAAAATGCCGAAATGCTTGGGGAGGGGAGCCCCTATGAAGAGAGACTGACCTCCTCAGAGGCATAATTTACAGGTAACCTGACAATTCCATCACAGGAAATGACAAAGTTCGAAGTCATTGTTCAGTCCGTGAGGTAACATAGTATTTAAGTTGAAAATCCACCTAATTTCCATTTGGCCCAAAGATTGTATTAGGTCCCCACCTCTCCAGTTTTGAGTAAATTTTTGTATCCCCATAAATTGGGCGAATTCAGGATTCTTGTGATGGAATTTTAAGAAATGGAGAGAAAGACTGTGTTTTTCAAAACCATTTTTGATGTTTCTAATGTGTTCTTGTATACGTACATGAAGGGGACGGATAGTCCGTCCCACGTATACAAGACCACAAGGACACGTGATGGTATATATTACCTTCTTAGAGTAACATGTAATTAATTCATTTATTTTAAACCTCTGTTCCAGATGTGTAAAGGATGTTATATGTCTTTTTTTATTATTAGTGTTTTTGCAAGCTGTGCAGTTACCACAGCCAAAGAAACCTTTCGTATTATTCAGAAAGTTAAGCTCTTTTTTTGTTTTAATGTGATTATGTACTAAAGTTCTATTTAAACTCGGAACCCCTCTATAGACTACAGTGGGTCTATCTGGGAGTATGGAGTTTAATATATGGTCATTTTTGAGAATATGCCAATATCTATTCAGAATTCTTTTAACTTGTTTGCTTTTACAATTAAAATCGCATATAAATACAGGATCTTTTTTGTTTAGGTCGTCATTCTTCTCCTTATATGTTAATAGTGACGACCTTTCTTTCGATTTCACTTCTACATATGCTTTACTTAATAATGGTTCTTCATATCCTTTATCCCTGAAATTTTGTAGAATAGTAGATGCTTGATCTTGAAAGGTTTGATCGTTAGTGCAATTGCGTTTTACTCTAAGCAGTTGGGCCTTTGGGGCATTCAGAAGCCAAGGGGAAAAATGGCAACTATTCTGATGTATATAGCTGTTGACGTCTGTTTTCTTAAAAAAAGTGTTAGTTTTTAATAATCCATCTTCTACATATATATTTAAATCTAGGAAATGTACCTGAGGTTTACTGAAGTTGGTAGTTAGCTTTATTCCCCAATCGTTAGATTCCAGGTGGGATAGAAAAGTTAGAAGTGACTCTTCATCTCCTCTCCAAATAAAAAATAGATCATCAATGTATCTGCGATAGGTCACGAGGTTCGACTCCCATCTATCATCACTATAGATGAATTGATGTTCCCAATGGGACATAAAAAGATTAGCATAGCTGGGAGCGAACCTCGTGCCCATCGCAGTACCACACAGTTGGAGATAAAAATTATCCCCAAACCAAAAATAGTTATTACGGAGTATCCAATCTATGCCACTGATTATAAAGTCTATCTGTTCTTGATGAAATTTTTGTGAACGTTCTAGAAATGTTTTAGTTGCTAGACATCCCCTTTCGTGGGAAATTATAGTGTATAAAGATGTTACATCGGACGTCACTAAATAAAAGTCATCCTGCCATTCAATGTTTGTGAGGACCTGTAGAATACTAATGGTATCTTTTAAATAACTAGGGCATTGTTGTACAATGGATTGTAAATTTCTATCGATATATTGTGATAGTCGACTTGAGATGGATCCTATCCCAGATATTATGGGTCTCCCTGGTGGATTTGTTTTATCTTTATGTATTTTCGTGAGGTAGTAAAATACCGGTATCTTAGGATGTATGATATTAAGAAAATTATATTCCTTTTTATTTAATATATTTTTTATTTTCCCTTTCTCTATCAATACATTATAACTTGTTTTGATTTCCTCTGTAGGATCTTTATTAAGTGTTATATATGTATTTGTGTCTCCCAAAATTCTATTGGCTTCCTTCATATAGTCCATATATTCTAACAGGACTATCCCGCCCCCCTTGTCAGCAGGTTTGATGACAAGGGTGTTGTCATTTTTAAAATCTTTTAGAGCAATCCTCTCTTTAAAGGTTAAGTTTTGTTCATATTTGTTTAATCCTTTTATCCTTTTTATATCTTGCATAACCATTCTCTCAAAGGTAATCATCTCTTCTGAGATGCAGCATTTGGGAAAGAATTTTGATGGTTCTTTTAAATCAGTATGGATAAATTCTGATTGTTCTACTAGATTAGGTTGTTCTGGATGTTTCATAAAAAACTTTTTAAGACACAATTTCCTTTTAAACCGATTCATATCTATAAACATATCAAACTTATCTATACCTTTTGAGGGGGCGAATTTAAGTCCTTTTGTTAGTAATGTGTTCTGTGATGGAGTTAAGGTTCTCTGTGTTAGATTGAATATTCCCCCATTATTAGATGGTGTTAATATTTGTTTTTTCTGTCTTTTCTGTACGTGAGTTCTTCCTCTATTTCCCCGTCTTCTGGGCTTCTTTGTCTTTTGTTTAATGGTTTTAGAGAGAGTGGAATCTCTTTGTGTCTGTCTCTCATATACGATTTCTGAAAATCCTCTCCTCGTGGTGGTCTAACTGTATAATTGGATCTACTTAATGGAGGGTGTGTAGGGGACTTATTTCTAAATGTGTGTTGCATATTAGGTTCAATGGTTGAATATCTTTGTCTTATTCTATTGCCTTCTCTATTTGAGTGTTGAGGGGATATATTTTGTTTCACCATTGTTGCATAGGAGGGTCGATATTCTTTTAATTGTTTGTGTGTCCTAGATGGGGGAGATTTTTGGTCTGTTGGTCTGTAGTTTCTTTTTTTTTGACAATCTTTATTTATTATTTTGTCTTTTCATTTTTTTTTTCTCGTAGACAATACAATTACACTCTTAGATAAAGGCCTATAACATCGGGCCTATAGAGTCATTGTTATCAAAACAATACAGCGAAATGGTGGCATCTAAGCAAAAACACATCGAAAACCATAACCGTAAACACCCCCCCGAACCCCAAGGATGGCCAGTCTCTCAGTACCCCTTCGGGTGTCACGTGAGGCGAGTAGAGAGTAGGACATGGTGATCGCAGCTATCCCGTTGGCGTCGTAAAGCTGTGATACCTATCCACCACGTGTGCCTACCGCTACATCCCCATGGGCTAATTGTTGCGCCCGCTCATGTTCCCTAACCCCGTTAGCCCTCCTCTACTGCCCGCCCGGTGTACCAGTGTGCTTAATATATATTTGAACATCAGAATGGCCTCCGGCCCAACAGCTCCCCTCCCACCCCCGTATTGCTGGATGCCCCTATAGAGCAATTCGGGCGTCTAATGCCTGGGTAATCGATTTGGCTGCGTACCCCCCTACAGAGCCCCGACCCCATGAAGGCGCAACCGACCTCCTGCCCACGGGCCAAATACCTTCCTTGGTGTGGGCCTCTCACCCATCCCTACCAAGATCTATAACCACATAGCCTCATCCCCCTCCAAGTGCACGTCCGTCTTATTGCCTGCCCTAGCCTTATATCTCCCACCCTGCGCTTCAAGTTGATCCGTGAGCTTGGTTAGGGAGTCGGAGAGTGCATAAACCTATACCCGTGCGATCCCCCCCGATTGTCAACCGTCGGGGCGTTAGGACGGGAAAGGGAGGAGGATAGTCATAGCTGTGCTGTCAGGTAAGTGCCATCCCCAAGGTAGTTCGGAGTCCGTGTAGTTGTCAGTCTGTCAAGGGAGAAAGAAGTTGCGCCGGCGCAGGGGCGCCCCCCCCCCCCGGGCCGGTCCCCCACCCGCGGCCCCCCTCGCAGTGTACTCCATCCAAGGAAACCATGTAAGGGCACATTTATCCGAACGTCCCTGCAGAGACGCCGTCATCAGTTCCATGTTGTAAATCGCTTCGACTCGGTCCACCCACTGGCGAAGGGACGGGGCAATCGGTTTTCTCCATAGCGTGGGGATAAGCGATTTTGCCGCCGTGAGTAGATGGATAACGAGGCCCTTTTTGTAGATAGTCACTGGCGTGCTCGTGTGATTCAGCAGCATCGGCAGCGGCTGGAAAGGTATGTCTACCCCCGTTATGTCCTTAATTGCTTGGTGTACCTCTCGCCAGAAAGGCTCAATGCCTGGGCATGCCCACCATATATGAATCCCAGTGCCCTCCGCAGCGCCGCACCTCCAGCACTCACCCGAGAGAGTCTCGTGAACATGACGAAGAATATCCGGGGTTCTGTGCCATCGCGTCAGTATCTTATAATTGCATTCCTGAAACTTTGAGCTAATGGTCCCCTTGTGCGTCAGTAGGAAAAATTTTTGCCACTCCGTATCCGTCAGCTCGATCCCTGTTTCCCGTTCCCAGCGTAACTTGAAGCCTAAGGGGCTGTGGTCTCCGCAGTTCTGCAGCATGGAATATAGGTGTGAGATGCCGTGGGGGATATGCTGTCTGGATACGCAGAGTTGCTCGAAGTAAGACAGTGCGCGGTGAAGGTGAGCCGTCCCAGCGAGGGAGGCTACATATGTCTTGAGCTGGTAGTAGCGATATCTGTCTAGGGTGCTCGGTTCTCGATCTTGGAGGAGCTCCGCAAGCGGTTTAAGGGCCGGTCCGTTACACCACTGGTGCAGGTAAGTCCAGTCCTCTGCTCCAAAGGACTGCAGGTCTCCCGGGGAAAGTCCCCCCGCCAATCTTGGATTATGTGTCACGGGTGTAAGCGGGTTTGGAGACGACGTAAGTTTTTTAGAGTAGCGAATGCTACACCACACTTTCAGTGTAGCATCTATCAACGGGTTACCTGTTTGCAGATCCTGGAACGTGGCCCCTCCCAGCCATAGTTGGGCAGGGATTTTGCCTCCTCTAGTCTGTAACTTCTCCATATCTACCCATTGTTTACCACTCGGGGCTGCATGCCAGTCCACTAGACGGTAAAGGTGCGATGCCCGGTAGTACGTAAGGGCTGAGGGTAAGCCCATACCGCCCTCACTGCGGGGGCGTTCCAGGATCTCCTGCCGTACCCGAACAGGTTTCTGGTTCCACACAAACTGTCGAAAGGAGGATGATAATGTCTGGAAGAAGCTCCGCGGGACCGAGATCGGGAGCGTCTGAAACAGGTACAGTATGCGGGGCATGACGTTCATTTTGATGGCGCTGATACGACCAAACCAAGATGTATTGCGGGGCCCAACGCCTCATGTCCTGTTGCAGAGTTGACAGTAGAGGGGCAAAATTCATAGAATAGATTTGGGTTAGGTCACACGGTAACCAAACACCTAAGTACCGCAATTTGGTCGGGCAGATCTTGAAGGGGAAGTGCGCCTGAACATGTCTCCGGAGGGAAGGGCTCCGGGAAAGAGGCATCAATTCCGATTTTTCTATGTTGAGTTTCAGATTGGAGACTGAGCTATAGGCTCGAAAGGCTTCCAGTAGGTTCGGCAGTGAAATCCTTGGCTGCTCCAGGAGGAAGAGCATGTCATCCGCATAAGCGGCCACCCGATGCTCTCCCCCCCCCCAACCGGCACCCCGTTATACCCCCATCCCGTCTGACCGCCTCCAGGAAAGGTTCCAGGGTGAGGGCAAACAGGAGGGGGGACAGGGGGCATCCCTGCCGAGTGCCGTTGCTAATGTTGAACGAGCCCGTGAGCGCACCATTAACTCTGATTTGCGCAGTCGGCTTGGAGTACAGTGCCGCCACCCACAACCGCAACCCAGGTCCAAAGCCCATATGCTCCAGAGTCTCCAGCATATATGTCCAATCAACTCTATCGAATGCCTTCTCGGCGTCGGTGGAAAGCAGCACCATCTCCCTACTAGTGGTGCGAGCTAGGTGGATAGAGTTGAGGGCCCGAATGGTATTATACCGGGCCTCCCGACCCGGAATAAACCCTACCTGATCTGAGTGGACGAGATCCGGCAGAGACCTAGCCATCCGGAGAGCCAGGGCTTTAGCAAACAGCTTAATGTCCGCGTTGAGCAAGGATATCGGCCTATAACTAGCACACTCCACGGGGTTCTTGCCCTCCTTAAGGAGGATCGTGACTGTTGCCCTCAGTGAATCCTCATGGAACCGACCCTCGTCCCGCAAAGAGTTTAGCCCCATCACCAGGCGGGGCAGGAGGTCATCCCGGAAAGCACGTAGGTAGGAGGTTGGTAAGCCGTCCGGGCCTGGCGCCCGATGAGCCTTGGTCGCCTTCAAAGCTCCCGAGAGTTCCTCTAACGTCAAAGGAGCCTCAAGATCTGCCATCTGCTCCTGGGAGAGTCTGCGTGCGACGTGGTTCTGTAGGTATTCCGCTATCCTGACCTTGTGCCGGCTGTCCTCCGACGCCGAGCGGCCCCGTGTCTGATCATACAACGCCGCATAGTACTCCTGGAACGCACCCAGGATACCATTTGAGAGGCGCGTAATGTCCTTCCCGCCCGTGCGTATTTTGTGGACATGTTGCAACCTGCGCTTCTCCCGAAGCATCCTCGCCAGGAGCTTCCCACACTTATTTGAATGTTCGTAATAGTATCTAGCGGCCCTCCTCGCGGTAAACATCACCCCCTGCGACAGAATAGTTTTCAGTTCTCTACGTACCTCCACAAGTTTAAGATATGTGCCCTCGTCCAAAGACTCTTTATGGGTCCCCTCCAGCTCTGCGATGCGTGCTGTCAGGCTCGCAATGCGGGCCAGTCTGTCCTTTTTGCGCCTGGTACTCTCCGCGATGAAGAAGCCCCGAATGACGCATTTATGCTCCTCCCAAAGCCTTAGGGGAGACAAGTCCGGGTCCTCATTGGTGGTAAAGTAGTCCACCAGAGCGCGGGCCGCCGCCTGCGTAAGTGCCTTATCGTCCAGCATGGTTTCGTTAAGCTTCCACTGACGCTCACTGGGCTTGAATAGCGGGGAGCTGGTATGAACCAGGACTGGTGCATGATCCGAGTGGTCCTGGATGCCTATGCGCGAGCCCTGCAGGAGGTTTAGAAATTCTTGAGCCAGGAAGATATAGTCGATGCGGCTGTACCGTGCGTGCGCTGCGGAGTAATGGGTGTAGTCCCGCTCGTCTGGATTGCAAGCCCTCCAGCAATCCACCAGCCCTATCTTGTGCAGAGAGCGTTGGACCTGCCTGATGCATGGTGCCGGGAGCGCGGTTGCACCCCTGGAGGTATCAAGCAATAAGTCCAGCGGTATTTTGAGATCCCCCGCCAGGACCAATAGGCCCTCCCTAAATTTTTCCAGTTTGGCTAACGTCCGGGAGAGAAAGGTATGCTGCCCCTTATTTGGGCAGTATACACTTGCGAATGTATAGGCATGATCCGCTATGGTACCCTTTATAAATAGGTACCTCCCCCCCGGATCCGCCTGGGACGCTACGTGTTGGAAAGGCGTCGTCTGGGCGAATAGGATGGCTACACCCGCTCTTTTGGCAGTGGGGTGATTAGCGGAAAATCCTTGCAGGAACCGCCGAGTCTCCAATTTGGGGGCATCTCCCCCCTTGAAGTGCGTCTCTTGCAGGAACGCAACGGATGCCTCCGCCGCCCACAGCTGCCTCAATAGATGCGATCGTTTTTCGGGCGTATTGAGCCCCTGTATATTATTGGACCAATAGGTCATCCGTGCCGGGACAAAGCCCCGGCCGGGAGCCATCACCGCGACGGAAGGGCGCCCCCGCAGTGGCACAAGTGGTACTGTGGAGCGTTGGGAGCAGTAGGAAAGTCAAGTCAAGTACACAAGGTCGTGAGAAAACCTCCCCCCACCCTCTGGGAGCAACGTCGACCCTTAGCCGGGGATAGGTTACCCGTTCGAGGGACCCCCGGCTCTATTTACAAAAAAGGGTCTGTCTCAGTGAAGATCAAAAGGGCCCCTGACTGTATTGGCGTTCCCACTAGGTGTAGTAGTCAGAACCGCCCCTGCTTCCATCGGCTCCCACCCTGTGTGTCAGGTATGCGTGTATCCAGCAACTAGTGTATAGGTATCGTGAGGAAAATCAAATGAGACCACTCCCCCCCCCGAAGCCTCAGCCCATCCCCCCTCTATGTGTAAGCCCACAGCCATAGGGTGCCGGTGGCCTTTCCGAAATCCCCCCTCATCTCCCTCCTGCAACATCCAGGGGTGGCTACCGGCAGGAGGGGCCCACCCCAGCTTGGCTGCTGAACCCACCACGAAGCTCCGGCCCCCCCTTCACTCCAGCTGGTCCCCACACCCTCCCTCCACCTCTCTGGACCCGCCTCCTCTCCCTCCCGATACCCCCCCCTCCGCTCTTGTCCCCACACCCCCCGACCACCGTGATATCATCCACTCCCTGCTAACCCGTGCAGACAGGCTACGCAAAGACCCACTCCTCGGCTCCCATCAGTCCCCCCCACTCCCCCCCAGATGGGAAATGGAGCGGGAGATGGGAAAAAAAAAGGGGGGAGTAAAAGAAAAATAGATAAAAGGTACTAATAACGGGGGGGGGGAAAGAAGGAGACCGCTGCGTATGTCCCAAGCCAGCCCCGGCGTCCCCAAGTATCCCCACGGTCCGCCGGGCTCCCCCGGTCTACAACATCCCCTGGGCCCAGACCAGACCAGCCTGCCCGCCCCACTTATGCTGGATCCCACCAGGTAACCCCAGCCCTAAAGCTACCAAACCCGCAGAGCCCTTCCCACCCCACCTAAATGCTAACTCACCCACATGCAGCTAACAGTCCTCCACTAAACATACCCCTCCAGAGCTGTCCGGCGGCCACGACCAAGTCACCTAGGGTCCCAGCAGGTACAGGTCTGCGGGATCCCGGCATACCGGGCCAACCGCTGCTATTCTTCAGGGCCATTTGGCCCCCCTCTGCGTCGTTGGGGCTCCTGATCCGGGTGCAGGTTGTGTGCCATCTCTGATGGGCCCACTGCTCTCGCCGGCGGACCCTCCAGGATCCAGTTCGGGATGGTGACATGGGGAAGGCCAGCATTGCGGAGAAAACGAGGAATGTCATTCGGCCATTTTAGAACATGCCACATGTTGTCCACTCGGGCCTGAAGACTGAAGGGAAAGCCCCACTTGTACGGGATCCTCCTCTCCTGTAGTAGCCGGGTAAGCGGCCTCAGGGCCCTCCTGGCGTCCAGGGTGGTCTGCGACAAGTCCTGGAACAGGGACACCGGGGAATCCATGTAGCTGAGGTCGGGTCGGGAGCGCGCTGCTTTCATCAGCTCCTCCTTGAGCGGAAAAGACACCAGGGCGCAGATCAGGTCTCTGGGGAGGCCATCCCGTCTGGGTGCCCGGAGAGCCCTGTGAGCCCTCACGATGCCAAAGTCCTCCGGAGCCGCCTCACCCAGCAGGTGTGTGAACAGGCCGGTGAGTATCTCCTGCGGGCTCTCCCCCTCCGCCTCCGGCAACCCCCGGACCCGAATGTTATTCCGCCGGCCCCTATTGTCAAGGTCCTCGACCTGACGGCGGAGGTCCAGAAGCAGGTTCCCCTGCCGAGTGGTGGCCAGATCCACCGCCTGCTGCCGGTGAGCATTCTGTATGCGATCAGCGTCTAGGGCGTCCACGCGGTGCTCCAAGGCTGTCAGGTCTGCTCTCACCGCCGCGATCTCCTCCCTGATCACTGCCCTCAGCTCAGCAACCATCTCTGATTTGTCCCGCCTAGTGAGCATGCTAGAAGAGATTGCCGCTATATCCATCGATATTTGTGATAGGGCCGCCGGGTCTACTGTGCCGCGGGATGAGCCGGCAATGCTGGAACCCGGAGAGGCGGGAACTGACGAGGCTGTGTCGTCCTGCAGCCCTCTAGGCCCCGTAATGAAATCGTCCATCGGGCCGGATTGGGACCGAGACAGAGCCCCCCCAGGCTGCCCAGAGCTGAGTGTTCTCTTGGTTTTCCCCATTTTGCTGAGTAGGATAACGGCTGGAGGCAAATTAACTGAGGCTTTACAGGGTGAGCTGTGTAATGTCCTATATCTGTAAGACAGAATAAATGCAAATAGCGTAGAGAGTCTGCACAAATAATAATAGAAGTAGAAATAAAATCGTTGAACTCACAAGGTTGGAGTCATACCATCATATGACTCTAGCGGTATGTTCCTTTGGACCATTAGGGGGTTGTCCAGACCCTTCTATCGTTGGTTACTGGATACTCCTCTTTAGTGGTCCTTTTTATGTCCCCCAAGGAATTCTCAGTATGTTGCTTATTCTTAAAATAGGTATTTCTTTATTTCCAATATAAAATGTTAACAAAAATTAACAGTAAACAAAAATACTATACCAATAAATATTGGATATAGATAAAGTAGGTTAGAGTGTCCAAAACGCGTTTCGCCTGATGTACAGGCTTCCTCAGTTGGCTCTGTGTTGTTTCCTTTCTATTAAAAGAATTTCCAGCTGATTTTGCCGCTTTTATGTGATACTTCCGGGTTTCGGCTTCTTGGAACGCAACGTGCGTTCCGGCGTCGGTATTTACTTCCGGGTTCCGGCCGCCGGAACGCAACGTGCGTTCCATAACTGTCTCTCGTTTCAACATTACGTTGAGATGGAACGCACATGCGTTCGGATTAGTCAGCTGTTGATTTCATCTATCGGAGCTTCTCTGTCCAGCAGAGCTATAGAGCATCCTTCTTTTGTACTTCATAAAAATACCAAATCATGTATGGGAATTATATATATAAACATAAAGAGGGTTATATATATCAAATCTTTCAGTTTTATCAAACATACCTATGTATACCTTGTGAAGAAAAAACATATATAAAAAATATATCATAAATAATACCAATAATATTTGTATTGATAATATTTAATGAAAAAATGAATGATATTATACTTAAACTAATAAAGAATGGGCTATTAAATCCAATAAGCTATAGTATAAAAAATGATAAAGGGCTAATCTCTTAGTGAAAATACCAAAGGTCTATAAGATCACAATGTGCTTCTAATAAGATAGGTAAGAAATAAAAAATATATAAAATTATTTTATAATAAAAACTGTGAACAATACTAAAAAAAAATTTTTTTTTAAATTTAATGCATAAAATGGCATAGTTCAAAATCATTATTAAGTCCATATGGAATCATAGTATTAAAATTAAATATGAATTTCATTTCTTCCTTGCCTATTTTGTTAACATAATCCCCACCTCTCCAGTCTTTCTTTACTAATTTCAGCGCACAAAAGAACATCCCTTCAGGGTTTTGTTGGTGAACTTGTTTAAAATGGTGTGAGACACTGTGCGTTTCTACTCCATTTTTAATATTTCGTATATGTTCTGCTATTCTTATATTTAGTTTTCGAATCGTACGCCCTACATATAGTAGATTGCATGGGCATTTTAGGATGTAGATAACTCCCTTTGAATGGCATGTTAAGTGATCTTTTATTTTAAATTTTTTATTAATAACTGGTTCTAAGTCTATAAGATGTCTTTTCTTACTTATAGTGTTTTTACATGCTAAACATTGTCCACATCCATAAAAGCCATTGCTCATATTGAAAAAAGAAGAAGGAGAGTGTCTTATTTTCTGTTCTTTATTACTGCTTTGCACGAGAGTATTCTTTAAATTCCTTGCGCCTCTAAAAATTATTTTCGGTTTTTCTGGTAATAATGATTTTAAAATCGGGTCATCCTTCAATATGTGCCAATGTTTTGTTATGGCCTTATTAATATTCCTATTATTGCCATTGTAATTACATATGAAGGGAATATTTTGGTTCCAGTTTAGATCTTTTTTTCTTTGTTTGTATTTTAAAAGATCTGCTCTATGGGTTTTTTGAACTTCATTTAAAGCTACTTGGAGAGGTTCTTCCTCATATCCTTTTTCCAGAAATTGTGTTTTGATCCTATTTGCCTGTTCTAGAAAATCTTGTTCGTTTGTGCAATTTCTTCTAGGAATTGTCCCTTGGGAGCATTGGTCAACCATGGGGTATGATGGCAGCTTTCTCTTCTGATGTAGCTATTGGTGTCTACTTCTTTAAAATGATTTTTGGTAACAATTCTATTGTGTATAATAAAAATTTCTAAATCTAAAAAATTGATTTGTCGCGTACTAATCTGTGCTGTCAAAATGATGTTCCACTGATTATTGTTAAGATTACTGATAAAAGACAATAAGTCTTCATGTGACGCTGTCCAAATAAAAAATATATCATCTATGTACCGGCGATAGTTTACCAAGTTCGCACCCCCTATATGGCTCTGGTAAATAAACTGTTCTTCCCAGTACGCCATAAATAAGTTAGCGTAACTGGGGGCGAACTTGGTACCCATCGCCGTACCTCTTATTTGCAAGTAGTACACTTCATTAAACCAGAAAAAATTGTTGGTTAAAACTAATTGTATTCCTTCTAAAATATATAAAATTTGATCTTCTTTAAAATTTTGTTTCTTTAAAAAATATTGCACTGCTTCTAGACCTTTCTCATGTGGTATTATACTATAGAGGGATGTCACATCACATGTTACTAGTAGGTTTCCCTCTTTCCAAGGAGTAGTTTCTAAAATTTGTAAAATATGAATTTTATCTTTTAAATAGGCCGGATTTTGAATAACTAGTGGTTGTAAGAGATGATCTAAATATTCCGAGACCTTGGCTGAAATGGAATTTATGCCAGATATTATTGGTCTTCCTGGTGGGTTTTCTTTATTTTTATGTATCTTAGGGAGATGATAATAAACTGGCATGATAGGGTGGGGGGTGGTCAAATACGTTGCTTCTTGTGATGGCAGGATACCTTTTTCTAATCCTTTACTTATATAGTTATCAAACTTTCTTTTTACATCTTCAGTTGGATTTTTCTCTAGTATTTTATATGTGTCTTTATCCGAAAGTATTCTTTCCGCTTCTTGCAGATATTTATCTTTCGCAATTATCACAACACCACCTCCCTTATCTGCCGGTTTAATTATTATGTCTTTATTTTCTTGTAGAGCCTTTACTGCTTCCCTTTCTTTCCTAGACATATTTTGATGATATTTATTTAGAGGTTTCATATTTTTCACTTCTTTCATAACCATTAGTTCAAAGGCCTTTATTTCATCTGATATGAGATGTTTTGGAAAAAAGTTGGATTTCACCCGTAAATCTGTATGTGTATATTCAGAAGATGTTTCTTCACTTATTGTGTCCTCTTTATTGTAAAAAAAATTTTTTAGGCATAATTGTCTGATAAATTTGTTTATATCAATATAAAAATCAAATTTGTTAATATCTGCAGTAGGTGCAAATTTTAGACCCTTTTGTAAAATTGCCATTTGGTCTATATGTAATGGGTTCTCTGTTAAATTAAAAATGCCTTCAGTTGTTATCTTTTCCCTCGTTTTTCCCTGTGTCTGTTTTCCTCTCTTTCTATTTCTCTTTCTTGTGTAACAAGAGCACATTGTGATCTTATAGACCTTTGGTATTTTCACTAAGAGATTAGCCCTTTATCATTTTTTATACTATAGCTTATTGGATTTAATAGCCCATTCTTTATTAGTTTAAGTATAATATCATTCATTTTTTCATTAAATATTATCAATACAAATATTATTGGTATTATTTATGATATATTTTTTATATATGTTTTTTCTTCACAAGGTATACATAGGTATGTTTGATAAAACTGAAAGATTTGATATATATAACCCTCTTTATGTTTATATATATAATTCCCATACATGATTTGGTATTTTTATGAAGTACAAAAGAAGGATGCTCTATAGCTCTGCTGGACAGAGAAGCTCCGATAGATGAAATCAACAGCTGACTAATCCGAACGCATGTGCGTTCCATCTCAACGTAATGTTGAAACGAGAGACAGTTATGGAACGCACGTTGCGTTCCGGCGGCCGGAACCCGGAAGTAAATACCGACGCCGGAACGCACGTTGCGTTCCAAGAAGCCGAAACCCGGAAGTATCACATAAAAGCGGCAAAATCAGCTGGAAATTCTTTTAATAGAAAGGAAACAACACAGAGCCAACTGAGGAAGCCTGTACATCAGGCGAAACGCGTTTTGGACACTCTAACCTACTTTATCTATATCCAATATTTATTGGTATAGTATTTTTGTTTACTGTTAATTTTTGTTAACATTTTATATTGGAAATAAAGAAATACCTATTTTAAGAATAAGCAACATACTGAGAATTCCTTGGGGGACACAAAAAGGACCACTAAAGAGGAGTATCCAGTAACCAACGATAGAAGGGTCTGGACAACCCCCTAATGGTCCAAAGGAACATACCGCTAGAGTCATATGATGGTATGACTCCAACCTTGTGAGTTCAACGATTTTATTTCTACTTCTATTATTATTTGTGCAGACTCTCTACGCTATTTGCATTTATTCTGTCTTACAGATATAGGACATTACACAGCTCCACCTATTACTTCGTATGTATTGTATTTGTTTTTATAGTGGTGTAAGGGGTACCACTTTATAGGTGTTTAAAGAGCTACCACATTTTTTATCACTGTGTACTTCTTTGTTTTCATATATTTACAGGGTGAGGCCTAGGAGCACAGGCACCGTGCGTCTTACTCCATCAGTGGTCAGGCCACGCCCCCCGGTCTGTAGTTTCTTATTCTTTTAGGTGAGGTATAGTGGGTAGGTTTTAAAGCATTTATTCTTTGATATTTTTTCGGGGTTTTGTAATTTTCTTTACTCCTATAATTGTCCTTATATACACTTTGTCGAGATATGTGGTTCTTATTATAAGATCTCACTTGTTTTTTCGAATAGTCGATAACATCTCTCTGATATTTTCTCTTTTTTATATCAATTACTTTATTCTCTAATCTTTCAAGATTAGTTTGTAATTCTCTGGTTGTGGATTCGTATATTTCAGATGAGGTGTTAAGGATTAGAATACTTTGTAGTTTATTTATTTCCATATCTAGTTGGATTAAGGTGTTTTTACGTCTTTTGATAATGAATTCCATCAAGCTAAAAGAAAAACCTTCTAATAGCTCCATCCATTCATTTATAAAATCGTCCTCTTCCTGGTCAAAGGACGGATTTTTTGAAAATCTAAGGCCCCTTGGAGTTATCTTTTCTTTAATATATTTTTCTAATGTGGCTATCTCCCACTTAATCTTTATCTCTCTGCTTAAAGCCTTCTCTAGGGCAAATTTACAATCATTTACTTGGAATAAGTCTTGATTCTCCTCACCTTGATGTGTTGTTTCATCTGCAAACAACACATCAATGTTTTTCCCACATTTTTTTCTATTTTCAAACAATGTCATATTTGATAAATTTTAGCTGCCTACACAAAAAATGAGAGGAAATACAAAATGTGCACAAAAAAAAGAAATGATGTGTATACAGACGCTTACAAATATTATAGTGGGAAAATTGTGCTGCTACCACCAGTGTGTAAACCTCTCACAACTTAACACAAAGTAACGTATGGAAGGTAAAAGGAATGGTTAAAAAACCAAAACCGATCTATAGGTGGAGCGCTCCAAGTGAGTTGACTCACCCCACTCTTGGTCTATGTAAGATGACCTGTACGTGGGGATGAAATAAACAATAATATGGTGTAGTATATTATAAGTAATACTGGAGAAAGTGATGAGGAATATAGAACCACTCACATGGTTCTGAGCCTTAACTGGACAGGCTCAGATCTCTCAAGCAGGCGTGTTTAGGGTCACACGGAACCTTTATGTAGACAAGGATCTCTTTGTACCTTTAACGGATGGAAACCAAATATAGTGCAGTATATTGGTATATATAGGTGTAATTGCCAAGAAAATGCTGAAAGTTGCTCACCTGATTCAGAGCCTAAATCCTGGCTCTGAGTATATAAATGTATGTGTCAGAAAGGGGACACAAAACCCTTTTAGATGAATAGCAGGAACACAGGATGCTGGTATCAACAGTGGATTATAAGGTAAACAATTTATTGTAAAATATAAGGTATATATAACAAAAATAAAAACTATATAAAAATACAGTAATAAAAAGAAAGTCCTTAATCCTGTTGATCCTCCGAGACGCGTTTCGCCCAGCGGCTTTTTCAATCAGTATCATCATCTGTGTTCCGGTTTTCCATTTATATCTTCAATTCACGCTTGATAGAAGACTTCCTTAATTGCGGATGGTCGGCGGCTGTGTCGCGTAACGTCATTTCCGCTTGCATCATCATCCAGAGCGGTCGCATTTCTATTAGTTCATACATATGTAAGTCTTTGATCGCCATCTTATTTAAGGGCGAGATGCGATCTCTGTGTGCACATAAAGAGTCTCTCACGTAGAGACATCATAGAAGATGAGGGCAAACGAATATAAATAGAAAATTCATGAGACATTGATACATAATGCGGTTTATAACAATATTTAAATAAACTTATTTCATATAACAAAATACAAATTATATTGTTATATGAAATAAGTTTATTTAAATATTGTTATAAACCGCATTATGTATCAATGTCTCATGAATTTTCTATTTATATTCGTTTGCCCTGATCTTCTATGATGTCTCTACGTGAGAGACTCTTTATGTGCACACAGAGATCGCATCTCGCCCTTAAATAAGATGGCGACCAAAGACTTACATATGTATGAACTAATAGAAATGCGACCGCTCTGGATGATGATGCAAGCGGAAATGACGTTACGCGACACAGCCGCCGACAATCCGCAATTAAGGAAGTCTTCTATCAAGCGTGAATTGAAGATATAAATGGAAAACCGGAAAACAGATGATGATACTGATTGAAAAAGCCGCTGGGCGAAACGCGTCTCGGAGGATCAACAGGATTAAGGACTTTCTTTTTATTACTGTATTTTTATATAGTTTTTATTTTTGTTATATATACCTTATATTTTACAATAAATTGTTTACCTTATAATCCACTGTTGATACCAGCATCCTGTGTTCCTGCTATTCATCTAAAAGGGTTTTGTGTCCCCTTTCTGACACATACATTTATATATTCAGAGCCAGGATTTAGGCTCTGAATCAGGTGAGCAACTTTCAGCATTTTCTTGGCAATTACACCTATATCGATATACTGCACTATATTTGGTTTCCATCCGTTAAAGGTACAAAGAGATCCTTGTCTACATAAAGGTTCCGTGTGACCCTAAACACGCCTGCTTGAGAGATCTGAGCCTGTCCAGTTAAGGCTCAGAACCATGTGAGTGGTTCTATATTCCTCATCACTTTCTCCAGTATTACTTATAATATACTACACCATATTATTGTTTGTTTCATCCCCACGTACAGGTCATCTTACATAGACCAAGAGTGGGGTGAGTCAACTCACTTGGAGCGCTCCACCTACAGGGAGTGCAGAATTATTAGGCAAGTTGTATTTTTGAGGATTAATTTTATTATTGAACAACAACCATGTTCTCAATGAACCCAAAAAACTCATTAATATCAAAGCTGAATATTTTTGGAAGTAGTTTTTAGTTTGTTTTTAGTTATAGCTATGTTAGGGGGATATCTGTGTGTGCAGGTGACTATTACTGTGCATAATTATTAGGCAACTTAACAAAAAACAAATATATACCCATTTCAATTATTTATTATTACCAGTGAAACCAATATAACATCTCAACATTCACAAATATACATTTCTGACATTCAAAAACAAAACAAAAACAAATCAGTGACCAATATAGCCACCTTTCTTTGCAAGGACACTCAAAAGCCTGCCATCCATGGATTCTGTCAGTGTTTTGATCTGTTCACCATCAACATTGCGTGCAGCAGCAACCACAGCCTCCCAGACACTGTTCAGAGAGGTGTACTGTTTTCCCTCCTTGTAAATCTCACATTTGATGATGGACCACAGGTTCTCAATGGGGTTCAGATCAGGTGAACAAGCAGGCCATGTCATTAGATTTTCTTCTTTTATACCCTTTCTTGCCAGCCACGCTGTGGAGTACTTGGACGCGTGTGATGGAGCATTGTCCTGCATGAAAATCATGTTTTTCTTGAAGGATGCAGACTTCTTCCTGTACCACTGCTTGAAGAAGGTGTCTTCCAGGAACTGGCAGTAGGACTGGGAGTTGAGCTTGACTCCATCCTCAACCCGAAAAGGCCCCACAAGCTCATCTTTGATGATACCAGCCCAAACCAGTACTCCACCTCCACCTTGCTGGCGTCTGAGTCGGACTGGAGCTCTCTGCCCTTTACCAATCCAGCCACGGGCCCATCCATCTGGCCCATCAAGACTCACTCCCATTTCATCAGTCCATAAAACCTTAGAAAAATCAGTCTTGAGATATTTCTTGGCCCAGTCTTGACGTTTCAGCTTGTGTGTCTTGTTCAGTGGTGGTCGTCTTTCAGCCTTTCTTACCTTGGCCATGTCTCTGAGTATTGCACACCTTGTGCTTTTGGGCACTCCAGTGATGTTGCAGCTCTGAAATATGGCCAAACTGGTGGCAAGTGGCATCGTGGCAGCTGCACGCTTGACTTTTCTCAGTTCATGGGCAGTTATTTTGCGCCTTGGTTTTTCCACACGCTTCTTGCGACCCTGTTGACTATTTTGAATGAAACGCTTGATTGTTCGATGATCACGCTTCAGAAGCTTTGCAATTTTAAGAGTGCTGCATCCCTCTGCAAGATATCTCACTATTTTTGACTTTTCTGAGCCTGTCAAGTCCTTCTTTTGACCCATTTTGCCAAAGGAAAGGAAGTTGCCTAATAATTATGCACACCTGATATAGGGTGTTGATGTCATTAGACCACACCCCTTCTCATTACAGAGATGCACATCACCTAATATGCTTAATTGGTAGTAGGCTTTCGAGCCTATACAGCTTGGAGTAAGACAACATGCATAAAGAGGATGATGTGGTCAAAATACTCATTTGCCTAATAATTCTGCACTCCCTGTATAGATCGGTTTTGGTTTTTTAACCATTCCTTTTACCTTCCATACGTTACTTTGTGTTAAGTTGTGAGAGGTTTACACACTGGTGGTAGCAGCACAATTTTCCCACTATAATATTTGTAAGCGCCTGTATACACATCATTTCTTTTTTTATGTACAGGAATTGTTGATAAAACTGAATGGTATATATGGCAATGTTTCTTCGCAGTTTCCCTTACCTTCACAGGAACCTACTCATCCATACCAGCCTGGTGACAAGGTGTATATCCGTCAGCTGAATAGGAACAAGAAAGGAGGATACCCTTTCGGACCACCTGCTACTGTGATTGCTGTAACCAGAACCGCTGTCCTCACAGATTCCCACGACATCTGGATTCACGCATCCCGAGTGAAGATGTGTCCAAAGAGGGGAACCAAGGAAGACAACACCACTCCTCATTTAGAAACAGAATAATTTCCCCTTAGCGAAGCATCATGGCTTTCACACCATATCGTAGATTGAGAGGATCATACGAACCTGAGACCAAAATTATGTTTTGTGCTATGCTTTATGGAGTTGTTATACTCCCTCTGATATTGTTCCTTGAATGCCATTATGAGTACAAGTCAATGGGAAGTTTGAAACCTGTTTGTTTCTGGAGAAAAGACTCTGACACGATTAACAATTCTTCAATACCCCCAACCCAATTAGGCCTTATTGACTGAACGCATTTGCATGAATTGGACAAATAATAACCCTTATAAGTACCAGTTACCCATATGGAATGTGTCCACAGCTAATGAAACCAATGCATTATGTTTGTTTGAAGGTTCACGGAAAATTGTTAGATCTTATAACACAGAAATGTGCACAGTTAAGGTTGCTAATTACACTAGCATCTGTGCCACCTTAATATAAGTTCTGATGGTAAGAAAAAACCACCTCAACAGGTTTGGGATATATATTATAAGAAAATTAGTAAGGTTGCATATCAATGTAAACAGACAGGCCTTATTACTTTTAATAATGATTATACAACTGGTACCATTAATTGGAAAAGGGGACAAATGTTAGTCATTATGAACGACACTGCAATTGAGAACTGTCCTTTATCCTCTACCATAGAACCAAAAGTCAACAACGACACATACACACCTATTCCGTCCACATGTGTTAATACAACTGCCTTCTTACAAGCTGTACATGTGTCATTAAAAATCACTACTCCTGTTGTAACATTATGTAACACAGCAAACAAAAGGCAGAAAAGGAGGTGCTGGAACCATTATGGGTATACTAAATAGTATAGACATGGAGACCCTCAAGAATAAGTTAAACACGGCCAGCATGCATATAGGGACTGGTTTCCATGCTACTGCAAACTGGGCTCCAACTGTTGTTAAATCACAGGTTACAGGATTGGATTTAGATAAATCAATGTATAACTATTTAGGTAATTTAACTGTTGCAACTATGAAATTCACTACAGGTCTAGGTAACTGGAGTACTTGTGCCATCAGGTATTCATGGATGCAACAACAAAGATTGGCATTAGAAGACACACTAATGATTCCTAAACTAGAGAAGATTAGAGGGATGCTTAACCTCACAGATAATGAATGGTTACTTCTAAAACCCCAATCCACTAAATGCAACGAATGGTTAACTGGTAATGTTTCACATTTTTCATGCTCATGCTATTTTACACTATATCATACATCATCAAAGGATGTTAAATTAGCTTGTCAATTTAACACATTACCAGTACCAGTTTATGATCTCTTTGCCAGGAATTTAACCTGGTGGGCACCCACATACACAGGAGACTATATTTTCCCCAAAGATAATAAGACCTATTCCCTTAAACACTGTGTTCTCACTGACAAAGGATATGCATGTCGACACTCGTCCCCTATTTACGAACCATGCTTACTCCAAAATGAACTTAACAAGTGCATATGGCACATATATCCTGAAAATTATTTCACCATGACTGAAATAAGCACACGACATTTCTGTTTGGCAACTAACCTCCCTACAAAGATAATTACTAGTAATACAAGGATTAATCTACCTCTCCCTTTTTCAGGATGTTTGACTAATGTTACCTGGTTAGATCTTAATGGCACCCAATATTATTTCAGCAACACAATCACTTTAGACAAACATATTAATGCCCTATTAGGCTCCCTGCCTTTTAAAGATTACCATTTACCTCTTGAGACTATTGTCTCCTTAATGAAAGGAAAACAAAATATGTTTAAACATCTTGTTACACATAATGATGCTATAGTACACACACAGGTAGCCACACATATCCTAAAAGGAGAACTCCTTAAGGTGAGTTCACAAATTCAGAATGATTTAGCCCATCATTGGTACGATGCTTTTACTGGTTGGTCCCCTACTGGATCCCAGATAATGAAATCATTCTTCTATCCTCTTGTTATTATAGAACTGATTTTATTGTGTATGATTTTATATAACTGCCACCTTACTTGTACATTGAGGAAGAGAATACAGAAATTAATCCATAATGCAGAACAGAAACAATTGGAAATTCTCCTCTCTGCCACTGGAGGGTATCAACCCATCTTTAAAACTGGGCCTTAGGAATTACCACATGGGAATCCAGGTGAAGAAATTAATTAAAGTCCCGCAGGGAGTGACTAACACCCCTGAAAATACCATGTGGAAGTTACTCCGTCCTGGGAAGATTTTATCAATAATATGAGCAAATTTTTTGCTCAAAGAGGGGAATGTAAGGATATGAAATAGTTAACTTTTTGTTTTATATGCTTTAAAATAATGTTTGAAATAATTATGCTGACCTTGGCAGATGTATTCTGTAACATGCTTTGAGAGGCCTCCCTTCTACAGGATGTAAGACCTCGCTTGACCTCAGGATGTTCCTGTCTCGTCTTTATTCAAATGCTTATCTTTTAATGTCAGACAAGTATGTACTATTAACTACAAGGAAACGATAAATCTTGTTGCTTGCGTGACAAACTGTGTATAAATGCTAGCCCTGAAAATATACTCACTGAGAACTTGTTAAGCACTCTTTCGTGTCTGTGTCTTAATTTGCTAAACAAGAACTCCCGTCAGTTGATGTTGTGACCGGAGAATCGAGAAGAGTTGAGTCCAGAACAGCATTAACCCTTTCACTCAATGTGAAGAAATCCCTATTTACTCCCTAGTTATTCACCTCATTTTACCTTTATTCATTCGGTAGATTTAACTACCGAACAAAGACCACCCCCTGGCTCATTAAGCTTCAAAGAACTCATCAATCAACCCCTCTATCTGTGCGGCCAGCATTCGTACTACCGAATGCCAAGTGGCTGAGAAAACCGCGGCCATCTTTTTTCAGCCAAACAAAGGCAGCGGGACTTGATAGTGTAAAATCGGACACTCGACTTCCCGAACACCGGTCTCAAACAGACGAACGCTGGAACTCTAATTCCTGAATAGCTAGAAGAGCGCTATTCGGTACTTTGGTGCATTCGACAGAGGGGAACAATCACTGCTGAGAGCCAGGGGGAGCCAATCGGTACTTTATTCGTTCTTTCACTTTTTCTGAAGTGACCGGCAAAACCCACCAAACTCATGGAACTGTTTTGGGCAGCCAGCCCACGGTGAGCCGGTCACAGAAGACTTCCACAGTTTTTTTTTTTTAATTCTTTATTTATTGCGTGCAAAGAGGTAACATTGCTTGATGCGCCACAACAGCTGCAGCAAACAGAGAGATAACAAGATGTACAGGGTTATGGCATTCGCATGCGTTGCACATTTTTTAATTATATATCATGCAGACTAAATCAATATAACAAGCTTAGTGCTATTGAGTAAAACTTTTATAGCTATTCTATGCATGCTTAGTTGAGCAGTGGTTGTATAACTATTTAGTTACAGGCTTATGCAAAATAACATCAGATACAGGTTTCTCTAGCTGATTGAAGTTAACCACCAGGGGGCAGTGAGTCGCTGGGTCAGTCGGCTAACATATATACGTGTGCTCATTCATTATTAAATGAGTTCCAAATTTGTGCTGTGTGGATCTGCAGGAACATGATCCATCTTAATAGACTCAAAATAATACAGAGAATGACACTGAGAGTGACATGTTAACATAAAAGGTATCTAGTGCTCTGCTAGGATCCTAGTAATATATGAGTAACAATCACAGCTAGGAAATGAGACTTGTGTCCACTGTCCTTTATTCCTCCATGTTAATGCAGGGTCAGAGTCTCAGTATGGTCCCCACAGATCCATCAGCCGCAAAGGAAATGTTGCCTCAGGTAATACGATTATTAGCCATGGTTACTTAATGAATGTGCACCCTTCAGGGTTGTCTGATGGGCGGAGAGGGTTCTCCACTAGCCGCTGTCAGTGCATAGCTTTCCGGTCAGCCTCTGTTTCCAGACAGCACCCAGCCGTTGCTTTACTGTCGCTGCTTCTGTGCTCCGGCTTATACTGGGTGCGGCGGCCATCTTGGGTTATTCCACGCGGCCCCTGAATGGTCTGTTCACCTCACGGTTTGCCCAAAAGGATCACCGCCTTCCCGGTGGGGTCCGGGATAACCCCCCCGGCCCACAGGGGGGGAGAACGAGGCCCTTTGCCGGCGTGCGGGAGGACCCGCCGGACTAAGCGCGGGAGATCGGCCGTTTCTCCCGCCAGAGCCTCACGACGGGCCGCAATACCATCCGCCCAGCAGTCAGCCTTGCCGGTAGGGTATGGGCCGACATCCGCCCCAAGTGTTGTGGCTCAGGTCCCCAGTGCCTTCTCATAGTTGCCGATTGTTTTTTAGGGGAAATATAGTAGTTTTGGGCTGATTAATGGTCTTTCATCGTGGAGCCGAGGCGCCCCACGTCCATCCAGCTCAGCGGACAGGCCCCGCCCCCCGACTTCCACAGTTTTTGAGAACCCCTGAACTAATCTGGGTGAAATTTGAATATGTTGGTCACCCAGATCGGGGCTATCAGGGGACATATTTGTGGGGTTACCTCAGGTATAAAGGGGTGTTCCAGATATTGGGGAAAAATTAGATTTTTCTGCCTGGAGATAATCAAGTTATTACTTTATCAGACTTGATTATCTCCAGGGCTAGGGGAGGGAATTGTGGGTGTGTGTTATGTTTTTACTGTGCCCAATTGGTTAATTTCTGTCCCTCCCTGTGGGATGTCCCCTTGCATGGGGACTTGCATAAAAGCCTGTGTGCAATCATTAAAGCTCAGTTCAGTTGTACCCTTCTTCTTGACTTCGTAAAGCACACGAATCCCCAAACATCAGCCGAATTATAAGATAATTATCTTATGAAGCTATTGGGATTACTATACAGTTCGTCTACTTTATCTACCGAACGGAGAGCTATAATCACTGATGCTCTGGCAGTTTTGGGAGGAAACTACCGAATGAGGTTTAAATATACTTGGTTTCCTCACACTTAACTATAAGCATTTTGACCGTTTTCATTAAAACATTTTATTACCAATTCAGCCAAAACAACTGGTTATATTTCAATTTTATTTAATGATATTTTGTGTCATTTTAGAAGACTTCGGGAGGAGCGCAGGCGGAGTAGAGGACGGCCCGGAGGTAGGTGTTACATGCAGCGTAACACACATTAAGCATGAATATGGTGGCGTTGGAAAAGTGAGTATCTCTATATTTTACATTGAATTCACCATGTACATTTGTAATCTACAGTGTATTAAATGTATACAGGAGTGATTTCAGGTTCACTTTAATGTGGGACATTTTTTGTCTTTTTACCAGGCTGTTTCTTTACCAATTTCTGCCAAATTTTATGTTAAATTAAATTTATTATTTTTTTACAATGTATACCACACATACATTTTACAGGTTTTGGAAGAATTTATAGAGGTTCCTGATCCAGTCCTCGGGATATACCAGTGGGCCAAGTTTTTTCGGTAAATTGACTAGAACAGAATTAGGAAATGCCTAGATCCTGTACAGTTGGTATGCCTTGAAGGTAGTTAGTTATACTGATTTTTTTATGCTGAATTTTTTTGCTTCAATAATACAACTGAAAGCTGCAATTATAACAAATGCAGAAACTTCTAATGTGACGATCTATATGTTATATTATTTTTTGTGTACTACTTTTTGCATATATTTTAATCCACTAAAAATAAAGGAGTAAACCGTCTAACTGCATTTCACATAATGAGACTGGCTGAGAAAAGCAACTGCATTGCCCAATTGAGTGAACCAGACAACAGACATTTCGACTCTATAAAATGTAATATTACAATCGTTTATAAATATATATATATATGTGTTCAAAGTTAGAAACTGTATCTAAAACGCTTTTTTAATTGAGATACAATCACTAACTTTCATACAGGAAAAATCTGAATATTTTGAAAATGTGAAGCTATTTACATTTTTTAGTTTTCATATATTGTCACCACATTTGGGATGATGTATTTGATTGAAGTGTCTTCAAAACATGTAAAAACACTGTTATTTCATCACCTGTCCAAAATAAATAAATAATCAATTAGAAATGTTCCATTCCTATGAACCCCACCTTTTATTCTGATTTGCTAATGGAGAGTTAGGGATTATTCTAGCCTCGGTGAGGGAATAATCAAAATGTTATTAAAGACAGGAGGCGAATATTTGCTTTACCTTCTTTACTGAAACCTCCAGCAGCAAAGAAACAGTTAACAGAACTTTTCAAAACAACCAATCAGAACAAAGCAACAGTAGTATAAAACCCCTAAGCAGGCTCTTCCACTTCCTCTTTCTTTGATGAGGTCGAGCAGGAGAGCAAGGAAACCAACGAATCCACCTTGTAGCAGACACATCCAGAGAAACAATTGTCAAGCCCAGAGAGAAAACAGATTACACTGCAAGAAAACAGAAAACATTGTGAAAGTAAACTGTCAAGGCAAGATGTCATATCCATACAATATCACTTGCACATCATAATACCTGATGAATAAACAAAGTCTACAGATCTTATGAAGGCCTAGTATGTACCTAAACTAAAAAGGCATCGACGAAACAATTACAACACAAACATGATGAATAAAATGCACACGGACAATCATCACTGAATATTAGAAATAACCTTTATTATGTAAAACCATGCATTCACAAAACATAACAATATCCCCAATTATTTATAATAGAATAAAACCCAGATCCAGGGAGGGAACGTAAAAAAAAAGGGGGGGAAATATTCGCCTCCTGTCTTTAATAAAATTTTGATTATTCCCTCACCGAGGCTAGAATAATCCCTAATTTTATGGCAGGACAGGAGGCTTCATATTTGCAATTTTAACGCCCAAATAGTAGAACCAGAAGCAATATGAGATAGGAGGACTGAAATAAAAGGAGAATGGAAAAACCGATTCCCTAAACCAAGCAGCGGTGTAGAGAAAATGCAGAAGGGACCCAACGGCTTCCAAAGTTGTTGAGGTGACAGCACCCCGAACCAAAAGTGTCCCAGAGGAACTCAAGGTCAGCCAATGAGAGGATCCACCAAATCCAACGGGCGAGCGAAGATGCAGAAACAGTCCAAAACGGCCGTACGCAGAAATAAACAGCTGTCCATGAGTAGACGGACGAAAGAACCAGATCCTGGATCTACATGGTCGTGTACAATCTGTCAACAGAGCCGTGGCCTATCCGGAGAATAGGGGTACGACACAGAGGACGAATAAAAATGAAATATGTGTGGAGCAGAAGCCGATGTACTGAACGGCAAGAAGGAAGAAGACACTACGTCGATACCATGACGTCAGAACGCGATGAAATACAAGATGTACTGGGGGGAAACCGTAAGCGGAAAAAACTGGTGCACCTTGTCATCAGGTCATTCCTCAATGAAATGCAGAACACACGATACCACTAGACTTGAGGAATAGCGAGAGATAGGGCTCCCGTACGGTATACTCCTCTTGGTAGACTGCAGACCAAGAGATCCTTAGCAATGCCAGAATCTTGAGAAAACGCACATGAGTCGTCCACTAGCTGACATAGGACGTGAATGGCCCCATACGATCCTACCCTGAGAGGGCAACTCAGCCAGACAATGGGGACAGCCATGATAAGGACCGCCATAGGGACCCAAACACCAGTCGTGGCAGGCTACCCCTGTGGATCCCACGTGGGACATTAAGAGACAGGGAGTCGTAGATTGCCTTCCCATGGCAAACTCCAGCAAAAAGGGGAAAGCACGCAGGACTCCTCCGAAGTGGTGTGGCCAGGCGAAACGACACTTCCAGGAATTTGGTCTGAAGCAAAGCCCAAAGTATCCTGTAGGTAAACGGAATGCATACGCCCTGAAGGAGGAGACCAAGCTTGGAAAACTCGTCCCTCGCCGAGGGTCCGGCAGCCAGCTGGAGAACCGAATGTGAGGCAACCAATCATTGGGGTCTCTCCATGGTCGGGTGAAGCCGTCCGCCACATGAGTGTCTCGTCCCGCAGACTGTCACAAATGCTGAATACTTGTCCAGAAGCTATAGATAGCGATCCTACGTGAGATCCGACTGCAGTCCGTAGTGGGCAACCGGTGATAAGTCCATGCCGAAAGGTAGCGAGCAATACTGCAAATGTTGTTCAACAAACCTGCAGGTAGTTCCATGCAGTTGGCGTAAAGAGGTCCCTCCTCCGGACTCCAGAGTACAGGCCGAAGTTGGTTGGGGTCCGAAACTCCTAGGTATGCCAGGTTCCCCTATGTCTGAGTCATCAATTAAGTTTTAGATGAGCTTCATCCGAAGGTCACATGATTCGGTCATACCAGGCCAAGACCCGAGAAAACGGCATGTTGGGCGGCTGATAGTACCGGATCCTGGAGGTATGGCTTCCATGGCAAATAGCAACCGGTCAATTGACCGGGTTGGGCCCCTAAATGTGACCCGCGGGTTGCGGAGCTTATGCCTGGTATTTTCCTTGAAGACGGACATCTTGGTCCTCGGGAGGCGGAGCACCGCCTGGACCGAATATTCCATGAAAGACCAGAAACTGGGTTGACTGGGAGTGAGTCAGATTCAATATGTCCATGTTGATGGCAAAATCCATGCGGGTTTCTCTCATGTGCATTTGCGGGAGAGAACCAATCATCCATGCCGAGCAGCTCTCTGAGGGGATGAGTGCCCTCCGTCTCGAAGTGTCAGACAACATATGCACTAGGAGCATGTAGCGTGGGGATGGGGTGGGAGTCCACTCCACCGCACCCTTTGCCCAGCAGGGCAACTGCGGAATGAACGCCTCTTTTGGTCATGCGTATCGCTAATGGAACGGTCCAAGTTTCCGCAACCTTGATCCGGAGTCCGGCCACGGTCCGAGAGACCTCTGGGGCTAGTTAAGGGGGAACCCTATGAATAGAGACGTGTCAGCCGTGCCGTTCGTCCCGAGGAAACATCTGTGTCCGCGTGTCATCGACATCCAGTGGTTAGTCCCAGATAGAGTGCAAACCCCGTGTCAGGTGTTTGCGGTGTCCTTTCCGGACTCCGTCATGAAGACTGATCCTCTTGATGAATCCGTTAGCCAACGAGTACCAGGGGTGCTTGGTGTAGCGTCTAGGATGGTCGGTGGAGTGTCCCCTGTAGGGTACCGATGGTTTCTGGCAGTGAGGTCTGCGGGGCGGCATGAGGACAGGCCAAGTGACCTTCTGGGTACGGGAGATTTGTCCTTCAGTCGTGATTGCACAACTGCCATAGAGGTAACACTGTCGGAGTGATACCTGGTGATGCCAGCTAGGGGTCACCCAGCGTGCAAGAGGGGGTCACCCAACAAGCACAAGCATACTATGCAGTATAGGCCAGCAGGGGAGGGGGTCACCCTCAGTCTGAACATAATCGGACACTGTAGGTACAGTAGTACCGTAGTGGTTAGCCGTATAATAAAGTAACCAGACATTGCCGGTCCAGCAGTGCAGACGGCAGGAGGGGGTCACCCTCATATAACCATAACCGGGCATTGCAGATCCAGCAGTGCTGTAGGTAAGAGGGGGTCACCCTCAGTGTGGTATCATAGAGGTCTGTACACCCAGTAGTGTAGTCAGTGAGAGGGGGTCACCCTCATTATGGTTATAAAGGGACCCTGTAGGTCCAGCAGAGTAGTCCACAGGAGGGGGTCACCCTCAGTATCTGCGTATAGCAGGGCACTGTAAGAACAGAAGCTCAATCAGTGGGAGGGGTACCCTCTTTTATGGGAATACCCGGACGCTGCAGGTCCAGCAGTGCAGACTATAGGAGGTATGATAATAACAGGACATTGCCGGAGCATTAGTGTAGGAAGCAGGAGGGGGTCACCCTCAGCATTAATCCTACAGGATGCCGTAGAGCCAGCAGGGCACTCATTGGTAGCCATGTTGCCAGAGGGAGGGGGTCACCCAGCCCACAATGGTGTCACATGTCCATAATTATGGTCCAGTAGCGGGTAGAGCCCCAGAAATTTGGAGGGGGGGCCCGCCCACCTGTAATAACAGGGCTGTATGTGGGGCCAGTTAGCCCCCCTGAGGGGTAGAAGGGTCCATACAGCGAGAAGCTGACTCACAGACCACTCAGGTATTATATTAGCATACACTTTTGAAGTGTATGTGTAGTGGAAAATTTTAAGTCCCTTGCAGGAAGGGCAGCAAATCCTAGGCAGGGGAGCTAGGTGCTGAAAAACAGGCCATTTAATTTTTATGAGAAAATGACTGAACCTTAAGAGAAAGACTTGGTTAGCATATAAGACATGTGGCATAGTCTTGTTAAACAATGATTTTTGTAAACAATGATTTTTGATTTGAGCAGTAACATGCCCCTTTAAATCTGAGATTCACATTTAATTAGTAAAAAAGCGTGACAAGTCTACTGCTAAGATAGATGACCTAGTCACATTGCATCAGATATCATAGTAAGCTGCAGATGTGAGCTGTGAGAGTGCCTGGGACAGATCCTGCTATCCAGGATCTGTTACATATGCAGCATTTGAGACAGGCACAGTAAGTAGGGGGATATCTGAAAAACTGGGCTATCTACCCTGATATAGGGAAAGGGGAGGGTGGCCACATGGCCAGCAGGGCAGTTCAGTGGGTGAGACCGGGCTGTTCCCAACGCACGGAGCCCATGTTGCTCTGAAAAATGGCCGCCGCGGCTCCAACAAAATGGCACTGCCACAGCTGAAAAAAGCTGCTCAGCAAGCGGCCAGGGGCCGCGGGGAGCAGGTGGGGAATAAAGTAGAAGGGTATGGGCGACAGAGCCCAGCAGGGGAACCCAGGGAGGGGAAACAGATTACAGGCAGAGCCAAAGCATCATAGCAGGGGCACCCATTCCCCATACAGCAGAGTGAGAAAAACTGCATAAAGTAACCCAGAATAACAATAAATCAATGAGCAGTATCCAGAATCTATCAGATAAATAGCCTAAATACAGCAACAGATGTTAACAAGTGATATAGCAGCTACATAGCATGAAGTGGTATAGGAAATAACAGAATAGACTGCCTAGATAAACCCAGCAATAGACTGCCTAGCTACACTCAGCAGACAACCTGTTAAAACAAATCCAGCAAGAACCCTGCCTAAATAAAACCAGCAATTAAGCTGCCTAAACAAACCTAGCAAATAGACTGATTAAATAGACTGTTTAAATAAACAAGCAGCATTTAGGATAAAAAAAAAACAACCAAGAGCAGAGACAACTCTGAGTTGGTGAGTGCTCACCTGGAGGCAGCAGCAAAGAAAGAGGAAGTGGAAGAGCCTGCTTAGGGGTTTTATACTACTGTTGCTTTGTTCTGATTGGTTGTTTTGAAAAGTTCTGTTAACTGTTTCTTTGCTGCTGGAGGTTTCAGTAAAGAAGGTAAAGCAAATATGAAGCCTCCTGTCCTGCCATAAAATTACTGATAGGCAGAGATTAACAGCTTAGACTTTCAGACTATCTGCGGCAACCTTTCTGTTGCTTCCTGATTGAAGCCTCAGACTCAAACAGAAGTTCAGATGCAGAGCTGATCAGCGCTGGACTGAAGACTTTAGGGTCAATTAATTTGCTAACATTTTAACCTTTGAAGGTAACCTAGCGCCAGGGACTTCCTGACACCTTATCAACTCCATTCCAAAAGTATTTTGGCATTAGTTAAATCAATATAAGATGTTGCAAGCTTGCTTACAGTACAATAGGTATGGGCCAAAAAATATTCTGCATACATAAAGGTACATAAAGTCATAAAGTAGCAACCATGTCATCTATTTAACCTTTTTTTTAGGATGACATTGATAAAATAATCGAAAAAACATTCCTGTAGGTTTATTTGTGTGGGTATGGAGGTAAATTCTTGCCAAAATTACGGTGATAAGAACCTTTCAAACTATGGATTGGGATATTATTCAAAGCTTGCATGGCCGAGAATCCATTATAGTCCTAAAAGACAATATGATGGTTTTTCACCTGATGTACACATGCACTTGGCGCACTCCCTAGTGGTTATGATGTTAGGAGTGCCCTTGGTAGCTCTCAATGTAAGTAGTCAAACCATCTGCTAACAGTTCAACAACTTACCTGGAGTCCAGACACCTTTCCATTGACAGCCAGAAGCATTCTGATTTTTAGCTAGCCCAGTGGAGCATGGTGGGACTCAGCTTAGAGGAGCTGACAAAAGCTCAGTTCAGGAGCTTCCAGCTCTTAATGGAGGAAGTTGCCAGTGCCCAACAGACCCAAGGTAAGTTGTCAAACTGTGTGCAAATGTTCCTTTAACAGTAATTTTTGCAGAGGTCACCGGTTCTTTGTTCTGCCTTTTTGTGTCCCATTGTATTCCCTATGCTTAAACTGCTTTATATCATGTTTGTGGTGCTTATATCTATCAATAAATCTTTTAGAAAGGATAAAAACAAAATCAAGGAATGATACATACTTACACTGTGGATTGATAAGTGCGTGGAGTCCTTGGGGTGAATATGAGCTGTAAAACGAATACGTACACTTTTCTAAATACAGTGACACCACCACAATCTATAAAAATCAAATGATTTGCTTATTTATATTTTTGAAAATAAGCAACAAAAGACTCTTTTGGGTAAGATGACATTGTACCAATTGTCCCAATATTTTACAAAAAAAACCCTCTTTGTGCACCCTTGTTTGTCTTTATCTCCCACGTGCTGGAACAAAAGTATTCAAGTCATAATTTCATAACTCTTTTATGGTTCTTCCAAAATTCCTTCTGCCGGAATTACTAAAAGCTGAACTGTTCCTGAATTCAGTTACGTTTGTAAATCAGTTTAAAGATCCATATTTACTACAAGTGTCGCAGGCTGGCTTCAGGGTGTAAATAAGATCAGCCAGTGGATTTATTTCGCTAGAGTAAGTGCTAAAAAAAGCACAATGTTGGGGAAATAGCAAGTGTAAATATGTTAGTTATAACTGCAAAGCTTTTATTAAATGGTCTTGTGAAGAGCCCACGAATTTCCAGTCTCCTGGATTAAAAGGAGTACTATAGGCAGCAAAACAATGTAATGAAACCGTTTTAATGAGGCCTCACTGCTTAATTCTCTGCCAATTAGGGCCTGTCCTGAATTCCTTTTATATTATTCTCTACCCTACCAACCATGGAGTGGAGAAAAAGGTGAGGCCACTCGCTGGACTCTCTTTTGGGGGAGGGGGCGGCATACTTTAAAATAAATTATATCTTTATCAGTAAGAGGCCCCATTAGTACTCTTTTATGAAATGCTGAGCATGTAAACTACATGCAGAGCATGCAGAACTCTATTCACATTCACTGCCACAGGAGAGAACAGACTGTTGCGTTGCTCTGTGCTGCGGAATTGAATGGATTAGTTGTACTCCTGTAGTTCACATAGTGAGATCTTACGCCGATTTCACTTAACATAACATTTACCTGAGCAAAAGGGCTTTTTTTGAGGCACTTTTTAATTTATTTATTTTTTTGTTTTATTCCTGGCGTCCTAGCTCTGATATAGAGTTGGAATCTTTGGATCTCTCCTTTTTTATTTTTCTTAATCTATGTAGTGTCTCCACTATGTGCATGATATACTGATTGATTTTCATAATCTAGCATTTAGTGTAATACTTAAAAGGATGACAAACTTAAATCACTGATTCGGTCCATGAATTTACATTGCTTAGCAAAGTCTGATTTGATATGGCAGATAAATATCTAAATCACTACAATTCAAATTTATCAGCTTATTTATTTATTTATTTTAAATGTATTATGCAGAATTAAAGATAACAGCAAAAGTGCAACCAAAAGTTTTTTAAAAAGAAAAACCAGTGCAATATGTTTCAAAGTGTTTTATTGGTGCAAAATCGCAAGCTATAAGAAGTTTTGACTTGAAAAGACTTTGTTGGTTTAGGGGCTTGACTCTATTATCTCCTCCTGACAACCCTGCATTGCTGAATACATCTGCTGTGATCTTGTTTCATGTTTTTTACCACTAGTCATGCCTCAAATTTACTTATTACTTTAAATTTTCTCCTACGTTACTTTAGAAACAGACAAGGTGGCAACACGTGCAGCCACAATGTCTCTAAATTATAAATGCAGCCTCCAATAAATCCAAGCATGCGTGTGTTAGACATTGCAGCATACTTGTCAACACACTGTAGACTTCATTTTGTAGTCTGTACTGCTACGGCTGTGACAGCAGCAAAGGATATTAAAGAGATTCTATAGTGTAAGGAATACACTATACACTATACAGCCCTCTGGTCCCCCCCTTCCGCGCACCCTCCCCCCTGCTCATAAAGGGTTAAAAAAAACTTTAGTCACGTTCCTGATTCGAGCACCAATGTCCCTTGGTGCTGGGTCAGTGCTCCACCTCCTTCTACTTCAGCGCTTTAGGCCCTACCCATAGGAAAGTATTGCCTCAATGATATCCTTTTGGGATTTTATTGACGCTGGATATCCTAATGCAGAGGATGGGGACATCCAGCGTCAGTCAGGCGACCAAAAGTCGTTTAGCTACCAAAGAGTGACTCTATTGGCTGTCTGACTGACAGCCACTAAAGGCAGTTATTGTGTTTCTCAAAAACAACAATGATTTACACTGCAGGACTAAGTGGGGTTGGGACACTGCACCCAGTCCACATCTAGGAGATGAAGTGGTCTGGGTGACTATAGTGCCCCTTTAAATCAGAAGAACAAAATAATCAAAATCAGAATAGCTTTTGAGTTACACATTTACAAGTGATTTGGTTGACACAAAGGGTAGACAAAGAGGTTATCCTATAGCACATGATTTAAACCCTACATGTCAGATAAAATGCCAGGACTGTCATCAAATTATAGGATTTTTCTAACACTTTATCCGGAAGGAGGTGAAAGTTAATACGAATGAACAAATGCAACATTCAACCTTGACCTAAGTGTCCCTGCATATCTTCATGTAAGAGGCATAGAAAGAAGCATACTTGTGATCTTCCGTCCCTATATTTCAGTTTGTTTGCAGGCTTTAAGTTGTAACTTATTGTGTACCTCCACTCCTGATGGTCACATACATCACCCATGCAGCCACTATTACAATAAGCTGCTGCAAACAACACGGAAGATCATTGATTTTATGATACACTTACCAGGGTTACATTTTCCAGTGGTTAGGAGAAAAATGAAAATTGTGAATACTGTCGTAACAGCTGTTATTACAGTGTGGGGAAACAGCTGTTATGCAATGCAGAATTTTATCATTAATTTGCTGCAAGCACATTTACTTTATTACTTCTAAAAATGCACATTTACAATTTGTCTATAAAAACCCTCTGTATCTTTCATCATTTACAAATTATACAAATTATATAGCTACCAAGAAGCTTGTCCATGCAGTAATTTCCCGCATGGATTATTGCAACCCTCTCCCAGTTGGTCTTCCCAAAAGCCGCATTACAGTCTGTAACGAATGCTGCCGCCAGACTGATTTTCCGCTCTAGTTGGTCCTCTCACACCTCACCCCTCTGTCAGTCCTTACATTGGCTTCCTTTATCCTATAGGAGTCAATTCAAAGTGCTAACCCATACCTATAAAGCACTGAACAATTCTAGCCCCTCATATCTCCTCACAGATCCATAGGTATGCTCCTTCTCAGTCTCGCCTCTCTGCCCGTGGCACTCGTACGGCCAACTCATGCTTGCAGGACTTCTTGCGAGCGGCTCCCTTCTTATGGAATAGCCTGCCTACCGCCATCAGACTCTCCCCTCGTCTTTAATCGTTTAAGAAGTGCCTTAAAACCCATCTCTTTAGGAAAGCTTATGGCCTCCTATACCTGTCCCTTGCTCTCTCCTAAAAGGCAGCACTTTACTCTCTCCTTTCACTCTGCTTCACTCCCACTTTATTTGAGTGCTATTTCCTGTCCTATTGTGTTTTTTACCCCACTTCCTATAGACTAAGCTCGTTTGAGCAGGGTCCTCTTTAACCTATCGTTCCTGTAAGTTTTCTTGTAATTGTCCTATTTATAGTTAAATGCCCCCTGTGATAATATTGTAAAGCGCTATAGAATCTGTTTGCGCTATATTAATGGAAATAATAATTTACAGTGGGACCTCGGTTTACAAACGCCTGGGTTAACATAATATTCGGTTTACAAATGAAAATCCATTGAAAATAATGCCTTGGTTTACAAAAATGCATTGCATCTGGGAGTTTTATAGCACCGCCCCTTGCATGCTGGAGCCTGTGGGTAGCACGTGGCATCGAGTGTGGAGGTGTTGGAGTGGCTTTTGCATCGAGTTTTGGAGACATTCTCGAAATTGTTTGCAGTTGTTTTGGGACTTTTTGGTGTATTTCTCAACCTGTGAAAAGGTAGGGAGCTGAGCTTCGTCGTTTGTATGCCTTTTATTGTGTGTTCTGCATTGTGGGTTTGTTTCCATGCCAGCTAATTTTTACTTTTTTCTGAACTCCAGAATGGATTAATTGGTTTTCAATGCATTCCTATGGGAAACCGCATTTCGGTTTACAAATTATTCGCAATAAGAAACGTCCCGGAGAACGCATCAAATTCGTAAACCGAGGTCCCACTGTATATATATATATATATATATATATATTTTTTTTAATTCTGTATTTTTTTTTTTTTTATTCTTTATTTTTGTTGTGCACAAATAATCAGTCGTACCCTGCCACATCAGCAGAAGCAACAGTATAAACACAGTTAACATGACTGTGGCATTCGATATGCCTGCACATTTTAAAAACAAATGCTCAGTACTCGGTGCATACAAAGAACATTTGGAACAGTGGTCTGTCTTACAGTTGTACAATTCATTTGCAGATTTTATATTGTATACAGAAATTGCATAATCGATTGGGTTATTAAAACAGAATAACTTGTGTCTTTAAAAACAGATAATAAATAGGTGAGAGCACACAAGAATAATAAAATACTACCCACTCTGTAGTCAATTGATCTGGAAAACAACCGGACATACCCACGCAAATAAAAAAGAACGGCATCATATAGTGTCCAAATTTTCTCGTTCACCAAAAACCGGCAACAATTAAAATCCATGCAATATAATTGCTTCTAAACATATATGCATAATTTGGACACTATATGATGCCGTTCTTTTTTATTTGCGTGGGTATGTCCGGACTACAAAACATGTGACCAGAATTAGAAATGATGCTATATGATGCTGCTCTTCTGTCCGGACTACAAAACATGTGACCGGAACCGGAAATGACGTTATGGCGTCGGAACGTAATGATGCAGCCGTTCCGACGGCGAAACAGGAAGTAGGAAGCCGCAATCAGAACGGAACAGAATGGGCGCCAATTTCAACTATTTAAATCAAGATGCCTTGAATTGGACATCACTTCGGATGAAGGCAAAAGCCGAAATGCGTTAAGTGTTTGGACTCTCTTTTTTGGGACTTTTTATTTTACCCTCTGATGTATGGTTTTAATTTACTTCGAGAATAAAAGTTTGTTTTACCACCAGTTATTTTGCGTCCTGGAGGTTCTACATTTAAAGAGGAAGAAAGTTCCCAGTGGAGGTCCCTGTCTGTATATTCAAGGCATCTAGTTTGAGCCAGCTTTTAAGTGGCTCTATCTATGTGAGTGTGATTTATATCCATTGCATATATATTATATTTGACTATACTACTCTATGTTTGTCTATTTGGTTGTTTTCCAGATCAATTGACTACAGAGTGGATAGTATTTTATTATTCTTGTGTGCTCTCACCTATTTATTATCTGTTTTTATCTCACTACTGTGTGGTTTGTGTGGCCCACATAGGTGATAGTAGCATTCGTCACTTTTAGGGTTTTTATTCACTTTTACTGTTATTAACTCGTGTCTTTGCTTTGTATATCCATTGATAGCGCATGTTTGTGGACAGTGTAGTGTTTAGCCAGAAGGGGCATTGTATAGTTGTGAAAGTGGATGCTTGCACCCCAGCCGGCGTGGTGTCCGCATGGGCAAACGGACCGTAGATAGGATGTGTATGGGAAAAGGGCCCTTGCCCCCGGTCCTATCTCCACTGGGCCTGTCTCGGGTGCGGTGGTGCAGCGTGTGAGGAGCCCCCGTGGTCTGCCATCAGCAGTGTCATTGTGGTATTGCTGGGGCAGCTTCCCCTTCCTCAAGGCTTCCCTTTGCTGTGCGAACCTGCTTCTGGGGTCTTGCCCTCCTTCGTGGTGCGGAGAGGATACATCTCTCCTGTAGGAGGTGGTTTCTGGTGTCTGCTGGGTTGTATTGTTGCGTGGTATCGTTTGGGGAGAAAAAAAAACAACAAAAAAAAAAACACCAAGGGGGAGGGAAGGTCATGTGCAGTCTCCCCAGCGGCGCACCGGGGAGGGGGGGGGAGCGCGCGGCAGGCCCTGTCTCTCACTCTCGTCAGGTGCTGTGAGCCCTAGTCGCCTATGTATTCCTCCCAGGGTTGCCAGACCTTGTGGAACTTTGTTTCTGTGTTCCTTATTTGGGCTGTGAGTTTGTCCATTAAGTATGTGTCTTTAATTTTCATGATGACGTCGGTAATTGTCGGGACTGAGGGAGTCCGTCACACATGGGCTAGCGCCCGCCTGGCCGCCAGGATGATTTTGTTAAATAGAAGTTGTTCTTGTCTAGGTTGGGCGTCTAGTGGCCTAGATAGCAGGACGGACCAAGGTCCATTTCCACCTGTCTACCCAGGACGTCCGTTAATAGAGTCCGTACTTGTTTCCAATACCCGCCTATAACCGGGCATTCCCACCACCGGGCATTCCCACAGTGGCGTACTAAGGGGGGGCCGGGGGGATGGTCCGCCCCGGGTGCCACCAGGGTGGGGGGTGCCATGACCAGCCCCGCCGCCCCCCCCCCCATGCTGCAGCCACCCGAGCGCTCTGTAGAAAGCCTCAGGCGGCTGGAGCTTTGCCCGGGCGGTGCGTCCATGAGGGCGGACCGCACCGCCCGGGCGCAGCCTGAGGAGAGGGGCTGACAGGAGGGAAACGCTCAGCGCTCCCTCCTGTCACTCCCTCTGTAGTAGCGTGGCCGAGCCCAGTATAGTCAGCGGGTACAGGGAGCAGCTGTCTCCTGTACCCGGCCGGACTAACAGGAAGTGTACACAGAGTGGTACAGGAAACAGTGGGGTGAGAAAGAGGAGAAGGGGGGGTGAGAAAGAGGAGAAATGAGGGGGGGTGAGAAAGAGGAGAAATGAGGGGTGAGAAAAGGAGGAGAAAGGAGGGGTGAGAAAGAGAGGAGAAGGGGAAATGAGGGGGGTGAGAAATGAAGGGGTGAGAAGGATGGGGGAAGAAAAGGAGGGGGAGAAAAGAGGGTGAAAGTAGGAGGGAAAGAGATATTAGGAGGAAATTAGGGGGGGTAGAAAATTAGGAGGGGAGAAAGAGAAATTGGGGGAAGAGAAATTAGGGGGGGAGAGGAATTGAAATTAGGAGGGGGGAGAGGAATTGAAATTAGGAGGGGGGGAAGAGATATTAGGAGGGGAGAAAGAGAAATTAGGGGGGGAGAGAAATTAGGAGGGGGGTGAGAAAGAGAAATTAGGAGGGGGGAAAGAGAAATTAGGAGGGGAGAGAAATTAGGAGGGGGGAAAGAGAAATTAGGGGGGGGAGAGAAATTAGGAGGGGGGGTGAGAAAGAGAAATTGGGAGGAGGAGAAGGAAATTGGAGCGGGAGGAGAGATTGACATTCATCACATACACACATGCACCCCTTGCACACAGAAAAACACACAATGCATTACACACACAGACACACATACACAAGCAATGCAACCGTTACACACAATGCATCCCTTACACACACAGAAACACACAATGCATTCATCACACACACTCAATGCACCCCTTACACACATTCAATGCATCCCATACATACACAGAAACACACCTTGCAGCCCTTACACATACAAACACAATTTCACACAATGCATTCCTTACACACATATCAGGACATCCCTTACACACTCCACCCCCTGTGAACAAACTCATTGGTGGAACATGAAGGTGGACCCTGGGACCCAGACCTTGAGCTGTGTAAAGGACCCCCAAAAATGGAGCTGCTTCCCGTTCTCCCAGAACATTGATTTTTGTGACCACAGTTACAAACCGCCTCCAGAGAGCCTGTTCTGCACCAGACCAGTGGAGCCAGACTGCAGCTAGAGCCCATCATCATCCTCATCTGGTTGTAAGTAGGCAATCTAGTTTATTATTCGTGGCACTAAGCTCTAATTTACCTCACATTAAAGAAACACTATAGTCCCCAGAACCACTTCAGCTTAATGTAATGGTTCTGGTGTCTATAGCCTGTCCCTGCAGTCCTTTTAATGTAAACACGGCGGCACTGCAGCACTGGCGATGTGATTTCACATGGGGGGGCGGCAAACGTTACTTTTGCCTAGGGCGGCAAAAATCCTTGCACCGGCCCTGGCTGGAGGGGGCTGTGTGAGCTGTGGCCGCAGAGTGTCCCATGGTAGTTAGGGTGCCGTGCGGCCAGTACAGCTCACACAAGCAAACAGCTGATAAACTGGCCGCACGGAGGAAATGTGTATGTTTGACTGTCTGCCTGTGACTGTGTGTGACTGTCTGCCTGTAACTGAGTGTGTGACTGTCTGTCTGTAACTGAGTGTGTGACTGTCTGCCTGTAAATGTGTGTGTGGGGCTGCAGGGATTTTGTAGAAGGGGGCGGGGGTTTTGTATTGGGACAGGAGTCTTTATAAGGGTGGATAAGCAGGGGATTTGTGGAAGGGGGTTGCGGGGGTTTTGTAGACGGGGCAGTACAGGATTTGTAGAAGGGGCAGGACAGAGGTTTTGTAGGAGGGGCGGGGCAGGACAAGGGTTTTGTAGGAGGGGCTGACAGCGGTTTTGCAAAGTTTACAAATTGTAACAAAAAAGAAAGAAAACCTTTAAAAATTTTTACAGTTTTTTTTTTTTTTTTTGGGTGGTGGTGGGGGGGCGGGGGGTGCCAAGCACAGGATCCGCCCCGGGTGCCAAATGCTCTAGGTACGCCCCTGCCACCACAGGTGCACAAAAGTGCCCTTCTGTCCGCATCCCTTCCAGCACGTGTCTGTTATAGTTTTCCCCATTCTGCATAGTTGCACTGGTGTGGTATACCGTCTCATAAATTCTGTATTTTTGTTGCACATAGTTAATACAAACAGGTTTGCCTCGCCACGACAGTGGAGCAAACATTGCATTTTCAGACATGTTAAATCACTGGCATGGCTTTGATGTTTCGTGCATACATTTTTGTGGTTGTCGAGTAAACCACGTTCTGTCTAATGAAAATGTCAGTGTACGTGTAGCCATGCTGGGGTAAAACTAGGCAAATTTACTAACTGGAAGGAATATAAAAAATGGAATAAATTAAAAGTATGCACAGGAAGCTGATGAACTCGTTTGGCACTGGGTTGTGTCTGTTGCGAGAGTACTGAGGTGCTACTTAACCTGCTAGTTGGACAAGAGGTGAGTGTGAGTTGTTCTATGCGCGTACTAAGCAAGGATCAGTGATGCTATTTCGGTTTTGAGAGACATGCAAGACATTTATACCTCTAGGCTGAGTTATACTGTGGTCAGTATACTGTATGGGTATGCTGATGGAGCCTGCTTCTGAAGGCCCATGGGTGTTGTCAGCGTTATGCTGGTTGAGGCTTTGAGAGTAGTAGCTAAGCAGCGGGCTTGAAGTCTGGGCCTGTCAGCCTATTCCTAGTGTCTTAAAGGGGCTTTTCGTCCAATAATATATTTTTTGCATACTTTTATTTTTTTCTTCTTCAGTTTATGATATGCGGCATTCTGGGCATGTTTCTTTTTTTGCAGAGCAAAAGAAATGCTAGCTTAGCATTCACATATAGGAAATGTCTTATGTACGTGATTCCATATTCAATCTCAAATAAATTTTTCTAATAAACTTTGAAGACACCTATTAAAACAAAGTGAAATAGTTGATATATTTCTGCCCAATGCAACAATTTTGCATAATAGGTGGCTTATTTTTGTCACATCCTGTTCTGTTTTGCGGAGATGTCTGGTGTTGGCTTCTGGTATCCAGTACTCTTTTTACAATTCTTGTTTAGTTTTCTTGGTTTTTCTGGTTTTCTATTCTATGTCTGGCTTTTCTTGGTTCGTTGCTGTATTCCTTTCCGGGAATTCACAATCTCTTGGATTCCTTTAAATGTTTGTTTTATGTTGCCACACCCTTTCCTTTTCCATTAATCCCTTTTGTTTCAGTTGGTTCCTGCAGGCAGTTGTTCCACGTCCTCTGCCCTTTCTTGCAGATAAGTGCTGAGTGTGTTTTATTATTGTTTATTTAGTCGTGCATATCTAGGCAGATAGGAACCCACCGTAATTGGAGTACTTTGCCGCAGTGGTGGGCTGCATACATCTTGGCCATTTATGTATGTCTAAATCTCCAATGTTTTACATACACAGTACTTAATTATGTCTCCTCTTGTTTTGCCTTGCATCTCTGGTCTTGTTTTATTTTGTCTTGTATTCCCAGTTCATGTACAATCCTGTCCTGTCCTGCCCTGTTCGTGTTTCCCTCATGTCTTGTGTACATGTTCTGGGTTCTGCTTTCTGTCCTGCTCCGGTACTGGGTTCTTCTAGTCTTGTTTTGTCTTGTTTTCTTGTTAGGTGCCTGTCCTAATCTTGCCTTGTTTCTGTACTGGATACATATCTGCTGCAGAGCCTCCCTATCCAGTTCCTGGGAGGAATGAATATCATCAAGCTCCTAGCTCTTGGGATATGCAGAAGCTGCATCAGGGCTTTGGTATGTGGCCGCACAAACGCTGGTGCTCAACACCAGGGGGCGTGTAGTTACCCTGCACCAGGCCCTGATGGTCCATTTCCACGCTGAGACTCCCATCATCATCAGGCACTCAGGGGTCCCGGTTTCCGTACCGCCACCCGTGACAATTTTACATCATAAGAGAAACGTCATTATTGCAGATTGTTAGCACACATCAAATTGTATTCAACCACCTCACCTTTAAAATATGGAGCATCTCACCTGTAAATACCCATAACAATGCCATGTAATCTAATGCCCTGTCTACCTACTTATGCAGCTAGTAAGCACTACATACCTGGAGAGACCTGAGGCGGCCAGCATTGCTAGCTGGAGTGTTGTTGGATTCTGCAAGACAATAGATTATTACGTAACATTGACGCTCCCAATGCAGTTTTGCATGGTAATTCAGTCTTAACACAAGTCAATTAACTTCATATTCATATGTACAAGCAGATGCTTTCAACCATGTATGGCCCTCCTACACTAGGAGCATGATTTTTGTATTTTGTTTCTTCTGGTGCCAAGCCTTTGGAAGTTTGTAAAGTCTTCCTCTGCATCTGCTATGTAAAGGGCATGTTTTTCACATGCATTCAAGGGAATATTTATATTTATTTCCTGAATATATTATTTTACCTGAATATATTCGGGGAGTATTACAGTTAGACGAAGTTTGCGTTTGTTCTCTAGACACATTTGGGTCTTCTCCCAAGAAAGGATAATTCACTCTAGAAGGTGCACTGTGGAAAGAGGAGGTACATTTCAGACTGATATTTTTACAGCTATTGGGATTTTCCAAATCCTTGCCAACATGTTACTGCACTCCTGTGATACTTCAGGCCTAGAATAGTTGCTTGGCAGTGTGACCGCTGTGCTGTTAGTCAGACAGCAGCATACATGAAACAGTGACCAAGATCTGGATCATTGGAGTGATACACATTTCAAATAACTATTTACCCAAAATTAGAAACTTTTGATGCTGGTCACTTTTTAGATTATTATATTGATAAATTCACCCAATGTTTAAATGAACACGCCAAGGAACATAATAGCTGCAGTTCGCTGTAGTGGTTATGCTGCAAAGAGTGCTGTGGCATCCCCCAATGTAAGTAGTAAAACAGTTTTGAAGGGTTTGACTTCTGAAGTTGGGCTGTTGGATGCTGCTCAACCCCCCAATTACTAAAACCAGAGAGTCCTAGAGTAATTTGTCAAACACATCTTACCTGGTCCGGCTGGGAACCTGTGAGCAGTAGTAATTTTGGGAGTAGGAGTATTCCTGCAAAATAATGTACACAAACTTTCTTCCTATTGGATCACATTTTACTTACCAATAGTGCACACTCTGTACAGACATTGGAGATTCTATGAAACAAATGTGATAAATAAGAATGAGTGTATGTGACTGTACAACTTACTAATGGCATTCCAGCCTTTTAAAAGTATACTATATTAGTTCTGTGTTGTGCTTTTGTGTTAAACAAATTTACATATGCAGACACATACAAATATGAATAAATACAGTGCATTCAGAAAGTATTCTGACTGTTCAGATTATTTTCTGGTAGAATAACACACACTCAATTTAACTCAGAATCAGGGCCGGACTGGCCCACCAGGATACCGGGAAATTTCCCCGTGGGCCACGGCACCTGGGGCTGGGCCGACAGCCCTATTCATCACTGGTTAGGGTCCTGTAATCCAGGCCAGCCATGTGCGAGCTGTGCAGCCACACAGGGCCCCATGGGAGCAGGGGTCCGACACAGCTCACACATGGCAGGCCGGTATTATAAAAAATATATATATATATATTGTGGCGGGGCGGAGCTTAGTGTGCGGTGGGGGCCCTGGTAAATGCAGCATGGGAAGCAGGAAGGAGCCCCTGCTTCCCCAACAACCCGTCTCCAGGAGCTCTAAGGGATGTGGAGGTAAGAAGCAGGTGTGTGTGTGAGTGTGTGCCTGTCTGCCTGTGTGTTTGACTGTCTGCTTGTGTGTTTGACTGTCTGCCTGTGTGTGTGTTTGTGTGACTGTCTGCCTGTGTGTGTGTGTGTGTGAGTGTATGACTGTCTGTGTGTGTGAGACTGTCTGCCTGTGTGTGTGACTGTGTGTGACTGTCTGCCTGTGTGTGTGTGTGTTTTTGTGAGACTGTCTGCCTGTGTGTGTGTGTGTGTGTCTGTCTGCCTGTGTGTGTGGCTGTCTGTGTGTGGCTGTCTGCCTGTCTGTGTGTGTGTGTGCATGTCTGCCTCTGTGTGTGGGGATGTCTTCCTCTATGTGTGTGGATGCCTGCCTCTGTGTTTGTGACTGTCTACCTCTGTGTGTGTGCATCTGCTAGTGAGTGAGTGAGCTTGTGTGTGTGTGTGTGCGCATCTGCTAGTGAGGGAACTTCTGTGAGTGCGCCTGCTAGTGAGTTTGTGTTTGTGTGTGTGCCTGCTAGTGAGTGAGCTTGTATGTGTGTTAGTGAGCTTGTCTGTAGGGAGCATGGGTGTGTCTGAGCCTGTCTGTGGTGAGCATGTGTGTGCAGTGAGCTTGTCTGTAGTAAGCATGTGTGTTATCGTGATCTTGTCTGTAGTGACCATATGGGTGTAAGTGAGCTTGTCTGTAGTGAGCATGTGTGTGTCAGTGAGCTTGTCTGTAGTGAATCTGTGTGTTAGTGACCTCTTCTGTAGGAAGCATATGTGTGTCAATGGGCTTGTCTGTAGGGAGCGTGTGTGCGCATCAGTGAGCTTGTCTGCAGTGAGCGTGTGTGTGTGTATCAGAGTTTGTCTGTACTAAATTTGTGTGTGTACCAGTAATCTTGTCTCTGTGTGTCATTGAGATTGTCTGTCAATGAGCCTATTTGTGTGCATCAGTACGATTGTCTGTGTCTGCATGTGAGTATGCTTTACTGTATAATTAAATTACCCTGAAAGGACTAATATTTTGAATTAGAAAAATAAATATACCAATAATATATATATATATATATATATATATATATATGTGTGTGTGTGTATGTATATATACATATATATATATATATATATATATCACACACTACATAGCGCAATGGCTTATGAGGCTGGAGGAGATTTTTTCCAGGGCTACTTCGTATCCCCAGTCCGGCCCTGCTCGCAATAATACTGTTATCTTCAAGAAGAAAAGGAAACATTTGCAAAACACACTGAAATCTTCAAAAGAGTCTAGTATGACAGGGCATCACACCCTATATATTCAAACATATTCAAACAGAGTTATCTGTTTACACTTCCTTTATTGCAAATGTTGAATTTAGAATGTCTTATTTCCAGCTCTATTGATAGCTTGCTAGACCCTGCAGCAGCATCCTGTATGTAATTAAAGTTCAATTTACAGCACAGGAGAAATCATGAAATCATTTGTATTCATGCAGGCTGTGTCAGTCACAGCCAATGGAGTTGCGGCAAGGGCTGCCTAAACAGAAACAAAAGTGATTTAACTCCTAAATGGCAGAGAATTGAGCAGTGAAATTTCAGGGGCACGATCTATACACAAAAACGGCTTCATTAAGCTAACGAACGTTATTATAGCGATGTTATAATGTTATATTGGTGAACTGATTATTGAAAATGATATGATTGGTACCCAGCTTAACTTAAAGCCAAGCCCATTAAAACGATAAACAAGTGTGTCTGTCTTTATTATGTGGTCTCTCTATATTAAATATTTACTCCTGCCTACCAAACAGACTACATGGAACCAAAAACATAACTGCATCTGTGCAGAGCCATTCCCTTCTACCCAATCTTATACCTGTGTCTGATCACCCTAATAAAGGCAATTTTTCCTGAAAAGAGATACTACTCATACTGTGACTGGAACCTATTTACATACCTCCCAAGTCTTCCTATTTATGAAAGACAGTTTTGGGCCAAAATCCCTGTCCCTCTTTTCTATCCTAATGCCCCTTTTTAGAGAAAGCTCAGAATTATTGAGCTCAACAGCAATTTTAATCATAGTAATCTGTATTTAAACTGCAATAAATGTGTTTAGAAATCAGTCCATGTAAACAAGATGTTCTTGTTCTAAATTACATTTTAGTTGCATACATTGCTATTAGTATTAGTAAATCACTTACAATTTCTCAGAATAGCCCCTCCACTGATTATGCCCCCACTTATGCCACAGAAATATGTTTTTATTTTTCCATTTGAAATGTTGGGAGGTATGTATTATCATTATTCTATAATATTGTATAGCACCAAAGGACTTCAACAGAAAGTTCAGTTTAGGGGTGCCCCAGTGCTTTGCCTTCATCCTGAGATTTATAAGCTTGAAAGCAGGTTTATGATCTTGCTTAGCAGACCAACATCAATCCTTCTACATCTAGAAAGGCAGGCCCTATTTAGCATTCATTCTATTCTGTCCCATAATCTATTGGGGGGAAAAAAAATCACTGTCAATGCAACCATTCATCATATAATGTATAGGATATCAGAGGGGAGCAAGCACATATCATGTCCCAAATGGGATTTACAATGTACAGCTCTGCTCCAAAATAATTAAAAAACCTTACCAAATTAAAACAGTGATATACTAAGCATTCTTACCTTGATTTGAGGTTAAAGGAGTGCTCCTATCCAGTATCCCATATGATGATGCGGATTGCTGTAAACAAGCAGGTTAAAGAAAAGGTAAAAGTATATAGATTACTAATAGTAAGTGATGAATTCTACCTCCCTGAGTTTAAGATCAAATCAATGCAAGTAATACATGAGAACAAGCAACCTCTTGCACTCCAGGAACAGTGCACTACAACCCCCATAATGCTCACCTAGTAGATGGTGAGTTTGCATTGCAGTCAAATGAATATTTACTAATTTTCCATTGTGTATAATATTTATTTAGTTAGATGTCCTCGGGAAATATTTTGTCTTCCATTTAACACTACTGCTGTTATGAAAGAACACTACAAATAATGTCCTCAGGAAATATTTTGTCTTCCATTTAACACTACTGCTGTTATGAAAGAACACTACAAATAATCTAAACAACCCCTTTGATATAAAGTCATGTATTTTTACTACAAATATACATGCATGCTTACTGATCACAATATTTTTTATTTAATTAGTAGCACCGCCAGCTGTAAAATTAATAGCTTCAACCTGTCGTTTTTGGGTGGAGGCACGGTGGTGGACAGTGATCTGTCCAACTCACATTATTTAATTTAAAAGGACACTATAGGCACCTAGACAACTTAAGATCATTGAAGTGGTCTGGGTGCAGTGTCAATATTGCACTTAGTGCTGCAATGTAAAACATTGCAGTTTACATTGCAGCACTAAGTCCGCCTCTACTAGACAGCCACTGGAGGCGCCTCCTGGCTGTTAACAGACTTTGGGTCTGGTAACTGATGCTGGATGTCCTCACGCTCTGCAGAAGGACATTGAGTGTCAGCTATTCTTCCATTGGAAAGCATTGATTAAATGCTTTCCTATGGAAAGGGCCTAATGGGCGTGTGGCACTTGCCGTGCATGCACTTTACCGTCCCCTCGTCAGTAACGTCAGAGGAGGCATGGGGAAGGGATCAAGTAAATCACGTTGTTGTTTTTTTTAATCCTTTATTTACCACCATGGGGGACGGGGGCAGAGGGAGCTATAGTGCCAGGAATACAGCTATCTAGTATCCCTTTAAAGCCACAACATGATGCCCACGGGCCGGGCCAGATTAACATAGGGGCTAATAGACCTGAAGTGCCAGGCCCTTAGATGGCACACAGGTGGACATTCTTTAACTAATTATGTGACTTCTGAAGGTAATTGGTTGCACCAGAGCTTTTTATGGGCTTCATAACAAAGGGGGTGAATACATACGCACATGCCAATTTTCTGGTTTTTATTTCTAAAAATAGTTTTATGTATATATTTTTCTCATTTCATTTCACCAACTTAGACTATTGTGTTCTGATTCATCACATACAATTCAGATTAATAAAACATTGAACTTAAAGGACCACTATTGTGACAGGTTGAAGCTATTCATTTTACAGCTGGCGGTGCTACTAATTAAATAAAAAATATTGTGATCAGTAAGCATGCATGTATATTTGTATATTTCCCTGAAACTGCTATGTTTACAGCTGCAGGGTTAACCCTAGATGGACCTGGCACCCAGACCACTTCATTGACCTGAAGTGGTGTGGGTGCCTATAGTGGTCCTTTAAGGCTGTAATGTAACAAAATAGGTAAAAAGTCAAGGGGGTGAATACGTCTGCAAGGCACTGTATACCCAATTGTTTGCTGAAAGATCTCAAAAACCTAGATATAAATTGAGAACCCCTGTCAGACACAATATTCAGTGGAATACTATGTAATCTGAATATCTCCTTTACGAATATGTGTACTAGTTCTTGGGCGTTAGGCAGCTTTTTAAGTGGAATGAAATGCGCCATCTTAGAGAACCGGTCAATGACCATTAGTAGGGTGTTAATACCTTTAGAGACTGGAAGTTCGACAATAAAGTCCATAGCTAGATGGGACCATGGAACGTGAGGTACAGGAAGTGGTTGTAGCAAACCACATTGCTGTCTATGTGGAACTTTGGAAACAGCACAAACAGTAATATACTCTCTTATATCCTTTTTAAGAAAAGGCCACCAAAACATTCTGGTGACAGCAGATATCATTTTGCTGATACCGGGATGTCCTGCTGTTATATTGTCATGAAATACCCTCAATATTTCTTTTCTCTCCTTAAGTGGTATGTACAATTTACCCTGAGGTTTGTCGCTGGGAGCCTGTGCCTGAGCTGTCATAATGATACTAAGGAGAGGCGAGGACAACGTAAGAACAGTAGAGGCAATAATGCAGTCAAGAGGTATAATAGGAGAAATCTCTTGCTCCTGTTCTTCCTCTGAATTGCCTAGATAGGGCATCAGCTTTGACGTTTCTTGTGCCTGGTCTGTATGTAATCACAAAATTGAAATATGACAAGAACAAAGACCATCTGGCTTGTCTGGAAGACAATCTCTTTTTACCTATGTAAGCCAGATTCTTGTGATCAGTGATGATCAAAAGTGGATCTTCAGAACCCTCCAAAAGATGTTGCCATTCTTTTAGGGCTAGGATAATGGCTAACAGTTCTCTGTTGCCAAATCATAGTTTCTTTCTGCTGGTGACAGTTTTCTGGTGAAAAACCCACAAGGGTGTAAAGGGGTGTCCTAAAAAGATAGAACAGCACCTATCCCTGTTTCTGCTGCATCTACCTCTAGTATAAAAGGTGTACTGGTATCAGGGTGCACAAGTATGGGAGCAGAAGCAAAAAAGGTTTTGAGATTATCAAATGCTTTTTTAGCTTCCTGTGACCATATGTGTCAGTTAACACCCTTACGAGTAAGGTTAGTAATGGGGGCTATAACAGTAGAGAACCCCTTTATGAACCTATGATAATTATTGGCAAAGCCTATAAAATGCTGAAGGCTTTCAGTCCACTGGGTAGGGGCCATTGCAGAACTGCCTCAAGATTTCGTAGATCCATTTGGAAACCAGAAGCAGAAATCAAATAACCAAGGAACTGAATCTCTATCTGGTCAAATAGGCACTTTTCGAGTTTACAGTATAATCCATTTTTAAGTAGTGTTTGTAAAACTTGTTTTACATGCCTGTGGTGAGTGGAGAGATAAGAAGAATATATTAGTATATCGTCGAGATACACCAATACAAATGAATAAATGAAGTACATCGTTTATAAGATCCTGAAATACAGCTACATAAGCCAAAATGCATGACTAAATACTTGTAATACCCATTTCTAGTATTGAAAGCCGTTTTCCACTCATGTCCCTCCTTTATCCTCACCAAATTATACACACTCCTAATGTCAAGTTTGGTAAAAACTTTGGCACCTTGCAGTCTGTCAAATAATTCGGAAATGATCAGTATAGGATATGCAATTTTCATAGTGATCTTATTTAATGCCCTATAGTCGATACAGGGATGTAGATCTCGATCTTAGATACAAAGAAGAAACCAGCACTGTATGTGACCTTTAGACAAGGACCCGTTTATGTATTCCTCCATGATTTTGCTTTCTTGAGGGAATAACGTATATACACCACCCTTAGGGGGTACCAGGAAGCAGATCAATGGAGCAATTGTAAGACCTGTGTGGAGGTAAAACATTAGTGTGTACCATGTTAAACACTTCTTTAACCTCCAAATAGGGAAAGGAATCTCAGTAGAAAGAGGAGCAGTAGTAGGTATATTAACCATGTCCAAGCTCTTAGAAACAGGTTGAATACACTTAAAGGACCACTCTAGGCACCCAGACCACTTCAGCTTAATGAAGTGGTCTGGGTGCCTGGTCCAGCTAGGGTTAACCCATTTTTTAATAAACATAGCAGTTTCAGAGAAACTGCTATGTTTATTAATGGGTTAAGCCTTCCCCCAAAGCCTCTAGTGGCTGTCTCATTGACAGTCACTAGAGGCGCTTGCGTGCTTCTCACTGTGATTTTCACAGTGAGAGCACGCCAGCGTCCATAGGAAAGCATTGTAAATGCTTTCCTATGCGACCGGCTGAATGCGCGCGCAGCTCTTGCCGCGCGTGCGCATTCAGCCGGCGGGGCGTAACGGAGGAGGAGAGGAGGCAGAGAGCTCTCCGCCCAGCACTGGAAAAAGGTAAGTTTTTACCCCTTTCCCCCTTCCAGAGCCGGGCGGGAGGGTGTCACTGAGGGTGGGGGCACCCTCAGGGCACTATAGTGCCAGGAAAACGAGTATGTTTTCCTGGCACTATAGTGGTCCTTTAAGTCTACAGTCACCACTCCATTATAGAATCTCACCGTAACCCAATCAATACGCGGATTGTGCTTGAAAAGCCAGGAAAAAACAAGTATTATGGGACAAGAAGGAGATGAAATAACTTGGAAGGTGATGAGTTTCTTGTGTAAAGCCCCTACCATTAAGGTAATAGGTAATGTTTCCTGTGTGATCGAAGGTTGGGACAGTGGTCTACCACCTATGGCCTCAACAGCCAAAGGTGTGGTTCTTGAGCGGCACTACATGGTTGGTAACAAACAGTTGGTCTATAAAGTTTTCAGCTGCACCAGAATTAACCAAAGCATAACACAAGAAATATGTTTTATTGTTCTGGGCAAACACAGAAAGCATAAACCTATTTTGAGGCATACCAGGGGACAAATACATCATACCTAAGGCTGGTCCCCGGACGGTTCTTAGGTGCGCAAGTTTTCAGGCCGACTAGGACAAGCTATTCTCAAATTACCCTTTTTTTCCACAATATAAACAGAGTCCATTATTTCTCCTATATAGTTTTTCAGCTTAAGATAATCTTATCACCCCTAATTGCATGGGTTCAGGTGGGGGAGATGGAGCAGGTAACATAGGAGTGGAGAAACGGGGTCAATAGACAAGCTGGAATGTCTAGTTCTATTTCTGTCTCTGTCTCTCTCTCTTAGACAGTTATCAATATGCATCATGTAAGTGATGTACTCATTAAGTTTTTCTGGTAATTCTTTAGCAGCAGTCTCGAGTACTGCATCAGATAGACCGGAAAAGGCAGTGATTAAACCGCTTTTAGTACAGTTGACCTCTAAAACAAGGGTACGGAATTCAATGGCGTGTTTTATACGCATTAATGCTTTGGCAGTGTTTTTTTATTTACCCAATGGCTCAAATGTCAGTTTAAACGCCCTTAGAACGCCGCACCAGCTCGGACCCGTCTTCTTGGAGTATCGGGCAGCACTCCGCCGCGATCCAGGTAAGTAAAGTTTTACCTTTAGTGCTCATGTGCACTTATCAGACGGGACCGCGTCGATACAGACCCCCTGCACCATGACAGCAACCTCCTCTTACCCTACTCACCAACGTCCCACTTCACAAGACGCCAATGTTGGAGGTATGGATTTTGTTGAGCGATGAAAGCATAGGGTATATGTATTCTTATAAATGCATAATGTGAGTTTTCCTCTGGAACCACCTCCACCAGATACAAGACACTTGAGAGGTACAACTATTTTATACACTGTTTTCGGTCAGTAAGATTCTGTAATTAGCCCCATCATAATTTCAGCACCAGGCCCAATAGGCTCTTAATCTGGCCCTGTAGACATATAGCAGAGGTATTCCAGGCATTCCCATTTATTTTACATGTGGATGGGGCCTTTCTTGCAACTGCTGACCACCATAGGCTTTTTTTTAATTTTATTTTTTACATATTCACTTTTTTAATGTGTCAGATGGCTAGCAAGTGCTGGCAGCCACAACTTGTTTAACACTCGTGCCACAGAGAGTTTTTGTTAACTATTTGCCCACTGACAGCATTTGCCTGATAACAATCCAGGTTCCCATGACAGCCATTTGGCAGCTGAAATCTAGACCAAATTCAGGCTTGTTTGGAGCCTGCTCTGGAAAATCTGTACAGCACCAAATGGTTTTGCCCCGTTCAGACTTTAATGGATTACCCTAAAAAAGGTGAAATGATCATGTCTCTTATATGGCAATGAAATTGAACAAAATAGTGGAAAATATCTAAATACATTTGCTTTAATTAGAAGATGCAGACATAATATCTTCTCTCTTGTTGTTATGGTGCTCACTTAGTGAGTCAGAGTGCAGCTAAGGGTATTTACAGCCTGCACTCTCACACAACATTGAGCACAGGAAAAACAAGGGACAGGATATTATACCTGCACCAGAACGAAGTGCAGGGCTTGTAATTCACCACCATACCACCAAAAAATGTATATGAGTCAAGCCAGCACTGAACTAACAGGAGTGCATCTGTGTGTATACATCTGTGGGCATCTGTGTGTGGCAGTGTATATGTGTTTCTCTGTAGGAGAATGTCCACCTGTAAGTGTGTTGCAGTATATATGTATTTGTGGATCTGTAGGAGAGTAGGAAAACAATTTGGGTTGAAGTTGTGTCTTCTCTCAACCAGCAATTGCATCAGGAACAGCAGCAAAGGACATTGACAGCTGACTGCATGCAGCCTACCACAGGTCTCACTGCTGGTACGAATCAGAAGGCTACCATGAAGTATGTAATTGTTGCATTAGCCATACCTCCATTAGGTTCAGGTATATGCAAAGTCAGGGACCTTTATTCAGTGTTAAACTGCTTAAAAACATCCACCCCGGGGGCGGAGCTAACGCATGCAACTGAACAGTCGCCATTTCCCTGAGATCCTCACGGGCCCAACAAAATCTGCCTAATATCTTATTCCCAACTCGCCATCTACCCTCGAAACCACGAAAACTGGACACAGGTTACTGAGCCGCATCGACTGATGCCCTTTCAGTACACCCCGGGGAAAAACAAGCCGAGGCGCAGATCTGGGGCCTACCGCTACCCCAAGCCTCAAGGCCTAGACTCGCTCCTCGATTCCCTCATCGGAGAGCACAGCTCAAACATCCCGGAGCAGCAGTGGTCACCCCCGCTGCCCGACACCCCGACTATGAAACGCCGAACACAGAAACCCGACAGGAACATAGGGGCTATGCTCCAGAGACCCGCGGCCTCGAAGACGCCAACAGCAGAGGCCGACCACGCCACAGCGGTCCCACAATCGGGGACAGAGAACGGGGACGCGGAACTCAGGCAAACACCCCACCACGAGCCATCCCTAAGCTTACTGCAGGCTGACAGCATGGCACCGACCACCAAAGGTGACCTCAAACTACTCCTCGCAGACCTCCACAAAATGATGGCAGCCAACCTTGCACGAGTACGCACGGAAATTCACGCAAACACAGACCGCATTAAGGCCATGGAGGAAAACAACCTGGATGTGCAGACTGAGGTGGCCCATCTCAAGAACCCGATACAGCAGCTCAATACCCACCACCAGGCAATGGCTGACAACCCTCGAGGATCAACTAAGGAGAAACAACATTAAAATACGAGGCATACCAGCGGCAGTAAGAGCTGAAGAACTCCCGCACTATATCCGGAGGCTGTTGGCCGCCTTACTCCCACCAGCGGTGGCCAAAAAAGTCACACTCGATGGCATATTCCGACTCACCAGCATGGCCAAGCCCTCCACCCCTGAGCCACGGGACGTAATCGTCCGCTGCTCCTCTGCGAAGGACAAAAGCCACATTATGGCGGCAACACGAGGTAAAACCCCACTACAGTTTGAGGACTCCTCTCTAAATTTCTTCCACGACTTAACTAGGGCAACGCTGCAGTGGCGCAGACAAATGGGCCCCATCACGACTCACCTCCAGTCCAAAGCAGTGCCATACCGCTGGGGAACGCAAGGCACCTTGCTCGTACCCCGGAACGGAACGACCCACACGCTCCGCGCATTCACGGAGGCTCCTACACTCTGCGCAGCCCTCGGGATAGAAACACCAGACCCCAACAGCCCTGGAAGCACCACGAACAGAACATGGAATCCTGAGAATGTGATCCCCTTTGTGCCACGACATTGAAGCCTCTCCTCAACAGAGACTTGACAATAGAGAAATCTCCGGCTGGAGCCCACTGACACACAGATACGGGACTAAGCACTGGATAAACACACTGTATATATATTTGTTGTTCCCATTAGCTAGTTTCCTTGTTTCCCCCTACCACTGAACACACCAGAGCTCTCCAAATGATAGAGGCCCAATAGTCCCTGCCGGTGCAGATACGGCGATACATCCCCCACCCTGCGGTTACAGGGTAACACACCCGGATAACCCCGAAGCTCACAACCACCCACACAAGCAACAGCCATCTATCACAACATACCCACCGGTAAAGCTAAGACATCACCACACAAATAGCGGCAAGTCGTACTCTCTCCCACAAACCCCCATGCACACAGCCACCACACTACACAATACGAACCTGGAGCTACCCTCTAGGGCAACGCACCCCAACTGGGAGATCATGCCCCCTGCCAACCTGGCCAGACCGTACTCATGGTTCCCTACGCCCCGTAACAGCGCCGCAATGAGGCAGAGGGCACATAAGAATGGAGGAGACACGCTTGCTCACAAATGCATGCACTACAAAACGTAGGTGACATAGTTGTAGATTGGCCCAGTGTTTGCCAATACTTGACTATTTTACTATTGTTTCTTGTTTTTATTGTTTAGATAGCTGCCAAAGATGTCAGGGACAAGATTGTAGACCTACACAAGGCTGGAATGGGCAACAAGACCATCACCAAGCAGTTTGGTGAGAAGGTGACAACAGTTGGTGCAATTATTCGGAAATAGAATAAACACAAAATAACACAGTCTCCCTCAGTCTGGTACTCCATGCAAGATCTCACCTCGTGGAGTTACAATGCTCATAAGAACTGTGAGGAATCAGCTCAGACCTACACAGGAGGATCTTGTTAATGATCTCAAGGCAGCTGGGACCATAGTCACCAATAAAATAATTGGTGTGCCGCGTGGTAGTACTTTTCAAAGTCCGGCAGCGCCAGTCCCCCACGGAGTTTGGGAAGGATCAGTTGGGTGTGTGCTACCTGGGGAGATCTGCCCTTCCATATAAATCTGCAAACTTTCCTTTTCAGTGCCTCGAAGAACGATTGTGGGGCTAGTATCGGGACTGTTTGAAATATGAATAGCAATTTGGGGAGCAGTGTCATTTTGACCGCGTTCACCCTTCCTAGCCATGATATGTAGTAGGAGTTCCATTTGTGTAGTTCCTCTGTTGCCTTTTTCAGTATTGGGAGGTAGTTGTGCATGTATAGGTCTGCTGGGTTGGGTGTAAGCCAGATCCTTAGGTATCTCATTCGGTGGTCGCACCAACGGTATGGGTGTTGTCTCTGGATTGTTTTTTCTGAGTGCGTGGTTGACGTTCAGGTTCAGGATCTCCGACTTCGAGTGATTGATTTGGAGGTTCGAAAGTCGGCCATATAGTTCGAATTCAGTCAGTATGGCCCAGAGGGAGGTCTCTGGGTTCGTAACCACGAACAAAAGGTCATCTGCTTATGCCAAGATTTTATGGTGCGAGTTTCCGATCCTCATTCCTTGTATGTCTATGTTCCGTCGGATCTTGTTGATGAAGGGCTTCAGTGTCAGTGCAAACAGCAAGGACGAGAGTGGGCAGCCTTGCCTGGTTCCGTTGTGGATCTGGAACAGATCCGATAGTGCGCCGTTGATCCTGATCCGTGCTGTTGGGTTTGTGTATAGCGCCGTCACCCAGGTGAGTTATTTTGCCCCTACGCCGACTTGTCGGAGAGTTTCAAACATCAGTTCCCAGTCCACTCTCGAACGCTTTTTCCGCGTCCATTGACAGGAGTAGTACCGGTGTCCTTTGTGTTTTGGTGTGGACTATGATGTTCAGGGCTCTGATGGTGTTGTCCCTCACCTCCCTGCCTGGGATGAATCCCGTTTGGTCTGGATGGATTGATGCCGGTAGCAGCGGCGCCAGTCGGGTCGCGAGGATACACGCCAGGAGTTTAAGGTCCGTGTTTAGCATGGATATCGGGCGGTAGCTAGGGCACAGTGTTGGGTCTTTCACCTCCTTTGGGAGTAGGGTGATGTTGGCTGAAGTGAATTGGGCCGTCTGTATGGCCCCGTCTTGGATGGAATTAAGTGCCATTAGGAGTTTAGGTGTCATATTTTGTGTGAACGTCTTGTAATACTGGAGGGGGAGGCCGTCTGGTCCTGGTGCTCTGCCTGTTTTTGCTCTCTTGATGGCGTACGCTATCTCCTCCGGTGTTATGGGTGCCTCTAATGCCTCTCGGTCTATGTCACCTATTTCTGGCACGTTCGCGGCGTCCTGGTAGTCCCTGATGTTTTCAAATATGTTAGTCTGTGGAGCTCCTGGGGCTTCTCTATGGGGGTTATATAGGTTCTGGTTATATGGAGGTTATATAGGTCTTGCCTCCAGGGTTGCTATGTCTTTGCTGAGGTTGAAGATCACTTGTATCGCGGTCTTCTTGCCGGATGCGCTGATTGCAATGTTTTGGCCTCGGATCACTGTTTTGTGTGCCTCTTAGCAGGTCAGTGGTGTCACGTCGTCCGTTTCATTTTCCTCAAAGTATGTTCGTATGGAGTGGCTGATAAAATTAAATACAGAGGTTCACTTATTTCCCCACTTAGCTCCTTAAGTACTTGTGGGTGAATACCATCAGGCCCCGGAGCTTTATTTACATTAATTTTCTTTAATAGCTGTAGCACCTTGTCTCGAGTTATCCAATCACAAGTTTTCTGCAAGTTTTTTGCAGCAATCATTTGCATATCTCTTGCCATAGGAAAAATAGTTATTTAAAATTTCAGCTTTTTCCTGGTCTTCATTAGCTAACAAACCCATCTCTGTTTCCAGTGTACCTACACTTTCATTTTTTGTTGTTTTAGAATTGATGTACTTGAAAATGTTTGGGGTTGGTTTTGCTTTCTTTGGTTATTAATTTCTCATTTTATAGTTTAGCAACTTTAATTGCCTTTTTGCAAGCATTATTGGCTTGCTTATATCTTATATAGGATGCCTCTGATTTGTCCAATTTAAATAAATATACTTTATGCCTTTAAGATATCTATAGCTCGTAACTGGAAATCTACCCTTCCTCCTTCATGGTAAGAAACCTTAAATCAAATAGATTATCAGTATACAATGGAATGGAATTTTATTACCACTTCTGACAATTTATTTCCTACTGTGACTTCTGGTAGGTTTGGGCAGTATATAGAAACAATTTAAATCGTTTGATATAAGGATAAGCTATCGGTTTAGGATAATAGATGTCCTATGTATATCAGTTAGGAATCCCTTGGATATATAATTCCTCATACTTGATATCAAGCCCCATTCATTGCAGTTCCTATATATGTTTGTTCTTTTTTTATGTTACATGTCCATTGCCTTATAACACAACATATTTCTATGTAGGTCATTGTCACATTCTGGCAATGGCTTTTGGTATCCAGTACTCTTTTTACAATTCTTGTTTAGTTTTTTTTGTTTTTTTTTCTGGTATTCTATTCTGTCTGCTTTTTTTTAATGCTGGGTTTTCTGGGTTCATTCCTGTATTCCGTTCCTGGAATTCCCAGTCTCCTGAATTCATTAAATGTTTGTTTTATGTTGCCACACCCGTTCCTTTTCCATGAATCCTTTTGTTTCAGTCTGGATCCTGCAGGCAGTTGCTCAAGTTCTTGCAGGTAAGTACCGTGTGTGCTTTATTATGGTTAATTTAGCAGACATTAGGCAGTTAGAGTAGGACCTGCCAAATATGGGGTACATTGGCCTTGTGGCAGGCTTATGCAATGTATGATCATATAATGTAACTAAATCCCCATAGTTTTCACATATAGTACTTAGTTATTTCTCCTCTTGTTTTGCCTATTATATCTTGTCTTGTTTCATTTTGTATTCCCAGTCGATGTACAGTCCTGTCTGTCCTGTCCTGTTTATGTTTCCCATATGTATTGTGTACATGTTCTGGGTTTAGCTTCCTATCCTTCTCTGGTTCTGGGTTCTATTAGTTCTGTCTTGTTTTCATGTTTGGTGTCTGTTCTAGTCTTGCCTTGTTTCTGTACTGGATACATTCCTGCTGCAGAGCCTCCCTATTCAGCTCCTGGGAGGTCTGCTTATTCCCAAGCTCCTAGCTCCTGGGATCCGCTGTAGCTGCATCAGGGTCCTGGTATATGGCCGCAAAAACGCTGGTGCTCAACACCGGGGGGCATGTGGTTAACTTGTACCAGACCCTGCTAATCCGCTTCCACACTGTGATTCCTATATTCAACATCAGGCATACTGGGTCCCGGACATCCGACCGCCGCACAGACAATGTCTGGGTCCTGGTTACCGGACCGCCACCCTGACAGTCATTTACGAACTTTCTGTAGATTAGTAATAAAATATGAGATATAATTGTATCTTTTATACCTTTTTTTTTTTGGCAATGGTGTTTAAACTAAAAAAAAAAAAAAAAAACACATCGGCAGAACTTACCACATTTGTAAAATATAAGTCAACAACTGCAAAATAAGTTCAACATATAAAACATAGATTACAATCATAGATGCAGTATCAGTAGCTGCGTACTGTATATGAACAGAACCTTGACCGATCAACTGGTGTGATCAGGGGTGATTGTCACTTATTCATCCGCACATAAAAATGTGGTTAATGGCATTTACCGTCCTCACTGGAAAAGTTGTGCCGAGCAACATTACTGTCCTGACAGGAAAAGTTGTGCCGAGCAACATTACCGTCCTCACAGGAAAAGTTGTGCCGAGCAGCAATGCACATGGAAACCTGGTAATTGCTTTTGGGGTCAAAGGCCGGTTACGGCCAATCAGATCCACAGGAGGGTTTGAGCTGAGCAGCAATCATGCACATGGAAACCTGGTAATTGCTTTTGGGGCCAAAGGCAGTTACGGCCAATCGGATCCACAGGAGGGGTATTTAAAGTCTCCTTTTGCTCATTGCCCTGTCGTGGTTTCATCCTGATGGTAATCCGATAGTGCGTTCCTGATCTTGATTTTCTGGTATTTGACTTTGGCTTCGTTTTGACTTCCCTGAATTCTGGTATCCTTGACTTTTGGCCTTCCCTCATCGTTGTGTCTGATTCTGTGTTCCAGTCCTCGGCAAGTATTTTGACTATACTTGGAATACGTTAAGTCCGGCCATTCTAAGGTCCAGTTATATATTATCCTTAGTCCTAGGTGTGACACAGTTCTGCGTGCTGGATCAACTTGTAATTCTGACAGTGATAAATCTTCGCTATGAGAGTAGGGCGTTATAAGGTCCAAAATGGAGACTATGCTAGGCTAATAGTGGGCTCTCTACTAGTTAGACCCAGCCATGTTACTTCTCGCAGAGGGTGATAGACTATTATTTTTTGGAGGACAAAAATTGGAAATAGGTCGCGCCACAGTAAAACAGTAAAAATAATATAAGCAGTGGTGATGTACTCACATATAATGAACAAGGCAACAATGTATTCAATAGTCCTAATACTTGGTGGACTGCTAAAGGATCAAGTTCACCTGCAGAGACTTGATTATGGTGTCATTCTGAAACGGTGCTAGGTCTTCAGATGGTGGAGTTGTCTAAACTAGCTCAGGAATAGCTGGCATCAGGGCAGCCATCGTGGCATGACAACCATAACGGTTGTCGTGGGCCCGGCGGTCCTGGGGGGCCCGGACTGCTCAGGTCGTCCGGGCCCCACATTCAGTGGTGTACATACCGGGTCGCAGGTGGCCCTGCGACCCTGGTATGTACCCACTGTGGCCAGCCTCTTCTCCTGGGGGGCCCAGAAGCCGGTCACCTCAGGGCCCCCCAGAGGCTGGCCCTGCTGACACCCGGCGGGCGCGCGCGCGCGACGGAGCACTCTCCTTGGCTGAGTGCTTCCTCTTCAGCTCCCTCGCGCACCGCACTGATACCGGAGCCGGAAGATGACGTCATCTTTCGGCGCCGGCATCAGTACGCGGCGCGTGAGGGAGCTGAAGAGGAAGCACTCAGCCAGGGAGAATGCTCCCTCGCGTGCCCGCCCGGTAACACCACTGGACCCCAGGGAATCCCCTCAGCACTCCTACAGGTAGGGAGGCTGGGGGGATGGAAAGAAAAAAGTGTATGGAAGGAAATTTGAGGGGGGGGAGAAGAAGGAAGTTGGAAAGGGGGGGGAAGAAGGAAGTGCAGAGGAGGGGAGAAGAAGGAAATCTGGAGGAGGGAGTAGAAGGAAATGGAGAGGGGAAAAGGAAACTGGAGAGGGGGAGAAGAAGGAAATTGGAGAGGAGGGGAGAAGAAGGAGGGAAGAAGAAGTGGGAGAGGGGGGAGAAGAATGAATTGAGAGGGGAGAAGAAGTAAAATGGAGGGGGGAAAGAAGAAGGAATTTGGAGGGGTAGAAGGAAATGAGAGGGAGGGGGAAAGAAGGAAATTGGAGAGGAGGGGAGAAGAAGGAAATTAGAGAGGGGGGAGAAGAAGGAAATTGGAGAGGGGGGACAAGAAGGAAATTGGAGGGGGGGAGAAGAAAATGAGAGGGGGAGAAGGAAATGAGAGTGGGGAGAAGAAGGAAATTGGTGAGGGGGGAGAAGAAGGAAATTGGAGAGCGAGAAGCAGGAAATTGGAGAGGGAGGGGGAGAAGAAGGAAACTGGAGAGGGGGGAGAAGAAGGAAATTTGAGGCAGGGGGAGAAGAAGAAAATTGGAGGGAGATAAGAAGGAAATTGGAGGGTGAGGGAGGGGGAGAAGAAGGAAATTGGAGAGGGGGAGAAGAAGGGAATTGGAGAGGGAGAAGAGGGAAATTGGAGAGGGAGAAGAAGGAAATTGGAGGGGGGGAGAAGGAAATTGACGGGGGGAGGGGGAGAAGGAAATTGACGGGGGGAGAGATTGACATCCATCACACACACACACACACACACACAATGCACCTCTTGCACACAGAAAAACACACAATGCATTACACACAGACACACATACACAAGCAATGCATCCCTTACACACAGCAACACACAATGCACCCCTTACACACACTCAATGCATCCCTTACAGACGCACACACTGCATCCCATACATACACAAACTCACCTTGCAGCCCTTACACATACAAACACAGATTCACACAATGCATTCCTTACACACATCAGGACATCCCCCACACACACACTCCACCCCCTGTGAACAAACTCATTGGTGGAACATGAAGGTGGACCCTGGGACCCAGACCTTGAGCTGTGTAAAGGGCCCTCAAAAAAATGGAGCTGCTTCCCGTTCTCCCAGAACATTGATTTTTGTGACCACAGTTACAAACCGCCTCCAGAGAGCCTGTTCTACACCAGACCAGTGGAGCCAGACAGCAGCTAGAGCCCATCATCATCCTCATCTGGTTGTAAGTAGGCAATCTAGTATATTATTTGTGGCACTAATCTCTAATTTACCTCACATTAAAGGGACACTATAGTCCCCAGAACCACTGCAGCTTAATGTAATGGTTCTGGTGTCTAGCCTGTCCCTGCAGACCTTTTAATGTAAACACGGCGGCACTGCAGCACTGGCGTTAGTTAACATGGCAGATCATATGGGTGGGTCTTTGTGATGTCACATGGGGGGGCGGCAAACTTTACTTTTGCCTAGGGCGGCAAAAATCCTTGCACCGGCCCTGCAGACACTGCATCCCTGTGGGCAGACTCGGGGGGGGGGGGGAAAGCACTTTGGGCGGACTCGGGTACAGGCACCGGGGGGCCCAGTGCTTGAGCTGTGTCAGGGGCCCCAAAATTTCTGATGGCAGCCCTGGCTGGCATTCAGTGGCGTCGATCCCACACTGGTAGGATATAGGTGTTGGTAGTCAGAAGAGGTCCTCAGTATAGAGAGAGATAAAACCCAAATATAGTGCTCACTGTATATATTGTAAAACAGGTCAGTGTAGAAGTATGGAATACTCACATTCGCATGAGCAGGATGTACTGCTCGGTATGATAGCGTAGGTGGTACTATCCCCACCTAGGATTCTTGGGCAGGTGGACGCTCCAATGTTGTAGGTGACCAGGTATAAATAAAATACATTTGGTAAAATGGTATGTAAAAATAGTTATTTTTTAGAAAATAAAAAAAAAGAAGGGTATATGGCAAATATAAGGTTAAATAGCCAATATTCCTTTATTAACTTATAAAAATAGAATTAAGAACAGCCAAAATGCGTTTCGCCACACAGGGCTTTATCAACTGGCAATAAAAACAACAACCTGGTACATAAATGCTTTTATAAGCTTTTTAATCATATGCTAATTCAAATTTGGCGCCAAAATTACGTAATTTACATAATACATATAAGCAATACAAAACATAAATATAATAGGAGCAGGATAATATACAAACAAACTACATGGTTCTAGATAATAAAAACGAGTATTCTTTAAGTACTTGGAAAAAGATAAGGAAAAAACTTTGGTCACGTGATCGCGCTAATAGCGAATAGCTAATAGCTAATAGCAGCCTTACACCTATTTTAGCTTCATATTGACCATAAAGTGCTGATCCAACATCTATTTGTTTTATTATTATTTTTAAGCTTCTTGATATTCAACATGTTAGTGAATAAGATCCTAGACTAACAAGCTCAGTCCTGTTCATTTTAGACAGGGCGTTGGCCGTACATTCCTATACATTGGTATCCTTTCTTTGTATGGCAGTGACCATCTGTTAGTACTTTATTTACCTTCCCCCCTATTTCGTTTAAGTCCCTTTAAGAACTATGTGTTAGTACCCTATTGGATGATCCAATAAGGGGCATGCATAATGCTCATTTCATTTAACGCAATCAGAGAAGGTGGATCGCTGGATCCCAACACGCTCTTAGCACACGTAGTGGTGTTGCCTAAGGAAGGGAAGGACCCCACCTGCTGTACCATCCAATCTCCCTGCTGAACGCCGACCTGAAACTCTTGGCACTCCGCATCCAACCCCTACTACCGGGCCTCATCCACCCCGGCCAGGTGGGCTTTGTTGAGGGACGGGAAGCCAGGGAGAATACAATCAAAGCACTCAACCTGATCCACACAACACAGACTTGTAAATCACCCGCCCTCCTGGTCTCAACTGATGCGGAGAAGGCGTTCGACAGGGTAGATTGGTCCTTCTTAATGTCCACACTGGAACACGTTGGCTTCGGCCCGCACATGTTGGCATGGATTGCGGCGCTATAAACCAGGCCTTCTGCTAGAGTGCAAGTGAATGGGATCCTGTCCAAGCCATTTGACATCAAAAATGGCACTAGACAGTGTTGACCGCTGTCACCCCTGCTCTTCGTTATCAGCCTAGAACCCTTCTTAAACACCATACGCGCACAACCGCACATATAGGGCATTAGTGGAAACTGGGGGACGAGCAATATCTCGGCGTACGCAGATGATCCTGCATGACAGAGATCATGCTCCAATTCAAAACTTATGGCCACCTGTGCAACATGAAGATTAATTTCTCGAAATCCAAGATCCTCAACGTGGGATGCCCCCGGGAGACGGTGACCGCAATGAAGGCAAGATACCCCTTCCAGTGGTGCAAAGAAGCAATCAAATATCTGGGAGTGTGGCTCTCTGCGGAGCTGTCCGATATGTTCCGCATAAACTTCCCCCCACTGCTGGAGAAGGTGCAAGATCTCAAAACCTGGACGCTGCCTCACATTACCTGGCTCGGGAGGATAAACGTCCTTAAGATTAATGTGCTCCCGCGGTTCTTGTATCTCCTGCAAACCCTACCGGTCCACATCCCTAAGACATTCCTCTCACAAATCTGCACATCGTTTGCAGACTATGTCTGGCACGGCAGGAAAGCGAGGCTGAACTTCGCCACCCTCACCAAACCCAAACAACACGGAGGGCTGGGTCTGCCGGACCTAACCAAGTACCAACAAGCCGTCCACCTCCAGAGGGTTATTGAGTGGACGCACGCCCCGAAGGACAAGCTGTGGATCGCCATGGATGCAAGCTTCACGAGGGTGCCCCTGTCCCTTCTACTGTGGTTGCTGAAGGAGATGTCGGGGAAGCTGCCGGGTAAACACCCGACACTGCACACCACTGCAACACTCTGTAAGAGGATGTCCTCCCATAGAGAGCGGTCTCAGACGGTGTCCCCATTGTGCCCTATTTCACATAACCCGCAATTTCCCCCTGCGGCATCTGCCCGATACACCGGGGTGCTGGGCCTACCTACCCCATGTAGGCTAAATGATGTATATAGCCTGGCCACTATGACAAATGCATGCGACCCAGAGTGCTGGAGATGTGGGAGGGAATTGGGATCACTATACCACATATGGTGGACATGCCCTCTCATCATGACCCTTCTGGGAGGCTGTACATGGAGTCCTCTCGAGCATTACAGATGTGAACCTACAACTTACACCAGAAACTTACTTACTCCAAATCACCACGCTCCCGCTCCGCCGTTACAAAAAGTCAGTCTTACCCCACCTGCTTAACGCGGCACGAAGCCTTATTCCATGTCATTGGAATGGATGAACAGGGTGGAGGACATCAGACAAATTGAAGAACTGATTCTATCGGCAACCGGCCATTCACAATCTTACCATGAAACCTGGTACCACTGGCTCAACTGGCTGTCTTCCACCACTAGCACCAGAAACCCATAAACAAAAGTGAAATACAAAGGGCTACCTGGACCGGCCGACGGCTGGGGTTGGCACTCCAACGGCCCAACACCGCAATAGCATCACAGGCCCAGAGTCACTACACCTGGTGCCTCGCCAAATGGAAAGGACACTGCCCGACTGGGGGCCGGGGGGTGGCGGCTGACCTTCCACCTTCTCCTTCTTGATTCATACATTAAATACCTCAAGCTCTTCCCCCGCTCTAACCCCCTCTCTGTACTTGATCTCCCCCCCTCCCCTTACCTCTCCCCAGCTCTCTCTCTTAGAGGACCTATGTGTCCTACCTTCCACCTCATACACCACCTACATATCTAGAATTCGACATACACTTTCTGTGGCGCTCACATACACGGACCCTCTCCCAAACGAGAATGGACTACCAAACACCACTACATCTAAACAAGCACCCTTTTGCCTACGAGCAAAGGGAATGACTAACTAACCTGAGGGTCTCCAATAGCAACACAATTGTCCCTCAGGATACTGGCCATACCCCTCCATGAATGAAAAACAGACTTAGAAACACGATAACCAGCTAGGTTTCCTTACACAACCTTACGCTGCCCCATGGGTGTAACGCACAACTGGCATACGCGCCGACCTTAAGCAGTGCAATACCACACCCAACCTGGATGCCCTAGGGGTGCCCAGACCACAACTTAACCTACTCATCCGACTTTTTATCCATGTCCTGTAGGTCTGGAAACAACAAGCCTAGAGTTATTCTGCTAAAAGTTACTGATATACTGTAATGCAATACTAGCTATATGGCTGTCTCTCTTCGATGTTGATGTAATTTCTCTTTTAATGTGCCACCCTTTGGTTATATTGCTTTCAGATAACTATGCGTTCTCATTTAAACTGCATCCTTCTTGTTGCATCTATCTCTCAACTTGATAAACTTTGAATGAAAAAAAAAGAAAAGAAAAAGGTTTTAAAAACCACCTTGTACCATCACACTTGTATTTACACATCAATGATCCTAGGAATGTCAGGTTTATGGGTATTGCAAGACTTACCCAAAATTGGAGAGGTGGAGACACAATAAAAAAAAACTTAAAAAAACAGACATGTAATGGGTGTACTTTTTAGACACCCTCCACCCTCATGGTCTGAATGCTGATTTTGACCTATTTAACTTTTTATAAATTAATTGTTCCTTGAAGTCGAGTATAATCAGAGTTTTTCATACTTTACCTTACTTATTTTATATTTACACCTTAATATTTATATAACATCCCTTATATATTTTTTTATTCATGGCAAAACCTCTTCTTACTAATATTTATAATAATGATTGGTTTCCTTATTACTTTGTATTATATATATTTTCATAATGTGTATTATGCACCTTTTAAAATATCATCGATACGTCACATCCTGTGACTTTAGACAAGGGGCGGAGCTGTACAGAGACGGACGGATGTCACATCCACATACAGTTCTTATGGTAATGAAATATATAGATGCGTGTGTGTTTGTGTGTGGCTGTCTGCCTGTGTGTGTGTGACTGCCTATGTGTGACTGTCTGGGACGAATAGTTCTTATCTGCCGTCACATTCTATGTTTCTATGTCTGTGTGTGTTTGTCTGTGTGTGACTACCTGCGTGTGTTTGTGTGTGTGTGGCTGTCTGTCTGTGTGTGTGTGACAGGGTGTGTGGGAAGGGGGGGAACGGGGAAGGGGAGGGGAGGAGTGGGAGGATTGGGGGACGGGAAGGGGGGGCACTGTGAAGATTTTTCGCACAGGGTGCCCGAAGGCCTAAGGCCGGCCCTGCATAAATCACACCAGATTGCACTTTTTACTGATATACTGCCTATATAAACTGGGACAGAATAGGATCATCCACATTTCTGATGAAGCCCTGCCGGGTAAAACGTGTCAAGTGTGGTACTGGAAGATTTTCAATTTTTCATTAATTTATTCACTGTTTTCTTTAAATATAGAGATATACTATTTTATTAATATATTAAATAAAGTTTTTTTAACCCCTTCCTGACCAATGACATACTAGGTACATCCGCCAAAAAACGGTCGGTAACGACCGCGGATGTACCTGGTATGTCATTTAGTAAATCGCCACTTATCTGATTGCTGGTAATCCCCCGCTGGCGGTCGTGATCCTGGGGTCTGCATGGGAGCTCAGCCAGACCCCCACTGCCCGATCCAGCCCTCCCGGGCCATGTGATCGCGGGGTCCTCGCGATAACATGGCTGGAATAGCCGGCTTGTGCAGTGCCTGCAGGGGGACTGCCTGAGCTCTCAGGCAGTCCCTCTAATGCCTGCAAAAAAACTTTAAAAATTAGTAAAAGTTAATAAAAGTTTATAAACTACATAAAAGTACTTAGATCATATATATGTATATGATCTAAGTACTTTTACATGCACATAAAAACACATACATCATTATTAAAAGTGTATGAATATATTGTCTTACAGTTTTTGTAAGAAAAAGTATAGATAGGAAGTCGATCTTAACCATGCAAAGTCCACCAAAGTAGGCATCACTGGTATAGATAGATCCCCCCAGTACTAGAGGAGACTCCAGAAGTCTCCAGGGGCATAACCCCAAATAATTAAAAAAAAACGAGAAACAAACACAGAGCATAGAAATGTTAAAAAACAGATGTATTGGACCGTGTATATCTGGAAATAACAAAGTAGTCAATCAGTTGGAGATGATATGATAATAGTGAGACCAAATTTCCTATATATAAATTAGTCAAAAAGATATATACATATGATAAAAAACCCTGGATGATGCTAATATACATATATATATTAAGAGATAATACTGGTGACAACTATAATGAGCTTTAATATATCCGGCTCAATTTTGTCACTATTATGAATGTATCAAACAGGGAACAAGCGGGTACATATGATGAGAATAAATTGCTTCACTACCACTGAGGATTAACAAATACTATAGCCTCTTAATCTATATCTAATACCAGCCCCAATCAATATATAGACAGAATATCAATATGTAGAGTCTTGTCTTATAAAGTTAATACAGAGGGGCTATACATAAATATATATAATAGAAATAGGTATATAGTCTGGATATTGTGAAGCTTAGAATGCTCACATCATATCCATAGAGAGTAATAGAAAATGGACAGAAAGGATAGTTAATAGCCTTAGTATCCAGCAACCTAAGTTGCAACATTATGTCTGTTTGTAAAGGATAGAAAAGTATATATCTGTCTGACCCAATATTACTAAACCACTTCCAGAGGTATAGGAAGATAAAGCTAACTATCTATACATATGTACACGAAAATATGAAATAAGTAAAAAGTGAAAAAAATTATAGTGCCATATCGTGAGTATAAGTGAAGTCCCAACGGAAAGGGGGGACAAAAGAACGCCTAACGCGCGTTTCGCTGCAATAAAGAAGCACCTTCGTCAGAGGCAAAAGTATGACTGCTTGGGGAGCTCTTTTTATATCCTATGTAATGTAAGCAGTAACCAATGGGCATTCTGTCTACAGGAGGGGGCGTGGTTGGCATTTCCCGCGTCAAGTATAATTACCTGGCGGGGTTAGCCCAGTGATGTCAGTAGAGAGGGGGCGGGCATAGTATAATGAGTTGCCCAGGCTACTCCCCCTTGTCTCCGCACAAGACACCGCCGCTATCCCTATCCTTAGTTGGTATATATTATTAAACAGACAGAATGTATCAATCCATCTATGGTCGCTACTACGGCTTATTTAAAGTGCCACTATGATGGATTATTAAGGAGAGAGGAGATTGCAATAAAATCCAAATTCTTCTATCAAATAGCAAGTAAAGAATAAAAAATATATAATATATTGGATTCAGCAAATGTTTATATATCCCTAGAAGTTCTCATGATATTAATACTCCATTCTCATCCCAAATTGGATCGAAAGAAGGGCACATATATAATCAATAATTAGAGAAGACATATACTATATGTTAAAGATATAATATTAATAGCCAAACATAAAGTGGATTTAAAGATATAGACAGAAAGTCTTATAGTAACTAAAGTGTTAAGTCCACTTAGGATGCAGGGCTCCCTGAATTTATATACATACTTCAAACAAAAAAAGAAGAAAGCTCAGAAATAATAAACAATGAGAAGAGAAAAAAAATTATGGACTACTTATTTACAATATATACAGGTGAATCATGTTTAAATGGAAAGATACCAAAAATGTAAAATCGGAGAGATGTAGATTAATCCGAGATAAATGGTGTAAATGAAAACCCCTCATTTAGGCCCATAGGGGAGAGAGTTTTTAATCTATATATCCAAAGACTTTCTCTTTGTAGGAGTTTTTTGTCCAGGTCGCCCCCCTTGGGCCAAGTGTAACTCTTTCAATTCCGCAAAAGCGTATATTCTGTGCGGAACCTCCATGGTTGAGTTTAAGATGTTTTGAGATAGGGGTGTCAACTAATCTCCTGGGATTTACTGATGTTACATGTTCTCGAATCCTATATTTAAATGCACGAATTGTCTTTCCAACGTACATTTTTTTACATGAGCAGATTAGTAGATAAATCAAACCAGCAGTTTGGCAATTAAAAAAGGTTTTAATCTCAAAGTCATGTGTATTTGTAGAGTCCATGATTTTTTTAGATGGACGAAGAATGAATTTGCATGCTTTATATCTACCGCATTGGTGCCAGACACTGGAGATTTAAGCCATGTGGGTGTTACAGATGGAGACCGTAGATGACTTGGAACTAGCATGTCTTTGATGTTTCTCCCTCTTCTTGCTGTGACCGATGCATATGGTGTTATAACTTTCTGTAGATGGTGGTCTTGTCATAAAAGTGGCCAAAATCCATTTTTGAATTTTGAGTGTTGGATGCCACCCAGCATCGAAGTTCCCTATGCATCTTATCAATTGTGTATTGTCATTTGTACATTTATCAACCAGGAGAGTTTCCCTATCTGTCATCAAAGCTCGCTGATATGCGTTTTTCAGGCATCTATTGGGATACTCTTTCCTTTTGAACTGTTCTTTTAAGCTCTTTGCTTTGTTCTTAAAGTCCTCAATCGTGGAACAGTTTCGACGTAGACGTAGGTATTGGCCCACTGGTATCCCTCTTTTCAAGGGGAGTGGGTGGTAGCTCTCCCAATTTAGAAGATTATTTGTTGAGGTTGTTTTTTTAAAAAGAGTGGTGGTCACATTCCCGTGGTCAGTGATCATAATTGAGATATCCAAGAAGTTAATAGACTTGCCACCAATTTCAAAGGTCAATTTCAGATTGATATCGTTGTCATTTACAGCGTGGACGAATTCTTTGAAGAGTTCGATGGTGTTGGTCCACACTATCACAATATCATCTATATAGCGTTTCCAAATGTTAATGTATTTGGTATACTTTGTAAGGTGGGTGCCAAATACAGTAGTTTTCTCCAACCACCCCAGGTGGAGGTTAGCATATGAGGGGGCACAAGCCGTCCCCATAGCTGTCCCTCTCACCTGGTGGTAGTATTTACCCTGAAACATAGTAATTATGTGTCAAGATAAATTTCATGAGGTCTTGTACTAATTGGTTGTGCCTTCTAAAAGTAGTTGGATTGTTGTCAAGATGGGCTTTCAAATGTGCCAACCCAGTTTCATGTGGAATAGAACTGTAGAGACCCTCTACATCCAAACTACACAGGATAGCATTTGAAGGAAGACCAACACCATCGAATACCTTCAAAGTATGTTTGGTGTCTCTTAGGTATGATGGTAGATCCATAACCATCTTCCGTATAATCTGGTCAACATACAGACTCACATTCTGGGTTAATTAGAATTACTGGAAACAATAGGTCTACCACTCATACATTCTTGTTGTTTATGTACCTTTGGTAGCGAATAAAAAGTTGCAACTACTGGATTTTTAATGTACATAAACAAATATTCATCTTTAGAAATTAGTGACAGGGATAAGACTTCATCCAAAATCGTTTTTAATTCAGATAGATATCTTTTGGTAGGATTATTACTTAGTATCTCATATGTGTCATCATCTTTAAGTATCCTATGTGCCATAGACACATAGTCATTTCTATCGAGGATCACAAGATTACCACATTTATCAGAGGGTTTAAAAATTATTTCATCAATCCCTTGTAGATGTTTCAAAGATTCACGTTCTTGGGGAGTAATGTTACTGTATGGGAAAACATCAAACTCCTTTTTATCTAGGTTATCTATCTCGTTGCAAGTCAGCTTCAAAAACAAGTCAATATACTTAAATTCAGCCAAATATGGGTAAAAGTACTTTTCTTTTTAAGTTGTGTAAAAGGTGATTGTGGATTTGTTTGTGTTTCATTATTTGATAAGAGTTCAACCAATGTATCCAACAAGTCAACAATTGAGCCTGATATATTAAAGCTCATTATAGTGGTCACCAGTATTATCTCTTTATATATATATATATATATATATAAATGAAACAAGGGGGTTGGCTGTTGACTTTCAACATTGAAGTTGCTGTTTAGTGGATAGGATTTTGTGTTTTGTATTATTTGGCCCCCAGCAGCACCCCCATTTATGCATGTTCAGGTGAGTGCAGCCAACCCCCCCCCCCTTGTTTCATTTATATATATTTGGGAGTCTAGCCAACTCCTTGGTTTTGCACCCCTCCCTGTCACAGGTGCCTCATCCCAGGGCCCTATTTAGCCTTGTACTGCAGAGAGCCCCAGATGGAATTTTTTTCCTCAAGTAAGTAGTTAATCTCATAAGAGCAGACATTAGGCTGTTAGTGTAGGACCTGCCAAAGATGGGGTACATTGACGTTGTGGCAGGCTTATGCAATGTATGATCATATAATGTAACTAAACCCCCATTATTTTTGCCTAGATTATGTGTTTTTAAAAAAACTAATAAAATCTTTCAACACTGAAGTTGCTGTTTAGTGGATAGGTGAGTGCGCTGGATCTTGTGTTTTTTTATTTATATATATATTTGCATCATCCAGGGTTTTTTGTCATATGTATATACCTTTTTGACTAATTTATATATAGGGAATTTGGTCTCACTATTATAATATCATCTCCAACTGATTGACTGACTACTTTGTTATTTCCAGATATACACGGTCCAATACATCTGTTTAACATTTCTATGCTCTGTTTGTTTCTCGTTTTTACAGTTTTTGTAATTTTTCTTTATTTTTTGACCGCCTGCAACGTTGGTATTTGGCAGTTCTTTGCAGTTAGGTATAGCATGTTACTTATGGTTGTGACTATTATTGCCATATATATACAGCGGTGATGGTATCTTGACCCACATTGCTCATTTCTCCCCCTATTTTTTCTCTCCATTTTCCTTCCCTATAACATCACACTCTTAGCACACATTTCCTCACATGATAGTTGCACATTCACTTTATTGTATTACACATGCTTTTTCACTGTTTGTTTGATAGTTATACACTTCACATTTGCTCACTTTTTCTGCTATTTTTCATTGCTTTTTCTAAAGTCTTTTATACACTCTTTGACTTTTGTATTTTGATACACGTTGATTATATTTGCTCCTACGTGGTCTCTTTGATATGCTTCTTATATTAGGTACCATTTCTTATGCAGTCTTACTGTAACAGTAAGTGATTAGTTATTGCAATTACATTAAAGGACCACTCTAGGCACCCAGACCACTTCAGCTTAATGAAGTGGTCTGGGTGCCAGGTCCAGCTAGGGTTAACCCATTTTTTCATAAACATAGCAGTTTCAGAGAAACTGTTATGTTTATGAATGGGTTAAGCCTTCCCCTATTTCCTCTAGCGGCTGTCTCATTGACAGCCGCTAGAGGCGCTTGCGTGCTTCTCACTGTGATTTTCAAGCAGGCTGGCTGAATGAGGGCTGAACCCTACATAAATATCTACAAAGAATTGTAAAGATTTCATCCAGCAGACTTCAACCAGACATCAAAATAATCACTACCAATATTCAAGCATAACCATCTCCCCAAGCCCATATGGCAGTAACCCCCACCTCCCAGTAAGAATTTCAGTCAGTCATCTGGTCCCCTCTCTAAAAATGTTGTGCACCCCAAGTATAAGGGATGACAATTTCCCAAGGTTACTTTTGAAACAAGATGAGGAACCGGTGCAGTCTGAGCCAGTACACTGTAATGTGTACAAGAGCAATATAGATGCAGAGCATCTAAATCTCACAAAAAAGCACAACAGCAGAGATAATAAAGACTGTAATACTATTTGAGAATGCAAAAAACCCACAGATAGGGTTTCTCACCCTGCTTAGGGTGCGAAATATCAAATGATGATTCGCTTTATACTGTTATCTCTCCATATAATTTAGAATTGGATGTTCAGAATTGGACTTTGTCTGAGAGAATGAAGGTCACACTGCTGGTTGGACATCTTGTAATTATTTGTAAACTCACAAATAATGTGAGTAAACTCATTAGTTTATTAAATGTGTTAATTATTATCAGAATTGCTTAATCATTAATGCTCAATGGTATATTTTTTTAATTTCGGTATTGATTTTGATTCCATAACAAAATATTACTGCTTTCACGTTACATTTCCTGAGTATCACTAAATAATGAATAATCACTAGATGAGATTAAGGGATTGAGGATAGGTGGATGAGTGCAACAGCTGCCTTAAACCATTTTCCTACTCAAGATTTTGTGCATAACCTACCGAACTCAGAATTGTTATCAGATACTGTAACGGCACCCCGGGCATAAAAGGGATTAAACGCTGTTTAGAGAATATTCCCCTTCCAGATATACAGGCAGCTACCAAAGACACCAATCTGCCGAACAGGAAACCATATGAATGCTGTAAACAGCCGTACCGGAACCATACGAATAGGTATACACTCCTAGCAGTCGAACTGGAACAGCATACAATAAATCCCCCCAAGAACGAGACAAGGCTCTGTGTTGAGGGTCAAAACAGGAACAGCAGAGCTGTGGGTTTATTGTTCTTATATACACATTCTTACACATTAGTACCACCCACAGGATTTTGTAAAACAACCAATAAACACGTACAATACACTCAGACACTCCCACACAAAATCCTCCCCTCTGCCTGTGATACAATTACCTTACATAATGGGTTAATGTAATTATCACAGGCAGAGAAATACAGTTTTTCCACATTACATTTTCAGAATCAGCATACTCCAAATACAAACATATGTCAAAATCATACAAATTGGTCCAGTGGGTCAAAAGATAGATTGAAGTTCTTTGTGACCAAATGAAGCATGGCTTTTCTGCCCAAAACCAGTTCCACAGTGTCTTCTATCCTGGAGATAGTTGGGAAGTAATCCAATTATCTCCAAGGACAGAGGCAAAACTCCATTGAACACATGGTAGCAAAAGACAATAAAATACATAAAAATATATAACTGTACAGCTATAGCATAAAACAGGTACATTCAACATACCCCCAGATAGCTTAGGTCTGAGCGCACATTATTACTGAATGGTGCTCAGATAACATACATACAGTTCAACTGCCATGGAACCAAAGTCTTTCACATAGTCTTTCGTTATACGAATGGGCTCCATGGTATAGCTATCTGGGGTATCAATGTTCAAATAGGGCAAGTACCGAATGAACCGGCTTTCGTGTCTTTGCAGGGGAAAGTCAAGCGTTTCAACATGGGGCCATAGTCTAAAGGCAGCAGGTGGATAACCAGGTTCCTCCAATGCACAGTGGTGAGATTGGTCTCGTCACAGATACAAATTCAGGACTCTTTTTACAAGCTGCAATATTTTTAATCCATCCAATTAGCCATTTACTGCTTATTTCAGGACACAAAATTGTAAACAATAATCCACTAAACAATAATGTAAATTTACAAACCAAACTCACACATAACAACTTTGTCAAAGACTACAAGGGCTGGGAAACATGGAGAATTATTTGTCAAACACAGTCAGTGTAATAGATAACATTAAAATTACACTGTCATGCTACTTTTTATTTATGCGGTTTTGTTAGCAAATATGTAGATTTGGAGAAAAAACGATTAACAAATTCAGGAGGTTTCTTTGCTGTCCACCCACAGCAACTACAGTGCGTGTGCTGTGGTTAGTATGATATTTCCCTAGCTGGTGCTGCAAGGGAGTATAGAAACGGAGTGACGTGACAAATGTCTAAGACACACCTTATTAATGAGATTGCATTGTGGGAGCGGAGGGCCAGGTACAAAGTCAACTTTAAAATGGATACAGGGTCCACATAAAGTTAAGGGAAAAATATATATAATGGGTCTTTACAGAAGTCTTGCCATGCATAATATTCTATTTCACCAAAAACATCTATTGTGAATTTTATGAAAATAACACTATATATCATCAGACATACTGAAAGCATCTTAAAGTGGAACTCAAATTGTGAGAATGACAATGGCTGTAGAAAATAAATGATTTACTCCATAAATATTTAACAAGGTTTTAAGTTGAATATATTTGAGTGTATATTGTGACTCTAGTAACCAAAAAAACTTACACTAAATCCTCCAGAGCGAGATTCTATGTGAGATATTGAATCCATGGGTGATGAACGACTGGAAGAAAGCCAAAGATCATAAAAAAGCCTTGTTTTACCAAAATATTTCACTGATCATTCATTTTGTTAGTGTTGTGTAATAAACAGTGCTATCAACGATCCCCCCTTACCTTACAACTTGGCTACTCTGTTGAGAACTATGTCGAGGAGTGACTAGAAGAAAGAAACACAATCAGTCATGAATAAGAAAATGTATAGAAAATATGAAATAAGTATTTAAATGGAAACTATAATAAATATATGGCATCACTGGTTCTTTTTCCATTAGTAAAAAAAAAAAGTTTTTGTTTATGAATTTTGTTTGGTCCTAGTCTGTCAGGTCCCCACACAGTATTCCAAACCTGTGACGTTAATTACCTGGTATTTGACCCTCTGCCTCTTTTATCATTTATGAACCTGTGCTACCCGACCGGACCTTTGGCTATCCTGACCACATATCTACTTAATCTCTATCTGTATTTCAGCTTTGGTTATTGTATCCAGCTACCTGCTGCATTTTTGGGCTTCTGCTAAACCTTAGTTTGATTAGTATAGTCAGATTACATAGTTACATGCTAATACAGGCCTCAAAAATATTAATGGGAAAAAAAAATAGTTTGACTCCAAAAATGCAGTCAGATTTTCCCCTTGGATTAACAAGGATTTATTAACATAATAACTATTACACTCCTGAATATTCTGATTTTCTTAAAAAAACATCCAGCTATCGCTTAACAATATGTGTGGAAATTGATAAAACAACCTCCTTAGGCAGATAATTCTAGATCTTTAATGTTTTTATTGTACAGAACCATTTCTAAAATCTCCTTTCCTTAACTCTAAATATTTATAGGCTGGTTAGAGCAGTGGTAACTGTAGCGGAGCCCTAGTCCTGGCAGGGACTCTCCTCCGCTAGTTATACCAAAGTACAGTCAGGAACAAGTAAAACAATCCAAGGGAACAGTCAGGAACAACTAGAGTAATGCAAGAATCTCCCACCTCCTCCCCAGCAACTGGACGACACACAGCTCTGAGGGTACAACTGAACTTTATTGTCACATACACAGCTTTTATTGCAAAGGTGATTATAGGAACCGCACTCAATCCCAAGAGCCACCGGTGCTCCGGAGCAGGACCAGCAATCCCAACACGTTAAGGCAACAAAGAAATTCCCAGGCACTCAGAGTATTAAAGCTGCAGGGAGATTTAATGAAACAAAAAGGCAGCAACGTTTCGACCTACTAAGAGGTTTTTTTCACACACAGCTTTTATGCCTAGTCCCATGCAAGGAGTTCCACATACAAGAATGCAGGGTTTTCAATCTCAAGATCCTCTGTGCCTGAGAGATGATTGCCTGAGAAAACTCCTTTAATTTAATTATCTCAGGTAGAGAAAATAAAACAAAATAGCCTGTACCCCAAAAATATTTCAACCATACACCAGAACCCCATGAAAAACATTCCCTGAATCACTCAGATCGGTTTGGCAGAACGGGAATAGCTTGGTTTTGACCGGCCATTCTCCATTTGTGAGGCTCCTGTGCGAATACCATACAAGGGAATCTCTTTATTTCAGGATATGAATGCTCCCCCAGCGTCACGGTTCCTATCGTGCCATACAGATGGCCAGGCATAGCCTCCTCAGAGGTGCCCAACAGAGATTTGCACCTGGGTTCTTTGCTATCCTGGGCCTGCAATACTGTCTTTCAGCCACAGCGGTTCCTATTCTTTGGAGTACTTATAGCCCTGTTCTACCAGGCTATGTTTGCAGCACGGGGGGGCGGACTTCTTCTATGGTCAATGTCTGTGCTTCACCTTAGACAGATCAGTCATCAGCTGGGTATATAAGCACTGCCTCACCCTGGGAGCGTTCTTAAGTCTTTGATCATGGTGTATGTGTTCAGTTCCTGTGTTCTAGTCTCTTGAACTTATACTCCTAATTGACCCTGGCTTCTGTCTTCGTTTATTCTGACCTCTGGAAACCCTTGACTTAGTTTATTCTGACCTCTGGCATCCTTTGACTTCGGCTATCCCTCGACTATACTACTGTTTTTGTCTTTGTCGGTACTGCATTGGAATCACCTTTCCTGCACAGCCCCCATGCACAGATTCACAGTCCAGATGGTTTCTTACCTGTTCACCTTGGACTGTGTCTATCTGCAAGGGTGAGCAAGCATATCTGCGCTACAAACTCCAATCTCAGGTAAGAACCCTGACAAAAGACTTGATCATCATGGAGTCCACAGAAATGTGCCCAGACTGTTTCGGAGTTGCAGCGAGAAGTCATAATTCTTAAAGGCGTAGTATGCTCAGTCACGGAAACTGCTTATCCTGAGTCATTCGTCATTATGCCTGAGAAATTTAATGGTAGCCGTACATCCTTTAAGTATTTTAAGGTGGACTGCGAATTGGTATTTGCCTTGAAGCCTCGGACTTATGCTACCGACTTTATAATGGTCCGAGCGTCTATCAATCTGCTTCCTGGAAAGATCAAAACATGGGCACACCAGATGTTGCAGGCTAAGAGTTCTGTCCTTGACAGTTGGGAATCCTTTATGACTGCTATGGACTCACAATGCAAGACCTCTAGCAAAACCACTGTGCCACGTCCCAGAGGATCCTAGTTTCCTAGAAACAGGGAGACCAAGTACCAAGAACACAGGTCCTTGTTGCCTTATTATGATCCGGTTCCTAGGAAGACTCCAGAGGTAACCAATATTCCTCTCGACCCTGAGGAACCTATGAAAATAGGACTCGTCCAATTCAGAGTGACGCATGAAGAAAGAGACGGAAGGAGAAGCTATGGCCTCTGTTTTTATTGTGGACAAAGGGGACATTTCATCTCTCATTGCCCTGTTCGTCTACCTAGACCTCAAGCTCTCCGACTGGCTACTACCATTCTTCGTCCTATGAGCGCTGCCTGCCAACCTGTAAAATTTCGAAGCTGTCGTCATGCCTGCCCATGCTTGTCCTCCCTGAGAAATTCTCCATCTACTGCTTTAGAGTCATTTGCATCTACTCCTACTGATACCATCACTACATACTGCCAGCCCAAAGAAGACCTACCTGCGAATTGCCTCTAATGGTACTAAAGTCTGCATAACGGATTTACAAATGATCAAAATGGCATTGCTAGCTGCGAACTCCGCTCCTGCCGAGGTACAAGAAGTACTTACTGCCTGCACCCAGATTATAGAAGACCTTGACTGCTTTCCAGCTGTACCAGAAGCTGGTACTAAGGAACCCCACGCTGAAAAGGAACTCCAGACTGGGAACTTTGACTACAAGGACTTTCTTGATACGGATAGTGAAACCCATGAGGAGTACTGTTGTTCTAAAGAGCCTCCTTCACAGCCCCCATGCACAGATTCACAGTCCAGGTGGCTTCTTTCCAGATCACCTTGGACTGTGTCGATCTACAAGGGTGAGCAAACATATCTGCACTACAAACTCCAACTTCAGGTAAGAACCCTGACACCCTTTTCGGTAGTTCATATCTCCCGAACGTCGTTCGTGTAGGTGGTCAGGAACTGGAACGGGCAGTGGTCTAAGGTTTAACAGCGTTCATGCAAGTGCCTACCCGAAAAGAGTTCCAGACACTCAACGACCAAGTACCGCTGCCCACGTTCGGGAGACAAGATGGTCACCATACTCTCTGCCACGTGTTCGGTTATATGAAATGGCGGCCACCCAGGGGAAGCACTTATTAACTGTTTCCCTTGCGGTTTCGCACTTGAGTGGTAGGTGTCAACGTTCTAATGGGGTACAGATGTGGTCCTCGTTAGGGAGACAGAGATTCTGTTCGTATGAAGTCTCCCAAACGGCCAAAGAGGAACCACCCGAAATAACAGAGGGAAAACACACAAAAGGTGGAAGTTTATAACGGGGGGTTACGGACAGCCAATAAAGGGAATAAAAGTGTTTGGCACACGTCCATTCCACTACAGTAACATCTCAGCACCCAGGAACTCAAGTCAAACCACGTCACCTGCAAGTGTAAGATTGTAAGCTCAATCCGCTAAATATCCCCTTTCTATAGTTGTAACTTGGTCCTGAATAATAACAATATAAAATGGTTAACCTCTTCTTTCTATACAAAATACAGATTAAGGATCAGTTAACACACAAAAAATACAGTTGTAAAATTTACAAGGCTACTTAAAATCATCTACTAATATGGGGACTCAGTTACACCATATGGCCATATTGTGTTATGCCCACCACAACACAATAGTAGCCCAATATCGAACTTCTTCTGATCTCTAATCGTAATTGAAATATGTATATATATATATATATATATATATATATATATATATATATATATAAAAAATTGTGTTTTCCACTTCCGTGTTATTTTCCTGTATTATTTTGATGTATTGTTATATACTCTGATAAAATATTTGAAAACAATATCAGACTTATTTGTACAATCCTATTAATAAAATATTTGACAACAAAATTGGACTTATTTGTACAATCCTATTAATGCACAGTTGTCCAGAGCTTGTACTGGCCCCATATATATATACAGTTGTCATTTCCACAGTGAGCTAACATTTGTTTCTAAACCAAACTAGCTGAAGTTTTTTTAGAACTAAAATCATCAATTCCTTCTTGTAGTCTACCTCTGCACTTTTTCTAGTTACATGACATCGAGTGTGTGTAAATTTCATTTAAACATAAAACAAAAGATATCTATGCCAGGAAAACAATGTTTTATTTTTTCATAGAGTGGCAGTCTAACAAACTTTGCTTACCAATTTGAGAGGGAGAAGTGATTGCCACAGGTCGAGGTGTGCAGGATCTGACATGACAAACTCAATAAATCAACAATTGACAAAAAAAACTTAATTCACTCTAGCAAATCTCAGAGTATATCAACCTGGTTGATTTGTTGCTAAATAGAAAGTGAATTTATTTGTTGGATGTGCTGGTCTCCAGGTAAGATCAGATTTACGTTCAGTGTTTGATATACGTGAATCCTATTTTTATATAGGATTTGCATGTGACAAAAACTGATTTTAAACCAGACATTACATATAACTGACGGAACTGTGATTTGACTTTAGTAAATATGAGAATTGCCAATCCAGTCAGAATCCGGTATTTTTTATAATATTTTGCCCATCTGGATTAAATTTGGTGTTCAGTGTATTACTGTCTGACTATCCTTTGGCTTAGGTACTCAGATGATCACAGGTGAAAGGCAATTATTCAGGTTAAGTTTTACAACGTACAGGTGTAGTTGTTATGGAAATGAATTAGAACTAGAAAAGGTACAATTTCTGAGGAAATTGTTTGAAGTGTTCTTGCCTCCACCAGTAGTCTACAACTGGAGTGGGCGGAGTAACTGTTATCATTTATATAGCACATTTAATTGCAACGTTGTTGCACAGTTACATTAAACCATACATTTATAAAAACATTAGCAGGTGTTCAAAAGGCCCTGTCTATGACATCACTTGCTGCTGCAGCCTGGCACAGGTCAGAGTATTTTGGCGGATGCCATCTTCAAACGTTCGTATTTTAAAAACTATAGATCCTACAGTGAAGAGCTTTATAATGTGAGAATCACAAGACCCAGAACTACATTTTGATGCATAGTATGTCTCTGAAGTATTAACAATGAAGGCACAGTCGCAGTTTAGAAATTGCCCTTCAAGTTTGACCTGGCTTGAGTGAAGTTTCAATGAATGTCAATGGACGGCGTTCGTTGCAAACAAATGATTATATTGTGAAAACTATCAGGAATATGGCTTAGCCGTTGACATGTTTAGTGGCAGCAGGGATAGCTGAACGTTTTGATATAAGATTTGTGTAGGTGGGCCTGAAAATAAGGGAGTGGTGGCAGTTTAGAAATCATGTCCTGATTTTTCAGCTTTTGCCAGCTCCCACTCTAGCTTTGCCATTCATTCCTATGGGACAAATTTCGCCACAAGAACGACGATATTCCGTGAACCATTCGGCGAAACGTTCCACAAAGTAATAGCAATCCGATCGGGAACAATCTGTGCAAGAACACTTAATAATATATATGTGAGATAACATTAAGTGGTCTTGCTATGCAAGAACACTTAATAATAATATATATGTGAGATAACAATAAGTGGTCTTGCTATGCAAGAACACTTAATAAGAATAATAATATATATGTGAGATAACATTAAGTGGTCTTGCTATGCAAGAACACTTAATAAAAATAATAATATATATGTGAGATAACAATAAGTGGTCTTGCTATGCAAGAACACTTAAATAGTACTGTTTGCCGCAGTAGCTCGATTCGCTAGGAGAACAATAAGATGAAGACAAAACATAATGGCCTGGAGTTTAGAAACTAGTTTTTTTTTGTAGTATTTTTTGGGCAACAAATACCTAGAATCTGTTAGCAATAACAACAGCTTATGGCTGATTTAAAAAAATAATACTGGAAATGAGCCCTATATGTATGACTGGGTGACCGCTTCTGCATGGTTTCTGACTTTGGATACAGACCAGAACATGTGACTGCATTTATCCCTGCTCCTGGCCACCAGGAGCTACTGTACCTCAGCTCTACTCACATAGTAAGAGCAACCAGCACTGTTAGAAATTACCTTAATTAATGAAACAGCTGGAAGGGTATCCTGTCTTACTTGCTTTGAACTATAGTTTAAATTGGAAGGGTAATGCTTCTCATAGAGAGCATTGAATTCAATGTTTCTCTATGAGGAGCATTGTAATAGCTCCTCATAGAGAAATCTGCTATTACAATGCTCCTCATAGAGAAACATTGAATTCAATGCTCTCTATGAGAAGCATTACTCTTCCATAAACAAAGTTTGTCCACAATGCTTCTCTAGAATCTCGACTCTCCTTTTGGATAGATTGGCTGCATTGAAGAGAATGTTATGTTGATGGATTACAGGTATGTTTACCTTATTTTTTTTCAACCATTTATTAATGAAACACATAGAGGAGGGTGGGCTATATATAATGTGAAATAATTACACAGCACAGTTAATATATGTATTATTCACATTGCAGCGTTTTTTTAAAGAAATAGATAAACAAAAAACACAGAAAAAAATCTCACCTACTGCTATTTTGTGACCTGTTCAGAGAACCCTGCATAATGATAAGAAAGTTTAATATATACATATATGGTAGAAAACATAAAAAGAATTGTGGAATCACAACACTGGAACTAAACATTAGCAACAACAAGTTTAGAAATATGTTAAGGAGAGAAATCATGAAATCATTACTACTCACCTTTAGGATACTGACCAGAGACTTAAGCTCTGTATTTTCCCTCTTCATAGCTTTCAGCTCACTACAGAAATACTTGAGTCAGTCATTGCATGAGAACCTCAGGTTTTATTACATACACATAGCTCTTTTTCAGACATCTGCATGTACACTTTTGTGATGGTGTCTTGCTAACATTTTACATCCACCAACAGCCCTTCTTTTTTAAAGTACATTGAGTTTGGAAAAAACACGTAGGTAAAGTCCACACAGTGTACAATGCATAATTACAGGTACCAGGTATGGGATATATGTTGGTTACAGTATTTCAAATGGTGTAGTTCTTTGCATAGGTATTCAGAGAAGCTGTTAAAGTTTTTTGTTTTAACATAAGAAAATTGAAGATATGACAGAAAGATAGAAATGAGTTAGGAACCATTACAGTGGTGTGGCCTGTGAGATGTATACACTTTACCGTGAGAGGTATGCAGGTGTCCGCAGATACACTTATGTATTGGTGCCACGATTTCTGTGTTGAAGATTGTTTTGGTGTTGGTTTAAAATGTTAAGGGTCTTCTCTTTCGAGACTAACGTGGCCATGTGGTGCGGCTAAGTCTATGCCAAGCGTGTTTGTGTGGACGTGTTGGTGATAGAGGACATTTGGCAACGTATGAAGTTGATGCCAATGGCCATACTTGACTGTAACGTGGCAGAGCTCAAGGTTCAGTGAGGTGCAAAGAAATAGTATAGTAGCGCACCATTCTGAGAAGTGTATGTGTGAGTGGCATCGGAGCTGAATTTTTACTGCAGTCCTGCCATACCGCTTCGAAGGCACTGGCACAGTGTCAAAAGAGGAAAGAAAGAAATTAACTGGAAAGATAGATTAATGGAATCCCACGGCACTCCAACGGCCCTTCTTGCCCCACACTTCAGACTTACTTATAATTTTCACAAGTGTATTCTTTTAAAATACTATATACATTACATACATATACTAATTAAGTAAATATTTAATTGTATTTCATGCATATTTTAAGTTGACAAGATTTAAATACTTCTCTAGGCTGGTAGTCTTGTGCAGAGCCTCTTGTAGTTCTTTCTGGGTTTTCAACAAATAACGCTTAAAGAAGGCAACTTGTAGTTCATGCTGTTGCTTCTGGAAACTCCAAACCTGCAAATAGTACAGTTCAGGAGTTCTATTCAGTATTTTCATTGATTTAACTGTATTTCCATTAATATATCTATGAAACCATAATGCTGCTATATTATTTATTTATGGAATATACAAGGTTCCTAGTGGACATTTGGATGACAGGATTGTGGACCTTTCAGCCTAATGATTTGCTTTGTACTGTATGCAGTGCCAAGGATAATGTACCAAGTGGATATAGCCACAAGCCCCCCTGCTCAAAATAAAAAAATTCAATGCTACCCACATTTTAATAGATGTGGACCATACTGTGGAGTTTCTTCTGTTTATTTGACTATCTTTCATTTGGTTGCTTGAATATTTCTGCTATTTTGCCTGCCGATAGTAGTGAGCAAATGTTTCCATTCAAATGCAATGAAAAAAAAAACTATAATATTATAACAAACTGGCTATACTGCTATAATGACAGTGATGCAAGATAAAAAAAAAAAAAAAACCTAACCTCTGAGGGGAAAACAACTCCACAGGAATGCAGGCAAACAATGAAAACATCTATTGCTCTTGCACTAATGTAACTACTGCAAAGCCCTGGTAATTAGTATTGGAGACAAGTATTAGGGTACATGATCAGGGGCGATGATGTGATAGGACCAGACATCCAAAATACAGGGGCCTTACTATATTCTGGGAAAGGGTCATTAGGACAACAGGCTTGGGTGAATCCTTGCCTTTAGTGTTTTTCATAAGGGGATATTATTTTTTTCCAGAGAGGATGGAAAGAATGGGAAAGGGCAAGTTAAGACCTTTCAACTCTGCACACGGGATAAATAAAGTCAGTGAGCTATTCACAAAGTCTGAAAACTACAAAGGGGACTTGGGGACCCCTTTTCATTTTTTTCCTCTATCACCAACCAAATGCTGTATATGAACTAATGATATTAACTTATCATTAATTTCTTGGGGTCATAAGGACTACTGCTTGTGGTATGATAGAGGATATAATTTAGGTCCCTTCTGGTTTCATGGTGATATTACAGGACTCCTGACACTAGTTTAGTTTGTTTGTTTACAGGGTAATTCATTAAACAGTCACATCAGAATCCGATACAAATGATAAGATTTGGAATATGTCACTATGACCCCCAGGTTACTCTAAGGGAAGTTTTGGAGGCATATAAATGGATAAACTAGAATTTAACCTGCCCAGTTGCTAGAAAAGCCTTATCCCATGGGGTTCGGTACTGTAACATAACAGAAGGAACCCCAACCATGGGCATCCTGTGTAGAATTGTGAATTAAAGGACCACCATAGTGCCAGGAAAACATACTCGTTTTCCTGTCACTATAGTGCCCTGAGGGTGCCCCCATCCTCAGGGTCCCCCTCCCGCCAGGCTCTAGGGGGTGGAAGGGGTTAAACTTACCTCTTTCTCCAGCGCCAGGCGGGGAACTCTCCTCCTCCTCTTTGGCTGAATGCGCATGCGCGGCAGGATCCGCGCGCGCATTCAGCCAGTCCATAGGAAAGCATTAGCAATGCTTTCCTATAGACGCTGGCGTCTTCTCACTGTGAAAATCACAGTGAGAAGCGCGGAAGAGCCTCTAGCGGCTGTCAATGAGACAGCCACTAGAGGCTGGATTAACCCTATTATAAACATAGCAGTTTCTCTGAAACTGCTATGTTTATAGAAAAAAGGGTTAAACCTAGATGGACCTGGCACCCAGACCACTTCATTAAGCTGAAGTGGTCTGGGTGCCTATAATGGTCCTTTAAGTAATGGGGATGAACAGATCATTGGACTGCCTAGCAGGTAAAGGCTATTAATTAAAAAAAGCAAGGGGTGGCGGAGCCTGACTGGCAATCAGAGAGGACGCATGCTCCTGAGCAACATCTGCTAAATAAGCTACATTTCTGCCAAACTAAAGTTTTCAGCTCCGAGAAGTTACTTACCGCATAGTGGGGAATCTTGTGACTTGGTCAGTACTGGACTCGGCACTTTCCTGAACCGGACTACAGTTCCCTCACTTGCTGCGGGCTTCAAGCATGTCAGGTGTCAGAGGGACGGCCGCTCTCCAGGCGCCACATCCTGACACCCAGAGTGGACATCTGCACTCCCCCTAACCCCCAATGCAGGTGGGGTCATCCCGGTCCCAGGAGGTCTCCCACCGACACTCTTAGCAACAGGGACTGCTCTGCCTGGAAACACCGTGTGGCTTCCAAGATAGCGGCGATCGGGGCCAAAGACCCAGCAGAGCCCCAAACTGCCACACTCATGACCAAACTGGATCTCCTGTTTCAGAGGTTCTGGGCCACAATAGAAGCGAGACAGCAATCTGAGCTGACGACCAGCTCTCAAACCTCAGACACATCACCACAAACCACTCACGCACTCCAATCCACGTTGCCCTTGAGGCCTCCTTGTAGCCCGACTAGCCGCGAAGCACCTTTGTCTCCACAGGGAAGGGTTATGAAGCCACCGGGTGGCTTCCAAGATGGCGGCGATCGGGGCCAAAGACCCAGCAGAGCCCCAAACTGCCACACTTATGACCAAACTGGATCTCCTGTTTCAGAGGTTCTGGGCCACAATAGAAGCGAGACAGCAATCTGAGCTGATGACCAGCTCTTAAACCTCAGACACATCACCACTCACGCACTCCAATCCACGTTGCCCTTGAGGCCTCCTTGTAGCCTGACTAGCCGCGAAGCACCTTTGTCTCCACAGCAGAGACCAAGAGAACACGCACTGACTAGTTCTCAAGCCCTGATGCTGAACCAACCACAGAGCGAGGCCTACTAAAAGCCCAAAGATCAGGGACACTCAGTCTCCTAACTCCTCAAAATGGCGGCTCCGGTACTAGCACGGATCCGGGGATTCAGCTTAAGGCTCACTGTACGTGCTTCCAAGCGACATAAGCCTACCCTCCAGGTGTCTGAGTGCCCAGCAGTCTCTAATCAAACTGGGGATCGAGTGAGAAGGCAGGGGGCTCACAGTGGATGCCCCGAAGACACCTGTTCCTCCTGGCTTACTTTTCATATGGTGGACTGTATTTTATTTTAAATTTGTAACAAAAATTTTTTTGCTTTGAATCCATTTGCTTTCAATCTTCACTGAATATACCTAGCAGGTTCATATGTCTCTCGTAACTAAATTGCCAAGATGTGTACCCAGTTTTAACGCTAAGAATACTTACCCATCCACTGACATACCCTGCATAAGCATGTTTCACTAATTTAACATTGTGCAGTAATAGCCAGTTATATCTTGCTAGCATGATATATTTTTCTTTTATTAGCTAATAATCATAGAAGACCTAGCATGTTCTTGATATTTGTTAGCAATGTTATGTCTAGTGATTTCCTTTTTATTTTTAACTCACACAAATAAGATATGCCTTAGTTAATTAAGCTGGTGACACTAGCACCTCACAATAAGTCAGTATGTTAACCTGAATCAGGACCTCGTCTGCCTTACCTTACAACTGACATCAGGGCCAGATTAACATAGGGGCTGATGGAGCTGTAGCTCCAGGCCCATGGAAACTTTAAAAAAAAAAATTTTTTACACACTACTCTTAGGTTTACCACATGACTGGTATTTTAAGGCACAGCCGGTATTTGAGGCTGCCTGGTTGTGACGGTATTGCAGAGATTACTCTGCAATACCAGCACCTGCCAGTAAGGGTCACTGTGTATGGAGAGAGGCAGGGATAGGAAGTTACAGCATATCCTTGCCTCTCTCTACTCACTGATCCGCAGGGGAGCAGCTACACAGCACAAAGAGTCCAGACAGTAGCACCCAGCCTGCAGAGGAAGACTACAGCTCAGGTATGTGAAGGATGGGATGAAAGGCAGCAGGGAGACATGGGGACACTGAGATACTAGGGGACACTGTGAGGTGTGGGGACAGTGAGACACTTGGAGACACTGAGGGACACTGTGAGACATGAGGACGCTGTGAGACAAAGGGAGACACATTGGGACATGGAGACACTAGGGACACAGTGTCTCCATGTCTCCAGTGTCCCCATGTTTCCCAGTCAGTGTCCCTGGTGTATCAATGTTCCCATGGCTCCCAGTGTCCCCTAGTCTCTCAGTGTCCCCAAATGTCTGTGTCCCCATGTCTCCCAGACAGTGTCCCCATGTCTCCCAGTGTCTGTGTCTACATGTCTCTGTGTCCCCATGTCTACCAGTGTCCCCAAGCCACCCAGCCAGTGTCCCTAGTGTCTCAGTGTCCACGTCTCCCAGTGTCTGTGTTCCCATGTCTCTCAGTGTCCCTGGTGTCTTAGTTTCCCCAAATGTCTGTGTCCCCATGTCTCTGTGTCCCAAGTGTCTGTGACCCCATTTCTCACAGTGTCCCCAAATGTCTCAGTGTCCCCATGTCTGTATCCACAAGTGCCCTCATGTCTCCCAGAGTCCCCAAGTGTCTCAGTGTCCCCATGTCTCACTGTGTTCCCTAGTATCCTAGTGACACGGGACACTGACACTGTGATACATAGGGACATTGATGCCAGGCTGGTCTTCCAATTCTTTGGACAGACATGCCCCCTTTTTGGGCATGTTTGCCCTTTTGGCAGTTCTGGTCACGTGATTTACGTCAGCGGCCCACCCTTTTTTCCCGCCCATTGACTTCCTGCTTCACTGGACACTGCTGTTAGGGGGTATGGATTTACTTGAAAGATGAAAGCATAAATTAGATAAAGAGATTAGGATAGAGTATGTGTTTTCTTATATCTGCATCCTTTGAGTTACCCTCCAACACCATCTCCATCAGATACATGATGCTTGAGAGGTAGGACTGTTTTAGTGTTTTTGGTCGATAAGATTCTGTAATTAGGCCCCATCATAATTGTCAGCACCAGGCCCACTGGGCTCTTAATCTGGCCCTGACTGACGTGTTGGTTTAACCATTGTTGAAACTACTTTATAACATAAAATGTGCAATGTTCAGTAATGCCAATCAATTGTCTTTAAATGTTGACCTAAAAACTGGCAATAGCTGTTGTGGCATTGCTTGCCTCTTTGCATTTTTCCTGCACAACAAAATAAAGAATAATAAATAAAAAAAAGCAAGGAGGAAATCTATGGTCAGCGGGTACTTACTAAATGGAGAGGGGAACTAGTGTCCCCACCCATAGGCAGTATAGACAGTAAGCTGAAGATATTTTAAAGGACAATGTACTATTGCTCCCAAAACCGCTTGGTGCTGGTGGGCTGTTTTACCAAGGGAAGCAGCATATAAAATAATTGATGAAAACAATTTGCCGAAAATTAGTGGCTGAATTGACTTTTGTTTACACTTTTAACTCCATTTATAAATAACACATAGAAACACATTTATGATGCTTAGAATCCCACCTGTGCAATCTGATCAAAGTATTTCAGTGCAGTGTCCTTAATGCTTCTAAAAAAGATCTTCTCTTGAGGTTTAAGCTGTGTACAAAACCAACTGAGTTATATAAAAGTAAGAATAAATGGTAAATATGATGGGATGAGATAACTGCCTTTAATGAAAACATAAAGCATATCTTATTTCCCATGCTCAAAAACCCCCCAACTATACTCACATTCTCAGATAGGAACAAATATCTGCAAGCAGTTCTACATATGCTGCAATAATCTGTCCAAAAGGTATAAAAGACACAATGTTAGCTATTAACTTATATTAGGTGTGGGGACAGGGTTCACATACAATTCAGCAATATCCGTAACAAATACAGGACGGCAGGTGTGACACACATGAAGTAAGGTTTAGTAAGAGTTGCAAGTAAATCTAATTAAACATTACATGATTACAAGTGATTAAAATAGGTTGAGAGTGCCAATTTATAATCTCCAATAAACATTAATACCAAGCATTAGTACCGGTATTTTATAATGCTGAAATGGTATGGACATGACAGTTAAAAAAAATCAAAAAAAAAAAATCGAGAGCAACAGTAACATATTTGAAGAGCGTTTGACGGGAATATATTGTTGGCTGGCTTGAGAGAGAGGTAGAAGACATGGTTAAGGAAGGTTATTATTGCTGAATAAGGAGGAGAAAATATAATGTGGATAGGGGAGTTCACCAAGCCAGGATTAAAGCAGTGCAACCTTTCAAGTGCAGGATGATATATTAAAACATGAGGTATTTCATTAGCTGATATAAAATGGTACTCAACCAGTCAGTAATGCGGAAAGATGTTATGGGAATTTCATTACTTAACAGGATTTATCAAGAAATTCTGTGGATTCCTGATTAAATGTTTTTTCCTTTTTAGAAAATAGGGTATGGTCTTAAAATCCAGTCCATGTGAAGGATAATTACCTACACATGGTAATTCTATCTGTGAATACTTCAGTAGAAATATGTCACGTTGACCAGAACTTCAGCTAGGATATACCCTTCTATCCCCATTAGTACAAAATACTTTCATAAATATATATATATATATATATATATATATATATATATATATATATATACACACACACACACACACACACTACTGCATACTCCTCTTGTCCTTGCCCAAACTCAGCTGTTTTTTGGTTTGCTTTAGTTTACAAATTGTGAAATTTTAGAAAAATGATAAGGGATTTGCAAATGTTAGGATAAAACACACGAGCAGGAAATGGCTGAGTTGGAAAATATTTCTGACTAAGCAATTTTGGTCTAATATGCAGTTCCTTTCTCAGCTCACCACAAATTCTGTTTCAGAGAATAAACACCAAATGAATAAGAGCTTATAGCAAGATACACACACAGAACATACCGTAAATGCTAGCGCATTATTTAAAGGGACACTCCTATATGTGTGAAGAACGTTTCACAAAAAGTGCTGCTTTCAATAGAAATTGGCACCTTTATATAATTGGTCCCGTTGCTTCCTGGTTTGGTTAGTACAGTGGAGCTAAACCCAAAAGACAGACAATTGCTCAGAGCACCTGCCTTGCAAAGACTTCTCATAGAGCTGCATTGGGAAGTCTGTGATTGAACAGCCACAGAAAGTTTGCGTGGGTTTCGAGGGGGAGGGCTTGCAAAGGCTGCAGACAAGAGAACTGCAGGTTTTACAAGCAGTTTTTAAATATGCCCTGATGGAATGTGGTTTTCTTTGTGCTTTTTGATATTTAATATGTTAGTGAATAAACCCCTAGACTAAGTTTTAGCATAGTAAGCTTTTTGGTTGTGAACATGCCCCCAATGAAAATATGCATACATGGTTTTTATTTTGGCTGTACCTACTAAACAGTGATTCTATTTTTTGGGGGGGAGTGGGGGTAGCAGTGAAGTGTCCCTTTAAATAACGAGTATAAGAAGATACACCTGTGAGTAGGTGGGAGAGTGACAAAGAGAAAATAAAAAGTCAAGTGAGACAGTCACTTTGGTGATGCTATAATGGTGCCATCTTAAAATGTAATGATGCAGAGCATAGCAGTGTACTTTCATGCAATAATTACAGCATTAGAACATTCAAAGAAGTTTGGGGGACAAGAAGCGTGGGGGAGTCTATGGAAGTGTAGATCCTGCTGCACTTTATATAATATTGTACCACTGAAAAACACTTAAAAACCCTAAAGCAGTGAGGCTTCTCACAGAGAACAGGCTTCTCACAGAGACTGAGCACTTTCAGTTAACACTCTGTGAAAACTGTTTAAACTTGGTATGAGTTGGTATTATAATATAGACCTATGAACTGTGTCTTCATCAGACCAGCTTAGACCAGAAGGATCATGTAAGTAGGAGTCAGCCTGTTCCTATTCTGACATATTAAAGAACATATTTAAGAACAGTTTGACAATTTACCTGGGTCACATCTGCAGGAGAAGCCAGATGTTTCACTTGTTAAGTGCAGCCTGATGTAGGGCCATGCTTATTGGATGAGATCACACTCACATGACACTCTCAGCCAACATGAGTAGTCCTGCTTAGCTCAGTGAAGCTAACCGAATGCTCCTTGCAAGAGCATCCAGAAGCATGAAGTGCAGGTAAGAGCACCCAGTAAGATTCAGGTACGTTGTCAAACTGTTCTTAAATGGCAAATTACTCTGGGGGGTGCCAGGGTAAAGTCACACTCCGAATCACTAAAGCTCGGGACATTTAGGGTTAAAGTGGGGGTTAAAATTAAAGTCAGGAACTAATTTAACCTCTCTCACTTCTTACTCTAACCCTAACCCTAGAGGTAAATCTAAAATTAATCCTAGACATAATTAAAACATTTTAATGTTGGTTTTCCCTAGGTGTCACTAATCTGTAAATAAAAATCTGAGTGTGGCAGTAACTTTATTTACCTTGCAGTACCTCGCTGAGCAGACTTTTCAGACAACGGGATCCTGAGGGAGGAGGAGTTACCATGCCAGCTGATGCCGTGTCAGTAAGAGTGACGCGTTGGTCTCGCACATGCTCGCAGCGTGCATCAGATTTCAGGACCCGTCAGAAATGCTGGCACACATGTGGAGCACAGGCCACAGCTGATGCCGCATCACCATACGTGATGCGGCTGCACTGGACATGATGTGGGTCAGGATTTTTGACGGGTCCTGAAATCTGACAGAACACCATCATTTGGGCTGCATTCATTAGGGTGTGCTTGGGCACACCCCATGCAAATGCATATATTATAAATCATAATAATACATAGTTTGCTCCACATCATTATGGACAGCACTGTCCACTGCAGGGGTCAGCAACCTATGGCACATATTCCATGCATGGTACTCGAGGTGCCTATGTAAGGCACTCAAGACTGCCAGAGCCAAACAGGCTCTGGCCTATCAGGAGTCACAGTGGGACTACAGATATTTGCTAGTGCAACCTGAGCAGTGATTGCAGGTGGTGAGGGACAATCCTCAATTTACGCATTGCATCATTTAGAGGAAGTGATCTCAAATCACTTCCTCCTAGCACTTGTAAACAGGAATCCGCATTGGAGTAAAGCAGGCTGCAGCAGCTATCACAGCTCCTGCTCTTGACCTGTACGGTCTCCATTTGACCCCAGGGAAGCAACCCACACTGCTAGATATACACAAAGCTGCAGGAAAAGCCTCCCTCTCATACAAAAAGCCCACACACACAGTCCCTACAAATATGACAACATTGATAATCCAAATACACACACAACCCCACAAGCTGCCTCTTACAGGCAATAGCACAAGCAGCCCCATACATTAAACACACAATGTGACATTTCATCCAGACATACAATTTCACAAGCAGCCTCCATACATAGCCCAAATTCATAGGTATCATACACAATACTACAAACTACTCATGAACATATACAATTTAATAGCCCACATACCCACAAAAACAACATTACAAAGCAACTGCAGCACTCAAATAACATAAGCACAATACGGCAACATACACACCTCAACTGATAAAAAAATAGGATCAGCACGCCAAGAGACTTCAAGATCTTGTTTTGGCATAGTAGTCCTAAAAGGTTTCCGACCCCTTTTGGATTACACTTTTGAATACATGTCAGAGTTGTAATATGCTTTACACAAAAACATTGATACAAGGACAATTTTAGATTAGTGAGCTGTATACGTCAACTTTAAATCAATGCCAGCATAACTGCAGCCTTCAACAACATTTTAATTAAATCATTAATTGCCCGAATCAGCAACTACTCAGGCAGCTTTGTACCCTCGCCCTCGTAAAATCAGGTACAAACTAGAACAGGAAACTGATAAGAAGTAAAACAGAGGGAACAAAATAAAAAGACATAGACTTTGAGCATTCTGACAATACCATTGCTTACAATTATCATCCACAGGGTGGCACAAATGATTGCTTCTAACAAGTAGAGGATTAACCCTGCACGCTATTATAACTGAAATCTTTCCAAAAAACAATGAAGCTGGGTCACGGATCATGTAAAGATTAGCATAGTAAGGAAAGCTTTGAAGTTCTGCAATAGAGAGTCAGCTGATTGGGAGCTTAATACAGACATGCTGAAGCAGATCAGCTAGAAGTATAATAATGCTGAGCACATGGACCTTCTCTAACCACAGGAATCACAAACCTAAATTCAGCTGCCGAGTAAGCTATCATCATGCTATCCTTACATGCCCCAAACCCCATTGTTCTTTTCTTTCAAAGCAGCAATAGAAAATAGCACTGCTATTTCCAAACCTTTTTTAATTTTCTAAATTAACGCAAGTTACATTGTAACACTGATATCTATCAGGAATCCCTGAATTTTATTACAGGTCACGGAGGCTCATATTAGGCTTTATCTCTTTCTTTATTCCTCAGCAGCAAAGAAAGGAAATTAATGTATTAATATAAAAAAACAAAACAAATACCCCTTAAAGGGTTATTTAACATTCCAGTATATTCAACCAATAGGATCAGTCCTTGCTCCATGTACTCTCATGTGACCTAAGCCGCTGCTGCCTCAGCTAAGTACCTCATAATTTTTTACTGTACAGAATTGTGTTGTAAATTGCTAATTTTATTAACATATTTGTTCATTATTTTACTTTATTAGTTTCTATTTGCATGATTTGGTATACTGTTGCTTCATATTTCCATTACAGGGTTTCTTGCCCCTCCCCTGGGGCAAGCCCTTTCCATTGCTGTTCGAGTTGTTTATAACTGTCACGGGAGGAGGTCCGGAGACTGGGACCCAGTATGCCTGATCTTGATAGTAGGAGTCACTTTGTGGAAATGGATTATCAGGGCCTGGTGCAGGGTAACCGCACGCCCCCTGGTGTTGAGCACCAGCGTCTGTGCGGCCACATACCAGGGCCCTGATGCAGCTTCTGCGGATCCCAGGTGCCAGATGACAATAAGCAGACCTCCCAGGATCTGAATAGGGAGGCTCTGCAGCAGATATGTATCCAGTACTAGAAAAAAGGTAAGACTAGAATAGACACCAAACAAGAAAACAAGACAAAACTAGGAGAACCCAGAACCGGTGCAGGACAGAAAGCAGAATCCAGAACATGTTCACAAGACATGGTGAAAACAAGAACAGGGCAGGACAGGACTGTACATGAACTGGGAATACAAGACAAAATAAAACAAGACAAGAGATACAAGGCAAAACAAGAGGAGACAAAACTAAGTACTATATATGTAAAACATTGGAGATTTAGACATACATAAATGGCCAAGATGTATGCAGCCCACCACTGCGCCAAAGTACTCCAATTAACGGTGGGTCCTATCTGCCTATGCATGACTAAATAAACAATAATAAAACACTTACCTGCAAGAAAGGGGCAGAGGACTTGGAGCAACTGCCTACAGGAACCAACTGAAACAAAAGGATTAATGGAAAAGGAAAGGGTGTGGCAACATAAAACAAACATAAAAGGGAATCCAGGTGTCTGGGAATTCCAGAAACGGAATAAAGGAATGAACCCAGAAAACCTAGCATAAAGAAAACCAGACATAGAATAGAAAACCAGAAAAACTAAACAAGAATTGTAAAAAGAGTACTGGATACCATAAGCCATGGTCCGACTTCTAAACAGGACAGAGCAGGTCCTGACAATAACCCAGTTCCCACCGTATGCGGGACGTCCTCTGTGCTCCGAGGTCCTTCCCCCTCCCCTCCCTCGGAACAAGCCCTCCTGGCCGCCCTCCAGATCGCAGTAAAAACAGCTAGCAGTGCCGCTCGCGCATGCGTGGTTAGATTCTGCGCATCGCGGCGGCCATCTTGTGACTGGAATTGCCACGTTTTCGTCCGCTGCTCATTCAGGGAGGGGTGCGAGATGATTGGCTGGCTGAGTTGTCAGGCAGCTTACCAGTGTTCCCCAGGGGCCATTCCTGAGGGAACACTTGGTAAGCTACCATATTAATTTGTGCTTCCCAGTTATATTACCTTTTCATATTTAGCTCTGGGGTTCTCAGTTAACCTGGTGCTGCCCCCTGTTTATACACTGGCTCTGGGTTTTTCCTCTCTACCCTAACCCTAGCTTCACTATACTGTCAGGATTAACCCCTGACTGCCCAATGTGGTGACTATTCCTGGTACCATAACCACTATGCAAGCCCCTTCTGATATGCTGGCTGCTGCTCCTAATGCCTCTGCTAAGCCCAGCAGACACTGCATAACCGCTGTGTCCACAGGTCCTACCACCCCTGGTGGGATAGAGGAAGCATCTCAGGAACACATGAACTCAGAAGAGTTCCACTTGCTCCTGGATGCTACCATGAGCAAATCCATTACCCAGGCATCCATTACACTGCCATGGCGGTGATGTCGGACAACTTGTCTCACTCCATCTCTTCTGCTATCATGGCATCTGGCCGGGCCTCTGGCCAAACGTCCCCTATGGCCTCTAATAATAAGCTGATGGTCCCTGACAAATATTGCCTCCAAAAATGTTGTGACGGACAGGTTGCGCCCTGTTGATATTGAGGACGTGGTGCTCCCACGTAAAAGAGCTCGCTACCGGGCAAAAGCGGTGGGACTTGGAAGAGGGCAAAAGCCCTCTCTGATTTGTCCCACTCTGATTCGGACTCGGAGGAATTTTCAGACAGGTCCGATGCCATCTACCCAGTTTACTCGCAGGACTCTTCCTCCGAACACAGTGTGACTGCGCCACCAGCCATAGAGGCTAGGCAGGAGGCGGACGAATCCGCAAGGGGAACCCCTGTTTGACCCTGATGCCCTGCATAACCTTCACTCAGCCGACTGGTACCCCACTGCCCATGTGGCCATATGCATCGCCACTAGGGTTAGGAAGCCCCTAGATAAGGCCACGAGGAGTAAACTAAGAGCAGATTGCCCATGCCCTTTGGTCCCAGACATGGCCTGTGTGACCCCCAAAGTGGATCCTAAGATCGCCCAATTTCTGGACCCTCCTACATCTACAACGCTCCAGAGCGTCACAGGTTCTGATAACACCGTTCTGGACGGCACAGCCCTGGTTCCCTTCACTCATGGAAATGTCTATCGACCTCCCCAGACTAATTCCAGGATCCATGGACCTACTATCAGATCCTTATGGGAACTTGCACCCCCTTCTTGTTCAGGGACACCTCAGACTCCTGGTGTGGCTCCTCTCCGGGGACCTCGGGTAATGCAGAACGTTTTGCAAGCAACTCTTGACTTATTGGCAGGAGCTTGGGCTTCAGGAACAAGACGATCCTACACCCATACCTGAAACATATGGTGTGGTTGATGCATGGAACAACACGTGGATCCCATACGTGCTTCTATGAACCACATCTTGAGTTTCCTTACCGCCCTGTATGACCAAGGCCTGGCCTACCGCACGATAAACGTGTATAGATCTCTGCTGGTCACGGCAGATTGGATGGCTTCCCGGCTGGGAAACACTTGCTGGTTTGTCATCTTCTACAAGGCATTAGATTCACACGTCCACCACAGCCCGATACACGGCTTTCTGGGACGTCAATCTGGTCCTTCGTCTATTGGAAGATTGGCCTACGAACTAGGACCTTACGCTCAAACAAATGTCTGCAAAATTGGCTATGCTTCTGTGTTTAATTTCCTGTAAAAGGGTGTCGGACGTTTGAGCTCTGGATATCGACGCACGTTCCTTTTACTCCAAACAGAGTTTTGTTTAATATCACCAGACGTACAAAGTCTGCTTTTAGCGGGGAAAGGATTGCCCATTTTATGCCATGTAAGTGCCAGTTTGTAGGGTAGATGGTAGCCGTTTACTGTGTTGATGATATAGGTCTTACTTAACGAAGCTTCAACCCATGCTTGAGTGATAGCTGTAAAGGTAGATCAATGGTGTGTAGTAAGGAAACTCCTCGAAGGGTATGAGGGAGTTGAGACTTGGGGTAACAAAGGTGTGTGGTGCCAATAAGTCTATGGTTAGTCTTTGTTTAAGGGACGATTCCCTTGTGACAATACCAATGTGTTTGGTGCCATGCTGTAAATGGTGGAGACTGGAAAACCCAAGTAAAAACCCCTCTGCAAATCTTGGCTATGAGTGTGTTTACAGCCGACGGTTCTGTTGTGCTCACTGTAAGTAAGGGCATGCTATATTCCTTGAGGGTTTATTATGATACCTGTATGGGAGCCCTTTGAAGCTCCAGAGCCTTTGTAAATCTACTACAAGTATGGAAGGGTAATGAGTCAGTAGTGTTGAAAATGCATTGGCGTGCACAGATGGTGAGTACGTTATTTGTAAGTTGTATTGGGACACATGGTTTGTCATGTGCCCTGAATGATTTCAACATATATGCAACAGTCTATATGCAATGCAACTACTAATACCAATTGTCTCTGGTAGTTCAGAGGTGCTGGTACCTGGAGCCTGAGAGTGCTCGTCCGTTTGTTTGGGAGAAAATCCCTTCTGTATGGGTACCTACACAAATAAGCATCTCTACATATTCCAAATGCCAACACAACCAAGGGATGGTCAGTTCCCGATTTACCTAGAATCCCTGGGTCTGACCATCATAGATACATCATCATACATATTTATGCCTTGTTTCCCCAATGTGCCGGGATCATATGTGCAGGGTTAACGTCTTGTACCAAGAATTGATTGTACCAGGTAACCGAGTTTCGGTTGGTGCTGGTTGTACAGTAACGTGAGGCCCAGCCTTGTGAGGGCTGTGACCGACTCGAGATTGCCAGTCTGTCATAAAATTTTTTGTTTGGCTCATGAGTTTATGACTGTGGCTAACATGGCCTGGGTGTCACCTGAGTTGGTGTTGCTGGGCCTTCCCCTGCCTCCGTGTTGTCCGTTGATGTATGGAGGAGTTTGAATAACTCTGCTTTCCTTGCTGTGGCAGGGTAGGGGATTTGTCGCCTCCTTAGGTTGGAGCCACATCTCCTCTACTTGAAGGTGTATCAGTTCTAGCCGGGGTGCCAGGAAGAGGTGATTCTTCACCATCTTTTTGAGAAATACTTAAATAACAATAAAGATTGCAATTATTATTTGTTCCCAGGGGTCTTGTACTGGCTTGCTAGCTAAGCCGTAAAGGCGAAACGATTAGGCTTGGTGGTTTTTTTTTGGTGACTGGTGAGGCCCTGCTAGTTGCAAAGTGGCTTGAGAGGCTCTATCTATGCTTGGCGCAAGGGGACTTTGTGTGGCCACCAAACGTTGTGGCAGGATGTTGGCCTTTCGGGGACAGTAACCAGAAAATAGGAAGGGGAGTGACAGGTGAGGCCCTCTCTATGATACAATGCGAGGCGGCTAGCTCACAAGTGGCCCGAGGGGTGTATGCCTCCGAGTGTGAGGCGGGGTGTGGCCTCGCGGGACCACTAACCGAAGCGTAAAACAGGGGGTAATACCTATTGGGCCATAGAACCCTAATTGCTAGTACATAACTACTATTCCAGGGAAGGTAAGAGATGAAGGTGTATCACTTCTAGCCGGGGTGCTAGGAAGAGGTGATTCTTTACCATCTTTTTGAGAAATACTTAAATAACAATAAAGATTGCAATTATATATTTGTACCCAGGGGTCTTGTACTGGCTTGCTAGCTAAGCCGTAAGGCGAAACGATTAGGCTTGGCGTTTTTTGGTGACTGGTGAGGCCCTGCTAGTTGCCAAGTGGCTTGAGAGGCTCTATCTATGCTTGGCGCGAGGGGATTTTGTGTGGCCACCAAACGTTGTGGCAGGATGTTGGCCTCTCAGTGAATAACCAGAAAAATAGGAAGGGGAGCTCACGACTGGCCCGAGGGGTGTATGCCTCCGAGTGAGAGGCGGGGTGTTGGCCTCGCGGGACCACTAACCGAAGCATAATGCAGAGAAAAAAGGGGGTAATACCTATTGGGCCCTAGAACCCTAATTGCCAGTACACTATTACTATTCCAGGGAAGGTAAGAGATGGATAACTACATGAGCAGGTGTACGTACCTGGTAGTATGGTATTGAACCTGACAATCCGTATAGGTTTTTTAGTAGTAACTGTAACCTGAATGGATAAAATCGTATGGCATAAGGAAATATGGCATAGACTAAGCTTATCTTAAAACATACAGTATATGTGAAAGTAAAGTGCTGTGATCTGTAAATATTAAACATCATATCCATACTGGTTAAATATGTATCAATCTTAACCCATTAAGTGCCGTATGTATGTGAACCATATTACCAGTTACGTATATACAGATGCGTGTGCTACTGTTTAATAATATGTGTATTTATAACAGATGTTGATATACTGCTTACTATGTGAATTGTTGTATGCCTTATTGAATGGTCAGTGAACATGGTGTTGCAAAATGCAAGTGCACTGGAAATCTGCCGAGTGCCCTATAGGTGGCAGTGTAGTTGATACGGATTGGTATGTGAAATGTTGCTTGTCTGTTGACCTATAGGGGTCAGTGTTTTGGTGTTTGTAAAACCCCATGAAAAACCCCATGAAAATTGTCAATGTACTTGACAGACCTGTAGGTGGCAGTGTTGATAGAACCACTGTTAGTCTTGATGTGAAATGTAAATTATTATGAATTAAACCTGAAGTTGAGCCCGTGTTGGAGTTTAATTTATGATTTATGGTTATGTTTAAAACAATCTTATGTGTAATTTGTATTGGCTGGTAATTGTATATGACATGTGAAGACAGTTTTGCTGTTGACCAGTAGGGGTCAGAAATGCTGATTGTATGGTAAAATACCCTTTAACCCCTGAAGGATACATGACATGTGTGACATGTCATGATTCCCTTTTATTCCAGAGTTTGGTCCTTAAGGGGTTAATCCAAATGCAAGGTTAACGTGAGATTTTGAGAGTGACCTGTAGGGGTCAGTGTGGTTTATGTGAAACATTGTTCGTGAGCTATGCCCCAGCATTATAGTTGTATGACAGGGAAACAAACAGTGCCCGTTTGACAATATACAATAAGTGAACATATTAGCTTAATAACAGTCATTGTAACAAACCAAAGTTCAGTTCGTGGGTTGTAAACGCACAAAACGTGTGTGTAGTACAATAGTAAATGCATGAACTAGTTCCCGTTTGGTAGAAAATTGCACGAACCGTGAGCCTGGTATGTCAGGGAAACAGAATTGCCTAGTATGTTTAGGCAATTGAAACAAAATGTGTTCCCGTTTGGGAGTATGCTAATGCTCGAAATGAGCCAGTGACAGATATAAACAAGTGAATTTAAACGAATGATATGCATGAACATGCAATGGTTTTAGGACAGATTTAGACAAAATGCAGCCGTAAAGTGAGGACCTGGCACGTGCATGGTGCCGTGGGACTGATGCCTGGCGTAACGGGTAGGTCGACTTACGGTTTGTGAGTCATTTGGACTCCATCCACAGCGATAGATTGAAGAAAGAAGGTGGTAGGCCGGAAAAACCTGTGGCTGAATTTCTGACACAGATCAGCTTAGAAAACCTCATGGAGTAATCAGGTAAAATGGCGTCTGGATGACCCGTAAGTGGAAATCATTCTGATGCTGACCTCAAGCGACATGAGTCAGGTAAGGGGTGTCCCTTATATAGGGGAGTGAATTAATTTAAGCCCCTCCCACAAATACAGGCCAAACGGCCTTAAAACATATACTTAGATCATATATATATATATGATATATATATGATCTAAGTATATATATACACATATACATACACACACATACACTGTCTAGGTGTATTTTACTATTAATATATATATAATTATATATATATATTAATATCAAATTACACGTAGACTGATACTGATTAAATATATATATATAATTATTGTTATATATATATTTATATATAATATACAAAAATTAAATATGTAAATACGTAAAAAAATGTAATTTAAAAAATAATTAAAAAAAAAAAATTAAAAATATATAGATGTGTGTTATTTCGTTCTAACTGTATTGTGATATTAATATATATATATTTATATCAAAATACACGTAGAACAAAATAATATATATCTATATACATAAATATATACGTATATATCACTATATATATATATACCTATATATAAATAAAAATATTAAAAAAAATTATATATATATATATATATATATACATATATATTCACATACGTATATGTATACATATATTAATTCTACATATATATTTATGTAATATTTTTATATAATTAGGTATCTTAATTAATTACAATTAGCGGAACCTGCCTGACAACCCATGCCGAGAGTAAAGGGAATTTAATTTGCTAGCACTATATTTAACCCTATAACTTTCCAAGACACCATAAAACCTGTACATGTGGGGTACTGTTCTACTCGGGAGACTTCGCTGAATACAAATATTAGTGTTTCAAAACAGTAAAATGTATTACAACGATGATATCGCCAGTAAAAGTGGCGTTTTTTGCATTTTTCACGCACAAACAGCACTTACATGGACGATATTATTGCTGCGATACTTTTTACTGTTTTGAAACACAAATATTTGTGTTCAGCGAAGTCTCCCAAGTACAACAGTACCCCTCATGTACAGGTTTTATGGTGTTTTCAAAAGTTACAGTGTCAAATATAAGGCTTGTGTTTCTTTTTTCCACATTAAAATTCGCCAGATTGGTTATGTTGCCTTTGAGACCCTATGGTAGCCCAAGAATGAAAATTACCCCCATGATGGCATACCATTTGCAATAGTAGACAACCCCAGGTGTTGCAAACAGGGTATGTCCAGTCTTTTTTAGTAGCCACTTAGTCACAAACACTGGCAAAAATTGGCATTTTTTGCATTTTTCACACACAAACAAATACTAACACTAACTTTGGCCAGTGTTTGTGACCAAATGGCTACTAAAAAGGACTGGACATACCCCATTTGCAATACCTTGGGTTGTCTACTATTGCAAATGATATGCTATTATGGGTGTAAATTTCTTTCCTGGGCTACTATAAAGTCCCAAAGGCAACGTAACCAATCTGGCGAATTTCAATTTCAAATGTAACGTGCTATATTTGACCCTGTAACTTCCCAAAACGCCATAAAACCTGTACATAGGGGGTACTGTTTTACACGTGAGACTTTGCTGAATACAAATATGTGTATTTTATTGCAGTAAAAGCAAACATTATTATGATATTGACCATTAAAATGTCATGTAGAACTAAAAAAAAAATCTTATTTTCTCCCATTTTTTCATATTAAATTATGTTTCATAGCTAAATATTTGATATTAAATGAAAGCCCTGTTTCCCCTGAATAAAATGATATATAATAAGGGTGGGTGTATTTAATATGAAAGAGGTGTATTACGGTTGGACAGACATGTAGCGCAAATGCCAGGTTTTGTTTACATTTTGTTACGTTCACAACGTGTACATTTGGCTCCGTCCTTAAGGGGTTAAATAATGGAATGTTAAATGGTTAACCCTTGAAGGGGTATGTGTTTTGTTTTTTATATTAATACATTAATAATCTTTCTTTGCTGCTGAGGAATAAAGAAAGAGATAAAGCCTAATACTCGCCTCCGTGTCCTTAATAAAATCATGACTTTACGTCATATAATTAGTCAAATATGGTAATTACCCTTCACGTGCATTTTTTATTTTTTTTAAAAGAAGACAACCTAAGGTATTAAACTTGGGATATTTTGACTCTTTTCATGCAACCATTTTACCACCAATCTATGCCAAATTATTATTTTTTTTTTTTAAATTGGTGATTTTTTTTGACACATAGCAATTTAAGAATACATGTACTGAGAACTGAGAGGGTTACTTCCAAAGAACACCCCAATATGCATTCAGCAACATCTCCAGTGGCAAAACATTTTCTTGAATTCAATCATCCATTACCATCCATGAAATTTTAGGCAATCGACAACATACACTTACCAATACGCGGCGGTGACCGCAAAAAACTTCTACTACAGAAAGAACTTTACTGGATAAGAACCCTTGACTCTGTACACCCCAAAGGACTTAACGAAAAATATTCTCTGGGGATATTCCTATGATTTTTATTGAGACCAGTATTTTTACAATATACTGTGCCTTAATCATTTACTTTATGACATAATATATACATTGTTGATCTGGCAGTATGTACTGGAGCGTATTAGTCACTTACTGTACTCGGGCCTTGATCATATAGTGTATCCCCTCAACATTACTTTTGTTACATTTGTAAAATATTTGTCTACAGTTTTTGCATTTTTGTTGTTGCTACATTTAGCCTACATGGACTTAATGCCAAACTTTATTCTGTTCCATGTTATTAGCATCTACCAGTCAAGCTAGCAATGTCTTTTCTATGTGATTGTTTTTTTCTGTACTTTTTGTTTCTGTACATTCATTCATTTATGTATTTATCCTTTGCCATTCCTTCACTGATTGATTGTATACTTTCACAATAGGCTTTATGTGTGTATATTCATGTGAACATATTTTTGCTTATATGATTGCCATTATTCCTGTATACACCTCTAGGTTGGTCCAGCTGAGCAGTGTAATTAGGACTTTTTACTAGTATTCTGCCATATTTACTATGCCTAGTTTATCCATAGTGAGGTCCATAACCTTAGCCTCTGTTCCCATTAGTTCGGCACCTTTTACCCTGCCGTCCATTTTATTTAGAGCTCAGCTCCATTCTCTTCCACTCCACTGTTTTTTACTAGAGGTCTGGCCATTCTCTTATTTTGCAGCAGCAGCAGCAGCTGCAACCAGACCAGGGTTTAATTGTGAGTACAGCCTGTATACAGCTTATTGATTATGTTAATGCACTTGTGGGTTATTTAAACACTGTTGTTTGTATTGCACTGTATCCTGACGAAAGTTCCTTAGAGAACTGAAACGTTGATCTTCTCAGGCAGATGCCTGAATAAAAAGCTAAGTTTTTTCACAATATTTTCGAAAGTCCTTGGAGTGCTATCATTACTTTACTTTATTTCTATATACATATATATATATATATATATATATATATATATATATATATATATATATACATATAATACGTGTGTGTGTGTGTCTGTGTGTGTATATACACACACTCACACACTTTTATTTACTATATATGTATAATATATTATAATTAAAGGGACATTATAGTCACACAGACCACTTCAGCTAAATTAAGTGGTCTGGGTGCAATGTCCCTCAGGTTTTAACCCTTCACATGTAAACATAGCAGTTTCAGAGAAACTTCTATGTTTACATAGCAGGGTTAGTCCAACCTCTAGTGGCTGTCTTCCTGACAGCTGGTAGAGGCGCTCCTGCGACGCTGGATGGAAATTAGCATCCAGCGTGCAGAACGTCCATAGGAAAGCATTAAGAAATGCTTTCCTATGGACTATTTGAATGTGCGCGCGGCTCTTGCCGCGCATGCGTGTTCTGCTCCACTCGGGAGCTAACGTCTGTGAAAGGATATGAAGTAGTTAACTTTTCTTGTTCATATGTATTTTATGCTTAGATAAGGTTTATAATCATTAGTGCTGACTGTAAGGATATGAAATAGTTAAACTCTTTTTGCTCTATATGCTTTAAAATAATGTTTGAAATAATTATGCTGACTTTGGCAGATGTATTTTGTACCAAGGTCTTTCGTCTACAGGATGTATGACCTCGCTTGACCTCAGGATGTTCCTGTCCCGTCTTTATTCAAATGCTTATCTTTTTAATGTCAGACAAGTATGTACTATTAAATAAACACAAAAAGAATTCAGCGCTAGTAATCACAAAATTAGTCAAGGTAGGCAGCAACCCAAATGAAGGAAAACCCCTCGGGTCCTTCGGTGGATAGATACAAAAAGATATGGAAGGGCTGCGCCAAATAAGGGTAGATAGTCCAGTAAAGTATTGCTAGGGTGCCAATAGGTGGTCTAGGATACTTGATAGAGTTCCTCTGTGGATGCGTCTGGTGTAGACTGTTCCGTATATGTAAATACAAGAGAGGTAGAGGCGACTAATGGTATAGTATGAAAGTTCAGGGTGTGATAGGTAACAAAAAGTAAAGAACTCACATTCAAGAGAGCTATGGTCAGCTCTGGTGTAGATTCCAAAACCACCAGTTTTAAATCTAATATCACCAACAAAACCTATAAAATTAAAGATTTTATCAGTTGCGATACCAAAAATGTCATCTACTTGTTGGAGTGCCCTTGTGGTCTCCAGTATGTAGGGATGACCACAAGAAGTCTTAAAGTGAGACTGAGTGAACACTGTAGAAATATCAAAAAAGGCTACCGGAATCACTCAGTCTCCAAACACTTTTGTACACATAACAACGACACAAGACACCTTAAATGCATCGGCATAAAAAAATGTATAATACCATGGAGAGGTGGTAACATTAAGAACATATTAGGTAAAGCTGAGGTGGAATGGGTTTTTAATCTCAAAACTCTTACCCCATCTGGTTTAAATGTTGATTTTGACCTGTTTAATTTTATTTAAATTCCTATTTACAACCCTTATCTACATGCTTTTATTCTTTATGTCTGGACCTAACCAACCCTCATAATAATAATCTTTTAAGTTTTAATTTTTCATCTATGCCTTTCCATTTATGTATCTTGTATTCTGTGTTATCTTTTATTTAATTTTATTTAATGTTATTTTTATTTTATCTATTATTTTCATTTAACATCTGTAATATATTATTACTCTGGGGTATAATATAACCTCTATTTAAATCATTATGTTTGGGATTATATTACCCCCTTTTCATGCATACTCCATTTACATATATCTCTGTATCTCTGTACCTTTAAACCATCTACTTAATTTTTTTATTTTTGTTTTATTTTGTTTTGTTTTTTAATGAACTTTAATCAAAGAACTTTTTTTTTTTGAACTTTAATCAAACAACTTTTTTTTTTTTAATGAACTTTAATCAAACAACTTTTTTTTTCTTTCTCTTTAAAAAACAACTTTCTCACCCTCGTTTTCACATTTAAATAATTTAAATGGACTCATCACCTTTATAACATCACTCCCATACTCTTGAATCCTAATTTTGAAAAGTGATTTTAAAAATTGTCTCTGATTGGCCAATTACACTTTTGGCGCAATTTTCAAATGAACATAGCCCTATTTAAACAACCCCTGCCAGGTTACTACTTTTATCCCATTCTGAAGAAGCCACTTATGGCGAAACGCGTTTATGGTTATTAATTCTGTATTTTACTGTGTATTTTAGATCAATAAAAGTTTTTTGGCTACTTTATTGTACCAATCCTCTTTTTATTGCACTCTTTATGCACTTTAAACAACTTTTTTTTACCTATTCCTGGCATTTTAACCTTTCCTGGTTACTTTTACTTCCACTGGCAATTTTAAAGTTCCAGTACTCCAAGAAATCCTAGGTGGGGATCATACCACCGGCGCCTATCCATAGAGAAGTACCTCTGCTCTATCTTTGTGAGTATTATTTTATTTTCTCTACTACTCTCTTAACCTGTCACAATTGAGAGCACTATTGCTGCTTTTTATTCTTCTATATTGGAGCCTTGGATCACCAGACGGTGCTGACGGACGTATCGCCGCTACATATCCTATAAGCGGGGATTATACCGCTGTACGCTATCCACACCAGAGCTGGCCATAGCTCCCTCAAATGTGAGTTTTTTACCTCTTCTTATCTGCACATTGAACCACATCAAAATTGAGAGCACTATTGTTGCTTTCTGTCTTTCTTTTCTGAGTTCTGGACTACCAGACGGTGTTGACGGAGACCCCCTCCCTACATATCCCATAAGTGGGGATTATACCGCTGTACGCAATCCACACCAGAGCTGGCCATAGCTCTCTTGAATGTGAGTTCTTTACTTTTTGTTACCTATCACACCCTGAACTTTCATACTATACCATTAGTCGCCTCTACCTCTCTTGTATTTACATATACGGAACGGTCTACACCAGACGCATCCACAGAGGAACTCTATCAAGTATCCTAGACCAACTATGTACTATTAACTACAAGGACACTATAAATCTCGCTGCTTGCGTGACAAACTGTGTATAAATGCTAGCCCTGAAAATACACTCATTGAGAATCTTATTAAAGGACCACTATAGTGCCAGGAAAACATACTCGTTTTCCTGGCACTATTGTGCCCTGAGGGTGCCCCCACCCTCAGGGACCCCCTCCCGCCCGGCTCTGGAAAGGGGAAAGGGTTAAAAACTTACCTTTTTCCAGTGCTGGGCGGGGAGCTCTCCTCCTTCTCTCCTCCTCCGTTCCTCCTCCTTTCCTATGGACGCTTGCGTGCTCTCACTGTGAAAATCACAGTGAGAAGCACGCAAGCGCCTCTAGTGGCTGTCAATGAGACAGCCACTAGAGGATTAGGGGGAAGGCTTAACCCATTCATAAACATAGCAGTTTCTCTGAAACTGCTATGTTTATAAAAAAATGGGTTAACCCTAGAAGGACCTGGCACCCACACCACTTCATTAAGCTGAAGTGGTCTGGGTGCCTAGAGTGGTCCTTTAAAGCACATTTGTGGTGTCCGTGTCTTTATTGCTAACAATGATTCTCCATCAGAATTAATTATGGTGACCGGAGAATCGAGAATCGAGGGGAGTTGAGTCCAGAACAGCATTAACCCTTTCAGCTTGGTGTCATGAAGAGGGATCAGCAAAACCATTGCGGTAAGTAGCCTTTTTGTGTCTTATTGACGCTAATTGTCTATGACCCCCTTTGGTTCAGTAAGTCTGTATCCAGTAGAAAGGAAAGGTGTAAGGACTTTAGTTATATTGAGACTGTAAATAGGTCTCCGTTTTATTAGACATTTGGTCTAAATATATATAGGGTTTTGGAAACCCAGGTTAGTATCTAAGATAGATACAGGGTATCTCAAATAGATACAGGTTTTTAAGACCATAAGAGGTCTCCGGATTATTATAGGGTTTTGGTAACCCAGGTTAGTATCTAAGATAGATACAGGGTATCTCAGGTAGATACAGGTTTTGAGACCATAAGAGGTCTCCGGTTTATTAAGACTATAGGTGTTCTGAGGAGCACGGTTTATAGATCTATAAGTATACCCCAAACTTCTTTGTTTGTCTTAAGTGTTCTTTGTGGGTGATTGTTTATATTGGGGACACACTTTGGTAAGTTAGTAGTGTGTCTGCCCTGAGTCAGCAGTATGGGAAATGTAAGTTCAGGTCCTGAGTGACCAATATATATATACATATATATAAGATACCAGTACTGTATATTAGAAAAGAACTGACTCACAGTTTGTGCATGATAGACCTACTTAAATATTTTGCTTTATTCTTTCTGTCGCATAGAAGTATAAGTTTATTACTCTGTTTTATTGTAAGTTATTTCTCATGGGATCTGTGTGCCTGGTATGATTGTTACTTTAATACCATAAGCCCACTACACTTTCTATGAGAGTAGGATAGTGTAAATGTGTTACATTGTTTGCATGATGAGCTCGGTATTTTTATAACTGAGACAAAAAGTCACTTCATTAGTATTTGAAAGTTAATTCCCCGTATGGGATTAATTGTATAGAACACCAATCAGCACATCTTCCCTGCCCTGTGTGTTTGTTGCAAAGGATCCATACTGTAAATATGTTTTTGTTTGTTAATAAGAGAGCAACATTTACATTTTCAGCGGTCCAACACATGCTTCATTTTGTGCTGTAAGTTAACCTTTTATTGCTACAAATGCTTTAAATGATTCAGCTACTGCATATGTTTTGTGTCTTCTATGTCTCACATTATATGTGTTCTTTTAAATTGTGGTCTATAGCCTGGATCAGAGATCATGGACAAAGGTTTCTACCTGTGTTACTAAGGCTCTTGGAGACTGACCGCTCTAAGGTTTGCCATGCCTTATAACATGGCATAGTATAAATTTTTTTTAAGTCTCTGAGAGTTCTGAAAGATTCGGGTGAAACCATGTCTGCGTAATCTGGTCCAGATGTTTGCACAATTTCTATAAGATTTAAGTTGACGCATCATCATCTCAGATTAGTTAAAGGAAGTTTCATACAAATATTTGAGTTATGAGCGCGCTATATAAATGGATCCTTTCTCTATATACAATACTATAGTAGATTAAAGTAATGACATTAATTAAGAAAAAACATGTATGCATACGAATCCCTAAAATAAATCTAATTCAAACTAAAATTGGTATACCTTACAATAATATGTTCTGAGTACAGCTGTTAACTGTTTATTCTGTGTAAATGGTGACTGTGATAATGTGTGAAATGTGAAGCTTAACTGGAAGGTGGTTTAATTTATATGTTGCTATGTTGTTTTAAATTATATTTGAATCAGTTTGTCTCAGTCTAGTGATACTGATAAAAATGCCAGTCAAATAACCTAGCAAATAACTGTTTTATTAGCTGTTGACTACTAGCGTTTTGGCCAAGAGTAGTTGGAGTTGGAGTAGTTCTATGAGCTCAGAGAGGCTCTGTGTTGTGGTCTGATATAGCTATATGGGAATGGAGATTTGGAGGTGTTAGTTTAAGACTGCTTTCATATTGTGTCTACCCGTGTTTCCTAGGAGGGACACAGAGTGTGTAGTTGCGTGTCCAAGAATGTGTTTTCTGTAATGGCATATCTGCTGGGTATCCATTATGTGTTTTCTGCTACGTCTGTTTTGTGAGATGACATGTAATATTACATTGGATGCTGAGTATGAGTTATATGGTTTGAAATGAATTGGTGTGTTATGTGTTTCATGTATTTTATTATCCATTGTGTAGGAGTTTAACTAGCAGAGCGATTTGCATATCATTAACGCAAGCATTTAGTGTTTTTACAAAAGGTGAAATGCTGTCCAACCGGCTAGAATGAAACAATTGTATGCTATCGCTCCTGGAGCAAGAAAAGAGCTTGTTACATCCCACGTGAAAGGGGCCCCGCAAACTTCTGATGTTCAAATCGTGGATCCATGTTTGCATTTGCAAACTGATTAATCCTGAAAGTCATTCTTTTACTGATAAAAAGGATTGAATGGACAAGATGTCTCTCCCTCACAAAGGAGTTCTAATAGGGGAGTATTGTCCAGCTCAGAGTTAACTCTACTTTTAAAGTATATTGCCTTGTTTGTGTCAAAGTAAGATTCATCTAGTATGCCTCCTTGATTATGGGGTAATAATAAAATGGTATTTTTATTAGAGATTAGACAATTTCTGAAATTTATAAGTAAATCTTAATCTCCTAAACTACTGTATTATATTTGTATGGGTAAATTGAAAGCATTTTGCAGATCCAGAAGAGGATTAATAAATAATATAATAATCTCACTAGGTGCCAAATTATGCAAAGAGGCTATCCAAAGTACGCACTAATGGGTTAAACTTGTTTTCTTGATAAGCGTATAAAATTTAGTTTTGTGGTTAGACTTTTGATACTCAATTTGAAATATGTCCCAACTACATCCTTGCACGGCACCAGGTACAGGAAGCAATATGTGCTTTAAAAATTTGCAAAGTCTTAGTGTTTTCAATATATTATAACAATGGAAAAGTACCTAACTGCATATCTGCATTATGCTCATGACACAGACTGTCGGTATTGCAAGCCCTATGTAGCGGAGAGCTGGTATTACACAGCCTATCTCCACTTTAGATCCCAGGGAGGCTCAGGGACAAGCAATTATAAATCCATAGGGCAAAGTATCCAGCAGGAAAAATAACACAGCAGTATCCCAACAGCAATCCCAATAACTGGACGACACACAGTATCAGGAGCAGAACTAAAGATTTATTCAGACAGTGGCCTTATAAAGCCTGCTCCCATGCAAGGGAGGGATTTACAGTCATTAATACAGTAGCCAATCCTGTTCTGGTAACCTCCCACACATCTCCTCCCCTCAGCCTGCATCATAATCCCCTTATCCAGGACACCAATTCCCCCCGTTTCTGGATGTACTCCTAAACCTAGGGGTACCGCTTTAAATTATACATCCCCTGGTAGCGCTGATCTGGGTGAACAACATATCCAAAAATCACCCAGATCAGACCAGGGGTTCGGGAAATTTATGGAGGGAATAAAATGACCGACCGCGCTGGAAAGAATAGCCGAATGGGGTTCCATGCGATGGGGCCCTGCGGTCGGTCCTGGAGTAAGGGAACAAACTACACGAAAGCCTCCAGTTACAGAGACTAGGGAGGGTTCACCTGAATCCCCTCGTTCGGTTGTTTCTATCTACCGAACGAGGGGCCGTTCGGTAGTTTGGAACCGAACAGACCGGGCTTGTGGAGGTCTCAGCGGTGTTCGCCTAGTCGAGTGTCCGATTTGAGTTCCAGACACTCGACGGCAAAACACAGCTGTTTGGGAGTTTTAAAATGGCCGCCGCCATGTGTTCGTTTCCCGAATGGCGGCCACCCTCGAGAACAAAGGACTGCTACTCAGCTTGTCAATTACCCATTCGCAACAATGTTGCAACGGGTAATTGAAGGCACACTTCACACAGGGGAGGTCTAACTGTTCGGTAGTTTCATTCGAACAAACTAAGGGAATGAAACTACCGAACAATCAGACGAATACAATACATTTAACACATATAACTTTGCCATTTACACAAATGCAGTCAAAACATATGCAATTCTCAGGACAGCCCAGTGCCATCCGCTACACTGCTCCCCCTTGCCCACAAGCCGGCATACACAGTCTGATCCAACATGGATCGGCTTGGGGATGTCCGGGGAGGCTCACGGATCATTTCTCTAGGTCGGTTTGTCTTGACAACCCGTCAGCGTTCCCATTCTGTTTGCCCGGGCGGTACTGAATGTTAAAGTCAAAAGGCTGCAGCGCCAAACTCCAGCGCAGCAGCCTGGCATTGTCCCCAGCCACCCGGTTTAGCCAGACCAAGGGGTTGTGATCCGTGAGCAAGGAAAAGGGTTGTCCATACAAATATGGCTCCAATTTCTTTAGGGCCCACACCACAGCCAGGCATTCTTTTTCGATGGCGGCGTAGCTCACTTCTCTTGGCAATAGTTTCCGACTGATGTAGGCTACTGCGTGTTCTCCGCCATCGGCCCCGACTTGGCTTAATACTGCTCCCAATCCAAACATAGAAGCGTCTGTGTGAACAAGAAAACGTTTAGTTGGATCGGAAGCTGCCAAGACAGGGGCATTAACAAGTGCATCTTTCAACAGGTTGAACGCCTTCTCACACTCTGGGGTCCAGGTTACTTGGAGGGGCAAGTTCTTACGGCTAAGGTCAGTAAGGAGTTTGGCCAGGGCACTTTAGTTGGGGACAAACTTGCAATAGTATCCGGCAGTCCCTAGAAAAGCAAGGACCTGGGTTTTTGTCCTGGGAGTGGGCCATTGGGCTACTGCCTCTACATTAGCAGGTTCAGGTTTCTGCTTCCCACACCCCACTCTGTGTCCGAGGTACTGTACCTCTGCCATCCCTATACTGCATTTAGCTGGCTTCAGTGTTAATCCGGCTTCTCGGATCCTATCTAACACCGCCCCTATATGGGCCAAATGTTCCTCCCAAGTGTTGCTAAAGATGGCTATGTCATCTAAATAAGCACAAGTGTAATCCTGAAATCCATCCAGGAGTCGGTCTACCATCCTCTGGAAGGTAGCGGGTGCGTTTTTCATCCCAAACGGCATTACCTTAAATTGGTATAAACCGAATGGGGTGACAAAAGCGGATTTAGGAATGGCCTTGGGCACCAGGGGAATCTGCCAATACCCCTTACATAGATCGATGGTCGTGAGGTAGTGACCTCTAGCCATCCGGTCCAGTAATTCCTCTATCTATTTCGTTTAACCTCCTGTAACCCACGCAGAAGCGAGTTGTGCCATCTCGCTTGGGTACGAGGACTACAGGGGAGGCCCAGGGGCTATTTGACGGTTCAATCACCCCTAGGTGGAGCATCTCCTCAATCTCTTTACGCATGTTTTCCTTCACCGCTTCAGGGATACGATAAGGGGTTTGGCGCATGGGAAGCTGTCCTGGGGTCTCTACCCGGTGAGTGGCCAAAGGAGTGTACCCAGGTATATTGGAGAATGTGTCCTGTTTTTCCCGTAATAACTGTTGTACCTCGGTCCGCTCCGCTCAGCCGATTCCCCCAGAGTAACTTCCCCCAAATCCCCGGACAGTCTGCCGTCCCCCAGTAGATCTGGGAGAGGCAGGCTGTCGAACTCTTCATTGGAGGGGGCGCAAATTGCGGTTACCTCCTCTGAACGTTCCTGGTAGGGCTTCAGCATATTCATGTGGATCATGCGTCACCCCCCAGTCCCTGTACAGGCGCCAATTATATACGTGGTGTCGCATCTCTGCTCCGTCACTTTATATGGGCCCTGCCAGGAGGCCTGCAGCTTGTCATGTTGGACTGGTTTCAAAACTAGAACTTTCTGCCCAACCTGGAAGCTGCGGTCCCTGGCGCCCCTATCATACCATGTGCGTTGGCGCGTTTGAGCCGCCTGGAGGTTCTCTCGGACTGACTTGGTCAACTCTTCCAAACGCTCTCGAAACTCCAGTACATATGGTATGACAGGGGTACCGGATCATATCCAGGGGTCCCCTTACTCTCCGCCCAAATAGTAACTCAAATGGGGAGAATCCTGTCGATTCCTGCAGCACCTCCCTGTAGGCAAACAGGAGATAAGGCAAAAACCGTTCCCAGTCCCTATGTGTGTCTGCAAAAGTGAGCAGCATTTGCTTCAAGATCCCATTGAACCTTTCGCATAGCCCATTGGTCTGGGGGTGGTATGGGGCGCTAATAATCGATTTGATGTCACAAAATTTCCAGAAGCTCCGGGTGACTTCCGCAGTGAACTGGGTACCCTGATCCGAGATGATCTCTCTGGGTAACCCCATCCGAGTGAAAATCCGCATCAGGGCCTCAGCCGCGGTTTCTGCGTGTATGTTAGTCAGGCCAATCGCCTCTGGATATCGGGTGGCATAATCCACTACAGTTAAGATATACCTTTTCCCAGAGGGGCTGGGTTTTTTCAGGGGTCCTATTATATCTACTGCTACTCTGCTGAACGGTTCCTCTATTATGGGTAGCGGGTGCAATTTTGCCTTCTGCCGGTCCCCTCTCTTCCCTACCTTTTGGCACGTGTCACACGTGTTGCAGTACCTGCGGACTTCCTGACTAACTCCCGGCCAAAAGAAACTCTGGGTCAGTCGGTGCCGGGTGCGACTGACCCCTAAATGTCCGGACAGCGGAATATCGTGCGCTATCCGGAGTAACTCTGCGCGATACCGTTGGGGTACCACTAGCTGCCTCATCACAATAGGGTCTGACCCAGCTACCTGCTTGCCAAACTCTTGTATAGCAACTGGTTATCCCATACAAATCTTTCGCCCTCCCCTCCTGGCTGGTCTGAGGTGACTTTGTCTCTATAGACCTGTAAGGTGGGGTCGGTGACTACTTCGGCCGCAAATTCAGTAGGGGGAGCCCAAGGGGTACATTCTAAGGTAGGGGAAGGATCTCTTACCTGGACCTCCGGGAGTGTGTTGTAGTCCTAGGTGCGGGCCTGTTGTCGTGTAACCACTGGTATGCCTCTCCGGTCGTTGGGGCCTGGGGTTCAAATGCAGACGTCAGTTTGCCCAGATCGTTCCCCAACAAAACCTCCGCTGGCAGCCGGGACATCAACCCCACCTCCACATTCCCAAACCCCGCTCCCCAATGTAAATGTACCCGGGCTGTGGGTAGCCGGTATACTGCTCCCCCGGCTACCCTGACTGCTACTGTTCTGCTGGTCTTGGCCTGGTCAGGTACCAGGTGACTCTTAACCAGTGTGATGGTGGCTCCTGAATCGCGGAGCCCCTGGACTGCTTTCCCCTCCAAGTACACAGTCTGTCTATGATGCTGGCAGTTGTCAGCATTAGCTTGCACAGGATCCGCTTCATGCAATACTTCCCATTGTTCCACTGTGTTTAGGGGAATTGCGGTGCCATAGGGACTTGTTGCCTCTGCTTGGTAGTAGTGGGCTGCCTGTCGAGGTGGTGGGGGTAATCTGGGCCTGATCCAGGTGGAGCGATCTTTTAGCTGCGGGCATTCTCTCTTATAATGTCCCCAGCGTTGGCAATGGTGGCACTGTACAGAGCTAGTTGGTCGAGGTTTCTGTTGTACACTAGCGGGTGGATAAAGAGGTAGTTGTCGTGGTGGCGGTGTGGTGTTGGGGTATGGGCTGTTCCCCCCTAAGGGTCGGATAACAGTCTTGATGTGGGCTGGTTTTTGTTGTCTGCGGGCATCCAGGTACTCGTCCGCCTTTTTAGCTGCTTCTGTGAGGGACTTCGGATTGTGGTCTCTCACCCATTCCTGTATATCATTCTGGATGCCCTCATAGAATTGCTCCAATAGC
>OW240916.1:163063673-163128686 GCA_933207985.1 Pelobates cultripes | reverse complement strand
TTTAATTAAAATGAGTAAAGGGGGGTGGGATTTTAAATAAACTTTATTATTATTATTATTATTTTTTAACAGGGGCAGGATCAGCACTGTTCCGGCTCCCTGCACTTCACACAGAACCAGGAAGTGCAGGGAGACGGAAGGTAAGTATACTAAGCACATGTGCTCACTCTGACATGGTGTCAGAGTGAGCACATGTGCTGGGGCAGCACTATCGGGTGCTCCCGGTCTGCCTGTAATAGAGGCAGACTGGAGCACCATTAACCTCGCGATAGTGGCGATCTAGGGTTACTTTTAAACGGGTGACGGACAAGGTCCGTCACTCGTCGTTATGGCAATCCCCTGAGTGACGGACCTTGTTTGTCACTCGTCGTTAAGGGGTTAATTTCTCAAACTTTTTGGTATTTTATTTATATTAAATTAGATTTCATTTTGAAATATTTGATGAGAAATTAAAGTCCTGTTTCTCCTGAACAAAATGGTATATAATAAGTATGGGTGCATATAATATGAAAGATGAATTCTGGTTGAACAGACATATAGCGCATATTAAAGGTTTTGTTTACATTTTGTTTTGATCAGAATATGTACAATTGCCTCCGTTCTTAAAGGGACACTTCAGGCACCCAGACCACTTCTGCCCATTTTAGTGGTCTGGGTACCAACTCCCACCACCCTTACCCCTGCAAGTGTAATTATTGCAGTTTTTATAAACTGCAATAATTACCTTGCAGGGTAAAGTCCTCCTCTAGTGGCTGTCTGATAGAACACGAAAAGTGTTTTAAACGACGTTGGACGTCCTCACGCTATGCCCATAGGAAAGCACTGAATAATGCTTTCCTTTGGGGAGGTGTAATGCGCACGCGGCCATTGCCATACATGCGTATTAGGTCTCCCCCGCCGACATCAGGAGCGTGGGCGGAGCCTGACCTAGCGCTGAGGGACATAGACGCTGGATTCAGGTAAGCACTGAAGGGGTTTTAACCCCTCCAGCAACATGGGATGGGGGGTGGAAGGGAGAGGAGCACTGCAGGGTCCTGCAGTGCCAGGAAAACGGATATGTTTTCCTGGCACTGGAGAGTCCCTTTAAGGTGTTAACTAAAACAATATACGTTTTCTGTATTGTTTGAATACAAGATTCACCCATATATTTTAACAAAAATGTACAAGAAAAAAAAATTAAAACAGCCTGTTCCCCATTTACAGTACAATTCAGGTTATGTGTACTGGATAGGGGTAATCAACCTTTTAATACCTACCGCACACTTTTGGATCTTTGATGATGGTAAAATTTCCTTACCGCCCACCAGTGCAGCAGTAACAAATTTAAGAGCGGTGCAGTGTTTGTGTGTAAAGGGTGCTGTGTGTGTTAAGTGGGCAGTCTGTGTAAGGGGGGGCAGTGTGTGTGTGAGGGGTGTTGTGTGTGTTTGAAGGGTGCATAGGGTCAATGCTGTGTGTAGGTGGATGAGTCGCGAAAATCTGTCTTAATGTCTCCCCCTCCCTTCTTCTTACCTTTTACCAAAGAGAGGGGGCATAATGCTACAAGCCCTGGTGGTCAAATGGTGACATGTCTACTTTAGCCTGCAGCTCCTCCTGCGAATACAGCATTGTATGGGACTGTTGCCATGGTAGCGCGCGATAACGCTTCGACCAGCCTGCTTGCCAGAGAAACACAGAGCCTCCCAGGCTTAGTGCCAGCGGGCTGGTGAGGGAGATCTTTGATCTCCTCACCAGCACAACAGGGCTTACAGCAAGGCTAATTCTGCATGGGCCGGCTGGGGAGATGAAAGGATGTCCCTCCCCTGCCGGCCTTTGAGGTCCACTAGGCGTTTTCTGCAGAACCCACCACCGCCCACCTGAAATCCCAAACCGCCTGTAAGGACCAGGTCGACTACACCTGGCTTAGGGAATATAGAGTACAATTTGTGTATGTAGTGCGTGTTTGGGGATGTAGTGTATGTATACAGGGAATGCAGTGTGTGAGGGAGGAAGTGTGTGTGTGTATAAGGAGGCTCTAGGTGACATCTGGCAGTGTCCCTGCCTCAGCTGTTTCAAGCAATGGGAATCAAGAACGAGAAGAAAACTTCACACAGTCTGACAAGCTCTGTAGTGGTGTCGCTTTGTGACTCTCAGAAAACCCACTGTCTCTGTCTCCACCTACCTCACTACAATACAAATTTGAACCACCACTCACCAGTGGTGACAGCCAGCCAGTTCCCTCCAGCAATGCAATACATATACATTTTGGATATGGAGCACAGGCAGCATTTTACCAGAATTTGTTTAGGGAAAAAAACAAAAAAAAACAAACACATACTATTTTCTGAAAATATTCACACAGCATTGACAGTTAAGGGTGTGTGCATCATAGATTAAACTTAATTTCTACATTATGAACACAGTGGGCTGGGCAATGTGTATGTACCATGTATACCACTGGTTTTGATTCAACTTACATTATTTGACACAATCTGACCAAGACCTGAGTGCAATACTCAAAGCCTTACAGCATCACAACCAAAAACGTTGGCATGTTGTGGTTATGGCGCCTAGAAATCTCCTTTACCAGAAAGAAAATCAGCTGTGTGTGAAGTAACAAGTTTATTCTTTCCCCATAGACAACCATAATAAATTAATAATACACACCATACTCGGTGGAGATACTGACAGAAGATATGTGTGTAAGTAGTAGCCTGAGAAATGTACCCCCTGTACCAGCCTCACACTATCTCATACAGGTCCACCATCCCTCCCCAGGGGTCCTATGACCTACATTGTGCTTGGCATGAGGCAGAGCCAACCTCAATCCTCACCAAGACACGGCTCCCACATCATGGCGGTAACACGCACACAGGTCCCTCTCGATCTGGCCACGCCCACACGGAGCTCGCTTTCCATTGGTTACGCTGGGATTTAGGCGGGAAAACAGCTCGGTCGCCGAGAGAGCGGATAGTCGTGCGAGGGTGAGGCTGTGGTGGCGGGAAACTGAGTGTGGGACATGGCGTGCGCTGTGTGTTTAGGGTTCAGGTAGATTATACATAATGTGAGAGTAGTTATAATGTCAGATTGCTCTTGGGCGTGTAAAACATGAGCTGCTGGGCACTGACCCGATATATCAGCTATAGCATGACAAGCAGGCATATATAGTGCATGATAAGCAGTACCTTGGCGTTTGGTGAGTGATCCTTACTAGTTAATGGGTTACTCCAATCATTAGTCCGAAACTCTGATGGGTTTATACACCTCCACACTCATCATAATTTTTTACATAAACTTGCACTTTGTTAGACCACTTGATTAAGGTATTTTTTATGATCAGATAGTTTTAGTTAAATCTCATATACTTGCAGAGATATTAGGAATTTAATGTGGAAATTAGCTCCCACATGAAAGTTTAAGGCAGACAAAAAAAAAAAAAAAATCAGGCTACTGGGTCTTTGTTATATCAGATAAGATCAAGTGGCTTCTACATAGGAACTCATAATAATTACAGAGATATTTCACATGCCATATTTTTTTTCATGTGAAATATCTCTGGAATTAGGTGAGCTCCATAATTCGGTGTCTAAAACTGGCAGTGCCCTATTTGCTGAATCATCTGCAATCAGGCACAGTGAGGGAGAACGAACTCCCTCCTTGCACCATTGAAACTGTTTTAGGTAGAGAGGTAGCCCGGCAGACTCTGTCTGCATTTCCGCCAAACTCGTGCAAGCCTGGCGTGTCAGAGAATTGCCATGAATTACCAAGTCAACGCTCTGACTTTGTAAAAGCCGGGACTCGCGATAAGAGCTTGCAAAGCAGAGGTGCAAGTTGGGTCTGCAAAAAAAAAAACCCCCATAAATTTTCATAGAAACATAGGTTTATTTTGAAAATAACAGTATTTAAAAAAAAAAAAAACAGCACCCCTTCTACTAAATCCCAGTCCTCCCCCTCTACTAAATCCCAGCACCCCCCTCTAGCTAACAAGCAGACTCTACTCACATTGCCGCTGCCAGTATGCGACTCCGAAATCCGGCCTCTGGTATACCCCAAATGGCGCCATCCACACCCTGTGCCAAATCTGATCCCGCTACTTCTTGAAACCCTGTGAAGGTGGAGCACTTGATGTCACGTCGGAATGTGACGTAGCGTTGCGTGCCTCCATGCACCTCCAGGTACTCCACTGTCCAGTCGCAGCCAATGCAACACTGACCAACACACACACTCACTGACACTTACACACACATACTTTTCTTTATTGCTCCCTACCTTTTGGAGCCGATGTGGGGCATCTCCCTGGGACCCTTCTGTAACGGACCGTTTCAGCACACAAGGGGTTGAAACCGTTTAGGCGATTGTCCTCTTTCCGAGATGCAGGCACAGCTACTGTAGAACACCAAACTCCCGAACCGCAAATAAGGGAATGCTCCAATCTCCCGAACTGCATACAATATAGCACTCCAAACTCACGAACTGGAACCATATGAATTGCTGCTTTTCTTTCAGGAAGTGTTCCGGAGGATTGGAGGAAGGCAGATGTGGTTCCTATATTCAAAAAGGGTTCAAAATCCTTGCCTGGAAATTATAGACCTGTGAGCTTAACTTCTGTGGCTGGTAAAATATTTGAAAGTTTATTAAGGGATAATATTCAAGAATTCCTTGAGAAGAACATGGTTATCAGCAAAAATCAGCATGGTTTTATGAAGCACAGGTCATGTCAAACTAACTTGATTGCGTTCTACGAAGAAGTAAGTAGAAGTATAGATCAGGGTGTTGCCGTGGATGTGATCTATTTGGATTTTGCCAAGGCATTTGATACAGTTCCACACAATAGATTAGTGTTCAAACTCAAGGAAATCGGTCTAGATGAAAATGCTTGTTCTTGGGTAGAACATTGGCTTAAAAACAGAGTACAAAGAGTTGTCATTAATGGTAAATTTTCAAGCTGGACAGAGGTGGCAAGTGGTGTCCCTCAGGGGTCTGTTCTGGGACCCCTTCTATTTAACATGTTTATAAATGATCTTGAAGACCGCATTGAAAGTCATGTTTCAGTGTTTGCAGATGACACCAAACTTTGTAAAACAATACAATGTGAGCAAGATATTACTTTGCTGCAGAGGGATTTAGATAGACTGGGGGACTGGGCACTCAAATGGCAGATGAAATTTAATGTTGAAAAATGCAAAGTTATGCACTTCGGCGTAAAGAATACACAAGCAACGTATACCCTTAATGGAAGCGAATTAGGGATAACAACACATGAAAAGGACTTGGGAATTGTTATAGACAACAAACTATGCAACAATGTGCAATGTCAATCAGCAGTGGCCAAGGCCAGTAAGGTATTGTCATGCATGAAAAAGGGCATTCATTCTCGGGACAAGAATATAATTTTGCCTCTTTATAAATCACTGGTAAGACCCCATATTGAATATGCTGTGCAATTTTGGGCACCTGTTCTAAAGAAGGATATTATGGCACTAGAAAAAGTGCAGAGGCGGGCTACAAAATTAATAAAAGGAATGGAACATATCGGCTATGAAGAAAGGTTAACAAATTTAAACCTATTTAGTTTAGAAAAACGTCGCCTGAGAGGGGATATGATAACATTATACAAATATATTCGGGGCCAATACAAACCATTGTGTGGAAATCTATTCACAAACCGGACTTTACATAGGACACGAGGCCATGCGTTTAGACTGGAAGAAAGAAGATTTCGTCTAAGGCAAAGGAAAGGTTTTTTTACTGTAAGAACAATCAGGATGTGGAATTCTCTGCCTGAGAAGTGGTTTTATCAGAGTCCATACAGATGTTCAAACGCTACTAGATGCATACTTGCAAGAACAGAATATTCAAGGATATAATCTTTCAATGTAGGGTAATAACTGCTTGATCCAAGGATAAATCTGACTGCCATTCTGGGGTCAAGAAGGAATTTTTTTCCTAGCTTGTTGCAAAATTGTGCTTCAAACTGGGTTTTTTTTGCCTTCTTTTGGATCAACAGCAAAAAACAAATGTGAGGAAGGCTGAACTTGATGGACGCAAGTCTCTTTTCAGCTATGTAACTATGCTAGCAGACGAATAGGAAAAGCACCCAAGCGGCTTACACTCCTAGCAATCAGTCTCTATCAGCATTCAGTAAATCCCCCCAAAGACGAGACAAGGCTCCGTGTTGAGGGTCAAGCAGTGGTCTGTTTAATGAGGGCTACCTGCCCAGTATTTATGCAGGTCTCCCACCTGGTGGACACTCCCCTAGGGGACCAAATGGGAGACTGTGACAAAGGACAGACAAGTATCAATTTAGGACACACAGTCACATTATATTCCCACAATGCATCCTGGCTTCCTCCCCTCTGCCCTGGAGATAATTGAGAAGTAATTCAATTATCTCCCAGGACAAAGGCAAATCGCCATTATGCACGTGGGGATACCAATACAGGAATTACTGTTAAAATACAATATGTGACAAGTGACAATAAAACTATACATTTAACATATCCCCAGATAGCTCAGGTCTGAGCTCACATTATTATGCGAATGGCGCTCAGACCACACAAATACAGTTTAATCGCCATGGAGCCAAAGTCTTCACAAAGTCAGTTCTCATACGAATGAGCTCCATGGGATTCCTATCTGGGGTATAGTGCAGTCAGGTACAACTACCGAATACCGGGCTGTTCGTGCACTTCCACCGAACAAGAAGGGAGGTCGGCGGCTTCAGCGGTGTTCGCGCCAAACTGTGTCCGTTTTTAGTTCCATGAGTTAGGCGTCGAACACCGCTGTGCGTTCACGTGTTTAAAATGGCCGCGACCTCGTGTTCGGTATACGAATGGCGGCCACCCAGTATTCGTCAATTTAGCTGCAGTTAACCACAGCTTCTGGGAGGCTAATTGCCGGCACACTCCAGCTCCCAGGTGGTCTAGTCATTCGTGAGGTTGTTCGGTAGATTGAATCTACCGAACACCGTGCAGAAAAGCACGAATAAGTCTTTTCTGCAGGGGAAACAAAGTCTTTTAACATGGGGCTATAATCTAAAGGTAGCAGGCGAGCAACCAGGCTTCTCCAATGCAATGTGGCGAGATTGCTCTCGTCACACCTTCTATCTGCTCCTCACTGCTCCCTCGCGCGGTTTAGTGAAGCCGGGTGCCAGAATATGACGTCATATTCACTACAGACGGCGCTCGCGAGGGAGCAGTGAGGAGCAGGAACGCTGAACTCCCTCGCTGGCCCTCCTCCCCGGCCTGGTAAGTTATTACAGAGTAGGCACCTCAATGTAGGGAAAGTAGGTGGCTACTCTGCTTTAACAACAAGGCATGTAGTCGCGGCTTGCCGGGCCACGAATTTGACATGCTTGCCTTACACACTTTATCCTCTACACCAGGGGTAGGCAACATTTTATTAGTACTGTGCCAAAACAAGATCTTGGATAACCTTAGCGTTCCAGTCTTGTTTTTTTTAATTAAGATGTGTATGATCCCGTATTCTGCTCATGTTATCTATGGGTGCGGCACTTGCTCTGTATTTGTGCATATGTGGGCTGTTACATTATATTTGATTATGAGCTCTGTATGATCCCTGTGTATGATGGCTGCTTGTTTAATTGTGTGTGAGGTAATATGTCACATAGTGTGTTTGATGGCGTGTGTTTGTATTCGTGATCCAGTGTTCTCCAGTTGGCTCCTGACCTTGGCTTTCTTACCATGTATCCCGACTTCTGGCATCCTCTGACTTTGGCTTACCCTTGACGAGTCTCCTGCTTGTGTCCTTACCTGTACTGCGCCTTGGAGCAATATAATGCACAGCCCCCATGCACAAACTCACAGGCCTGGTGAATTCTTAGCTGTCCACCTTGGCCTGTGTTTAATTGCAAGGGTGAGCATAAATCTCTACCTACCGGACTCCCAACTAAGGTAAGCCATGACAGTGAGTGGCGTTCCTGGGGGTCCAGTGGGAAAATAAGATCCCCATAGGAAAGCATTGAGTAATGTTTTCCAATGAGCGGGTTTTAATGGGCGCAAACCTCTGGCTGCGCATTCGGCTCCACTAGGAAGCAGACATCAGCTTTAACCCCTTCAGTGCCGAGGGTGAGGGGCTCTCCAAGAGCCTATAGTGCCAGGAAAATGGTTTTGTTTTCCTGGCACTATAGGATCCCTTTAACTGGCTTTCATGAAAATTTGTGGTAAACCAGTAAGTATACCTTAAACAGAAAAATAGTAGACAATAATGTAAAGCCGTATTATATATTTTAAGGTGCAAAATCTTATATGGAACACTCACATGGTACAGAGATAATCCACCTAGCTCTGGTTTGTATAGCTTTTAGGTCCGTTTGGGCAACCTCTCCCCTCTCTCGTAATAGTTCTTTTAATGGATCCCTTTATCCAGTGATGTATCCCAGAGTTGAAGGAAATTTTGGAAATAGTGTAATATTGTTTTAAGAGAGAAACTTATGAGTAGTAATAGTTATACTCACAAACGTGGAGCCTAAATCCTGGCTCAGTATTGTAGCTTTGTATGGTTGAGGACTACACCACCTTCTTTTATAAGCGCAGTGTAACGAACCCTGAAGTGATAGCTAGGGGTTTGTCAGTTTTTACTTGAACGGCTAAGAGCAAGAGTGATTATAGCTCGCCTTTCATTTCTTCATTCGTCTAGTTTTCCAGAGTAGATGAAGCGCTCAAGCTGAATTTCCCCAAAGCAGTAATCAGGTACCCAAACATCAGCCAAAACATGATGAAGGGTGTAACAGGAATTAAATTTTATTGTGCCACACTGGCTTTTATGCAAGTTTCAGACCAGGAGAACACCCTCCTGGACCTTGTGGAAAACAGGGACACACCTTAGTACAACCAACAGTAACACAGAGCACAACAGTGACACTCCCAGTACAAACAGTTAATCCCCTCCTCTCTGCCTGGAGATAATTGGGTCAGATAAATTAATAACTCAATTATCTCTGGGCAGAGGGGACACAATTTTCAAACTATCTGGAAAACACCCCAAAACATACAAGACCCCCACAAATATCACATCCTCTGATAGCCCCCGATCTGGGTGACCAACATATCCAAAAATCACTCAGATCGGTTCAGGGGTTTTCGAATTTCATGGAAGTCCGATTTGACTGACCGCACACAAGGCTCCTGCCCAGAACAGTTCCATAAGTTTAGGCTGTGCGGTTGGTCTATTTCATTAAGTCATAAAACCGAAGAAATACACAAATGGATCCCTCTGGCTCATAGCAGCAATTATTCCCCTGATTCGTGGGAACCAAACTACCGAACAGTGCTCTCCTAGCTGTTCAGGGAAAAGGAAGCAGGTGTTCGTCAGTTTGACCGGTGGTTCAGGAAGTCGAGTGTCCGATTTTAGTTCCAGACACTCGACGACCAAGTCCCGCTGCCTCCTTTTGTGCAAACAAGATTGCCGCCGTTTTCTCTTCCACGTGGCGTTCGGCTATACGGCCACACATAGAGAGCGCTTAGTTGCAGGTTTCCTGTAGTGATAATGAGCCAGAGGGGTGGTTGGTCATTCAGTAGTTTGAAAACTACCGAACAAATAAACAAAATATAGACAAAAATCCCAAAAGTTGCACGAATAAAGGTAGAAAAGGCTGATTTTCTCAAATGCAGGAACTCAGGTAATGGTATTAAAAAAGTATTACTTTATTATATTTATAAAACCAACAAAGAGAGTACAATATGAAAAAATATACCAATATTATAAAGTCTTTTATCCTCCAGAAACGTGTTTCACCATTCGCTGGCTTCCTCAGTCCTGTACAATAGACTTCCTGGTCCCTGCTCTCATGTATATAAGCCTGCTTCTACTTTTCACTACTTACTGCTCATTCTGAATCTTGCTTCGATGTGACCTCATTCCCGAGTTAGGTGGCATTGCATTATATATATATAGAGAGAGAGAGAGAGATTAAGAACTTCTAAAACATGTGTAGATATATGGCTCTCTATTAAATATAAAAAAAATTTTTTAAAAGAATTAGACATGTTAAAAAAAAGAAGAAATATATATATTGAGAAGCATGGGGTTGGATTTTACCCAAAATACAAAGAAATAGAAAAACCTTATCCCCATAAAAACATCTTAAACTGTGTACCTAATTCATGTGCAAGTTAAAAAGGTGCTTCATTAATTTAAAAAAATGGCAGATTTCAAAGTCACTATTCAGGCCACATGGTAATAAAGTATTTAATTAAAAAAATCCACTACATTTTAGTTTTCCTTATAGTTGTGTTAACATCACTTTCAGGCTGATAGCCGATAACTTGCCGATATTCTGTACATTTACCATTTTGAAAAAATAAACTATTTCTAAAGGTAAATGCACAAAATATACATGCCACATGTAGTGGATGCAGTGTGTTTAGACAGGGGAGCTGTGTGTGTGTGTAGTGGATGCAGTGTGTTAGTGTAGTGTGTATAGTGAATGCAGTGAGTGTTCGTGTAGTGTGTATATATAGTGAATGCAGAGTGTGTGTAGTGTGTGTATAGTGAATGTAGTGTGTGTATAGTGAATGTAGTGTGTGTATAGTGAATGCAATGTGTGTGTGTTTGTTCAGTGTGTGTATATAATGCAGAGTGTGTGTGAGTGTTTGTGTAGTGTTTTATAATGCAGAGTGTGTGTGTGTTTGTTTAGTGTGTATATAATGCAGAGTGTGTGTTTGTGTAGTGTGTATATAATGCAGAGTGTTTGTGTAGTGTGTGTGTGTGTATATATAATGCAGTGTCTGTGTGTAGTGTGTGTATATAATGCAGAGTGTGTGTGTTTGTGTAGTGTGTGTATATAATGAATGCAGTGTGTGTGTGTTTGTGAAGGGATGTGATTTGTGTAAAATGGGGGGGGGGGAGAGGCATTTTTTATTTTTATTTTATTTTTAATATTTATATGTTTTGGTTTTTTTGTCCCCCCTCCTTGTTTCATACTTGGCCAGGGAGGGGGGCTATAGCAGTCCCTAGTGGTCCAGTGGCATGTACTGGGCAATGGAGGCCGGCAGCAAGCTCTTACTTACCTTTCCTGCAGCTCCCTTCCGCTCCCTGTGTAAATTTTGCGGTCTGAGTGCTGCGCAGAGCGTTGCCATGGTAACCCATGGCAATGCTCTGCGGCCACGGGACTCGTGAGATTTACACTGGGGAGCTGGAGGAGCTGCAGGAAAGGTAAGTAAGAGCTTGCTGCCGGCCCCCCAGGTCCTAGGAGGTATTATCGGCAATATCGGTATCTCTATTGGCCGATACCAATATTGCCGAAAATACCGAATATCGGCTGATAATATCGGTAAAACCGATAATCGGTCGATCCCTATTACCCACATCCATAAAATCCTATATTATTGTTAAAAGAGAAAGTATTTTTTTTTTTATCTTTTAAGTGACTTCACTGCTTGAGTTCTAAGATTTTTTTTACACCTCTATGTATAATGCCGGGTCTTGTCTCAGAATATCCCAATGACGGTTTATTATATTTCTCGCTTTATTGTTGTCGCTACTATAATGACATTTAAATGGTATCTGATCCATCCGTTTCTCCTTTCTTTTTAATTTATATTTTAGGAGATCCTCCCATTTTTTGTTCTTTATTTCCTCCGTGCTTTTTTCCAGCTTTTTCTCATCATAACCTTTTTGTAAGAAGTCCTGTTTAATAAGTAGTTAAATCCAAACAGTTCCTTCTTATTCTCCAAAATTGGCCTTTAGGTGCATCCTCTAGCCAGGGAGAGTAGTGGCAACTGTCCCTTCCAATGAAACTATTGGCATCAACAGGTTTAAAATAATTCTTCGTTTTAATACTCCGATGTTCTATAAAAATCTGTAAATCTAAAAACGCTACTTTTGTTTTACTCCATATTGTGTTAAGTTCTATGCCCCGTAAGTTTCCACTCAGGAATAAAAGAAAACATTTCAAATGATCAGTTCCTTTCCATATAAAAAAAGATATTGTCTATGTATCGGCCATACGTCACCAAGCATGTCGCAAAACTTGGTGACCTATGGCCAATACATAGACGATATATTTTTTTTATATGGTATTAGGGAGCTATCTACTAAAAGGCTGAAAGACAAAAAAAATAAAGTGGTGGGTCACCTATATAAATACTTAACGGGGTTTCCCTCCTGAACCCCCACCCGTGCCCAGGCTACTAAACTAAACGAAGGACTTAGTGTCCCTCTCCAGCTCCCACGCACAAATGGCAGGAGGGAGCCTACTGCCTTCCCCCCTGCCCCCACCTATGAGCAGCAGGGAGGGGCCCTAAGTTACTATGGACCCGATCCCCACCCATCAGTGTGGGTGGGGGCCCGATTACCTCCGCCCAGTCCACTTTCTAGCCACTTGGGTGCAGGGACCTTGGAAAGCTTTTGCCCCAGTTGTTGAAGCTTGACTGGGGTCTCTCTGAAGCTCAACCAACCAGGCTCCAGCTCTCTCCTTCCAGGCAGGTATCGTCCCCTCTGCCTATTTCACTGCAGCTCTTCAGGGCAGTTATCCCAAACACTTCCTATAATATGATTATACCAGGCAATTGCAGCTCTCAGACCTAGCTCTCTTGATTTATCCCAGGGCCTGAGGGATCGTGTAGCCAGCAAACAGGTTTGAAGACTCTGTTGCTGGGATCCCTAAAAATTCACACAGAACACATGAACATGAGCAATACTTTATTTTACTTTGGACTAGCCCATAAATTTGTTACATATATATGTAACCTTGCTGTGACAAACTCAATAAAGTACATTTAACCAAATCATATAAGAAAATATACAGGAACTTATAATAGCATAACAACATATTTATAAAGGGATGGGGATAGTGGCATACATACCGGGGTTGCATGGGTGGCGACTGTGACCAGGCCCGGCCCACCAGGGGGCCCGGCCGCCCTGCGACCCGGTATGTATGCCACTGTGGCCAGCCCCTTCTCGTGGGGGGCCCAGGAGCTGGCCACTTTAGTGCCCCCCGAGGCTGGCCCTGGTGTCACCCGGTGGGCAGGCTGGCAGGCGCGCGAGGGAACACTCTCCCCTGAGTTCTTCCTCTTCAGCTCCCACGCGCACCGCACAGTACGCGGAGCGCACCCTCGCGTGCCCGCTGGGTGACACCACTGCACCCCAAGGAATCCCCTCAGCTCTCCCAAAGGTAAGGAGGCTGGGGGGATAAAATTTACAAAAAAAACGTGAGTGTGTGTGTTAGTGTTAGTGTGTGTTAGTGTTAGAGTGTGTGTGTGTGTTAGTGTTAGAGTGTGTGTGTTAGAGTGTGTGTGTGTGTGTTAGTGTTAGAGTGTGTGTGTGTTTGTGTTAGTGTTAGAGTGTGTGTGTTAGTGTTAGAGTGTGTATGTGTTAGTGTAAGAGTGTGTGTGTGTGTGTTAGTGTTAGAGTGTGTCAGTGAGTCTGTTACTGTGTGGGTCTGTCACTAAGTGTGTTACTGTGTGTGTCTGTCACTGAGTGTGTTAGTTTGTGTGCGTCAGTTAGTGAGTGTGTTTTGTAAGTGAGTGAGTGTGTGTCTGTCTCAGTGAGTGTGTATGTATGTCTGTCACTGAGTGTGTGTCAGTCAGTAAATGTGTGTGTCTGTTACCTAGTATGTATGCGTCTGTTCGTGAGAGTGTGTGTGCGTCTTAAGCACTTACCTTTCTCCAGCGCCGGACTCCCTTGGCGCTGGGGATCGCTCCGCCCCGATCCGCCTCTCAGCTCCGAATGCACATGCGTGGCAAGAGCCGCGCGCGCATTCAAACTACCCATAGAAAAGCATTACTCAATGCTTTCCTATGGACGTTCAGCGTCTTCTCACTGTGATTTTCACAGTGAGAATCGCGGAAGCTCCTCTAGCGGCTGTCAATGAGACAAGCCACTAGAGGCTGGATTAAACCTCAGTGAAACATAGCAGTTTCTCTGAAGGTTAGGAATTGCTCCCCGCCGCTTCTATTTTTACATATTACAAGGAGGGAGCTGCGAGCTGGTGGTTAAAAAAACCCAAACAGATACGGCCCTAACAGTGTCTATGTAAATTGCCCCCAGATCGCGGGTCCCACCAATTCCACTGGGACCAGCTATTGCATATTCTCTGAAAAAGCAGTGTTTAAATTAAAAATTTTGTTCAGTATTTACAGATTAAAATAAAGGAAATGGACCTCAGTTAGGAAAAAGGACATATGAGTCATTTGTTACATGTGATTTTACATCGGAAGAGGTTCTATTTCAACTTTTAAAGTAAAGACAAATAAGTCAATGGGGCCTGATGGAATACACCCAAAGTTATTAAAAGAGCTTAGTGGTGTACTAACAAAACCATTAACAGATAGATAGTAGGGGGGAGTCCGTCGATTATAGGCCAGTAAGCCTTACTTCAATAGTGGGGAAAGTAATTGAAACCATGTTAAAGGATAGGATTGTTGAACATCTAAAATCACATAAATTTCAAGATCAGAGACAACATGGGTTTACTTCAGGGAGATCATGCCAAACTAATCTTTTTGATTTTTTTTATTGGGTAACTAAAATAATAGATCAGGATGGTGCAGTTGCCATTGCTTACCTAGATTTCAGTAAGGCTTTTGACACTGTTGCACATAGAAGGCTCATCAGTAAACTGCAATCTTTAAGTTTGGATTCCAATATTGTTGAATGGGTAAAACAGTGGCTGAGTGACAGACAACAGAGGGTTGCAGTCATTGGAGTATATTTGAAGCATGGTTTTGTCACCAGTGGGGTACCTCAGGGATCTGTACTTGGACCCATTATCTTTAATATTTTTATAAGTGATATTGCAGAAGGTCTTGATGGTAAGGTATGTCTTTTTGCTGATGATACTGAAGATATATAACAGGGTTGATGTTCCAGGAGGGATAAGCCAAATGGCAAATGATTTAGGTAAACTAGAAAAATGGTCAGAGTTGTGGCAGCTGACATTTAATGTGGATAAGTGCAAGATAATGCATCTTGGACATAAAAACCCAAGGGCAAAGTACAGAATATTCGATAAGGTCCTAACCTCAAAATTTGAGGAAAGGGATTACCCAAGGGGTAATTGTTTCAGATGACTTGAAGGTAGGCAGGCAATGTAATAGAGCAGCAGGAAATGCTAGCAGAATGCTTGGTTTTATAGGGAGAGGTATTAGCAGTAGAAAGAGGGAAGTGTTCATGCCATTGCAGACCTCACATGGAGTATTGTACGCAGTACTGGAGCCCGTATCTCCAGAAGGATATTGATACTTTAGAGAAAGTTTATTGAAGGGCAACTAAACTGGTTCATGGATTGCAGGATAAAACTTACAAGGAAAGGTTAAATGATCTTAACATTGATAGCTTGGAGGAAAGACGAAACGGGGGATATGATAGAAACATCTAAATACATAAAGAGAAACAACACAGCAAAGGAGGAGACTATATTTAAAAGAAGAAAAACTACCACAACAAGAGGACATAGTCTTAAATTAGAGGAGAAAATGTTTAAAAATAATATCAGGATGTATTACTCTACCGAAAGGGTAGTGGATGCATGGAATAGCCTTCCAGCTGAAGTGATAGAGGTTTACACAGTGAGGAGTTTAAGCACGCGTGGGATAGGTATAAGGCTATCCTAACTATAAGATTGTCACGTATTCATCCGCTTATAGAAATGTGGTTAATGACATTTACTGTCCACACAGGAAAAGTTGTGCCGAGCAGCAACCTAATCCACAGAAGGTTTAATGCTGAGCAGTAATTGTGCAAATGAAACCTGGTCTCATGTATTCATCCGCTTATAGAAAAGTGGTTAATGACATTTACTGTCCACACAGGAAAAGTTGTGCCGAGCAGCAACCTAATCCACAGAAGGGTTAATGCTGAGCAGCAATTATGCAAATGAAACCTGGTAACTGACTTTGGGGTCAAAGGCCGGTTACAGCCTATCAGAAAGAAAGGAGGGGTATTTAGGCCCAGTTCTCAGCCTGCTCAGTGCCCTGTCGTGGTTTCCCTTGTGGTTGTCCGAGAGCGCGTTCCTGTTTATAGTTTTCTACCTGGTTTTTGACTTTGGCTTTGTTTATTGACTTCTCTATATTCTGGTATCCTGACTCCTGGCTTTCCTCATCGCTGTGTCCCTTTCTGTGTTCCCTGACCTCGGCTAGTATTTTTGACTATTCTTTGTACGTTAAATCCGGCCATTCTAAGGACCGGTAATACGTTACTTATTTGTCATCCGTGCTGTACAGTTCTACGTGCTGGATCAAACAGTAATCCTGACATTACGACATGGCCATAGATCCTGTAGAACTGTGTCAGCACATAGCTGCTTGCGAGAGGAAATTAGAGGAGAATGATCACCGCATGGATCAATTCACTCAGGCTTTAAGTACGCTTCTCGCTAGAACGGAGCATCTGCAGCCTGCAGCGTCTCCTCCTATAGCACCTCTACCCTGTGTACCTCCACCCACTGTTAATATGACTCCTAGCATCTCCTTATCACCATCCCTACAGTTTGATGGCAATATCCAGGAATGCAGGGGTTTTCTTAATCAGGTGGAGTACCATTTTGAGGCCTCACCAGGGTCATTCCCCACGGACAGAGCAAGAATTGGTTATCTAATGAATCAATTAAAGGGCAAGGCCCTTGCCTGGGCTAATCCGTTGTGGGAGAGTAATCGGAGCATAGCTCATAATTACCAGGAATTCCTTGCCGAATTCAAGCTCACGTTTGAGCCATTGGGTAGAGAGGATGACGCCTCCACTGCCCTAATGCACATCAGACAAGGTAACCGGTCTATCTCGGATTATGCTATTGAATTCCGTACCTTAGCTTCCGAGGTAGACTGGACTAACAATGGGTTAATCTCAGCATTCAAAAAGGGTCTCTCAGAGACTATACTAGATGAGATAGCCGCTAAAGAATTACCTAAGAGTCTTAACGAATTTATTACGTTTGTCATGCATATTGATAATAGGTTAAGACTCAGAGAAGTCACCAGAAGCAAGACCAGACGTACGGCTATGTCCCTAGCACCTCAATTCTCTAAACCTGTTTTGTCTAACCTCCCTGTACAGTCCGAACCCGAACCTATGCAGTTGGGGGTCACTAGACTGTCAGAGGCCGAAAAACAGTATAGGAGTTTGTCCAGTGCGTCCGGAAAACTTCTGCACCTAAGAACCTTAAGGGGACAGATCTTAGGTGTGATGGAGTTGTCCTCTAACAAAAACAAAAGTAGATTCCTCCTTGAGGTATCTATTTCCCTTGACAACAAGAAGTTTTCTTGCAGTGCCCTAATGGACTCAGGTGCTGCTGGAAATTTTATTGATGTCCAGTTTATTAGGGGTAATGAGATACCGGTCAGGGAGAGACCTACGCCGCTAGCTGTAGAGGCTATTGATGGTAGACCACTCACACAACCGCTTATAACCCACGAAACTGTCCCTATTACGATCTCCATTGGGGCCTCCCATAGGGAGGAGATGACGTTTCAGGTTATTACTTCTCCATCATGTCCTATCATATTAGGGTTTCCGTGGCTGAGTAAGCACAATCCCTATATTGACTGGGCTAATGGGGAGATATTAGAATGGGGTAAAGAGTGTATGGGGAGATGTATAAAACCAGTACTAAAGAGATTGGATACTATTGACCTTCCCACTACCACTCCCCAAACTCCTGGAGTTCCCATACAATACCGAGAACTTCAGGAGGTGTTTAACAAGGCTCAATCTGATGTATTGCCTCCCCACAGAGCATATGACTGTGCCATTAACCTGTTTCCAGGCGCTATGCCACCTAAGGGGGCAGTTTATGCCTTATCTCCCCAGGAGAGTAAAATAATGGAGGAATACATCAAAGAATCCTTGAGCAAAGGGCACATAAGAAAGTCATCCTCACCAGCTGGTGCAGGATTCTTTTTTGTTGAGAAAAAGGGTGGTGAGTTACGCCCTTGCATAGACTACAGGGCACTTAATAAAATCACTGTAAAAAATGCATACCCTATCCCACTCATTTCCGAATTGTTCGATAGACTTCAGGGAGCTAAAGTATTTACTAAGCTTGACCTTAGGAGCGCTTACAATTTGGTTAGAATTAAAGAGAATCATGAGTGGAAGACGGCATTTAATACCCGTAGTGGACACTATGAATATCTGGTAATGCCATTTGGGTTATAAATGATGTACTTTATAGACTTTATAAATGATGTACTCAGGGAATTCATTTACTCATTTGTCTTGGTTTATTTGGACGATATTTTGGTGTATTCCCCTGATCTTCAGACTCACCACTCCCATGTGAAACAGGTTCTGCAGACGTTGTTGAAAAATAAACTTTATTGCAAATTAGAAAAGTGCATATTTGACCAGCCTGAAGTCCACTTTTTGGGTTACAACATCTCTGCATCGGGATTTCAAATGGATCCTAAAAAACTAGAGGCTGTACTACACTGGCCATTACCCTCTGGTTTAAAAGCCATTCAAAGGTTTATTGGTTTTGCCAACTATTACAGAAGATTCATCAAGGGATTTTCTTCTGTAATAGCCCCAATCACAAATATGACTCGCAAAGGGGTTAGTAGCACGGTATGGTCCAAAGAGGCTGTGAATGCTTTTGAGACTCTTAAACAAAGATTTGCCTCTGCGGACATACTAAAACATCCCGACACTAGTAAACCTTTTATATTGGAGGTTGATGCATCCGAGACAGGGGTAGGGGCTGTTCTCTCTCAGAGAGAAAGCCAGGGAACACCATTGCATCCTTGTGGCTACTTCTCCAGAAAGATGTCTCCTGCTGAGCGCAACTATGATATTGGCAATAGAGAACTGTTGGCCATTATTCTTGCCCTCAAGGAGTGGTGACATCTTTTGGAGGGTTCCAAGGACCCCCTGTTGATCATAACCGACCACAAAAATCTGGCATATATAGGGGATGCCAAACGTTTGTCTTCCAGACAGGCTAGATGGTCACTGTTCCTTTCACGTTTTAACTTTCTCATTACTTATAGACCTGGTTCTAAAAATACCAAGGCTGATGCCTTGTCCAGGCAATTTGATAATGAGTCAGCTCCGGAACAGGTGACATCTCCTATTATTCCACCAGAGTGTATTATTGCTACTACTGTCCTCTCACTGTCTTCTCCACTGCTTGGCACCATACTGGAGGCCCAGCCTCAGGCGCCCAGTGGTAAACCGTGTGATAAACTGTTCGTTCCCCTATGTGAAAGGGTTAATATCATGAAAGTGTTCCATGACAATATAACTGCTGGACACCCGGGCATCAATAAGTCCACTGCCGCGATCACTAGATCATTTTGGTGGGATTCACTCAGGAAAGATGTAAAGGAGTATGTGCAGGCATGTTCTGTGTGTGCAGTTTCTAAGGTGACTCATGCACTTCCTTGTGGCCTGTTGCAGCCTCTTCCTGTTCCTGAGATTCCATGGTCCCACTTATCCATGGACTTTATTGTTGAGCTTCCTAGCTCTGCTGGGTTCACTACTATTCTCATGGTTGTAGACCGATTTTCTAAGATGGCTCACTTCATTCCTCTCAAGAAGTTGCCATCTTCGCAAGATTTGGTCCTAATTTTCATACGTGAAATTGTCCGTTTGCATGGCATCCCCCACAATATTGTGTCTGATAGGGGCTCTCAGTTTGTGTCCAGGTTCTGGAGGGCGTTCAGTAAACAATTGGGGATTGATCTCTCCTTCTCCTCCTCCTACCATCCACAGACCAATGGTACAGCTGAGAGGGCTAACCAGTCATTAGAAGTTTATTTGCGTTGTTTTATTAATAGCACACAAGACAATTGGTCCGAACTACTCCCGTGGGCCGAGTTCGCTAGAAACAATGCTGTTCATGACTCCTCTGGGCACAGTCCATTTTTTGTCAATAATGGTAGGCATCCTACGGTTCTCCCTGCGGTATTTTCTGATACTGCCATTCCTGCTCTGGATGAGCGTCTGGCCTCCATTCGGGATACCTGGGTTAAGGTTCAAACTGCTCTAGGGGCTGCTGCTGAACGCTTCAAACATTTTGCTGATAAGCGTAGGAGTGCCAACCCGGTGTACCAAGTGGGGGACCGGGTTTGGTTGTCATCTCGCAACATCAAGCTTAAGGTCCCTAGCATGAAGTTTGCCCCCAGATTCCTTGGTCCCTATAGAGTGCTTCGTAGGATCAATCCAGTGTCTTACTCTCTGGCTCTTCCTGCATCTTTAGGGATTCCCAACACTTTTCATGTGTCCTTACTCAAACCTCTTGTCTGCAATAGATATACTGTTCCTTGTGTTCCTCCCCCTCCGGTGGTGGTGGGTGGTCAGGAAGAGTATGAGGTATCTTCTATCGTGGATTCTAGGTTTTCTCGGGGCACTTTACAGTACTTGGTTGTTTGGAAAGGTTACGGTCCTGCTGATCGTTCTTGGGTTTCGGCTCCTGACCTGCATGCAGGCCGTAAGATCCGCGCTTTTCACGCTAAATTTCCTCTCAAGCCTGGTCCTGTCCGCCCGGTGGGCATTCTTCAGGTTGGGGGTAATGTCACGTATTCATCCGCTTATAGAAATGTGGTTAATGACATTTGTCCACACAGGAAAAGTTGTGCCGAGCAGCAACCTAATCCACAGAAGGTTTAATGCTGAGCAGTAATTGTGCAAATGAAACCTGGTCTCATGTATTCATCCGCTTATAGAAAAGTGGTTAATGACATTTACTGTCCACACAGGAAAAGTTGTGCCGAGCAGCAACCTAATCCACAGAAAGGTTAATGCTGAGCAGCAATTATGCAAATGAAACCTGGTAACTGACTTTGGGGTCAAAGGCCGGTTACAGCCTATCAGAAAGAAAGGAGGGGTATTTAGGCCCAGTTCTCAGCCTGCTCAGTGCCCTGTCGTGGTTTCCCTTGTGGTTGTCCGAGAGCGCGTTCCTGTTTATAGTTTTCTACCTGGTTTTTTACTTTGGCTTTGTTTATTGACTTCTCTATATTCTGGTATCCTGACTCCTGGCTTTCCTCATCGCTGTGTCCCTTTCTGTGTTCCCTGACCTCGGCTAGTATTTTTGACTATTCTTTGTACGTTAAATCCGGCCATTCTAAGGACCGGTAATACGTTACTTATTTGTCATCCGTGCTGTACAGTTCTACGTGCTGGATCAAACAGTAATCCTGACAAAGATAAGGCCAGGGACTAATGAAAGTATTTAGAAAATAGGTCAGACTAGATGGGCCAAATGGTTCTTATCTGCCATCACATTCTATGTTTCTAGGTAGGTGTGACTAGGGCTGCAGAAACAAAGTGATTTAACTCATAAATAGTTGAGAAATGAGCAGTGAGACTGCATGGGCATGATCTATATATCATAACTGCTTTATTAAACGGACAATATTGTCACCAGAACAACTACAGCTTGTAGTGGTTCTGCTGTGTATAGCATGTCCCAGCAGGCATTTTACTGTAAACACTGCCTTTTCAGAGAAAAGATAGTGTTTGCATTGCTACCATGTAACACCTCTAGGTGCAGTCACTCAGATGGTGCAGTCTCTGACGTTCAGCGAGACACTGAACATTCTTCATAGAGGTCAATTGATTCATTGCATCTGTATGAGGAGATGCTGATTGGCACAGTGTGGTGTTTTGCTGTGCATGCACAATACCTTCCTAATGCTTTCCTATGGAAAAGCATTGGATGGGCTGAGATTGTCAATTTTGATAATCTCGGTCAAGGGGGTGGAGCCAGTCGTGACGGAACTGTGCGGCACTTTGATAAAGGTAAGGGAAAATCACATTTTAAATTGCTAACAGGGGGGCCTAAATAATATTTTCACAGCTATAGTTACAGGAATACATGTATTCCTGTCACTGAGGCGTTCCTTGCCTTTCTGATTATAGTGTCCCTTTAAGTGTTCTCTAACTACAGATCAGTCTCTTGTTGGTTAATCATCCATAAACAATTATGTTGTATGTGTTATCTAACTGTTGGCATATTTGCCAATTTATTAACATTACTTGTGTTATATGTTTAGATTACAGAGAAGGATGTTTCCAAGGAGGTTTGGGTGTTGACATTGAAAAGTGACAGTATTGGACATTTATTAACAAAGATCTATCGCAAGGGAGATACTTAGTTTTTCTATCTTCAGCTTGAAAGTGCAGTGGTAAAGTATCCAAGAAGGTGGGGTGCTAACTATAACAGCACAGATGCTTTATTATATATCCTTATCCTCAGGCTCTGAAGATTGTGAGTGTGTCTACCTTTTTTATTTTGCATCTAGTATATTGCAAATACTATCTGCACTAGATTTGTTTTATTTTTTATTTCTCTTTTATGTATCACTCCATATCGAGATTTATATTACCATATAGAGGGGTAAGCTAATATCTGCTTGTCTATTATTCAGCACTCCACCCACTGATTATAGGGTTTGTCCTGTTAATCATTTTTCTCTATGTATTTATGGTGATGGAAGAAAGGTATCCCCTCATGAGTGTTTAAGAGCAGCTATTCACGCGTTGATTTTGAAGCGCTACTTACTGTTCACACTGAGCTCACTTGTGAGTCACTTATCCTAGTGGTAGATGACTGAAATATGGAAAATAAGGAGATAAGCCTGCTCTCTCATGCCAAAGCTGATAATGCCTCCATTCCTGCTGCCCATGGAAATAAGTGGAAAATGCTGTAGCAACACAGGGAATCCTTGCTGCTGTTAATTCGTTTTTAAGACTTTTTTTTAGCTTTTGCTTTGTTTTATGGAGTATGATATGGTGAGTGGTTCACAAAAAATCTTCTAAATAGTTAATTGCAGAGTTTATTAACATATAGACCAGGGGTGACTAATGGGCAGATCTCCAGCTGTTGCAGAGCTACAACTCCTATGATGCTTTTGCAGTATAAATATTTTCAAATCATCATGGAAGTAGTAGATCTGCAATAGTTTGTGAATGTGGATAAATAATACAATTTAATTAAAAGAAAACAGGGGGCAGCAACCCAAAACAGAGCGACTAAACTGTAAATACTGAAAAATACAATATAGGTGCACCAAAAATCATTTTTACATTATTAGAAAATGATTTTTTTAAAAACACGTTATTAAGGAAATTCTTGTATAAGGTACAAACATAAAATAACATAATATATAAAAAATGATTATGATTTGCTATGATATTCTATTTAGATGCAATTGAGATCCGACATATGTTTGATTCACATACTCTTCTCTTCTGTGAAATTAAATTTTCCTGTCAGGTTGAATTTAAAAAAAATATAAATATGAATTTTTACTGATAATCAATATTAATTATTTGCTATTGGTATGCATAATCGAATGGAAAATAAAATGATTTATAAACATGATGGCTTTGTTATGTGATAAAAGATTCTTGTTATAATTATCAGTATGGATAATTGATTCATACAATCTTTGCCCATGCTTTATGCTATATAAGTTTTTTAAATGTTTGCATACCAAAGAAAGGTGGCATAATGTCGGCCCTAGAGGTTTGATTTTCCTTGGTATACAAACAGTTACAAAAACACATAGAGGAGGGAACCATCTTATTAACATTGGCAAGTAAAAAATGAAATGGGTTCATAGTTTAAAAACCTTGGAACCTCAAGTGTTAAACACTGTGTTTGATTTATTTAATGTTTTATAATTATTGAGTTACATCTATATATCCCCCCTATCCTTTTTTTGCATAATTATGTAATTTACAGTATTTTTATGTGATGTTGTAATTTTGTTTTTAATCCTTCTCTTTTTATTTTCCTTTAGTAGGTAACAATACCAGACAGTTAAAATGTTTCTTATTTTTAGTAGTATTAATATAATACAAAACACAAAACATAGCACATTACTGTGCATACATAATAAGTATGTTTAGTATAATGTACAGAGTTGTTCTGTTGTCTTTTTAAAAATCCATTATTGCTACTGTAGCCTATAAATTCCGGTCTGTCAAATATAGACCAAGACATATTCGGAACAGTCCTTGTCAACCCTATACATTTCCATGATACAAAAAAATAAATAAACATCAAACTATAAATAAATAAATACAACAATGCATCTCTGTTAGAGGACCAACATCAAATGGGTGTAAGAAAGGGTATTACCCTTTTTTGTTTCTAATTTCCTTATTAATTTCTAAAAAACTAATTCTTCCTTTTTTTTACGCTAATTTTATGACGTTATTCAAGAACCTATTTCCTCTATTCTCTTAATCCATTTATTCCAGCCCTCTCTTCTATTCTGAAGCCTTCTTGAAATTGATTTGCTATTTCCGTCTCCATTTTTTTATTTTATTTTTGTGCGTAAGAAAAGTACAAACATGCTTGAGGTACCCCAATGGCATTCCTCAGGCATAACATCATGTATTACATTTGGGGTAAAAGGTAAGACTTGCACATTTTTATCGTATTATACTTAAGATAGATATTCAGAAGAGGGACAACAATAGAAAAACATATGGAGTAGAAGCTGGATCGGTTGGTTATGTGACTATAAGATATATAAAGGAACGGTTATAAAGCTTGTCAGTTAGCTGATATTTGTACCACTGGGTACTAAGTCAGAGTGGTTGATGCAGACAGGGAGTAATGGACCTCTGTGGTGCAGGGCAGCAAGGGTGTCCTGCAGGATCTTTCAGCCCACACCGCTTGGGGGCTTTGGCGGCTGTCTTTCCCTGAGGCAAACAGGGTGCCCTGGTCTTCTACCTCGGGACCCGGCCTGGAGCGTAGGTATTTCCGACAGGTAGCACGTTGTGTTAGTGGGTGCCGAGTTCGTGCAGGCCCTCGACCTCGGGCTGTGTTAGGAGCCGCTGTCTTGCGCCCTGCTGCAAGGCCGTCTGCTAAGGGTGGTAAGTGGCTTTCCCCAGCTCGGACCGGGATATCCCCCACCGGTCCATAGGGAGAAGCAATGTTTGCACACCACGACCCGAGGTAGGGGATCGGGCACCTCCCCCAGGCTATGAGGCACGCTGGGCCGCATGGGCGGATAGCGGGACTTCCCCAGCTAACTGCAAGTTTTGGGTATGCCAGAGTGCTCGTTTGGATCGGGATGTCGCTCCGGTCACTCGGGATCTCTGTTGGGACAGTAGTTAGAGGTGCCAGCTCGTTTTTTGGCCCAAAGTGCCAGAGCCGTTAGAGAGTGCATCCGGCCATCTTGGCGGTCAAGCCCCGCTCCCCCACGTCTCCATTTTAAGCTGAAATAATACCAGATTTTTAACAGGGAGCCAGGTAGGAACTGTTGAAGATCTCCAAAGTCTTGCTATAAGCCACTAAAATATGTATAATTATATTTCTTATCTGTATGTAGAAGACATATCTCCAGCTTACATCTTAATGTAAAGGACTACTATAAGCACCCAGACCGCATCAGCTCAATGAAGTGGTCTGGGTGCCAGGTCCATCTAGGATTAACCCTGTCAGCTGTAAACATAGCGGTTTCAGAGAAACCGCTATGTTTACTTTAGGATTAATCCAGCCTCTAGTGGCTGTCTCATTGACAGCCGCTAGAGGCGCTTCCGCGCTTCTCACTGTGAGAAGACGCCAGCATCCATAGGAAAGCATTGAGAATGCTTTCCTATGGACTGGATAAATGCGCGCGCATTCAGCCGATGACATCAGAAGAGGGAGGAGAGTCCGGCGCTGGAGAAAGGTGAGTGTTTATTCCCCTTCAGCCCGGCGGGAGTGGGACCCTGAGGCTGGGGTCACCCTCTGGGCACTATAGTGCCAGGAAAACGAGTTTGTTTTCCTGGCACTATAGTGGTCCTTTAAATATACATATTGTCTAAATTCTACTACATATCCTCCAAAATGCTTGAATTGGGAATTTTTTGTCTCCATTATTTTGTTGCCATTTAGTTGTCACTTTGTATACATTGATACTATATGTTGGCCATTTAACCCCTTAAGGACGGAGCCAAATGTACACGTTGTGAACAAAACAAAATGTAAACAAAACCTGGCATTTGCGCTACATGTCTGTCCAACCGTAATTCACCTCTTTCATAGTAAATGCACCCACCCTTATTATATATCATTTTATTCAGGGGAAACAGGGCTTTCATTTAATATCAAATATTTAGCTGTGAAACATAATTTAATATGAAAAAAATGGGAGAAAATAAGAAATTTTTTATTTTTTTTAGTTCTACATGACATTTTAACTGTCAATGTCATAATACTGTTTGCATTTGCATTCAGCAAAGTCTCACGTGTAAAACAGTACCCTCTATGTACAGGTTTTATGGTGTTTTGGGAAGTTACAGGGTCAAATATAGCACGTTACATTTGAAATTGAAATTCGCCAGATAGGTTATGTTGCCTTTGAGACTGTATAGTAGCCCAGGAATGAAATTTACACCCATAATGGCATACCATTTGCAATAGTAGACAACCCAAGGTATTGCAAATGGGGTATGTCCAGTCTTTTTTAGTATCCATTTGGTCACAAACACTGGCCAAATTTAGCGTTAGTATTTGTTTGTGTGTGAAAAATGCAAAAAACATCACTTTTACTGGCGATATCATCGTTGTAATACATTTTACTGTTTTGAAACACTAATATTTGTGTTCAGAAAAGTCTCCCGAGTAGAACAGTACCCCCAATGTACAGGTTTTATGGTGTCTTGGAAAGTTATAGGGTTAAATATAGTGCTAGCGAATTAAATTCCCTTTACTTTCAGCATGGGTTGTCAGGCAGGTCCCACTAATTGTAATTAATTAAGATACCTAATTATGTAAAAATATTACATAAATATATATGTAGAATTAATATATGTATATATATATATATATATATATATGTATGTGTGTGTATATATATATATATATATATATATATATATATATATATATATATATATATATATGTATATATATAATTTTTTAAAAATATTTTTATTTATATATAGGTATATATAATGATATATACGTATATATTTATGTATATAGATATATATTATTTCATTCTACGTGTATTTTGATATAAATATATTAAAATCACAATACAGTTAGAACAAAATAACATACATCTATATATATTAATTATTTATTTTTAATTTTTTTAATTTTATTTTTAACGTATTTACATATTTTTTTTAATATTATATATAAATATATATAACAATAATTATATTTATATATATTTAATCAGTATCAGTCTACGTGTAATTTGATATTAATATATATAATTATATATATATTAATAGTAAAATACACCTAGACAGTGTATGTGTGTGTATGTATATGTGCAATATAATATAAGTATCTAAGTATAAATTTTTTATTTTTTTTTACACTTTATTAACTTTAATTTTATTTTAATTAAGCCAGCAGGGGGACTACCTGTCATTACAGGCAGTCCCCCTGCTGGCAATGCAGCAGCCAGCTAACCCGGCCATGTGATTGTGAGGTCCTCGCAAGGACCTCACTCTCACATGGCCAGGGGGGCTGCAGGAGGCTGGATCTGCCGCGGGGGGCTCCCTGGGAGTCCCCCCAACCGCAATCGCCGGCGTGGGATCGCCGGCGACCGGGTAAGTAAGAAAAAACCGGAGGGCGTACTATATGTCTTAAGGGGTTAATTAGATTTACACTGTGTCTTTGTTTTATACCTATGTGCTATTTTATACATATACACATCGTACATGAGAATTGTCTCAATTGCATCTAATAGCACATATTTATGTATATATTATTTTATGTTTGTACAATATATTAGAATTGCGTTAATTACTTGTTATTAGTTAACTGGTTTTTGTTTTTTTAATTCTAAAGTTTACTGTTGTCCTTTTTACGTGAAAACTAGGCATATTTTATGGCGCATCCATATTCTATTTTTCTGTAATAGCTCGGGACCCATCTTTTCTTCATCCCTGATATATATTATATACTTATGTAGGTAAATAGTATGTATTTCTATTCTGTGTTTCAGGTATGGACTGGTTCCATTGTAACTTGTGTTTTCTGCGAAAAGACACCACGTTTTACATTACTAGCTGTGGACACATCCTCTGCCAGGCATGCATCAATCAAGGTTATTACCTGCTTAATAATCAAACTTTTTAGGTCAAGATTGATAGTATTGCAATGGATCCCCCTAAGGTCAAGATGGGTAGTATTGCAGCGGCTCCCACTCCAAAAATTACATGATATCACTTTATAGAGAGTACAGCAAGCATGTCAAACTCGTGGGCCATGGCCCACAAGGACCATCTTTGCAGCCCGGCGAGCCGCGAGTACATGCTTAATGTTCCAAGCAGAGTAGGCACCTGCTTTCCCCACATTGCAGGTGCCTACTCTGCTAACACTTACCCAGCCGGGGAGGAAAGGACGGTGGAAGTAGCGAGGGAGCTCAGTGTTCCTGCTCCTCACTGCTCCCTCGCTCGTCGTCTGTAATGAAACCGGGCACCGGAATATGATGTCATATTCCGGCACCCGGCATCACTAAACCGCACAAGGAGCAGATAGAAGGACCCCAGGGAAATGCCCCACATCGCTTCAAAAGCTAAGGAGCAATAAGAAAAAGAATGTGTAAGTGTGTGTGTGTCTGTCTGTCAGTGAGTATGTGTGTGTGTCTGTATGTGTGTGTCTGTCAGTGAGTGTGTGTCTATCAGCAAGTATGTGTGTGTCAGTGAGTGTGTGTCTGCCAGTGTGTCTGTCTGTCTGTCAGCAAGTATGTGTGTGTGTGTGTGTGTGTGTGTGTGTCTGTCAGCAAGTATGTGTGTGTCAGTGAGTGTGTGTGTGTTTGTCAGTGTGTCTGTATGTTTGTGTCTGTCTGTCAGTGAGTATGTGTGTGTGTCTAAACCAAAGAAAAACAAGTTACCTGCGCTCTCTCCTTAATCCCTATGTATTTTTAAACAAATGTTGGTTTTTTAGTTATCTCCAGTGGCCATGAGAGGATAAGCCCATCTGCCAACGTCAAGGCATACCACCCCATGAACACATGGGGATTAAGGAGAGAGCGCAGGTAACTTGTTTTTCTTTGGTTTTTACTATATTGGGGCTGATGTGTACTGTAGTTATTGGTGCCGCCCAGTCATGGGAGTGTGCGCAGGACTTATCTTTCTGCATGTGTGTGTCTGTCTGAGTGTGTGTGTCTGACTGTCTGTCAGTGAGTATGTGTGTGTGTGTGTGTGGGTGTCTGTCAGTGAGTATGTATGTGTCTGTGTGTGTGGGTGTCTGTCAGTGAGTATGTGTCTGTCAGTAAGTATGTGTGTGTGTCTGTCTGTGTATGTGTCTGTCTGTCAGTGAGTATGTATGTGTGTGTGTCTGTGAATGTGTGTGTCTGTCTGTATGTGTCTGTCAGTGAGTATGTGTGTGTGTTTGTCTTTCTGTCAGTGAGTATGTGTGTGCCTGTCAGCAAGTATGTGGGTGTCCATGTATAGGTAATGGAAATGCAAATCTTTAAAGTATCAATACTGTAGCTTTAAGAAAAGAGGGAATCGCTGGTAACTTGATTCAACCGAAGTTTAAAGTGTTAAACTTAAATGAATTGCATTTAGGCAATAATCCAATAAGAAGAAGTGCAAGTAATCAACAACACAAAGTTCATTATTAAGTATTTCCTCAGAGATGCATTAAGTAACATTCTTTAAGTTGATGAGAATAATCTTCAATAGAAACAATAAGCAAGTAGCTAAGAATATTTGCAAAGCAAGAACAGTTCATAGTGAATAAGCATGATGGGAGTTGTCCTCCATATAATTAGTAGTTTGAAGCACTGAGTATATTTGCAAAGCAAGAAACAGTTCATAGTGAATAAGCATGATGGGAGTTGTCCTCCATATAATTAGTAGTTTGAAGCAGTGAAGATTTGAGTAAGCAAGCATTAGTTCATTATTAAATGATATTGTAGACAAATAGCTGAAAGATATACTTAAGGTTAATACGAGTAGTCCTCCAATAGTTCTGGGATATGGTCCACTTGTAAAGCAAGTGAGTTTCCGTTCTCCAGTAATCCTCTATGACATGAAGCATACTTGTCTTAGTCCAGAAGGATAGGACAACTTCAAAGTTTGTAGAGCCGGCGTACTTATTCGGAAGTAGGACCCACATTGCCAGAGCCTGTGGAGAGGTAAGTCTGGCGGAAGTAGCTCCCAGTAGCTGAGCCTGTGGAGACCGCGGTTTCGCGGAGCAGCTCACACATTAGCTCACACACAATCACCAAGCACCCTCTCTCTGGCCCAGTCTCCCTAAATACCGTCAGAGCTGTGTCAGAGGGGGGCGGGGTCCGGCTCCGCCCAGCGGAGTGCCGAACCCATAAGTGTTACCCCATGACACCATGCACCAAAAAACGTGTCGACCCCTTAGGGCCTTTGTCAAGCTCCTTCTCTCGCTGTATAGTGATGCCAGGGCCAAAGGGACTTCATATTACGGCTCACAGCAGAGCGGGCAGGTGAGGAGAGCAGGAAGATGACAGCTTCCTTGTCCCCCGCCTCCATTGCTCACAGCCGCCCGCCTTGGGGGGCCCTAAGGTGTGAAGGACAAAATTCTTAGTTGACATGGCATCTGGCATTTGTCAAGCCCTGTCATAAAGGACATTGTGGACCAACGCACATGCGTGGCGCTCACCATACAGAATCATTGAATACAATGTTTCTCTGTGGCAGACCTTGATGGCACACTATAAGAGCAGGGAAGTAATGTTCCTGGCTGTCATGGAGGCACCTCTGGCAGCCATGTGATGAGTGGCCAATGGAATTATCACTAGGCTGTAATGTAAACACTGCATTTTCTCTGAAAAGACAGTGTTTACAGCAAAAGGCCTGAAGGTACTGATGCTACTTACCAATACAAATACAATAAGCTGTATTTGTTCTGGTGACTATAGTGTACCTTAAATGTGAGCCATAAAATTATGCATCTTGCCGAAGGTTCCCTGAATCTTTATAATTTTATTTGCTTTATTGTATTGTCACCAGCACATTGTAGGCATTATATATGTGTGCTTTCACTTATTTCATGGTGGCATGCCCACTTTAACACTTAAACTAGTTCCCATCTTTCTCTTCAAGAGCCTAGACATAAAGTGCAAGATTATGATATCTCTTCTCTTTTCCTCTCGCCCCACCACTTGCCCACTCGATCCTGTCCCATCTCACCTTATTAGATCTCTCAACACTTGTCTCGTGCCTTCCTTAACGCACATCTTCAATTGCTCTCTCTCTTCTGGTATTGTCCCTGCTGACCTTAAACATGCCACTGTAGTACCTATACTAAAAAACCATCCCTCGACCCGTCCACCCCCTCTAACTATCGTCCCATATCCCTGCTTCCTTTTTCCTCAAAGCTTCTGGAAAGACTTGTCTTTACCCGTGTATCTCATTTCCTCAATTCCACCTCTCTCCTTGACCCTCTTCAATCTGGCTTCCGCCCGCTCCACTCTACTGAGACTGCGCTTATCAAAGTTACTAACGACCTAATCGCAGCTAAATCCAAAGGCCACTACTCCATACTAATTCTTCTTGACCTTCTGCAGCCTTTGACACCATTGATCATGCTCTTGGTCTCACTTGGTCTCTGTGACTCTGTCCTTTTGTGGTTTTCCTCTTATCTCTCCCAACGCTCATTCAGTGTCTCATTTTCTAATGATACCTCCTCCCCTCGTCCTGTCTCGGTTGGAGTCCCCCAAGGCTCTGTCCTTGGTCCCCTTCTATTTTCTCTTTATACTGCCTCTCTTGGCAAACTTATTACCTCTTTTGGATTCCACTACCACCTGTACGCTGATGACACCCAGTTATATCTCTCCTTCCCGGACCTCTCTCCTGCCGTCCTGCAACGTGTCACTGCTTGCCTTTCTTCCATCTCTGACTCGATGTCCTCCCGCTTTCTGAAACTCAGTCTCTCTAAAACTGAGCTCATTGTCTTTCCTCCTCCTAATACTGATCCTCCTCTTTCGCTCTCCCTTCAAGTTTGTGGTACCCACATCAGTCCATCCTTGCAAGCGCGCTGTCTTGGCGTCATACTTGATTCTGGCCTCACCTTTGAGCCTCACATCCAGCATGTTGCCAAATCCTGTAGATTCCATCTTAAAAACATAGCCCGCATCCGCCCCTTTCTTACACAAGATGCTACGCAGGAGCTTGTCCATGCTCTATTAATTTCCCACATGGATTATTGTAGCCTCTCCTGATTGGTCTTCCCAAAAGCCGTACTGCACCCCTACAGTCCATAATGAACGCTGCTGCCAGACTGATTTTCCACTCTAGTCGGTTCTCTCACACCTCACTCCTCTGCCAGTCCTTACATTGGCTTCCTGTATGCTATAGGAGTCAATTCAAGGTACTAATTCACACCTATAAAGCACTAAACAACTCTAGCCCCTCTTATATCTCCTCACAGATCCATAGGTATGTCCCTTCTCGGTCTCTCCGCTCTGCCCGTAAGCTCGACTGAGCATGGTCCTCTTCAACCTATTGTTCCTGTAAGTTTTTCGTATTTGTCCTATTTATAGTTAAATCCCCCCTCTCATAATATTGTAAAGTGCTACGGAATCTGTTGGCGCTATATAAATGATAATAATAATAATAATTAGGAAATATTTCCAATGTATTATGGTTATTAATTACTTTTCGAAACATACAAATAAGAGTTTATAACATTTCAGTTAAATTAATAAGAATAATTGTTAAATTAATTGTTCAGGGGCAGAGCCTAATGCTCAAGATGGCCAGACCTGTACTTCTGTAGCTCCTGATTAATTAAGCAAAATGTGAGCTTTTACAGCAATTCCATCTGCTACTAACAGTCTTAAGTTGCCTTTAGACCGATTGTAGCGGATGGCACTGGGCTGTCCTGAGAATTACATGTATTTGAATGCATTCGTGTAAAATAGCAAAGTTCTATGTGTTAAATGTATTGTATTCGTCTGAATGTTAGGTAGTTTCATTCCCTTAGTTTGTTCGAATGAAACTACCGAACAGTCAGACCTCCCCTGTGTGAAGTGTGCCTTCAATTACCCGTTGCAACATTGTTGTGAATGGGTAATTGACAAGCTAAGTAGCCGTCCTTTGTTCTCGGGGTGGCCACCATTCGGGAAACGAACACGTGGCGGCGGCCATTTTAAAACTCCCGAACAGCGGTGTTTTGCCGTCGAGTGTCTGGAACCGAGTGGCTGAGACCTCCACAAGCCCGGTCCGTTCGGTTCCAAACTACCGAACGGCCCCTCGTTCGGTAGATAGAAATAACCGAATGAGGGGATTCAGGCGAACCCTCCCTAGTCTCTGTAGCTAGAGGCTTTTGTGCAGTTTATTCCCTGACTCCAGGACCGACCGCAGGGCCCCATCGCATGGAACCCCATTCGGCTGTTCTCTCCAGTGCGGTCGGTCATTTTATTCCCTCCATGAATTTCCCGAACCCCTGGTCTGATCTGGGTGATTTTTGGATATGTTGTTCACCCAGATCAGGGCTACCAGAGGATGTATAATTTAAAGTGGTACCCCTAAGTGTAGGGGTACATCAAGAAACGGGGGCAATTGGTGTGCTGGATAAGGGGATTATGATGCAGGCTGAGGGGAGGAGATGTGTGGGAGGTTACCAGAGCAGGATTGGCTACTGTACAAATTAATGGAAATCCCTCCCTTGCATGGGAGCAGGCTTTAAAAGGCCACTGTGTGAATAAATCTTTAGTTCTGCTCCTGATACTGTGTGTCGTCCAGTTATTGGGATTGCTGCTGGGATACTGCTGTGTTATTTTGCCTGCTGGATACTTTACCCTATGGATTTATAATTGCTTGTTCCTGAACCTCCCTGGGATCTAAAGTGGAGATAGGCTGTGTAATACCAGCTCTCCGCTACACCGATGTTAACACTGAGTGAAACCTACTGAGTCTGGCAAGCAGTAATCCTGTCTAACTCTGAGGCCTATGGAGATTGCCATACCGGCGGAGTGGAAAAGCGGACAATCTCCCCACACTGCATGTGCCCCCTGAGGGTCTGCCCAATTACCGCCCCTTAGAGCAGCAGGAGATATCTCAGTCCCCACTAGGTCAGCCTACAATAGAAGCTTGGTCATCCAGCACCTTGAAAGCCAACATGGCCACCGTGCAGAAAACTCAGCTGAACCTAGAGAACTTGGAAGGCATGAGCTGGAAGGACCTCTTCAATGCCAGGTTCGATGCCATCTGTGATGAGTTCTGGAATAGTATTGCTTGCACACCGCATAGACCTACCCCTCCTGTAGCTCAGCTGACTCCAGAAGACACCTCTGCTAGGCACTACTTTTCTGGGCTAGGGTCCCACATGGAGGTACCTCCAAGCCGTTATCCATCTACTCAGAAGGTAGTCCGGGTTCAAGATCCTGCCACTTGAGATAGGGGGATCTATGGACACAAGATGCTGGCTCCCATCACGGCATTTGGGCTGAAGGTGCATGGAATCGGGGAACTACTGTTCGGGTGACTACAGACAGGATCCACAAAAAAGCCTACCTCGTCTGCCTGCAGGGTGTGAGGAAAACGACACTGGCATGGAGATGGACTCTCTATCATGGCCAGCCTGTAGTATGGGCTGAATGAGGCTGCCGCTATCACTATGCAGCTCTCACTTATGATATCACCAATTTGGTTATCTAAGCTGTGATTTCTGCTTTTGCTAAGCTGTGGCTTCTGTCTCTTGCATTTTTTCTCTGACCAGTGGTATGATGTATATTTGCTAGCCTGCTATACAGCAATACTCAATATAGTTAATATCTACTTGTCTGGCTGGTCTTTCACATATATAGGTTAAGCCTTTCAAATTCTGACATACATGCCTAGCCTGATTTTGCTGTATAGCTTACAGTTAAGCGAGTATTACCGTTACCTACCATCAAAATCATATATGCTGTTATCTTGGTTAAATATCTCTGAATCACCTTTGATTGTATATCAGTTTCTCTCATGTCATTATTTTTTTGTATTAAAATTAGGCTGTAAATCTTTATTGAGTAATTTTTATGCTATACTTTGAATTGCATTATTTGAAGGTTTCTGTATTCTGCTAATATCTTGATCTTAATAAAATATAGCAATAAAATGACAACAACAAAAATTGATAAAAGTATAGGAAAATGCTTTGCATATTGTCAGCAAAGTTGTCAGTGATTAGAACATTGAATAGGGGGTAGGTCTGGGAGGGGGAAATAGTGCAGATGTGAGTAATAGCTAGATAGCAGATTATGTATTAGCTCGAAGATGTTTGGGGAGTGGAGGCTTGCTGAGTTTCATAAAGTCATCCCTTGTGGACCACCTAAACTTAAAGTGAGTTCAAATTGTGGTGAGTCATTTCTTTATGAAGGTGCATAGTGAGGAGGGTATGTTTCACCATTCATAGAGATGGTGGTGTAGAGGACTCCCAATTCTTTGCAACATAATTTTTTTCTGGCTGTAACAATGTGGAGAATTAGCACTTGTTGGGGTCTTGGTATTTGCAGAGGTAGCATGTCTAGAAGAAAACATGGGTAGCTTGGTAGTTATCACTTCCGCAATACCAGAATGTCTTGGGTAAAAAACTATGCGTTAATGTTCCCTTCTCAGTCAGGTATCTTCAACATCGAGCGTTTGTTGTCGGATATCACGATACCGGTCACTTGCAGCGCTGTGCGATTACAAAAATGATTTCTCTTCATTCAAATGATGTTGTCTGATGCACACCCACTCATCCCTAGCTTTCTGGTGCCTCATTATAACATCATATATGACATGGTCTCCTTTTATAATGTGGCGCTTTTTGATGATGTATACACACTTGTGACATCATAGTTCTCTGTAACCAATCAGAACCCAGTACAAAGTATATAAACTTCCTGGTTGTTCTTGTTTCCTTGCCCTGTCGTGGTTCTTGTTACATGAGAGAGAGAGCTTATGCTGTGTGTTGGATTTACTGTTTTCTGACCTTGACTTGTGTGACAATTCTTGCTCTCTGTTATCCTGACATTGGCCTGACTATCGATTCTGTGTATCTCTGTTACGCTAGCCCTTGGCCTGTCTGTTGTATATTATATGCCTGCTTGCAGACATTTCATTTATCTGTCTCAGGCACTAGCCCGGCCACTCTAAGGACCGGTTCATGTTCCTTTACTGTTTCATTAAGGTTTGCATGTTAGAGTATCTCCATTCCTGACATCGGGTAAATGTTAGCTAGGCATGCAGGAGTAAGGTACCATCTGAACCATAACTTGCGACAAGTCCCCCTGTGTATTATGAATTTGCATTTCCATTCTGACATTGGGAATGTTTTTTTAAAGGTCTTTTTTCCCATTGTAAGAGAAAGATGGTTCCTTTTGCGCGTCTTCACATATCAGAGCTTGATAACAAGTTGCTAAAGATTTGAGCTTGTGAGGGGGGCGTAACACAGTTTGTAGGATATGGCACAGTATTGCCTGTCTGGTGCAGTGAGATTGTGGGTGAGAAGCATTTGTTTAACTCGTAAATAAGTGAAGGCTTCCTTGGATGGGAGCGGGTAACGTAAAGTAAAATCTGAGAAAGGTATGATTAAATTGTCTTTCATACGTTGCCTCACAATTGTAATGCCTGCCGTTAGTCAGTTGTGTAGGTTTAAGTAGGGAGTGTATAGTTGTAATGTTGTGAAAGGTGCAAAGTACAAGCAAGAGTGAGGAAGTAGAATTCGGGAAACTTTCGATCTCCACAGTGTTAGTGATACTTGCGTGATTGATATGATTGAGCAGAGTAAAGGACTTAAGTGAGCTGGAGACCACATCATTTGCTGGAGTGAAAATGGCTTGTTCTAATTGGACCCAAAGTGTGGAGATGTGAGCTTCTAGTAATTGCATTGTCAGGGATTCCCAGTACCCTTCCCATTGGTGGCCCCTTAGTGTTCTTAGCTCTATATGCAGGTCGGGGAGGATTGGGGGTGGGGGGGCAATTTCTTCCAGATATGGGAGTTTAATGTACACTAACATTTCTTGAGGAGGGCTGAGGGAACTTTAAGTGGGAGTTTCCAAAATAAATATTAAAAAATAGCAGGAGAGTGCTCAATTTAACTGCTTGGATTCGTCCAATCCAAAACATCTCATAGGAGGTCCATTCTTTGATGAGGGTGTGTGTGTGAGGCGATAGCTTAACTTTAAGATATGATATTTTGTGGATACGCCAATTGATGGAAAATTGTGATTGTAGGTCTTGATCAGCATGTCCTATTGGAAAGTCCTGTGCTTTGAATGCACTGTTTTTCTAACAGGAGATTTTGTCTAAAGTGGAAAAGAGGTTCATGTTAGCTGAGAGGGAAACCAGTAGGTCTGTCAGAATTAACAGTATATTGTCGACAAATAGGAAGAACAGTTGAGCTCCAATAGATATCTGGTTTCCTTTTACCTTAAAAATAAGAGGTTCTAAGTCAAGGATAAATATAAGAGGTGAGAGGGGGCAGCCTTGCCTAATACTATGCATTATGTTGAAGTGTTTGGAGAGTGTTTGGAGTGAACTCTAGAATGTGTTGCGAACTTTAGCCTGTGTTGCGGGCCAGAGTTCACTCCCCACTAGGACTGCCAGGGATTCACCACTAGGACCACCAGGGATTATCTTATAATGTCTCAAGGCAAAGGTAAGAAGGGAGGGGGGATCAAAATATATATATTTTTTTAATTATTAAATAGTTTATAAGAACAATAAAAAAAAATTATATAATATTTTTTAAAAATACAAATATATTCACACTGCACCACACCCACACACTGCCCCCACCACTGCACCCCTCACACACACACACTGCACCCTACAAACACACATTGCACTCACACTGCACTCACACACAACACCCCTCACACACACACTGGACCCCACACACATACACTGGACCATTCACACAGACAGAATTCCTTACACACACACTGGACCACTCACACACACACAGCACCCCTCACACAAACACACACTGGACCCCTTACACACACACACTGGATCCTTCACACACACATTGAGCCCCTCACACACACACACTACTGCCCCTATACCCTACTAAAGGTCCTAGTCCCTACTATAGGGCCAATCTCTGCAGATCCCAGGTAAGTTGTCTAACTGTTCGTAAACGGTAGTTAAGATAGCCTTATGCCTATCCCACGCATGCTTAAACTCCTTTACTGTGTTAACCTCTACCACTTCAGCTGGAAGGCTATTCCATGCATCCATTACCCTATCAGTAAAGTAATACTTCCTGATATTATTTTTAAACCTTTGCCCCTCTAATTTAAGACTAAGTCCTCTTGTTGTGGTAGTTTTTTGTCTTTTAAATCTAGTCTCCTCCTTTACTGTGTTGATCCCCTTTAAGTATTTAAATATTTCTATCAAATCACCCCTGTCTCGTCTTTCCTCCAAGCTATACATGTTAAGTTCCTTTAACTTTTCCTTGTCAGTTTTATCCTGCAATCCATGAACCAGTTTAGTAGCCCTTCTCTGAACATTCTCTAAAGTATCAATATCCTTCTGGAGATTCGGTCTCCAGTACTGCGTACAATACTCCAAATGAGGTTTTACCAGTGTTCTGTACAATGGCATGAGCACTTCCCTCTTTCTACTGCTAATACCTCTCCCTATAGAACCAAGCATTATGCAAGCATTTCCTGCTGCTCTATTACATTGTCTGGCTACCTTTAAGTCCTGAGGAAAAATCACCCCTAAATCCTTTTCCTTTAGTAGTGTCAGGTTACCTGTTAAGATTGCCTCCTCGTCTTCTTCGGGCCTTCCACGTTCGTTTCCCTTCTAAGCCCGGTCCCATCCGCCCGGTGGGCGTTTCTAAAAGGGGGGGTACTGTCAGGTTACCTGTTAAGATTGCCTCCGAGGAGGACAACCTCTCTTCATAGGGGCTCCCCTCCCCTAGCATTTCGGCAATTCCGGCCGTTTTCGCGCCGGCCGCGCTAGCTCCTCCCCCTTTTATGACGCGACGGCTAGCGTCGACGTCATGACGTCATCATTAACGTGAAGTGCCGGGAACCGCAATTCCGGACCTTTTGGGGGCGTAGTCTCAATTAAGGTGACAGGGTATTTAAGGGAACTTTTACTACTGCTCATTGCCTTGTCGTGGTTCTAGCTTGCTAGTCACTCAGCGCGTTCTCTCTCTTAGTGTTTTCGGTTTTGACCTTGCTTATACCTTTGTCCTGTTGCTCTCTCCTCTCCTTTGACCCGGCTTGTTCCTCGCTTACCTGTCCTCCGGCTCCCTCGACCTCGGCTTACCTTTTGACTATTCTTGTTTTGTCCATACGTTAGTCCGGCCATTCTAAGGTCCGGTATACGTACCTCCTTCTGTCCGCACTCTGCGTATTGGATCCCTGTCACTATCCTGACATTACGACAGGGCCATATGGATCCTGCAGGTGCAAGTCCTCCTGACCCCAGATTTGAGGCCATGGACCATAGAATGGACCAAATGGCTCTAGCGTTACAAACTTTGCTAGCACGTCCCAGTACCCAGTCAGAAGAAATACGTTCTACAGCTAGCCACCCGCTAATTACTGGTTTGGAAGTAGCCACTGTAGGCGCATCTTCCCATGTCACTTCCCCGTTACGTTATGGGGGTTCGCCTGATGCTTGTCGAGGTTTTTTAAACCAGATAAGCATACATTTTGAACTTCAACCCCGGGCTTATCCTACTGACAGGGCTAAAGTAGGCTTCATTATAACACTGCTAACAGACAAAGCACTTAGATGGGCCAATCCCCTTTGGGAGAATGATAATCCTTTAGTCTACAACTATACCGCTTTTGTCACAGCGTTCAGAAGGACTTTTGACCCCCCAGGAAGGAAGATTAATGCTGCCAGATCTCTGTTACGCCTTAAACAACAGAATAGAACCCTTGTAGAATATGCATTAGAGTTTAGATCACTGGCAGCAGAGGTGAAATGGAACGAACAAGCTTTTATGGATGTATTCTTGAATGGGTTGTCCGATGAGATTCTAGATGAGATTGCCACAAGAGAACTTCCAGAAAATTTAGAAGATTTAGTGTCGTTCATTTCCAGAATAGATGAACGCATGAGACAGAGGCAGAATACTCGGGAAAGAGTTAGTAGACCTCCTGTAAGACTCGCTCCCTCCTTTCAGAACCCTGACTCCTACAATCCTACTCTACCAGAACCTATGCAAATAGGTAATACTCGCTTATCTGAGGCCGAGAGACAGTACAGAAGAAGGGAGGGTCTCTGTTTATACTGCGGGCGGAGAGGTCACCTACGTCTTAATTGCCCTAATCGCCCGGGAAACGCTCGCACCTAAGTTCCCCTAGAGGACGGGCCTTGGGTGTTTCTATACTGTCCTCTATGTATAATGATAAAGACCATAGGCTTCTGATTCCTGTCTCTCTAGTTTGGAAAAGTGGTACTATATCTACGATGGCGTTGTTAGACTCTGGAGCAGCAGAAAGCTTTATAGACCAAACTTTCACTAATAAGCATTGTCTCCCATTCCAACTGAGAGATACACCCTTGGCCGTTGAGGCCATAGATGGTAGACCTTTATCTGAACCAGTAATTTTCCATGAGACTAAACCCGTTAAACTTACTATTGGTATCCTCCACGAGGAGATGATCTCCCTCCTGTTAATATCCTCCCCGGCTGTCCCAGTGGTGCTAGGATATTCTTGGCTCAAGAGACACAACCCTCAGATTGACTGGGAGGGTGGAGAAATCGTTTCTTGGGGAACTGGTTGTAGAGAAAAATGTCTGCAGAGAGTCACTTCTGTTTGCCCAGTAAACTCTTATACCAACTCTTCCCAATCCACAGACGTTCAGATACCATCTCAGTATCTAGATCTCAAGTCTGTATTTGACAAGAGTAAGGCGGATACTTTACCTCCCCACCGGTCTTATGACTGTACTATTAAACTTTTTCCTGTTACTATGCCTCCTAGGGGTACGGTATACCCTCTGTCTACCAAAGAAAACTTAGTTTTAGAGGAATACATCAAGGAAAATCTAGACAAAGGATTTATTAGAAAGTCTTCTTCTCCGGCAGGGGTGGGTTTCTTTTTTGTAGAAAAGAAAGATGGTACCTTACGTCCTTGCATAGACTATCGGGGATTGAACAAAATTACCATCAGGAATGCTTACCCCATTCCTTTGATTACTGAACTCTTTGACAGACTAAAGGGCTCCAGTATTTTTACCAAACTTGACTTGAGGGGAGCATATAACTTGGTGAGAATTAAACAAGGAGATGAATGGATGACAGCATTCAATACCCGTTACGGACATTATGAGTATACCGTAATGCCGTTTGGGCTATGCAATGCCCCGGCCGTCTTCCAAGACTTGATTAATGAGGTCCTTAGAGAATTTCAACACGAATGTGTGATTGTATATTTGGATGATATACTAATACATTCTAGGGACATTGACTCACATCACAGACAAGTCAGAAAGGTATTACAGAAACTTTTACAACATGGATTGTATTGTAAATTGGAGAAATGTAGCTTTGATCAGTCTCAGGTAACTTTCTTAGGCTACGTAATTTCCAAGGACGGGTTTATGATGGACCCGATCAAACTAAAATCGATTTTAGATTGGCCTTTACCCAAGGGACTCAAAGCCATACAAAGATTTATTGGATTTTCTAATTATTACAGACGTTTCATTAAAGGGTACTCCTCTGTTATCGCTCCTATCACTAATATGACTAAACAAGGAGCCGATACCAAAACATGGTCTACTGAGGCTTTATCTGCTTTCGAAACGCTCAAACAGACTTTTGCTTCAGCACCTGTATTAGTTCATCCTGATACCTCTCTGCCCTTTTTGCTTGAGGTTGATGCGTCTGAAACAGGGATAGGCGCAGTACTGTCCCAAAGACAAAGTTTGGATAAGCCGTTACACCCTTGCGTTTTTTTTTCCAAAAAATTATCACACACAGAAAGGAGATATGATATTGGTGACAGAGAACTCTTAGCTATTATTATGGCATTAAAGGAATGGAGACATTTGTTAGAGGGCACTGTTCTACCAGTTACTATCTTGACTGATCACAAAAATTTATCTTACATGGGGGAGGCCAAAAGATTATCTGCCAGGCAAGCACGTTGGTCTATGTTCCTTACACATTTCAATTACATACTTACTTACAGGCCTGGTTCTAAAAACACCAAAGCAGACGCATTGTCTCGTCAGCACGAACCTATCACCATTACAGAAGACACTTTGTCTCCTATTGTTCCTGAAAACAACATTATCGCCAACACCAATGTCAAAATACACTCTCCATTGCTCGTAGATATAATGAACGAACAATCTCTTGCTCCCGAGCGTACTCCTGAGGGCCGCTTATTCGTTTCTCCCAAATTCCAATTGGACATTATTCGATGTTTTCACGATAGCAAGTTTGCCGGTCACCCCGGCATCCACAAAACTTGCTGCCTGATTTCCAAAGACTTCTGGTGGCCTAGTTTATGGAGGGATGTGGAAGACTTTGTCAAGGCTTGCGATATCTGTGTTAGGAATAAACTACCACAGGCTCTTCCTTGTGGACTATTGCAGCCCTTAGTCGTTCCCAACAAACCTTGGGCTAGTTTGGCTATGGATTTTATTGTTGATTTGCCGGTTTCCAATGGACACACTGTTATCCTCACGGTTCTTGACAGGTTTACCAAAATGGCCCATTTCATCCCCTTGCCTAAACTTCCTTCCTCACCCGAACTGGCCGTGATATTTGCTAGGGAGATTTTTCGTTTACATGGTATTCCCAATGAGATTGTGTCTGACAGGGGTCCCAGTTTATTTCCCATTTTTGGAGATCCTTCTGTTCCCAGTTGGGCATCAAGCTGAATTTTTCTTCGGCCTCTCATCCTCAATCTAACGGAGCAGCCGAACGCACTAACCAGAAAATTGAGCAATATATACGTTGTTTTGTTTCTGAACACCAGGACGATTGGGTCGGTCTGATTCCTTGAGCGGAGTTTGCTCACAACAACCTTGCTTGTGGTTCCACTCGTAATAGCCCCTTTTTCTTGAACTATGGCTTTAACCCTACTATTCTTCCGTCGGTGTCTCCTTCCCAGGGTTTACCGTCGGTTGATGTTCATATAGCCAACCTGAGAAAGTTGTGGGATCAGACTCGACAAATTCTTACGCGTAGTTCCGCGGTGTTTAAGATGCATGCTGATAGGCGTAGACGGCCCACTCCTGTTTTTTCTCCGGGTGATAGGGTCTGGCTGAGTACCAGACACATTCGCTTGAAGGTTCCTTCCTTGAAGTTTGCTCCTCGTTACATAGGTCCTTACAGGGTGTTGAGGAGGATCAACCCGGTTTCTTATTTGCTGGACCTACCTCCTACTCTACGTATCCCTAACTCTTTTCATGTGTCTTTATTGAAACCTCTTGTTTGTAACAGGTTTTCTTCCCACTCTGCTCCTCCATCTTCGGTTCGAGTGGATGGTCAGGAAGAATATATTGTTAGGTCCATTCTTGATTCTCGTATTTCTAGGGGGAAGTTACAATACCTCATAGACTGGAAGGGTTATGGTCCAGAAGAGAGATCTTGGGTTCCTTGTGAAGACGTGCATGCTCCTCGTCTTCTTCGGGCCTTCCACGTTCGTTTCCCTTCTAAGCCCGGTCCCATCCGCCCGGTGGGCGTTTCTAAAAGGGGGGGTACTGTCAGATTACCTGTTAAGATTGCCTCCGAGGAGGACAACCTCTCTTCATAGGGGCTCCCCTCCCCTAGCATTTCGGCAATTCCGGCCGTTTTCGCGCCGGCCGCGCTAGCTTCTCCCCCTTTTATGACGCGACGGCTAGCGTCGACGTCATGACGTCATCATTCACGTGAAGTGCCGGGAACCGCAATTCCGGACCTTTTGGGGGCGTGGTCTCAATTAAGGTGACAGGGTATTTAAGGGAACTTTTACTACTGCTCATTGCCCTGTCGTGGTTCTAGCTTGCTAGTCACTCAGCGCGTTCTCTCTCTTAGTGTTTTCGGTTTTGACCTTGCTTATACCTTTGTCCTGTTGCTCTCTCCTCTCCTTTGACCCGGCTTGTTCCTCGCTTACCTGTCCTCCGGCTCCCTCGACCTCGGCTTACCTTTTGACTAATCTTGTTTGTCCATACGTTAGTCTGGCCATTCTAAGGTCCGGTATACGTACCTCCTTCTGTCCGCACTCTGCGTATTGGATCCCTGTCACTATCCTGACAAGTAGCCCTTCTCTGAACTCTCTGCAAAATAACAATATCCTTCTAGAGACAATACTCCAAGTGAGAGATATCCTTCTAGAGACAATACTCCAAGTGAGGTCTCACCAGTGTTCTGTACAATGGCATGAGCACTTCCATCTTTCTACTGCTAATACCTCTCCCTATACAACCAAGCATTATGCAAGCATTTCCTGCTGCTCTATTACATTGTCTGGCTACCCTTAAGTCCTGAGGAAAAATCACCCCTAAATCCTTTTCCTCAGATGTTAAAGTTAGGACTCTATCAAATATTCTGTACTCTGCCCTTGAGTTTTTACGTCCAAGATGCATGATCTTGCTCTTATCCACATTAAATGTCAGTTGCCACAACTCTGACCATTTTTCTAGTTTACCTAAATCATTTGCCATTTGGCTTATCCCTCCTGGAACATCAACCCTGTTACATATTTTTGTATCATCAGCAAAAAGACATACCTTACCATCAATATCTTCTGCAATATCACGAATAAAAATATTAAAGAGAAGTACAGATCCCTGAGGTACTCCACTGGTGACAAGACCATGCTTCGAATATACTCAATTGACTACAACCCTCTGTTGCCTGTCACTCACTCACTGCCTTACCCATTCAACAATATTGGAATCCAAACTTAAAGATTGCAGTTTATTGATAAGCTTTCTATGTGCAACAGTGTCAAAATCCTTACTGAAATCTAGGTAAGCAATGTCTACTGCACCACCCTGATCTATTATTTTAGTTTCCCAATCAAAAAATCAATAAGATTAGTTTGGCATGATCTCCCTGAAGTAAACCCATGTTGTATCTGATCTTAAAATCTGTAAAACAGTCGATAGATGTTCATTTTAGGGCTCCTCCCTAAGGGCAATGTACCATAGCAGACATCAACACTGGTGAACATGGGAAGCAGGAGCAGATAATCCCAGTTGGAGTTACTTTTGCAGATTTGCAGAGGTGTCTCTAGCATTGGAGGGCCAGTACAGATGGTATTAGCGTGGCAATGCCTCCTTTTTCTACTACGTTGCAACTTTAGGAGATGGTGAGCATCTGCATACCCTCTGTTGGGGTTAGGACCACCCAGGTGAAGCCATTTCTCCTCATGAGCAGTTTTGTATAGTTTTCCCATATGTAATATTGTGATTTGCGGAGATGTTTGGTGATGTTGATTAATTCTTTCCATATATGGTGGCAGCTGAAAGGTCTACAAATAGTGAGATATTGTTAAAGAGCTCAGGAAGAGTGGTCAGTCGTCTGGCTGCTGACATCAGGGCTTCTCTGGCTTTCTAGTAGTTCAGCCATGCCACTATGTCCCTGGGAATCTCTCTAGCTATATTCTTGGGATTTGGGAGGTGATGTCCATAAGCCATTCAGTGTCCAGTAGTGCAGGCAATATGGCTATAAACAGAGATTGCCCATACTGTCTCTGGGACTTTCCGAACGCAGACATTATTTCGGTGAGCTCTGTCCTCAGAGTTAGCCAGTTTGGCAAATATTCTGTCGTGGTCAAAAGCTAGGTAGATGATTCTATCTACTACTTTATTGTGGGCCTCTAAGAGCTTATCGAGGGTGATTACCACGTGGTCTGTGCAGTCACCCAACATCTGAAGATTTTCTTGGATACAAAAGATTTTCTGCATTCAACTTATGTTCTTTGCATACTTAAATTAAAGGAACACGATAGGGTCAGAAATACAAACATGTATTCCTGATCCTATATTGTTAAATACAATATTTAGCTGTCTGCCCCCCTTAAATCTTACCTTTATTCCAGTGTCATGCAGGTACGCCAGCGCTGACTCTGCCACTGATCTGCCTGCTTAGTTGAGATCATCAGAATTGAAAATCTCACGCTCAGGAATGGCTGAGATCGTCAATTCTGATGATCTCATGTAAGGAGGTGGCTAGCAGCGGAGCCAAAAGCCACGCTGGATAATCAGCATCTCCTCATAGAGATGCATTGACTCAGTACATGTGCTGTTGGTACACTGGCTACAACGGAATTAATTTATAATTGTATTGTTTTATTCTTTTGATAATAGATTTATATGCTTCTTATTGCCGTTATTAACTCCTTAAGGACCTCGGATATTTTGTCGGATATCAGGTATGTCCGACAAAAAACGGTCCTTAAGGACTGTGACGGAACACTGGCACTCTGACCGAATACCTCTGCCAATCGATGCTCCTAGTGCTTGCCGAGGACTCCAAGCACTCCACCAGACACCATAAGTACTGCAGATCCCACTTCCAGCGATGCAGCTGCGCCGGGGTCTCGCCGTCCTTCACCTACCCTGGACCCAAGGCCAGGTTCCAGCTTCCAGTGGGCAGACCTCTCTTCCTCCAGAGAGCGTAGCAGGAACAAGAACAGCTGTTATAAGAGCTTACCTTGGGGAGTATAGTGTGATTATATCAATCCCCAGAGTGTAGTTATCCCATCCCCCAAGCATAAGCCAAGGCTTCAAGAAAGGGTCAAGCAGGTCTGTTTAATGAGCACCAAAGGACTTTCTTTTATACAATATTTTCCACAAGGTTACCACCCACGTGGTCTTGTGGAACAGCCAATCAAACATATTACAATACAGTCAGACACTCCCAGCCAAGGCACACAAACCCTCCCCTCTGCCTGTGATATAATTATTAAACACAATGGGCTAACTTAATTATCACAGGCAGGAAAATATGCAGTTTTACACAATATTCATAACTTTAAATGTATACATCACATTCACATAAAACTTACATTTTCAGAACAAGTATAAGCAGTATACAAACATATGTCAAAATCATACAAATTGGTCCAGTGGTTCAAAAGTTAGATGGAAGTCCTATTTGACCGACTGTAAGCATGGCTTTCATGCCCAAAACAGTTCCACAGATTTAGGCTGTGCAGCCGGTCAATCTTCTCCTCTATCCTGGAGATAATTGGCTTAAGTAACTGTAGTAAACTCAATTATCTCCAGGTACAGAAAATATCATTAAGTTACAACTGCAACAAACACATAAAAATACATAACTAATATTCCATAGAACTGAATCCCCACATTTGACCTATCCCCTTGGATCTGAGCGCTCAATATAGCCGAATAGATCCCACGAACACAGTCAAATCACCATGGGGTTAAACAATAGCAAGGGCTGATGAGAGATTGAGGAGGGACAAAGCAGCCAGTTTCAACTGGTCTGGCAGTGTCCCTGGGACAATGCCCTGCTGGAGAACAAGGGGACAGGAAATGGGGGAGGGGAAGAGGCACATTCTCCCATGGAATCAAAGGTGCAGAATTGTGCCAGTTCCAATTAAAGGGCCAGAACAGTCTTCTAAACACCAAACAAGTCCAAATAGTGATTTTAACTGGCAAATTCTCCCAGGGAACATAGTCACATGGCAAGAGGCTGGCAATTAGTCCTCTCCAGGCACAAGTGGCAAAGGGCACTTTGTCACAAGGACCAAGGCACGTACTTGATACATCCTGGGGTAATTAGAGCTCTGGAAGCGATCATGATCGCTTCCAGCAGCTCTAACAAGGGGACTGTTTGAACTGACAGGGAGTCCCCCTGCTGGTGAAAAAGTAAAAATAAAGTTAAAAAAATAAATAAATGGTAATAAAATATATATATGTATATGTGAGATAGTTATTTATATATATATATATATGTATATATATATATATATATACATACATATATTATATCTACAGTTGCAAGAAAAAGTATGTGAACCCTTTGGAATGATATGGATTTCTGCACAAATTGGTCATAAAATGTGATCTGATCATCATCTAAGTCACAACAATAGACAATCACAGTATGCTTAAACTAATAACACACAAAGAATGAAATGTTGCCATGTTTTTATTGAACACACCATGTAAACATTCACAGTGCAGGTGGAAAAAGTATATGAACCTCTAGACTAATGACATCTCCAAGAGCTAATTGGAGTGAGATGTCAGCCAACTGTAGTCCAATCAATGAGATGAGATTGGAGGTGTTGGTTACAGCTGCCCTGCCCTATAAAAAACACACACCAGTTCTGGGTTTGCTTTTCACAAGAAGCATTGCCTGATGTGAATGATGCCTCGCACAAAAGAGCTCTCAGAAGACCTACGATTAAGAATTGTTGACTTGCATAAAGCTGGAAAGGGTTATAAAAGTATCTCCAAAAGCCTTGCTGTTCATCAGTCCACGGTAAGACAAATTGTCTATAAATGGAGAAAGTTCAGCACTGCTGCTACTCTCCCTAGGAGTGGCTGTCCTGTAAAGATGACTGCAAGAGCACAGCGCAGACTGCTCAATGAGGTGAAGAAGAATCCAAGAGTGTCAGCTAAAGACTTACAAAAGTCACTGGCAAATGCCAACATCCCTGTTAGCGAATGTACAATGCGTAAAACACTAAACAAGAATGGATTTCATAGGAGGATACCACAGAGGAAACCACTGCTGTCCAGACAAAACATTGCTGCATATTTACAGTTTGCACAAGAGCACCTGGATGTTCCACAGCAGTACTGGCAAAATATTCTGTGGACAGATGAAACCAAAGTTGAGTTGTTTGGAAGAAACACACAACACTATGTGTGGCAAAAAAAAAGGCACTGCACACCAACATCAGAACCTCATCCCACCTGTGAAGTATGATGGTGGGGGCATCATGGTTTGGGGCTGCTTTGCTGCGTCAGGGCCTGGACGGATTGCTGTCATCGAAGGAAAAATGAATTCCCAAGTTTATCAAGACATTTTGCAGGAGAACTTAAGGCCATCTGTCTACCAGCTGAAGCTCAACAGAAGATGTGTGTTGCAACAGGACAATGACCCAAAGCATAGAAGTAAATCAACAACAGAATGGCTTAAACAGAAGAAAATACGCCTTCTGAAGTGGCCCAGTCAGAGTCCTGACCTCAACCCGATTGAGATGTTGTATGCCTCAAGAAAGCGATTCACACCAGACATCCCAAGAATATTAAAGGCAAGAAAAGATGAGGGGATGGGTCTGCGCCAATGTGTACACTGAGTATTGAGTCCAATAGGATCTATGTTATCGTGTCCAAAGTTCTACTTTTGGTGGTATCCAGAAGGTATCAATGTCGTGGAGAGTAATCCAAATATGTAAAAATAGAAGAGATCTTACTTACAATTTGCAGAGCTTAATCCAGCTCTGGTGTGGATAGCTTACAGCGGTATTATCCCCGCTTACAGGATATACGGCAGGTGTCCTCTTCTTTGTAGTAACGGGTAGCCAAAGTTGGAAAAAAATAAAATAAAAACAGTAATGGTGCAGTATGTTCTACACTTATATAAAAAAAATATATAAAATATGATAGGTACACTCACATTCAGTAGAGCTTTGACTAGCTCTAGTTGGTTAGGCATACAGCGGTATCATCCCCGCTTATAGGATATATGATGAGTGATCTTGACCGGAATATCAGGAGCTCGGAGAGAAGGTAAAACAACGATAGTGCTCTCAATAAAATCTTAATAATAAAATGGTTTAAACGTAAAAATGACCAAAATCTTTTTATTAACAATATATAAAACAGTAAAAAATATCCAAACGCGTTTCGCCAGTATAAGGCTTTATCACGCGCACTGTGAATGTTTACATGGTGTGTTCAATAAAAACATGGCAACATTTCATTCTTTGTGTGTTATTAGTTTAAGCAGACTGTGATTGTCTATTGTTGTGACTTAGTGTCAGGGTACCTGTTGGTGATGTATCCAGGGAGGACATCCTCTCTGCTTAGGGGCTCCCTTCCCCTAGCATTTCGGCATATTCCGGCCGTTTTCGCGCCGGCCGCGCTAGCTCCTCCCCCTTTTATGACGCGACGGCTAGCGTCGACGTCATGACGTCGGCATTTGCATAAAGTGCCGGGAACCGCTATTCCGGACCTTTTGGGGGCGTGGTCTCTATTTAGGTAACAGGGTATTTAAAGGAAACCTTTACTACTGCTCATTGCCCTGTCGTGGTTCTAGCTTGCTAGTCACTCAGCGCGTTCTTTATCTAGTGTTTCCGGTTTTGACCCTTGCTTGCCTTTTGTCCTGTTGTCCTCTCCTCTCCTTTGACTCGGATTGTATCTCGCTTACCTGTCCTCCGGCTCCCTTGACCTCGGCTTACCTTTTGACTATTCTTGCTTTGTCCTTACGTTAGTCCGGCCATTCTAAGGTCCGGTATACGTACCTCCTTCTGTGCGCACTCTGCGTATTGGATCCCTGTCAGTTTCCTGACACTTAGATGATGATCAGATCACATTTTATGACCAATTTGTGCAGAAATCCATATCATTCCAAAGGGTTCACATACTTTTTCTTGCAACTGTATTTATTTATATATATATATATATATATATATATTATATATAACATCATACTACTTGTATTTTTTTATTAATATATACATACATTAATATAAAAATACACTTAGAGTAAAATTACACACCTACCGTATATACTCGAGTATAAGCCGAGTTTTTCAGCACATTTTTTGTGCTGAAAAACCCCAACTCGGCTTATACTCGAGTCAGTGTCTGTATTATGGCAATTTACATTGCCATAATACAGACTGGGGGCTGGCAGCGAGCGCTTACCTCTCCTGCAGCTCCTGTCAGCTCTCTCCTCCTCCGCGCCGGTCCGGTCAGCACCTCAGTCAGCTCCCAGTGTAAGTCTCGCGAGAGCCGCGGGGTCATAGTGCGGCTCTCGCGAGACTTACAGTGTGAGCTGAGAGAAGAGCTGCACGGACCGGCGCGGAGGAGAGAGCTGACAGGAGCTGCAGGAGAGGTAAGTAACAGCTCTGCCAGCCCCCCTCCTCCCCCCACTGAACTGCCAATGCCACTGGACCACCAGGGAAGGAGAGCCCCCCTCCCTGCCATGTATCAAGCAGGGTGGTGGGACGAAAAATAAATAAATTAATAATATATAAATAAAAATAATAATAAAACAAATAATATAACCAAAAATTAAAATAATATTAACCCCTTAAGGACGGAGCCAAATGTACACATTGTGAACAAAACAAAATGTAAACAAAACCTGGCATTTGCGCTACTTGTCTGTCCAACCGTAATACACCTCTTTCATAGTAAATGCACCCACCCTTATTATATATCATTTTATTCAGGGGAAACAGGGCTTTCATTTAATATCAAATATTTAGCTATGAAACATAATTTAATATGAAAAAAATGGGAGAAAATACGTTTTTTTTGGATTTTTTTAGTTCTACATTATATTTTAACGGTCAGTGTCATAATACTGTTTGCTTTTACTGCAATAAAATACACATATTTATATTCAGTAAAGTCTCACGTGTAAGACAGTACCTCCTATGTACAGGTTTTATGGCGTTTTGGGAAGTTACAGGGTCAAATATAGCACGTTACATTTGAAATTGAAATTCGCCAGATTGGTTACGTTGCCTTTGAGACTGTATAGTAGCCCGGGAATGAAATTTACACCCATAATGGCATACCATTTGCAATAGTAGACAACCCAAGGTATTGCAAATGGGGTATGTCCAGTCTTTTTTAGTAGCCATTTGGTCACAAACACTGGCCAAAGTTAGCGTTAGTATTTGTTTGTGTGTGAAAAATGCAAAAAACGCCAATTTTGGCCAGTGTTTGTGACTAAGTGGCTACTAAAAAAGACTGGACATACCCTGTTTGCAATACCTTGGGTTGTCTACTATTGCAAATGGTATGCCATCATAGGGGTAATTTTCATTCTTGGGCTACCATAGGGTCTCAAAGGCAACGTAACCAATCTGGCGAATTTTAATGTGAAAAAAATGAAACGCAAGCCTTATATTTGACGCTGTAACTTTTGAAAACACCATAAAACCTGTACATGAGGGGTACTGTTGTACTCGGGAGACTTCACTGAACACAAATATTTGTGTTTCAAAACAGTAAAAAGTATCATAGCAATAATATTGTCCGTTTAATGCTGTTTGTGCGTGAAAAATGCAAAAAACGTCACTTTTACTGGCGATATCATCGTTGTAATACATTTTAATGTTTTGAAACACTAATATTTGTGTTCAGCGAAGTCTCCCGAGTAGAACAGTACCCCCCATGTACAGGTTTTATGGTGTCTCGGAAAGTTATAGGGTTAAATATAGTGCTAGCAAATTAAATTCCCTTTACTTTCGGCATGGGTTGTCATGCAGGTCCTGCTAATTGTAATTAATTAAGATACCTAATTATGTAAAAATATTACATAAATATATATGTAGAATTAATATATGTATATATATATGCATGTGTATATATATGTATATATCTATATAATTTTTTTTAAATATTTTTATTTATATATAGGTATATATATAGTGATATATACGTATATATTTATGTGTATAGATATATATATTATTTCGTTCTACGTGTATTTTGATATATATATATATATATATAAATTTCACAATACAGTTAGAACGAAATAACACACATCTATATATTTTTTAATTATTTATTTTTAATTATTTTTTTAATTTTATTTTTTAACGTATTTACATTTTAATTTTTTTATAATATATATATAAATATATATATAACAATAATTATATATATATTTAATCAGTATCAGTCTACGTGTAATTTGATATTAATATATATATATAATTATATATATATTAATAGTAAAATACACCTAGACGGTGTACATGTGTGTATGTATATGTGTATATATATACTTAGATCATATATATATAATATATATATATGATCTAAGTATATATAATTTTTTTTTTTTACACCATTAACTTATTTTATTTTTATTTTCAGCCAGCAGGGGGACCACCTGTAATTACAGGCAGCCCCCCTGCCGGCAATACAGAAGCCAGCTATCCCCGGCCATGTGATTGTGGGGTCCTCGCTAGGACCCCACTCTCACATGGCCGGGGGGCTTCCAGGAGGACGGAGGTGCCGCGGGGGGCTCCCTGGGACCGGGTAAGTTAACAAAAACCGGAGGGCGTACAATTACGCCCGGCGGCGTTTAGAGCCGCCTATTAGAGGGCGTAATTGTACGTCCTCCGGTTTTAAGGGGTTAATTAATAATATATAAATATAAATAAAAAAATAATTTAAAAAATAATATAACCAAAAAAATTAAAATAATAAATAATAATATTTTTATTTATTTTATTTTTTTATAAAAATGCCCATCCCCCACCAAGGCTCTGCAACACAAACACACACTGCACTCATACACACACACACTGCATTCATACACACACACACTGCACTCATACACACACACTGCACTCATATACACACACTGCACTCATATACACACACTGCGCACTCATACATACACTGCGCACTCATACATACACTGCGCACTCATACATACACACTGCATCACACACGCACACACACTGCACTCATACACACACACTGCATTCATATACACACACACTGCATTTATATACACACACACTGCACTCATACACACACACTGCACTCATATACACACACTGCGCACTCATACATACACTGCGCTCTCACACACACACTGCATTCATCATATACACACACTGTAAATAAATATTCAATTAATATAATTTTTTTAGGATCTAATTTTATTTAGAAATTTACCAGTAGCTGCTGCATTTCCCACCCTAGTCTTATACTCGAGTCAATAAGTTTTCCCAGTTTTTTGGGGTAAAATTAGGGGCCTCGGCTTATATTCGGGTCGGCTTTGTAGCGGTACTTACCCTTTCCAGGGGCCGGTCGGGGTCCTCTGTTCGAGCCGCGCGCGGTCCTGCTGCTGCACGAGCCGCGTGCGGCTCATCCGACGGCTGTGACTGGAAAGCGGTCACATGTTCCACCTAACTCTAAGAGCGCGCCGCGGGTATTGGGCGCGCTCTTAAAGGGACAGTGGGTGCCTAAATTGGAAAAGGCATCCCATTGGTTCCTGTCATGCCACACTCCCCATACACTTACCTTTTGGGGGCGTGGATGTGACAGGGACCAATCAAATTAGATGTTTAGGTATTTATACTCACCTTCTTCCCTTTGTTCCTTGCCCTATCGTGGTTTCTGTATCAGTTCCCTTTAGCGCTTGTTGTGTTCAGTTGTGTTTCTCCGTATTGACCTTGGCTTTGTTTCTGACTACGTTTTCTCTTTATCCTTCTGTTCTGGTTGTCGGCTTGTTGTTTTCTGTGTACCAGACCCCGGCTTGTCCTAGTTTACGCTGTCTCTCTGTGCCCTTGATTTCGGATTGTTCCTGACTCTGTCTCCTCTCATATACGTCGAGTCCGGCCATTCTAAGGTCCGGTAGACGTATCTCTCCTCTGTGTTGTCTTTTGTTTAGCTGAATCCTGCGTGTTGGGGTATATTCTCGTTACATTACGATAGGGCCATGGACCCCGCAGATTTGGCTCAGCAAATGGCTTCTCACGAGGCAAGGTTTGTAGAGCAGGATCACCGTATGGATCAGATAGCACAGGCTCTCCAGACGCTCTTGTCTAGAACCATTCCTGCAACCGCACCTAACCCTCCTACACCTCATCCTCCCGAAGTATCCAATTCAACCAATGCTTCGCCCCATTTAACACCTCCTCCTAGGTATGGAGGGGAAGCCAAGACATGCAGAGGTTTTATTAATCAAATAGAATTCCACCTTGAGATGTATCCTCATTCCTTTCCCACTGATAGGTCTAAAGTGGGGTTTTTGATGCATCAACTTACTGACAAAGCACTAGAGTGGGCAAATCCTATTTGGGAGGCCAATGGACCTATGGTTCATGATTTCAATAGTTTTCTTGCGGCTTTTCGTAGAACTTTTGACACAACAAAGAGGTCAAAGAATGCCGCAAGAGCATTAATGAGGATTAAACAGGGGTCTAGGTCTGTGGCGGATTATGCTATTCAGTTTCGTACCCTTGCTTCACAGGTAGATTGGACCAATAATGGGTTAACTACTGCGTTCATGGAAGGTTTATCTGACACTATATTAGATGAGGTAGCGGCAAGGGAGCTTCCTATTCCATTAGAGGATCTTATTGACTACCTCATTGATATAGATAATAGAATTCGCGACAGGCTCTATACCAAAAACAAGAATAGGCGTCTGGTCACATCTATTAACCCTAGAGTTGATAAACCTGAGAGTGTTAAAGTACCCGAGGAGGAACCCATGCAATTAGGGGTTGCCAAACTCTCGGATACTGAAAAACTACTTAGAAGAAGGAATGGACTCTGCCTATACTGTGGTAGGCGAGACCATATGGTAAGGGAATGTCCTTTGCGTCCGGAAAACTCTCGCACCTAAGACCTTATAGGGGACTGGCCTTGGGTGTGATCTCTAAGTCTCCTAAATTGCCTCCTAATCGTTTGCTTCTCCCTGTTTCCCTTCATACGGGGGTGAGTTGTATAGCAGAATGCATATTAGCCTTGGTTGATTCTGGGGCTGCTGAGAACTTTATTGACTCTGAGTTTGTCACGAAAAATAATATTCCGTCAGAGAAAGGGAGATACCCTTGGCCATTGAGGCCATAGATGGTAGACCATTAAGTTCTCCAATTGTTACTCATGAAACTGTACCATTACACATGTATACAGGGGTTTTACACTTTGAAACCATTCGATTCCAGGTCATCACATCTCCCTCTTCTCACATTGTGTTAGGGTACCCATGGTTACGTACTCACAATCCCATTTTCGATTGGGAGTCAGGGCAAATAAAATCATGGAGCGATGCCTGCCATGAGTCCTGTACTATTGAAGTCACCCCTTTGAATTCTATTAATGTTCCTACAACTCCTCCTTTGTCCACTGTTATACCCCCTCAGTACTTATTTCTCAAAACTGTCTTCGATAAAAGGGAGGCTGACAAATTACCACCTCACAGACCCTACGATTGTGCTATCGATTTATTGCCTGGCACAATACCTCCAAAGGGCAGGGTGTACCCTTTATCTGTTCAAGAAAACCGTGTCATGGAGGAGTATATTAAGGAATCATTAGAAAAGGGGTTTATTAGGAGATCCTCTTCTCCGGCTGGAGCGGGGTTCTTCTTTGTATCAAAGAAAGAAGGTGATTTAAGACCGTGTATCGATTATAGAGGTCTAAATAAAATCACCATCAAAAATGCATATCCTATACCTTTAATCACGGAATTATTTGACAGACTCAAACATGCTACTGTATTCACTAAATTGGATCTTAGAGGTGCATACAATTTAATACGTATTAAGAAAGACCACGAATGGAAAACGGCATTCAACACTAGATCTGGCCATTACGAGTATACTGTTATGCCATTTGGTCTATGCAATGCCCCAGCAGTATTTCAAGAATTTATCAATGACGTTTTAAGAGACTTTATTCACACATTTGTAATTGTGTACTTAGACGACATATTAATATACTCTACAGATTTACACACTCATCACAGGCATGTTACGACAGTTCTGAAGACCCTTCTTGCTAATGGTCTTTATTGTAAACTGGAAAAATGTCTATTTGACCAATCCGAAGTCCAGTTTTTGGGGTATTTAATTTCCGCTAAAGGTTTTCGTATGGATCCCCAGAAGCTTTCTGCTGTCATGGAATGGCCTCTTCCACAAGGTTTGAAAGCCATTCAGCGTTTTCTTGGTTTCTCTAATTATTATAGACGCTTTATTAAAGGTTTTTCCTCTATTGTAGCGCCTATCACCCGTATGACAAGAAAGGAAGGCAATACTCGTGTCTGGTCTCCCGAGGCACTTCAGGCTTTTGAGTTTCTTAAAACTACATTCGCTTCTGCACCTATTTTACAGCACCCTATCCCCACACTGCCCTATATTCTTGAAGTTGATGCTTCTGATATCGGGGTAGGTGCTGTCTTATCCCAAAGAGAGTCGCCTGAAAAGCCATTGCATCCTTGTGGCTTCTTCTCCAAACAAATGTCCAAGGCAGAAAAGAATTATGATGTGGGTAATCGCGAACTCCTTGCTATTATTTTAGCACTGAAAGAATGGAGACATTTGTTAGAAAGAACTAAAGATCCTATTCTCATATTTACGGATCACAAGAACCTATCCTACCTTAGTGAGGCTAAAAGATTGTCTTCTCGGCAGGCTAGGTGGTCACTATTTTTGTCCCATTTCAATTACATTATCACCTATAGGCCAGGTGACCGCAACACTAAAGCAGACGCTCTGTCCAGACAGTTCGAAACTGCTGACAAACAGGAGATTGATGTTACTCCTGTGATTCCCCCAGAAAGGATAATCGCTACCACTGTTTTGTCTATTTCTTCGTCCCTCTTGCAGGCCATACAAGCGAAACAAAACATGGCACCTAGCGAGAGACCTACTGATAAACTATTCGTTGATGTTCCCGAGAGACGGGAGATTCTGTCGTTGTATCATGACACTAAGACTGCTGGACATCCTGGTATTTCCAAAACGGTGTCAGCGGTTTCTCGGTATTTTTGGTGGGATTCCTTACGCAAGGATGTCACTGACTATATAGGTGCTTGTACTACTTGTGCCTGTATGAAATCTTCTCGTAGGGTTCCTTGTGGGCTGTTGCATCCGTTACCTATTCCCGAGAGACCTTGGTCTAACCTGTCCATGGATTTTATTGTTGAATTACCTCCCTCGAATGGTAACACAGTTATCCTAATGATAGTGGATCGGTTTTCCAAGATGGCTCACTTTGTGTCTCTTCACAAGCTGCCCACGTCCAGGGAACTAGCACTTGTTTTCGCCAGAGAGGTGTTTCGATTACACGGCATTCCCGTATCTATTGTATCTGATAGGGGTAGCCAATTTATTTCCAGGTTCTGGAAAGCCTTTTGTTCGGAAATGGGCATTTCTCTCTCATTTTCTTCCGCTTACCACCCCCAGTCTAATGGAGCTGCCGAACGTGCCAATCAATCTCTGGAGCAGTACCTTCGTTGTTTCGTATCCCACCATCAGAACAATTGGTCTGACCTTCTTCCTTGGGCTGAGTTTGCTCGGAATAACGCTACTCATGATTCTTCCGGCAAGAGTCCTTTTTACGTTGTATATGGCCAACATCCTGTTGTTCTTCCGGCTGCTTTCTCCTCACAGGGCATGCCAGTTCTGGATGAACATTTGGCTAATTTGCGTAATACTTGGGAGCAGGTTCAGCGTTCTTTGGTGGATTCCGCTGCTCGCCAGAAGGTGCAGGCTGACAAGCATCGCAGGGCGGCTCCTTCTTATGTTGTGGGGGACAGGGTTCTGCTTTCTACGCGAAACATTCGCCTCCGGGTGCCTTCTATGAAATTGGCTCCCCGCTTTATTGGTCCTTATCGTATTCTGCATAAGGTTAATCCTGTTTCGTATGCCTTGGGTCTCCCTAAGAATCTGCGTATTCCTAATGTCTTTCACACCTCGTTGTTGAAGCCTTTCATACGCAACCGCTATACCCGACATGCACCTCCTCCCCCTCCTGTTTCGGTGGAGGGTCATGAGGAATTTGAAGTTTCTGCAGTTCTTGACTCTCGTTTCCTTAGGGGCCGACTTCAGTACCTAGTGCATTGGAAGGGCTATGGGCCTGAGGAGCATAGTTGGATTTCCGCTGACGCGGTTCACGCTCCTCGTCTTGTGCGCTCTTTCCATTCTCGTTTTCCTGCCAGGCCTGGCCCTCCCCGCCCGGAGGGCGTGTTCTCAGGGGGGGGTAATGTAGCGGTACTTACCCTTTCCAGGGGCCGGTCGGGGTCCTCTGTTCGAGCCGCGCGCGGTCCTGCTGCTGCACGAGCCGCGCGCGGCTCATCCGACGGCTGTGACTGGAAAGCGGTCACATGTTCCACCTAACTCTAAGAGCGTGCCGCGGGTATCGGGCGCGCTCTTAAAGGGACAGTGGGTGCCTAAATTGGAAAAGGCATCCCATTGGTTCCTGTCATGCCACACTCCCCATACACTTACCTTTTGGGGGCGTGGATGTGACAGGGACCAATCAAATTAGATGTTTAGGTATTTATACTCACCTTCTTCCCTTTGTTCCTTGCCCTATCGTGGTTTCTGTATCAGTTCCCTTTAGCGCTTGTTGTGTTCAGTTGTGTTTCTCCGTATTGACCTTGGCTTTGTTTCTGACTACGTTTTCTCTTTATCCTTCTGTTCTGGTTGTCGGCTTGTTGTTTTCTGTGTACCAGACCCCGGCTTGTCCTAGTTTACGCTGTCTCTCTGTGCCCTTGATTTCGGATTGTTCCTGACTCTGTCTCCTCTCATATACGTCGAGTCCGGCCATTCTAAGGTCCGGTAGACGTATCTCTCCTCTGTGTTGTCTTTTGTTTAGCTGAATCCTGCGTGTTGGGGTATATTCTCGTTACAGGCTTATACTCGAGTATATACGGTATGTATATATATATATATATATAATAACTCTATATATTATGTATATATATATATATTATAAAAAATATATAATAATTAAAAATAAAACTAAAAAAATTTTTTTTAAAAACTGTGTGTATATATATATATATATATATATATATTTTATTTTTTTTTTTTCAGGTCCCAGCACTCAATGTTCCCGGTCTTTTCCATGCTCCGGTGCAAGTAATCTCTGACCAATATATAGCATCCAAGTAGAGAGCACTCTGGAGTCTTCGTTTTATATCAAAATAAATACTGCTTTATTGTGCAGAATACAAAAATGACATTTTTGTATTCTTCACAATAAAGCAGTATTTATTTTGATATAAAACGAAGACTCCAGAGTGCTCTCTACTTGGATGCTATATATATATATATATATATATATATATATATATATATATATATATATGTGTGAAATTTTATTCTAACTGTATTTTGATATTAATATAGATATATATACTTAGAATTAAATTATATATATATCTATGTATATGCCCTTAACGACCATGGATGTACTATGTATGTCCGACAAAAAAACAGTCATTAAGGAGCCCTGGACCGGTGATCTGCGGCGATCACAGTCAGGGGGGACTGCTGCAGTCCCCCTGCAGCAGCTCTGGCCACCCTGGCCCTCCAGGGCCATGTGATCACCATGATCACATCACCGCAATAGGAGTCTAGGAGCTGCCAGCAGGGGGACTGTCTGAGCTGTCAGACAATGTAACATATTCCTCCTCACCTTGCAGTATTTGCACCCAGTGGCCGTGTGTCTGTACTAATGACTCTTGCAACATTTTAATGGACGCCAGCCGCTGCGGATCCACGCCAAATTATACCCCCACGTCCGCCCACGTTAATGATGATGTCGGCGTGCATGTGACGCCACGGGCACATTTTGGGGTCAAAGATAGTTCTTAGCCAATCAGAAATTTAAAGCACTTATTTAAGCTCAAAATTACTTTTCCTCATTGCCCTGTCGTAGTTTCCCTAGTGGTTGTCCGAGAGTGTGTTCCTGAGTGTTTATTTTCTGGTTCTTAACTTTGGCTTTGTCTGACTTCCCTGTATTCTGGTATTCCTGACTTCTGGCTTTCCCTTATCTTTGTGTCTCGTTCTGTATTCCCTGACCTCGGCAAGCATCTGGACTATTCTTTGGTGCGTTAAGTCCGGCCATTCTAAGGCCCAGTAATACGTTACCTATTAGTCCTCTGTGTAACACAATCCTACGTGCTGGATCAACTAGTAATCCTGACACAGCTCCCCAGGTTGCTAAAAAATTAAAATATATATATATATTTATATTATAGATATATATGTATAATACATTATAAAATGCTTTAAAGGATCACTATAGTGTCAGGAAAACAAACCCGTTTTCCTGACACTATATTATTCTTGGGGGACACCCACCCTCAGGGTCCCCCTCCCGTGGCGATGAAGGGGTTAAAACCCCTTTAGCAGCTTACCTTAATCCAGCGCCGGGCTCTCTCGGCGCTGGTGACCTCTCCTCCCCCGCCGACTGAAAGGGTTAATGCTGTTCTGGACTCAACTCCCCTCGATTCTCTAGTCACCATAATCAATATTGATGGAGAAACATTGTTAGCAATAAAGACACGGACACCACAAATGTGCTTTAACAAGATTCTCAATGAGTGTATTTTCAGGGGTAGCATTTATACACAGTTTGTCATGCAAGCAGCGAGATTTATAGTGTCCTTGTAGTTAATAGTACATACTTGTCTGACATTAAAAAGATAAGCATTTGAATAAAGACGGGACAGGAACATCCTGGGTCAAGCGAGGTCATACATCTTGTAGACGAAAGACCTTGGTACAAAATACATCTGCCAAAGTCAACATAATTATTTCAAACATTATTTTAAAGCATATAGAGCAAAAGGAGTTTAACTATTTCATATCCTTACAGTCAGCACTAATGATTATAAACCTTATCTAAGCATAAAATACATACGAACAAGAAAAGTTAACTACTTCATATCCTTTCATTCCCCTCTTTGAGCAAAAACTTGCTCATATTATCGGTTAAAATCTTCCCAGGACAGAGACACTTCCACATTATGGCATTCCCAAGCAATCATGTGGTCTACAAGAAACAGAAACTCAGCAGGAAAAAAGACACTCAATACTTTTGCAGACAGATATATAGAAAATGGATGTTTAAGACAAAATGGAACTTGAGCTTATAGCAAATATATTATTGCAAATAGCTGACATGTTAACCAATTTTAAACAGACTAACCAGCCGGTCATCTGTATTATAAGTCCTGGGTAAATATGGGCAAAGTGTATTATTCCCAACAGTTGTTTTCCTCCTTCGTCCACAGAAGTGGGCGCATATAGTCAAAGTGGGAATAATACCTATCCCGCGTCCAGGGACCGGGGTCTAGGATTACCAGTCCACCCGATGATCTGGGGCCAGGCAAAAAACCCCAGTGGCAAAAACTCATATTTGAGGAAAAAGCACATCTGGGGAAAACCTGAGTGGGGGCCGCAATCGTGTTAGACATGTCATCCCCTCACAGTTGATACCACTTGTGACTTATAATACCCGCACCTGTGAGTACATAGCTCGGGTATCGGGAGGAATTGGGAAACACTTCTTACGTATTAATTCATGAGATAAATGATAATCTAGCTTGAAATTCTGACAATAATAACCAGGACCTTGTGTCCTATATCTTTTAACCATTTCCCTATTCCAAAGGTCCAGTCAAAACCAGTCATATCCTCACGCAGTTCCTCAAAACATGGGAATCCATCCTTGGCACACTCAACATATATCAAAAACACACATAGTACATCCATCCCTGGGACAGCTAACACTTCCTCTCTCTCCGGCTAACTCTACAAAAATAAAAATAGTTCAATAGTTCATCATAGTTCAGAAAAATAGAATAAGTCTTTCACAGAGTATAAAGAAATCAGTTTAGACACCAGACATTTTGTTCCATAAAATGGCTAGGGTAACAATATGGCTGACAACAAGACAATGTCAGCTTCCACATAGTTCTTTTTTTGTTTGCTGGATTTTCACCACAATGCTCTGTGCAACACCCCAATGGTTGAAAGGGTTATTACAGAACCAGCGGTATTAGACAGCACTGCACCTTCAGGACTTTCCAGGTTCTTGCGTGAAAAGTTTATGTCCTCAAAAGTAAGTATCTCAGTTTCTTCGGCCTGCACGGATAATGACCAAACAGATGTAATTGCAAAATACTTATTGCATGGTCAGCCGGAGAGATTGGTGTGTAGTCCCAGAAATCAGGCGGCACAAACACTCCAGGACGGTCTCTACAATCATACAAACACAAGGATCAATACAACATCAATTAATTAATTACCTAGGCTAAAACTTAAATTAGAGATTAAGGTTAAACCCTTAACTTGTGTAACATGTACTTCTCTTATATTTGCTTATATTTTATGCAATCTGTCTTTTATGAAGTTTTACATAATATCCCTTTGGAATGCCTTTGTACGGATGAGAGAAGCACTCACTCTATAGAAATGCTTGTTAGGATGAATATTAAAACACTAACATATACATACCCAATAAAACTCTGTTCCTAAACTTGAACCTTGATTTGATACTCAAAATGAATTACTTTAATAATCCCAAATAATTCAATACTCTTGAATTAACACCTAAAACTATATAAAATATTAAAAACATGAACCATCTGTGTATTAGGCTGGGATTGTTGGTTGTGGTTGGTATTGAGGAATCTGTTGGGGTGGGTTTGGGCACTCATTTATCCAGTGACCCTGCTATCCACAATTAGAACTGTGTGTTCCACCAATACTGAAGTTGCTACCTCTACAAAAGTTAGACCCTTTGACCAAATCCTCTACCTCTGCCTTTAAAACTTTTCTGATTCAATCTCCTATCACCTCCCAAATTTCTTTGTCTCGCCTGCTTAGGATCACAGTCCTTGTGACTGATACAACATACCTTTTCCCTCAAAACAACTTGCTGTATCTTTCTCATGAATCTTCCCAAGAAATTCATTTGGGGTCAAAAAGGGCCACTCACAGACCAACAAGGAACAAAAGTGAACAAGGAGGAGGCATATTTCATATGCAGGTCGGGATTACCGAACTCACACCCCCTCTTTGTGTACCACACAGATATAATATTAATAAACTTTTAAACGTTTAATGGATAGTTACATTGTGTATATAAAGCAAGGTTGTCTAGGGGTATATACATCGACAATGAAAGCATAGCCTCCATATAGGGTGTAGCGGATGGCACTGGGCTGTCCTGAGACTGCATTTGTGTAAATGGCAAAGTTATATGTGTTAAATGTATTGTATTCGTCTGATTGTTCGGTAGTTTCATTCCCTTAGTTTGTTCGAATGAAACTACCGAACAGTCAGACCTCCCCTGTGTGAAGTGTGCCTTCAATTACCCGTTGCAATATTGTTGCAAACGGGTAATTGACAAGCTGAGTAGCAGTCCTTTGTTCTCGGGGGTGGCCGCAATTCGGGAAACGAACATGTGGCGGCGGCCATTTTAAAACTCCCAAACAGCGGTGTTTTGCCGTCGAGTGTCTGGAACTCAAATCGGACATTCGACTAGGCGAACACCGCTGAGACCTCCACAAGCCCGGTCCGTTCGGTTCCAAACTACCGAACTGCCCCTCGTTCGGTAGATAGAAACAACCGAACGAGGGGATTCAGGCGAACCCTCCCTAGTCTCTATAACTGGAGGCTTTCGTGTAGTTTGTTCCCTTACTCCAGGACCCCATTCAGCTATTCTTTCCAGCGCGGTCGGTCATTTTATTCCATCCATAAATTTCCCTGGTCTGATCTAGGTGATTTTTGGATATGTTGTTCACCCAGATCAGGGCTACCAGGGGATGTATAATTTAAGGTGGTACCCCTAGGTTTAGGGGTACATCCAGAAACGGGGGGAATTGGTGTCCTGGATAAGGGGATTATGATGCAGGCTGAGGGGAGGAGATGTGTGGGAGGTTACCAGAACTACTGTATTAATGACTGTAAATCACTCCCTTGCATGGGAGCAGGCTTTATAAGGCCACTGTCTGAATAAATCTTTAGTTCTGCTCCTGATACTGTGTGTCGTCCAGTTATTGGGATTGCTGTTGGGATACTGCTGTGTTATTTTGCCTGCTGGATACTTTGCCCTATGGATTTATAATTGCTTGTTCCTGAGCCTCCCTGGGATCTAAAGTGGAGATAGGCTGTGTAATACCAGCTCTCCGCTACATTGGTTGGCAGTGCTGGGATCCAGACTCACAAGGGAACAAGGACTAATGGAATACGGATGGAGAGTGATTATGCGAAGCTTAAAAGATCCACGCTAAAAGATCTCCTAGAAGCAAAAGGTATAGCAGAAAACAACAAAAGAAAAGCAACCCTCATTGCAGAGGTGATGGCAGAATACCAGAATGAGGACAGGGCGATCCCTGAGCAGTGGAGTTCAGCAGATGGATCTGAACAAGAGGAGTTCCAGAGACAGCTGCAGTTTAGGCTGTGCTTTTATGGAGAGAATCCAACGGCGGATATTATATCCAGGACAATGACAGAGGTGCAGGAGTTTATACTACGCCAAAGACCACTACAAAATCTGAAGAGGAATGCTACCACCGCTACCATCACACAGGGT
>OW240916.1:162835441-163063274 GCA_933207985.1 Pelobates cultripes | reverse complement strand
TAAAGTCATCGAAATCTATGTCTTAACACAATTCATACAATAATTAGTTAGAAACCATCAATCTATACATAGTGTAATTTCACAATATAAAATTATGTGCATATAATAATACCAGCAAATGCCCACTAAGCCACTATGGGCATGGTCCGAGGCTAACAGGAGATCAGTGGAATTCTACTGCCGGATCATGCAGAGCCAGCACTATCCAAGCTCCAGCCCTGCTGTGTGCCATGAAGGCTGGTGGGGAGATCAAAAATCACCCTCACTGGCCCACTGGCACTTCATTGCGGCAGCCAGGAGGGGAATTTACTGACCCAGGAGGAGAGTTTACTCACCACCAGACTACCATGTTTTCACCACCAGGGTTTGGAAGCAAAGTCCCCCCTCAACAAAGGTACCAAGGGTAAGTTGGGAGGGGGGATATAAAGTTTCATAATATTTTTTATAGAAAAAATTATAAATTTGTTTTGCTCCCATCTGTCACCCAACACACAATACCCCTTCATACACACACACACACACACCGCATCAGTCAGACAAACACTGCACCCCTCACACACGCACTGCATTCTTCACACAAGCACTGTACATTTCACACAAACACACCCCTCCTACACAGCACCACTCACAAACACACAATGCACTGATCACACACTGTACCCCTCACACAAACACATTGCACCCCTCACACACTGCACCCCTCACACACTTTGCACCACTCACATACTGCACCCCTCACACACACATTGCATCCCTCACACAAACGCACCCCTCAACACACTGCACCCCCCCCACACACACACACAATGAACTGATCACAAATTGCACCCTTCACACACACATTGCACCCCTCACAAACACTGCACCACTCACACACAAACATTGCATCCCTCACATACACACACACAAACATTGAACACCTTACACACACTGCACCCCTAAATACAACATATCTTATACAAACACTCTACCAGTTACACATTACACTACACTACATTCCAGACACACACAATACATCTAGTATACTTGGGATGCCCTACACACACTACACCACATACACACACACACTACATTCCTAACATGCACACTCTGGATCCCTTATGCACACAACAGATCCAAAGTGTGCAAACACAAATTACATTACTTAAACACACACACACTTTACAACCCCTACACACATTACATCCCCTATACACACATACACTAGAGCCTCTATGCACACACTCACTAAATCCTATATACATCCTATGCAACCTATACACACACACCCTAGCCTCACATTTTACACCACAAACACAACACAACTGAAGCTGACCAATTTACAAAAAATACCACACAACAATCAACTCACTCTACACATATGCAATCCCACACATATGCAAACCTCCAAACACATGCACAATATGCTTTCCTGGCCCTTTTGTCCTCTGGTATCGCTCTTATGGAGACACTAGAGACAAGTCACAAGCATACACACAGCAAGCTTGTCATTAAATTTACTTGTGATGTGCAGATCAAATACAAGGTCTTTTTTTTTATCATCTAAAGGCTCTTTGTATGGGCTGCCCTGGCAGAGCATAGAACCAGCATGCTCACTTTGAGAGGGTGCATGCTTGTCATTGGTGATGACAAAACACACCTCTCTGGCCCTAGTACTTGGTGCCTCAACTTAAAAGAACACTATAGGGTCAGGAACACAAACATGTATTCCTCACCCTATGGTGTTAAAACCACCATCTAGCCCCCCTGACCTCCTCATGCCACCCTAAATATAGTAAAATCGTACGTGTATTAAAGCCTGAAGCTGTAGCTCTGCATTCTGTTTGCCTCAGAATTGCAAGCTACCTGCTGACATCATCAGAAGTGGTGGTCTGATCCAATCACAATGCTTCTCCATAGGATTGGTAGAGACTGGCAAGGAGGCAGATCAGGGGCAGAGCTAGCACAATTCAAACACAGCCCTGGCCAATCAGCATCTCCTCATAGAGATGAATTGAATCAATGAATCTCTATGAGGAAAGTTCAGTGTTTGCATGCAGAGGGAGGATATACTAAATGTTTGGATGCATTTTAGGCAGCCATGACCCAGGAAAGAACTCAACAGCCATCTAAGGAGTGGCCAGTAAAGTAATCACTAGGCTGTAATGTAAACACTGCATTTTCTCTGAAAAGACAGTGTTTACAGCAAAAAGCCTGAAGGTAATGATTCTACTCACCAGAACAAATACAATAAGCTGTAGTTGTTCTGGTGACTATAGTGTCCCTTTAAGATCACCATTGACATATCCAGTAAAATAGAAGATAAAATGGGACCCTTTTGTAAAAAAAAAATGCTCATGTTTTCTAATTCTAGATTTTAGAACACTTGCTTTAGCATTATGTTTAAACATAATGTAAATAATGTATTCAAACTATGTGGAAATGTAGTTTTCTGGTGTGATAAATTAGTTCTATCCTCCTTTAATACTTTATTGTAACACTCTTCTAACCAAAGTTCATCATACTTTTTTCCAAAAACTGTTTTTTTAAATGTATTTGCCTGTGGGGGGCGGGGCCTGACCGCCATGCTGGCCGGTCGCATGGCACAGCAGCTCCAGCAACTTTCAAAGCATTAATCTATAACACAAAACTTTTTTGCCCTACCCGACGACCTACAGAGGTGGGCCGGCACATGGGAGACTCTGGAACCGGGGAAAGGCTTGCGACTAACGTTTTAGTCCCCCGGAGAGATACGCACCGCTCCTTTTGGATGAGGCCTACTCAGGCGGTGAGCGAGACGGACGGCCGCCGCCCGCTATCCTGCCCGATGCTGTCTGGCCAGACTCCCTTAGCTGAGCGGACCGGGCCCTGTTCCCCCCCCCCGGGCCGGCGGGGGTGATCCCGGCCCACACCCTATACGCTCTGCAGCCTCTGCTACCTCGAAGCACCCGGGGCCCTGAAGGACTGCAAACACGTAGACCAGGCCATGAGCCATATCTAAAATGGCGGCGCAGTGACCCTGCTGGCTCGCACAGATACCTGCGGCTTCCGGGGGGATGCCATCTACACAAGCCCTGTGAATCTGATCTAATAGACAACCCCCCGGGCACGCTCGGCCGGCCGGCACAGAAGGCACATCACCTCCACAACGGCACAGCGACACCTAACTGCCAAACCGCAAGGAGGAGACACCAAACGGCTAGAGGAAAACAGCTGCGACAAAATCAGGGGGACTTACCAACCTTCAGCAGCCACAAAGCAGAACTCGGGCAGACAGGACTTGAGGAACCAGCATGAGTCCCAAAGCCTGCCCAACATCCCTCCGGGGAGCAGGAATGCCTAGCTGCGCGACGGCGAGGCTGTGGGGTGTTCATACAAGCGACTACTTCCAGGACTCTAAGTATATGCTAAACTATGCTTCAAACAATCGCAACCGCAAAAGCAGGATAGAATGTCCTAGCAAAGTTAACCTACGAGTAATCAGTCACTTAAAACGGGTGCAAATATCACCTAGTACCTTTACCCTGTATAATCACATTTTAAGCTGTACCTGTATTGACACAGCATACAAACCTCATGTCTAACTAGTACAGCGATGTTAACTTGTTATAAGAAAGATTTAGCGAAGTTCACCTAGCATGTTAACCCATAGGTTACAAGATTAACCAGCTCACTAAATGGTCAAACGATGTGAATAGCAGATTTCCCGTGTACCCAGGTTCTGTAACTAACAAAAAAAAAAAAGTGCTATATACGAATGCCATGATATTGTGAAATGTAACACATGTACTACTATTTCATTGGCTTGGACTAGCTATTGTGGCTTGACAAGCGTGTGTGTAAAACCTAAGCACTGCAAAAATAAAGAATTAAAAAAAAAAAAAAAAAAATGTATTTGCCTGTTCTTTAAACACCTCCAATTCAGTACAGTTTTTTATAACTCTTTTTAGTTAGACAAAAGGAACATTAGTTAACCAACTGTCCAAACTAAGAAAAACTATGAATGTCCACTCTTTGATAAAAAGATGGGGGATTTAATACGGGATTGGTCTATATACAACTCCAAATCTAGAAATTTTATATTACTCTTATAATAATTAGAAGTGAAATAAATTCCTTCCCAATTATTATTAAAATACTTTGAAAAATCAGTGAGTTGATTTTCTGACCCCTTCCAAATGAAAAGCAATCGTCAATATAGTTCTTATGCTGTGCACCCCAAGTATGTCCACTCCACATGGAAGAATCCTCCCAATGGAACATAAAGATGTTGACATACATTGGTGTAAACTTGGTCCCCATAGCTGTACCAGTTACCTGTAAAATATATTCTCACCATACTAGAAAAAAAAAAAAGTTAATTATTAATTATTGGTATTGGTGATATAAAACAGATCTAATGGCATTAGCGCTTGCTCATTGAGGGACGTCAGAGGAGGCAAAGTCGCGACCCAGTGCCGAGGGAAATCAGCGATTAGGTCAGTAAATGAAGGGTTTTTAGCCATTTATTTACCACTGCGGGGTGGACGCGATGGAGGGGAGAGGCAGAGGGAACTATAGTGCCAGGAATACAGCTTTGTATTCCTGGCACTATGGTAACCCTTTTGAGAAGTACTATATATTACTATAGTACCATATATTTTTACTTGATAGTAAAACAGTTTTACCTAATTGCTATATTCCATATATTTATATTTTATCTTGGCAATGCTATAGGTAAATATAATATTATTGTACCAATGAATTTACATTTATTTTATAACGAACTAATGAATTTCCCCAATATAACCTTTATTTTTGTTTCTTATGAATCATTATTGATTTTCTTTTCTTTATAAGAGTAAGGTAAGGTAAATTAATCATTCATTTTCCAAATATTATCTTTTATTTATTTAATAAGTAGCATTACAGTTAAATTGAAAACAAGGCACATTTATTATTTGGGATTTATACTACTTTTTTTCACAATAATATCATTTTTAGATATTTTTAGGTCAATATATGTCTGAATTTATGGGTTTTTTTAAATAAGTGAATTCCTCTAATATAATCTTTATTAATTCCTCAAATAGTAACTATTATAGAGAGTTGTTTTAGTCATCCATACGTGTGATTACTTTTAAACGGTTAAATTGGAAACCAATTCCTCTCCCCTTTTAATTAAACCATTAAAACCTTATATTATTTGTGTGACTGTATTTGTTTTAGTATAGTATATATATGTATATTTGACATTAATTACCTGTAAGATCATGATATATATATCTCAGCCAGGCTGGAATAATAACCTGGCCAGGCTGAAATAATAACCTGGCCAAGAGAAGAACTGGTCACCATGGATGTCAAGACCAGGAAACTACTCACTATGAATGGAGAATTCCACCCGAAATCCAGCACTGTACACCTGCCAGAACGAAGGATGTCAGGGCCTGATAAGTGCCAGGCCACAATCCTGGATGAAACACAGAGCATCCACAAGTACATCACGAAGATGGCTCCCAAAGATGAACTGCTAAGGGAATGCCTAAGACTTCAACAGATAGAGGATGCAGAAAAAGAGGAAGTTCCTTGGCAAGTCTAACCTCTCCATTGGATGTACCACCAGCATATAGTGGATGTGGCTCACACGACAAAATCCTACCAGTGGTTGGAAAAGGCAGGACTGAAAGACAGCGCTGAGGCACTAATCCTAACAGCATAGGAACAGGCACTCAGCACCGGGTCAATAGAAGCTGGAGTCTACCACACCAGGTAAGACCCAAGGTGTAGACTGCGCAAAGAGGCCTCTAAGATCGTCCAGATGCTATTAGCCAGATGCAAGATGTTAGCAGGAACAGCATACACGGAGAGACACAACAGAAGTTGCTGGGATTGTGTACCGAAACATCTGCACAAAATATGGATTGGACCTGCCTAAGTCCAGATGGGAAGTCCCACAAAGGGTAGTTAAGAATGACAGGGCTAAGATCCTGTAGGACTTTAAGATCCAGACAGACAAGCAAGTGCTGGTCAACCAACCCAACATCATGGTGGTGGTATACAAGGAACCTAAGACTGCAGTGGTGGTGGATGTGGCAATACCCAGTGACTATAACATCAGGAAGAAGGAACATGAGAAGGTGGAGAAATACCAAGGACTGAAAGAAAAACTAGAAAGGATGTGGAAAGTGAAGGCAGTTGTAGTTACAATTGTGATAGGAGCACTCGAGGCTGTGACTCCCATGTTGGGGGAGTGGCTTCAACAGATTCCAGGTGGGACATCTGAGATCGCGGTCCAGAAGAGTGCAGTTCTAGGAACTGAGCAGAACCCTCAAACCCCCAGGCCACTGGTAGAGGACCTGAGTATGAGGAGTAAACATACCACCCAGGAGGGGTGAGAAAATCAATTTTAATTTTTATATATACAAAAAGGTTAGTTACTATGACAAGATATATTCCATATGTTTTGTCTCCTAAACATTTGTGAGTATTATCCATTTTATTATTTGACCACAAACATTGTTACAAGTTGTCTTCTAATTGTATAGCTCTTATTTATAGATTTTGCATTGTTTATGGATTTAATTCTTCAAACAAATTTGCATGGATCTCTCGATATGCCTAGAAAAACAGAATTAACAACTATTTTATTTTTTGATTTATAGTTATATTTATTTATTGTGAATTAAAATTTATATGGATTTATGTTTTTAACTGGTTATTGTATAAATTGTATTATGATATGCACATCATTTTATATTGTGTAACAACACTCTTGACTGATGCTTTTTAATTGATTATTGCATGTCAGGATTACTGTTTGATCCAGCACGTAGAACTGTACAGCACGGATGACAAATAAGTAACGTATTACCGGTCCTTAGAATGGCCGGATTTAACGTACAAAGAATTGTCAAAAATACTAGCCGAGGTCAGGGAACACAGAAAGGGACACAGCGATGAGGAAAGCCAGGAGTCAGGATACCAGAATATAGAGAAGTCAATAAACAAAGCCAAAGTCGGGGGCGGGGCCTAACCGCAGAGCTGTGAAGACGCTTATCTCAGCAGCTCCTGCTAAACTTAGCAACCTAAAGCCGAATCTCACAGCCACACCGGCACACAATCCTGATTATAAGGCCAGCACTCAAGAGTGGGCATCGGAGTGAGGAGAACGATACCTCTCAAGCGACGAACCGAGCTAAACTCACTGTGAGGCCTACAAGCATGGCAGGCGCAGGGGAGACGGCCGCTCCCCACCTGCAACACAATGCCGGATATCTGGCGGCGGGCTCTCGCTTCCCCCCCTCTGGACCGGCGGGGGTCATCCCGGTCCACAAGCGTACGGCGAGCACTCACCTCTGGGACACTTATAAGAGCAATTCCGACCAATCGACCCCACGAGGCCAAGCCAAGATGGCTGCCGGCAGTGCCGCGAATTCACCGCCTCAGACAGCCGAGGAATGGACAGCGGCCTTTCAGGCTAAATTTGAGGAGGTATGCCGGAAATTTTGGGAGAGATTGGGAAAGAGGAACCCACCACCCGCTCTGAAACCAGCTACACTGGTAAAGCGACAACACACACTCTCTCACACGCGGCGGAGGCACCCGATTTTGGCAACAACACCACGAGAGCGATTAACCAGCAACACGACAAAGCGGAGGGAGAGACGGAGGGGCATTAACCGCCCAAAGCAGAAAAACATAGCCAAAGCAATGGCCCTAACGCCACCTAAGAGGATAGCACCCCGAGGCACTACCTCCCTGCACATGCCGCGCAAACGGAGGATCATCCGCCGTAAACGGATACTTCCACTTTCCTCTAAATACCCAAGGCGAGGGAAGGACCGAATGACACAGCATAGCGCTACTACAGCTGAGCCATTGAAAAAGGGGAATAGCCACCAAGCCAGGGTGCACAGATCAGCCACGACCCTCTGCCTATCTATTCCATGCGCCGAACAAATGCAACAGCCCAAAGGATTTCTCGGTGAGATGCCGACACTTACCTCTCAGGACACTGCCCCAGCCCCTGCCTCGATGGAATATGGCACACAGCACCAACGGATTGCCATTGCAGGCATTGGATGACCTCAGACAGCAAAGCAGACTTCCCCACACTGTAATACTACAGTATCTGGGTCGGCTCCTGTATCACCACTTGTTCACAACATGCATACTCAAATATGTGTTCCAGACAGTTAAACAACCACTCTGAGCAAGTACTGAATTGATCCTTCCTGTTATTATCCCTTTATACACTCTCATCAGTTATGCTCTCCTTAATATAATCTCATAGCACACAGTGCTCATGATCAATCTATGTCCTTTTCACCTAAGCAATGTTAGCACTGTAAGCCTGAATAGCAATGCTTTCATCTTTAGACTCAACCTTATGTTATCTCATTTTATGTTGCTCTCTTTATTATTGATGCCTTCTCAGTTTAACACCTGTTTATTAATAATATAAAACTGTGCAGACTATCTATTTGCCATGTTTGACAATGTAAGATTCTATTAAGCTTGTGACTGCTGATGTGGCAAGACGGGCTCGTTTGATATCACTTGCACAATAAAAATAAAGAATTAAAAAAACAAAAAACAAAGCCAAAGTCAAAAACCAGGTAGAAAACTATAAACAGGAACGCGCTCTCGGACAACCACAAGGGAAACCACGACAGGGCACTGAGCAGGCTGAGAACTGGGCCTAAATACCCCTCCTTTCTTTCTGATAGGCTGTAACCGGCCTTTGACCCCAAAGTCAGTTACCAGGTTTCATTTGCATAATTGCTGCTCAGCATTAACCCTTCTGTGGATTAGGTTGCTGCTCGGCACAACTTTTCCTGTGTGGACAGTAAATGTCATTAACCACTTTTCTATAAGCGGATGAATACATGAGACCAGGTTTCATTTGCACAATTACTGCTCAGCATTAAACCTTCTGTGGATTAGGTTGCTGCTCGGCACAACTTTTCCTGTGTGGACAGTAAATGTCATTAACCACATTTCTATAAGCGGATGAATACGTGACATTACCCCCCACCTGAAGAACGCCCACCGGGCGGACAGGACCAGGCTTGAGAGGAAATTTAGCGTGAAAAGCGCGGATCTTACGGCCCGCATGCAGGTCAGGAGCCGAAACCCAAGAACGATCAGCAGGACCGTAACCTTTCCAAACAACCAAGTACTGTAAAGTGCCCCGAGAAAACCTAGAATCCACGATAGAAGATACCTCATACTCTTCCTGACCACCCACCACCACCGGAGGGGGAGGAACACAAGGAACAGTATATCTATTGCAGACAAGAGGTTTGAGTAAGGACACATGAAAAGTGTTGGGAATCCCTAAAGATGCAGGAAGAGCCAGAGAGTAAGACACTGGATTGATCCTACGAAGCACTCTATAGGGACCAAGGAATCTGGGGGCAAACTTCATGCTAGGGACCTTAAGCTTGATGTTGCGAGATGACAACCAAACCCGGTCCCCCACTTGGTACACCGGGTTGGCACTCCTACGCTTATCAGCAAAATGTTTGAAGCGTTCAGCAGCAGCCCCTAGAGCAGTTTGAACCTTAACCCAGGTATCCCGAATGGAGGCCAGACGCTCATCCAGAGCAGGAATGGCAGTATCAGAAAATACCGCAGGGAGAACCGTAGGATGCCTACCATTATTGACAAAAAATGGACTGTGCCCAGAGGAGTCATGAACAGCATTGTTTCTAGCGAACTCGGCCCACGGGAGTAGTTCGGACCAATTGTCTTGTGTGCTATTAATAAAACAACGCAAATAAACTTCTAATGACTGGTTAGCCCTCTCAGCTGTACCATTGGTCTGTGGATGGTAGGAGGAGGAGAAGGAGAGATCAATCCCCAATTGTTTACTGAACGCCCTCCAGAACCTGGACACAAACTGAGAGCCCCTATCAGACACAATATTGTGGGGGATGCCATGCAAACGGACAATTTCACGTATGAAAATTAGGACCAAATCTTGCGAAGATGGCAACTTCTTGAGAGGAATGAAGTGAGCCATCTTAGAAAATCGGTCTACAACCATGAGAATAGTAGTGAACCCAGCAGAGCTAGGAAGCTCAACAATAAAGTCCATGGATAAGTGGGACCATGGAATCTCAGGAACAGGAAGAGGCTGCAACAGGCCACAAGGAAGTGCATGAGTCACCTTAGAAACTGCACACACAGAACATGCCTGCACATACTCCTTTACATCTTTCCTGAGTGAATCCCACCAAAATGATCTAGTGATCGCGGCAGTGGACTTATTGATGCCCGGGTGTCCAGCAGTTATATTGTCATGGAACACTTTCATGATATTAACCCTTTCACATAGGGGAACGAACAGTTTATCACATGGTTTACCACTGGGCGCCTGAGGCTGGGCCTCCAGTATGGTGCCAAGCAGTGGAGAAGACAGTGAGAGGACAGTAGTAGCAATAATACACTCTGGTGGAATAATAGGAGATGTCACCTGTTCCGGAGCTGACTCATTATCAAATTGCCTGGACAAGGCATCAGCCTTGGTATTTTTAGAACCAGGTCTATAAGTAATGAGAAAGTTAAAACGTGAAAGGAACAGTGACCATCTAGCCTGTCTGGAAGACAAACGTTTGGCATCCCCTATATATGCCAGATTTTTGTGGTCGGTTATGATCAACAGGGGGTCCTTGGAACCCTCCAAAAGATGTCGCCACTCCTTGAGGGCAAGAATAATGGCCAACAGTTCTCTATTGCCAATATCATAGTTGCGCTCAGCAGGAGACATCTTTCTGGAGAAGTAGCCACAAGGATGCAATGGTGTTCCCTGGCTTTCTCTCTGAGAGAGAACAGCCCCTACCCCTGTCTCGGATGCATCAACCTCCAATATAAAAGGTTTACTAGTGTCGGGATGTTTTAGTATGTCCGCAGAGGCAAATCTTTGTTTAAGAGTCTCAAAAGCATTCACAGCCTCTTTGGACCATACCGTGCTACTAACCCCTTTGCGAGTCATATTTGTGATTGGGGCTATTACAGAAGAAAATCCCTTGATGAATCTTCTGTAATAGTTGGCAAAACCAATAAACCTTTGAATGGCTTTTAAACCAGAGGGTAATGGCCAGTGTAGTACAGCCTCTAGTTTTTTAGGATCCATTTGAAATCCCGATGCAGAGATGTTGTAACCCAAAAAGTGGACTTCAGGCTGGTCAAATATGCACTTTTCTAATTTGCAATAAAGTTTATTTTTCAACAACGTCTGCAGAACCTGTTTCACATGGGAGTGGTGAGTCTGAAGATCAGGGGAATACACCAAAATATCGTCCAAATAAACCAAGACAAATTAGTAAATGAATTCCCTGAGTACATCATTTATAAAGTCTTGGAATACGGCCGGGGCGTTGCATAACCCAAATGGCATTACCAGATATTCATAGTGTCCACTACGGGTATTAAATGCCGTCTTCCACTCATGATTCTCTTTAATTCTAACCAAATTGTAAGCGCTCCTAAGGTCAAGCTTAGTAAATACTTTAGCTCCCTGAAGTCTATCGAACAATTCGGAAATGAGTGGGATAGGGTATGCATTTTTTTACAGTGATTTTATTAAGTGCCCTGTAGTCTATGCAAGGGCGTAACTCACCACCCTTTTTCTCATCAAAAAAGAATCCTGCACCAGCTGGTGAGGATGACTTTCTTATGTGCCCTTTGCTCAAGGATTCTTTGATGTATTCCTCCATTATTTTACTCTCCTGGGGAGATAAGGCATAAACTGCCCTCTTAGGTGGCATAGCGCCTGGAAACAGGTTAATGGCACAGTCATATGCTCTGTGGGGAGGCAATACATCAGATTGAGCCTTGTTAAACACCTCCTGAAGTTCTCGGTATTGTATGGGAACTCCAGGAGTTTGGGGAGTGGTAGTGGGAAGGTCAATAGTATCCAATCTCTTTAGTACTGGTTTTATACATCTCCCCATACACTCTTTACCCCATTCTAATAACTCCCCATTAGCCCAGTCAATATAGGGATTGTGCTTACTCAGCCACGGAAACCCTAATATGATAGGACATGATGGAGAAGTAATAACCTGAAACGTCATCTCCTCCCTATGGGAGGCCCCAATGGAGATCGTAATAGGGACAGTTTCGTGGGTTATAAGCTGTTGTGTGAGTGGTCTACCATCAATAGCCTCTACAGCTAGCGGCGTAGGTCTCTCCCTGACCGGTATCTCATTACCCCTAATAAACTGGACATCAATAAAATTTCCAGCAGCACCTGAGTCCATTAGGGCACTGCAAGAAAACTTCTTGTTGTCAAGGGAAATAGATACCTCAAGGAGGAATCTACTTTTGTTTTTGTTAGAGGACAACTCCATCACACCTAAGATCTGTCCCCTTAAGGTTCTTAGGTGCAGAAGTTTTCCGGACGCACTGGACAAACTCCTATACTGTTTTTCGGCCTCTGACAGTCTAGTGACCCCCAACTGCATAGGTTCGGGTTCGGACTGTACAGGGAGGTTAGACAAAACAGGTTTAGAGAATTGAGGTGTTAGGGACATAGCCGTACGTCTGGTCTTGCTTCTGGTGACTTCCCTGAGTCTTAACCTATTATCAATATGCATGACAAACGTAATAAATTCGTTAAGACTCTTAGGTAATTCTTTAGCGGCTATCTCATCTAGTATAGTCTCTGAGAGACCCCTTTTGAATGCTGAGATTAACCCATTGTTAGTCCAGTCTACCTCGGAAGCTAAGGTACGGAATTCAATAGCATAATCCGAGATAGACCGGTTACCTTGTCTGATGTGCATTAGGGCAGTGGAGGCGCCATCCTCTCTACCCAATGGCTCAAACGTGAGCTTGAATTCGGCAAGGAATTCCTGGTAATTATGAGCTATGCTCCGATTACTCTCCCACAACGGATTAGCCCAGGCAAGGGCCTTGCCCTTTAATTGATTCATTAGATAACCAATTCTTGCTCTGTCCGTGGGGAATGACCCTGGAGAGGCCTCAAAATGGTACTCCACCTGATTAAGAAAACCCCTGCATTCCTGGATATTGCCATCAAACTGTAGGGATGGTGATAAGGAGATGCTAGGAGTCATATTAACAGTGGGTGGAGGTACACAGGGTAGAGGTGCTATAGGAGGAGATGCTGCAGGCTGCAGATGCTCCGTTCTAGCAAGAAGCGTACTTAAAGCCTGAGTGAATTGATCCATGTGGTGATCATTCTCCTCTAATTTCCTCTCGCAAGCAGCTATGTGCTGACACAGTTCTACAGGATCTATGGCCCTGTCGTAATGTCAGGATTACTGTTTGATCCAGCACGTAGAACTGTACAGCACGGATGACAAGTAACGTATTACCGGTCCTTAGAATGGCCGGATTTAACGTACAAAGAATAGTCAAAAATACTAGCCGAGGTCAGGGAACACAGAAAGGGACACAGCGATGAGGAAAGCCAGGAGTCAGGATACCAGAATATAGAGAAGTCAATAAACAAAGCCAAAGTCAGAAACCAGGTAGAAAACTATAAACAGGAACGCGCTCTCGGACAACCACAAGGGAAACCACGACAGGGCACTGAGCAGGCTGAGAACTGGGCCTAAATACCCCTCCTTTCTTTCTGATAGGCTGTAACCGTCCTTTGACCCCAAAGTCAGTTACCAGGTTTCATTTGCATAATTGCTGCTCAGCATTAACCCTTCTGTGGATTAGGTTGCTGCTCGGCACAACTTTTCCTGTGTGGACCGTAAATGTCATTAACCACTTTTCTATAAGCGGATGAATACATGAGACCAGGTTTCATTTGCACAATTACTGCTCAGCATTAAACCTTCTGTGGATTAGGTTGCTGCTCGGCACAACTTTTTCTGTGTGGACAGTAAATGTCATTAACCACATTTCTATAAGCGGATGAATACGTGACAATCTTATAGTTAGGATAGCCTTATACCTATCCCACGCGTGCTTAAACTCCTCACTGTGTAAACCTCTATCACTTCAGCTGGAAGGCTATTCCATGCATCCACTACCCTTTCGGTAGAGTAATACATCCTGATATTATTTTTAAACATTTTCTCCTCTAATTTAAGACTATGTCCTCTTGTTGTGGTAGTTTTTCTTCTTTTAAATATAGTCTCCTCCTTTGCTGTGTTGTTTCTCTTTATGTATTTAGATGTTTCTATCATATCCCCCGTTTCGTCTTTCCTCCAAGCTATCAATGTTAAGATCATTTAACCTTTCCTTGTAAGTTTTATCCTGCAATCCATGAACCAGTTTAGTTGCCCTTCAATAAACTTTCTCTAAAGTATCAATATCCTTCTGGAGATACGGGCTCCAGTACTGCGTACAATACTCCATGTGAGGTCTGCAATGGCATGAACACTTCCCTCTTTCTACTGCTAATACCTCTCCCTATAAAACCAAGCATTCTGCTAGCATTTCCTGCTGCTCTATTACATTGCCTGCCTACCTTCAAGTCATCTGAAACAATTACCCCTTGGGTAATCCCTTTCCTCAAATTTTGAGGTTAGGACCTTATCGAATATTCTGTACTTTGCCCTTGGGTTTTTATGTCCAAGATGCATTATCTTGCACTTATCCACATTAAATGTCAGCTGCCACAACTCTGACCATTTTTCTAGTTTACCTAAATCATTTGCCATTTGGCTTATCCCTCCTGGAACATCAACCCTGTTATATATCTTCAGTATCATCAGCAAAAAGACATACCTTACCATCAAGACCTTCTGCAATATCACTTATAAAAATATTAAAGATAATGGGTCCAAGTACAGATCCCTGAGGTACCCCACTGGTGACAAAACCATGCTTCAAATATACTCCAATGACTGCAACCCTCTGTTGTCTGTCACTCAGCCACTGTTTTACCCATTCAACAATATTGGAATCCAAACTTAAAGATTGCAGTTTACTGATGAGCCTTCTATGTGCAACAGTGTCAAAAGCCTTACTGAAATCTAGGTAAGCAATGGCAACTGCACCATCCTGATCTATTATTTTAGTTACCCAATAAAAAAAATCAAAAAGATTAGTTTGGCATGATCTCCCTGAAGTAAACCCATGTTGTCTCTGATCTTGAAATTTATGTGATTTTAGATGTTCAACAATCCTATCCTTTAACATGGTTTCAATTACTTTCCCCACTATTGAAGTAAGGCTTACTGGCCTATAATCGACGGACTCCCCCCTACTATCTATCTGTTAATGGTTTTGTTAGTACACCACTAAGCTCTTTTAATAACTTTGGGTGTATTCCATCAGGCCCCATTGACTTATTTGTCTTTACTTTAAAAGTTGAAATAGAACCTCTTCCGATGTAAAATCACATGTAACAAATGACTCATATGTCCTTTTTCCTAACTGAGGTCCATTTCCTTTATTTTAATCTGTAAATACTGAACAAAATTTTTAATTTAAACACTGCTTTTTCAGAGAATATGCAATAGCTGGTCCCAGTGGAATTGGTGGGACCCGCGATCTGGGGGCAATTTACATAGACACTGTTAGGGCCGTATCTGTTTGGGTTTTTTTAACCACCAGCTCGCAGCTCCCTCCTTGTAATATGTAAAAATAGAAGCGGCGGGGAGCAATTCCTAACCTTCAGAGAAACTGCTATGTTTCACTGAGGTTTAATCCAGCCTCTAGTGGCTTGTCTCATTGACAGCCGCTAGAGGAGCTTCCGCGATTCTCACTGTGAAAATCACAGTGAGAAGACGCTGAACGTCCATAGGAAAGCATTGAGTAATGCTTTTCTATGGGTAGTTTGAATGCGCGCGCGGCTCTTGCCACGCATGTGCATTCGGAGCTGAGAGGCGGATCGGGGCGGAGCGATCCCCAGCGCCAAGGGAGTCCGGCGCTGGAGAAAGGTAAGTGCTTAAGACGCACACACACTCTCACGAACAGACGCATACATACTAGGTAACAGACACACACATTTACTGACTGACACACACTCAGTGACAGACATACATACACACTCACTGAGACAGACACACACTCACTCACTTACAAAACACACTCACTAACTGACGCACACAAACTAACACACTCAGTGACAGACACACACAGTAACACACTTAGTGACAGACCCACACAGTAACAGACTCACTGACACACTCTAACACTAACACACACACACACACTCTTACACTAACACATACACACTCTAACACTAACACACACACTCTAACACTAACACAAACACACACACACTCTAACACTAACACACACACACACACTCTAACACACACACTCTAACACTAACACACACACACACTCTAACACTAACACACACTAACACTAACACACACACTCACGTTTTTTTTGTAAATTTTATCCCCCCAGCCTCCTTACCTTTGGGAGAGCTGAGGGGATTCCTTGGGGTGCAGTGGTGTCACCCAGCGGGCACGCGAGGGTGCGCTCCGCGTACTGTGCGGTGCGCGTGGGAGCTGAAGAGGAAGAACTCAGGGGAGAGTGTTCCCTCGCGCGCCTGCCAGCCTGCCCACCGGGTGACACCAGGGCCAGCCTCGGGGGGCACTAAAGTGGCCAGCTCCTGGGCCCCCCACGAGAAGGGGCTGGCCACAGTGGCATACATACCGGGTCGCAGGGCGGCCGGGCCCCCTGGTGGGCCGGGCCTGGTCACAGTCGCCACCCATGCAACCCCGGTATGTATGCCACTATCCCCATCCCTTTATAAATATGTTGTTATGCTATTATAAGTTCCTGTATATTTTCTTATATGATTTGGTTAAATGTACTTTATTGAGTTTGTCACAGCAAGGTTACATATATATGTAACAAATTTATGGGCTAGTCCAAAGTAAAATAAAGTATTGCTCATGTTCATGTGTTCTGTGTGAATTTTTAGGGATCCCAGCAACAGAGTCTTCAAACCTGTTTGCTGGCTACACGATCCCTCAGGCCCTGGGATAAATCAAGAGAGCTAGGTCTGAGAGCTGCAATTGCCTGGTATAATCATATTATAGGAAGTGTTTGGGATAACTGCCCTGAAGAGCTGCAGTGAAATAGGCAGAGGGGACGATACCTGCCTGGAAGGAGAGAGCTGGAGCCTGGTTGGTTGAGCTTCAGAGAGACCCCAGTCAAGCTTCAACAACTGGGGCAAAAGCTTTCCAAGGTCCCTGCACCCAAGTGGCTAGAAAGTGGACTGGGCGGAGGTAATCGGGCCCCCACCCACACTGATGGGTGGGGATCGGGTCCATAGTAACTTAGGGCCCCTCCCTGCTGCTCATAGGTGGGGGCAGGGGGGAAGGCAGTAGGCTCCCTCCTGCCATTTGTGCGTGGGAGCTGGAGAGGGACACTAAGTCCTTCGTTTAGTTTAGTAGCCTGGGCACGGGTGGGGGTTCAGGAGGGAAACCCCGTTAAGTATTTATATAGGTGACCCACCACTTTATTTTTTTTGTCTTTCAGCCTTTTAGTAGATAGCTCCCTAATACCATATAAAAAAAATATATCGTCTATGTATTGGCCATAGGTCACCAAGTTTTGCGACATGCTTGGTGACGTATGGCCGATACATAGACAATATCTTTTTTTATATGGAAAGGAACTGATCATTTGAAATGTTTTCTTTTATTCCTGAGTGGAAACTTACGGGGCATAGAACTTAACACAATATGGAGTAAAACAAAAGTAGCGTTTTTAGATTTACAGATTTTTATAGAACATCGGAGTATTAAAACGAAGAATTATTTTAAACCTGTTGATGCCAATAGTTTCATTGGAAGGGACAGTTGCCACTACTCTCCCTGGCTAGAGGATGCACCTAAAGGCCAATTTTGGAGAATAAGAAGGAACTGTTTGGATTTAACTACTTATTAAACAGGACTTCTTACAAAAAGGTTATGATGAGAAAAAGCTGGAAAAAAGCACGGAGGAAATAAAGAACAAAAAATGGGAGGATCTCCTAAAATATAAATTAAAAAGAAAGGAGAAACGGATGGATCAGATACCATTTAAATGTCATTATAGTAGCGACAACAATAAAGCGAGAAATATAATAAACCGTCATTGGGATATTCTGAGACAAGACCCGGCATTATACATAGAGGTGTAAAAAAAATCTTAGAACTCAAGCAGTGAAGTCACTTAAAAGATAAAAAAAAAAATACTTTCTCTTTTAACAATAATATAGGATTTTATGGATGTGGGTAATAGGGATCGACCGATTATCGGTTTTACCGATATTATCAGCCGATATTCGGTATTTTCGGCAATATTGGTATCGGCCAATAGAGATACCGATATTGCCGATAATACCTCCTAGGACCTGGGGGGCCGGCAGCAAGCTCTTACTTACCTTTCCTGCAGCTCCTCCAGCTCCCCAGTGTAAATCTCACGAGTCCCGTGGCCGCAGAGCATTGCCATGGGTTACCATGGCAACGCTCTGCGCAGCACTCAGACCGCAAAATTTACACAGGGAGCGGAAGGGAGCTGCAGGAAAGGTAAGTAAGAGCTTGCTGCCGGCCTCCATTGCCCAGTACATGCCACTGGACCACTAGGGACTGCTATAGCCCCCCTCCCTGGCCAAGTATGAAACAAGGAGGGGGGACAAAAAAACCAAAACATATAAATATTAAAAATAAAATAAAAATAAAAAATGCCTCTCCCCCCCCCCCATTTTACACAAATCACATCCCTTCACAAACACACACACACTGCATTCATTATATACACACACTACACAAACACACACACTCTGCATTATATACACACACTACACACAGACACTGCATTATATATACACACACACACACTACACAAACACTCTGCATTATATACACACTACACAAACACACACTCTGCATTATATACACACTAAACAAACACACACACACTCTGCATTATAAAACACTACACAAACACTCACACACACTCTGCATTATATACACACACTGAACAAACACACACACATTGCATTCACTATACACACACTACATTCACTATACACACACTACATTCACTATACACACACTACACACACTCTGCATTCACTATATATACACACTACACGAACACTCACTGCATTCACTATACACACTACACTAACACACTGCATCCACTACACACACACACAGCTCCCCTGTCTAAACACACTGCATCCACTACATGTGGCATGTATATTTTGTGCATTTACCTTTAGAAATAGTTTATTTTTTCAAAATGGTAAATGTACAGAATATCGGCAAGTTATCGGCTATCAGCCTGAAAGTGATGTTAACACAACTATAAGGAAAACTAAAATGTAGTGGATTTTTTTAATTAAATACTTTATTACCATGTGGCCTGAATAGTGACTTTGAAATCTGCCATTTTTTTAAATTAATGAAGCACCTTTTTAACTTGCACATGAATTAGGTACACAGTTTAAGATGTTTTTATGGGGATAAGGTTTTTCTATTTCTTTGTATTTTGGGTAAAATCCAACCCCATGCTTCTCAATATATATATTTCTTCTTTTTTTTAACATGTCTAATTCTTTTAAAAAATTTTTTTTATATTTAATAGAGAGCCATATATCTACACATGTTTTAGAAGTTCTTAATCTCTCTCTCTCTCTCTATATATATATAATGCAATGCCACCTAACTCGGGAATGAGGTCACATCGAAGCAAGATTCAGAATGAGCAGTAAGTAGTGAAAAGTAGAAGCAGGCTTATATACATGAGAGCAGGGACCAGGAAGTCTATTGTACAGGACTGAGGAAGCCAGCGAATGGTGAAACACGTTTCTGGAGGATAAAAGACTTTATAATATTGGTATATTTTTTCATATTGTACTCTCTTTGTTGGTTTTATAAATATAATAAAGTAATACTTTTTTAATACCATTACCTGAGTTCCTGCATTTGAGAAAATCAGCCTTTTCTACCTTTATTCGTGCAACTTTTGGGATTTTTGTCTATATTTTGTTTATTTGTTCGGTAGTTTTCAAACTACTGAATGACCAACCACCCCTCTGGCTCATTATCACTACAGGAAACCTGCAACTAAGCGCTCTCTATGTGTGGCCGTATAGCCGAACGCCACGTGGAAGAGAAAACGGCGGCAATCTTGTTTGCACAAAAGGAGGCAGCGGGACTTGGTCGTCGAGTGTCTGGAACTAAAATCGGACACTCGACTTCCTGAACCACCGGTCAAACTGACGAACACCTGCTTCCTTTTCCCTGAACAGCTAGGAGAGCACTGTTCGGTAGTTTGGTTCCCACGAATCAGGGGAATAATTGCTGCTATGAGCCAGAGGGATCCATTTGTGTATTTCTTCGGTTTTATGACTTAATGAAATAGACCAACCGCACAGCCTAAACTTATGGAACTGTTCTGGGCAGGAGCCTTGTGTGCGGTCAGTCAAATCGGACTTCCATGAAATTCGAAAACCCCTGAACCGATCTGAGTGATTTTTGGATATGTTGGTCACCCAGATCGGGGGCTATCAGAGGATGTGATATTTGTGGGGGTCTTGTATGTTTTGGGGTGTTTTCCAGATAGTTTGAAAATTGTGTCCCCTCTGCCCAGAGATAATTGAGTTATTAATTTATCTGACCCAATTATCTCCAGGCAGAGAGGAGGGGATTAACTGTTTGTACTGGGAGTGTCACTGTTGTGCTCTGTGTTACTGTTGGTTGTACTAAGGTGTGTCCCTGTTTTCCACAAGGTCCAGGAGGGTGTTCTCCTGGTCTGAAACTTGCATAAAAGCCAGTGTGGCACAATAAAATTTAATTCCTGTTACACCCTTCATCATGTTTTGGCTGATGTTTGGGTACCTGATTACTGCTTTGGGGAAATTCAGCTTGAGCGCTTCATCTACTCTGGAAAACTAGACGAATGAAGAAATGAAAGGCGAGCTATAATCACTCTTGCTCTTAGCCGTTCAAGTAAAAACTGACAAACCCCTAGCTATCACTTCAGGGTTCGTTACACTGCGCTTATAAAAGAAGGTGGTGTAGTCCTCAACCATACAAAGCTACAATACTGAGCCAGGATTTAGGCTCCACGTTTGTGAGTATAACTATTACTACTCATAAGTTTCTCTCTTAAAACAATATTACACTATTTCCAAAATTTCCTTCAACTCTGGGATACATCACTGGATAAAGGGATCCATTAAAAGAACTATTACGAGAGAGGGGAGAGGTTGCCCAAACGGACCTAAAAGCTATACAAACCAGAGCTAGGTGGATTATCTCTGTACCATGTGAGTGTTCCATATAAGATTTTGCACCTTAAAATATATAATACGGCTTTACATTATTGTCTACTATTTTTCTGTTTAAGGTATACTTACTGGTTTACCACAAATTTTCATGAAAGCCAGTTAAAGGGATCCTATAGTGCCAGGAAAACAAAACCATTTTCCTGGCACTATAGGCTCTTGGAGAGCCCCTCACCCTCGGCACTGAAGGGGTTAAAGCTGATGTCTGCTTCCTAGTGGAGCCGAATGCGCAGCCAGAGGTTTGCGCCCATTAAAACCCGCTCATTGGAAAACATTACTCAATGCTTTCCTATGGGGATCTTATTTTCCCACTGGACCCCCAGGAACGCCACTCACTGTCATGGCTTACCTTAGTTGGGAGTCCGGTAGGTAGAGATTTATGCTCACCCTTGCAATTAAACACAGGCCAAGGTGGACAGCTAAGAATTCACCAGGCCTGTGAGTTTGTGCATGGGGGCTGTGCATTATATTGCTCCAAGGCGCAGTACAGGTAAGGACACAAGCAGGAGACTCGTCAAGGGTAAGCCAAAGTCAGAGGATGCCAGAAGTCGGGATACATGGTAAGAAAGCCAAGGTCAGGAGCCAACTGGAGAACACTGGATCACGAATACAAACACACGCCATCAAACACACTATGTGACATATTACCTCACACACAATTAAACAAGCAGCCATCATACACAGGGATCATACAGAGCTCATAATCAAATATAATGTAACAGCCCACATATGCACAAATACAGAGCAAGTGCCGCACCCATAGATAACATGAGCAGAATACGGGATCATACACATCTTAATTAAAAAAAACAAGACTGGAACGCTAAGGTTATCCAAGATCTTGTTTTGGCACAGTACTAATAAAATGTTGCCTACCCCTGGTGTAGAGGATAAAGTGTGTAAGGCAAGCATGTCAAATTCGTGGCCCGGCAAGCCGCGACTACATGCCTTGTTGTTAAAGCAGAGTAGCCACCTACTTTCCCTACATTGAGGTGCCTACTCTGTAATAACTTACCAGGCCGGGGAGGAGGGCCAGCGAGGGAGTTCAGCGTTCCTGCTCCTCACTGCTCCCTCGCGAGCGCCGTCTGTAGTGAATATGACGTCATATTCTGGCACCCGGCTTCACTAAACCGCGCGAGGGAGCAGTGAGGAGCAGATAGAAGGTGTGACGAGAGCAATCTCGCCACATTGCATTGGAGAAGCCTGGTTGCTCGCCTGCTACCTTTAGATTATAGCCCCATGTTAAAAGACTTTGTTTCCCCTGCAGAAAAGACTTATTCGTGCTTTTCTGCACGGTGTTCGGTAGATTCAATCTACCGAACAACCTCACGAATGACTAGACCACCTGGGAGCTGGAGTGTGCCGGCAATTAGCCTCCCAGAAGCTGTGGTTAACTGCAGCTAAATTGACGAATACTGGGTGGCCGCCATTCGTATACCGAACACGAGGTCGCGGCCATTTTAAACACGTGAACGCACAGCGGTGTTCGACGCCTAACTCATGGAACTAAAAACGGACACAGTTTGGCGCGAACACCGCTGAAGCCGCCGACCTCCCTTCTTGTTCGGTGGAAGTGCACGAACAGCCCGGTATTCGGTAGTTGTACCTGACTGCACTATACCCCAGATAGGAATCCCATGGAGCTCATTCGTATGAGAACTGACTTTGTGAAGACTTTGGCTCCATGGCGATTAAACTGTATTTGTGTGGTCTGAGCGCCATTCGCATAATAATGTGAGCTCAGACCTGAGCTATCTGGGGATATGTTAAATGTATAGTTTTATTGTCACTTGTCACATATTGTATTTTAACAGTAATTCCTGTATTGGTATCCCCACGTGCATAATGGCGATTTGCCTTTGTCCTGGGAGATAATTGAATTACTTCTCAATTATCTCCAGGGCAGAGGGGAGGAAGCCAGGATGCATTGTGGGAATATAATGTGACTGTGTGTCCTAAATTGATACTTGTCTGTCCTTTGTTACAGTCTCCCATTTGGTCCCCTAGGGGAGTGTCCACCAGGTGGGAGACCTGCATAAATACTGGGCAGGTAGCCCTCATTAAACAGACCACTGCTTGACCCTCAACACGGAGCCTTGTCTCGTCTTTGGGGGATTTACTGAATGCTGATAGAGACTGATTGCTAGGAGTGTAAGCCGCTTGGATGCTTTTCCTATTGGTCTGCTAACATAGTTACATAGCTGAAAAGAGACTTGCGTCCATCAAGTTCAGCCTTCCTCACATTTGTTTTTTGCTGTTGATCCAAAAGAAGGCAAAAACCCAGTTTGAAGCACAATTTTGCAACAAGCTAGGAAAAAATTCCTTCTTGACCCCAGAATGGCAGTCAGATTTATCCTTGGATCAAGCAGTTATTACCCTACATTGAAAGATTATATCCTTGAATATTCTGTTCTTGCAAGTATGCATCTAGTAGCCGTTTGAACATCTGTATGGACTCTGATAAAACCACTTCTTCAGGCAGAGAATTCCACATCCTGATTGTTCTTACAGTAAAAACCTTTCCTTTGCCTTGGACGAAATCTTCTTTCTTCAGTCTAAACGCGTGGCCTCGTGTCCTATGTAAAGTCCGGTTTGTGAATAGATTTCCACACAATGGTTTGTATTGGCCCCGAATATATTTGTATAATGTTATCATATCCCTCTCAGGCGACGTTTTTCTAAACTAAATAGGTTTAAATTTGTTAACCTTTCTTCATAGCTGATATGTTCCATTCCTTTTATTAATTTTGTAGCCCGCCTCTGCACTTTTTCTAGTGCCATAATATCCTTCTTTAGAACAGGTGCCCAAAATTGCACAGCATATTCAATATGTGGTCTTACCAGTGATTTATAAAGAGGCAAAATTATATTCTTGTCCCGAGAATGAATGCCCTTTTTCATGCATGACAATACCTTACTGGCCTTGGCCACTGCTGATTGACATTGCACATTGTTGCATAGTTTGTTGTCTATAACAATTCCCAAGTCCTTTTCATGTGTTGTTATCCCTAATTCGCTTCCATTAAGGGTATACGTTGCTTGTGTATTCTTTACGCCGAAGTGCATAACTTTGCATTTTTCAACATTAAATTTCATCTGCCATTTGAGTGCCCAGTCTCCCCAGTCTATCTAAATCCCTCTGCAGCAAAGTAATATCTTGCTCACATTGTATTGTTTTTTACAAAGTTTTGTGTCATCTGCAAACACTGAAACATGACTTTCAATGCGGTCTTCAAGATCATTTATAACATGTTAAATAGAAGGGGTCCCAGAACAGACCCTGAGGGACACCACTTGCCACCTCTGTCCAGCTCGAAAATTTACCATTAATGACAACTCTTTGTACTCTGTTTTTAAGCCAATGTTCTACCCAAGAACAAGCATTTTCATCTAGACCGGTTTCCTTGAGTTTGAACACTAATCTATTGTGTGGAACTGTATCAAATGCCTTGGCAAAATCCAAATAGATCACATCCACGGCAACACACTGATCTATACTTCTACTTACTTCTTCGTAGAACGCAATCAAGTTAGTTTGACATGACCTGTGCTTCATAAAACCATGCTGATTTTTTGCTGATAACCATGTTCTTCTCAAGGAATTCTTGAATATTATCCCTTAATAAACTTTCAAATATTTTACCAGCCACAGAAGTTAAGCTCACAGGTCTATAATTTCCAGGCAAGGATTTTGAACCCTTTTTGAATATAGGAACCACATCTGCCTTCCTCCAATCCTCCGGAACACTTCCTGAAAGAAAAGCAGCAATTCATATGGTTCCAGTTCGTGAGTTTGGAGTGCTATATTGTATGCAGTTCGGGAGATTGGAGCATTCCCTTATTTGCGGTTCGGGAGTTTGGTGTTCTACAGTAGCTGTGCCTGCATCTCGGAAAGAGGACAATCGCCTAAACGGTTTCAACCCCTTGTGTGCTGAAACGGTCCGTTACAGAAGGGTCCCAGGGAGATGCCCCACATCGGCTCCAAAAGGTAGGGAGCAATAAAGAAAAGTATGTGTGTGTAAGTGTCAGTGAGTGTGTGTGTTGGTCAGTGTTGCATTGGCTGCGACTGGACAGTGGAGTACCTGGAGGTGCATGGAGGCACGCAACGCTACGTCACATTCCGACGTGACATCAAGTGCTCCACCTTCACAGGGTTTCAAGAAGTAGCGGGATCAGATTTGGCACAGGGTGTGGATGGCGCCATTTGGGGTATACCAGAGGCCGGATTTCGGAGTCGCATACTGGCAGCGGCAATGTGAGTAGAGTCTGCTTGTTAGCTAGAGGGGGGTGCTGGGATTTAGTAGAGGGGGAGGACTGGGATTTAGTAGAAGGGGTGCTGTTTTTTTTTTTTTTAAATACTGTTATTTTCAAAATAAACCTATGTTTCTATGAAAATTTATGGGGGTTTTTTTTTTTGCAGACCCAACTTGCACCTCTGCTTTGCAAGCTCTTATCGCGAGTCCCGGCTTTTACAAAGTCAGAGCGTTGACTTGGTAATTCATGGCAATTCTCTGACACGCCAGGCTTGCACGAGTTTGGCGGAAATGCAGACAGAGTCTGCCGGGCTACCTCTCTACCTAAAACAGTTTCAATGGTGCAAGGAGGGAGTTCGTTCTCCCTCACTGTGCCTGATTGCAGATGATTCAGCAAATAGGGCACTGCCAGTTTTAGACACCGAATTATGGAGCTCACCTAATTCCAGAGATATTTCACATGAAAAAAAATATGGCATGTGAAATATCTCTGTAATTATTATGAGTTCCTATGTAGAAGCCACTTGATCTTATCTGATATAACAAAGACCCAGTAGCCTGATTTTTTTTTTTTTTTTGTCTGCCTTAAACTTTCATGTGGGAGCTAATTTCCACATTAAATTCCTAATATCTCTGCAAGTATATGAGATTTAACTAAAACTATCTGATCATAAAAAATACCTTAATCAAGTGGTCTAACAAAGTGCAAGTTTATGTAAAAAATTATGATGAGTGTGGAGGTGTATAAACCCATCAGAGTTTCGGACTAATGATTGGAGTAACCCATTAACTAGTAAGGATCACTCACCAAACGCCAAGGTACTGCTTATCATGCACTATATATGCCTGCTTGTCATGCTATAGCTGATATATCGGGTCAGTGCCCAGCAGCTCATGTTTTACACGCCCAAGAGCAATCTGACATTATAACTACTCTCACATTATGTATAATCTACCTGAACCCTAAACACACAGCGCACGCCATGTCCCACACTCAGTTTCCCGCCACCACAGCCTCACCCTCGCACGACTATCCGCTCTCTCGGCGACCGAGCTGTTTTCCCGCCTAAATCCCAGCGTAACCAATGGAAAGCGAGCTCCGTGTGGGCGTGGCCAGATCGAGAGGGACCTGTGTGCGTGTTACCGCCATGATGTGGGAGCCGTGTCTTGGTGAGGATTGAGGTTGGCTCTGCCTCATGCCAAGCACAATGTAGGTCATAGGACCCCTGGGGAGGGATGGTGGACCTGTATGAGATAGTGTGAGGCTGGTACAGGGGGTACATTTCTCAGGCTACTACTTACACACATATCTTCTGTCAGTATCTCCACCGAGTATGGTGTGTATTATTAATTTATTATGGTTGTCTATGGGGAAAGAATAAACTTGTTACTTCACACACAGCTGATTTTCTTTCTGGTAAAGGAGATTTCTAGGCGCCATAACCACAACATGCCAACGTTTTTGGTTGTGATGCTGTAAGGCTTTGAGTATTGCACTCAGGTCTTGGTCAGATTGTGTCAAATAATGTAAGTTGAATCAAAACCAGTGGTATACATGGTACATACACATTGCCCAGCCCACTGTGTTCATAATGTAGAAATTAAGTTTAATCTATGATGCACACACCCTTAACTGTCAATGCTGTGTGAATATTTTCAGAAAATAGTATGTGTTTGTTTTTTTTTGTTTTTTTCCCTAAACAAATTCTGGTAAAATGCTGCCTGTGCTCCATATCCAAAATGTATATGTATTGCATTGCTGGAGGGAACTGGCTGGCTGTCACCACTGGTGAGTGGTGGTTCAAATTTGTATTGTAGTGAGGTAGGTGGAGACAGAGACAGTGGGTTTTCTGAGAGTCACAAAGCGACACCACTACAGAGCTTGTCAGACTGTGTGAAGTTTTCTTCTCGTTCTTGATTCCCATTGCTTGAAACAGCTGAGGCAGGGACACTGCCAGATGTCACCTAGAGCCTCCTTATACACACACACACTTCCTCCCTCACACACTGCATTCCCTGTATACATACACTACATCCCCAAACACGCACTACATACACAAATTGTACTCTATATTCCCTAAGCCAGGTGTAGTCGACCTGGTCCTTACAGGCGGTTTGGGATTTCAGGTGGGCGGTGGTGGGTTCTGCAGAAAACGCCTAGTGGACCTCAAAGGCCGGCAGGGGAGGGACATCCTTTCATCTCCCCAGCCGGCCCATGCAGAATTAGCCTTGCTGTAAGCCCTGTTGTGCTGGTGAGGAGATCAAAGATCTCCCTCACCAGCCCGCTGGCACTAAGCCTGGGAGGCTCTGTGTTTCTCTGGCAAGCAGGCTGGTCGAAGCGTTATCGCGCGCTACCATGGCAACAGTCCCATACAATGCTGTATTCGCAGGAGGAGCTGCAGGCTAAAGTAGACATGTCACCATTTGACCACCAGGGCTTGTAGCATTATGCCCCCTCTCTTTGGTAAAAGGTAAGAAGAAGGGAGGGGGAGACATTAAGACAGATTTTCGCGACTCATCCACCTACACACAGCATTGACCCTATGCACCCTTCAAACACACACAACACCCCTCACACACACACTGCCCCCCCTTACACAGACTGCCCACTTAACACACACAGCACCCTTTACACACAAACACTGCACCGCTCTTAAATTTGTTACTGCTGCACTGGTGGGCGGTAAGGAAATTTTACCATCATCAAAGATCCAAAAGTGTGCGGTAGGTATTAAAAGGTTGATTACCCCTATCCAGTACACATAACCTGAATTGTACTGTAAATGGGGAACAGGCTGTTTTAATTTTTTTTTCTTGTACATTTTTGTTAAAATATATGGGTGAATCTTGTATTCAAACAATACAGAAAACGTATATTGTTTTAGTTAACACCTTAAAGGGACTCTCCAGTGCCAGGAAAACATATCCGTTTTCCTGGCACTGCAGGACCCTGCAGTGCTCCTCTCCCTTCCACCCCCCATCCCATGTTGCTGGAGGGGTTAAAACCCCTTCAGTGCTTACCTGAATCCAGCGTCTATGTCCCTCAGCGCTAGGTCAGGCTCCGCCCACGCTCCTGATGTCGGCGGGGGAGACCTAATACGCATGTATGGCAATGGCCGCGTGCGCATTACACCTCCCCAAAGGAAAGCATTATTCAGTGCTTTCCTATGGGCATAGCGTGAGGACGTCCAACGTCGTTTAAAACACTTTTCGTGTTCTATCAGACAGCCACTAGAGGAGGACTTTACCCTGCAAGGTAATTATTGCAGTTTATAAAAACTGCAATAATTACACTTGCAGGGGTAAGGGTGGTGGGAGTTGGTACCCAGACCACTAAAATGGGCAGAAGTGGTCTGGGTGCCTGAAGTGTCCCTTTAAGAACGGAGGCAATTGTACATATTCTGATCAAAACAAAATGTAAACAAAACCTTTAATATGCGCTATATGTCTGTTCAACCAGAATTCATCTTTCATATTATATGCACCCATACTTATTATATACCATTTTGTTCAGGAGAAACAGGACTTTAATTTCTCATCAAATATTTCAAAATGAAATCTAATTTAATATAAATAAAATACCAAAAAGTTTGAGAAATTAACCCCTTAACGACGAGTGACAAACAAGGTCCGTCACTCAGGGGATTGCCATAACGACGAGTGACGGACCTTGTCCGTCACCCGTTTAAAAGTAACCCTAGATCGCCACTATCGCGAGGTTAATGGTGCTCCAGTCTGCCTCTATTACAGGCAGACCGGGAGCACCCGATAGTGCTGCCCCAGCACATGTGCTCACTCTGACACCATGTCAGAGTGAGCACATGTGCTTAGTATACTTACCTTCCGTCTCCCTGCACTTCCTGGTTCTGTGTGAAGTGCAGGGAGCCGGAACAGTGCTGATCCTGCCCCTGTTAAAAAATAATAATAATAATAATAAAGTTTATTTAAAATCCCACCCCCCTTTACTCATTTTAATTAAAAATTAACCCCTTCCCTGCCAATTGATCACTGACTACAGTGTTCAATTGGCAGGGATTACATTTTACTGTCATCTGATTTTTTTATTTTTTTTTACTTTTTTTTTTTATTTTTTAACCCTCAGGGGTTACATTTATTTAATTAATTTTAAATATTTTAAAATTATATATTTAGTTAGCTGGGGTGGGTGGAAGTTAGTGGGTGGAAAAAAACTGAATGGCTGTGTCCCAAATGTGCCCCTTCGATGTCCACATATACCTTGCAAAGGTACATACGGGGGGGTATTGCTGTACTCAGCCGACATAGCTGAGCAACATATGAAGTATTATACACTTGTAGCACTCATAAGGTTTGCAAAATATACTGTGTAAATTCACTTTGTGTGTCAAAAAGGCAGAAAAAACACTTATTACCACTACACTTGGTACAAGCTAGCGGAAAAATGATCCCACGCTAAGGTTCAAAATATACCTTTTTAAATACCCTGTGGTGTCTACTTTAAGAAATGGTAGGCCTTTGTGGGGTAGTTTGAATTTAAACCCTGCTAAGATGCTTGGAAATTGCACATAGGCCCAGCGTCAAAATTCAAAGTTTGGTAAAAACTGATATGGCTTGGTCTCCTATATGGCACTGTAGCTTCACGAAATAGTGCCAAAGACATTCATTGGGGGTGTCTTTTTACTCAGAAGACTTAGCCGAGCATAATTTGGGGGGTTTGAACTTAGTGGCACGTGTGAAATATACAAAATGCCCAGCAAAAATGCAATCCATATGTAAAAAAACGCACAAAATTATTTTTTACGACATACTTTAGCATATATTGGTGAAAAAATGGGGGCATGTTAAGGCACAATATGCACCTTATGAGATACCCTGGAGTGTCTACTTTTACAAATGGTAGGCTTTTGTGGTTTTTTTTTGAACAGTTAAACTGGTATAATACCCCAAATGGAAGCATAGGCTCATTAAATCCGTCTCTCAAAATTCTACTGTGAATACTGAAAAGGACAGGTCTCCTATATGGCACTGTAGCTTCACAAAATAGTGCCAAAGACATACAATGGGGGTGTCATTTTACTCAGAAGACTTAGCTGAGCATAATTTGGGGGGTTTGAACTTAGTGGCACATGTGAAATATACAAAATGCCAAGCAAAAATGCAATCCATGTGTAAAAACGCTCAAAATTATTTTTTACCACATACTTTGGCATATATTGGTGAAAAAATGGGGGCATGTTAAGGCACAATATGCCTGGAGTGTCTGTTACAAATGGTAGGCCTTTGTGGGCTTTTTTGAGCAGTCAAACTGTTATAATACCCCAAATGGAAGCGTAGGCTCATTAAATTAAATTCTACTGTACCAAAAAAAACTTAAAATCCCAGACACATTATATATTCTGTAAATCAGAACAACTAAATGAATTAATTTTTAATGACTTTCCTTAACCTGCAGTAATTATGCACACATTTTTTTTTGCATTTCTCTGTATTTTTTATAATAGATAAGCATTTATATATAAATATATATATGTCTTACATCAAATTAAAGCCCTTTCTGTCCTTTAAAAAAACGATATATAATATGTGTTGGTGCAATAAATTAGTAAAATGCAAATTGAAAAAATGAAAAAAATGCTGTTGTCATTAAGTGAAAGACAAGCTTCTGAAGCTCTGTCCTTAAGGGGTTAAGAAATTTTATTGTCTTAGTTCTGTGCTGTATTTTAACTATGAATGTCATATTACTGGTACTTTTACTGCAGTAAAATACACATATTTGTGTTCAGCAATGTCTCACCAGTACAACAGTAACCCCATGTACAGTTTTTACAGTGATTTGGAAAGTTACAGATTAAAATATAGGGCTTTTTCCCCTTTCCAAATATTACACATTGAAATTTGCCAGATTGGCTATGTTGCCTTTGAGTCCGTATGGCCACACATGAATGAAAATTACCCACGTCATGGCATACTATTTGAAAAAGTAGACAACCCAGGGTAAAATGGGGTATGCCCAGTCTTTCCTAGTAGCCACTTAGTCACAAACACTGGCCAAAGTTCGCAATCATATTTGTTGTTTGCATTTTTCACAAATAAACTGCTGCCCTTTCACCGATGATATTATCAGCATTATATGTTTTATTGCTCTAAAACACTCATATTTGTGTTCAGTTGTTTCACTAATACAACATTATCCCCCATGTCCAGGCTTTATAGTGTTTTGGAAACTTGCAGGGTTGAATATTAGGGATCGACCGATGATCGGTCTTGCCGATATTCTGTATTTTCAGCAATATCGGTATCTGCCTGTGGAGATGACAAGCCCATGGGTCCATGACAAGCCCGGCAATCCTGGAGGGCCCACAGCAAGCTCTTACTTACCTTCCCTTCAGCTCCCCTGTCTAAATCTTGCGAGTCTCACGGCCGTTGGAGCATTGCCACGGATTACCATGCTGGAGCTGCTTGGAAGGTAAGTGCTTGCTGCGGGCCCCCACTACACAGTCTATGTCACAGGACCACCAGGGAATGCCATATCCTCCCTCCCTGGCCAAGTAAGAATCAGAGGGGGGACTAAAAATTAAATATTTAAAAAATAAATAAAATAAAAATGGCCCCCCACCCACCCCATTTAACACACATTACATACACTCTGCATTATATACACACACTACACAAACACACACTCTGCATTCAATATATAGACACGCTGCATTCACTTTACACACACACTGCATTCACTTTACGCTCACTACACACACTGCATTCACTTTATACACACTACACAAACACACACTCTGCATTCATTATATACACTCACACACTGCATTCACTTTACACACACTACACACACACTCTGCTTTCATTATATACACACACACTGCATTCACTTTACGCTCACTACACAAACACACACTGCATTTATTATATACTCACTACACACTCACTTCATTCACACACTACACAAGCACACTCTGCATTCATTATATACACACTACACAAACACACTGCATCCACTACACATACACACACTGCATTCATTATATACACACTACACAAACACACTGCATCCACTACACATACACACACTGCATTCATACACGCACACACACACACTGCATTCATACACACACACACACTGCATTCATATACACCCTGCATTCATACATACACACACACACACACTGCATTCATTATATACACACACTGTAATTAAATATTCAATTAATATAATTTTTTTTAGGATCTAATTTTATTTAGAAATTTACCAGTAGCTGCTGCATTTCCCACCCTAGTCTTATACTCGAGTCAATAAGTTTTCCCAGTTTTTGGGGGTAAAATTAGGGGTCTCGACTTATATTCGGGGTGACTTATACTCGAGTATATACGGTAGATGAGAAAAGAAAAGTAAAACAAGGATTAGTTAGATTAAAAACAAAAGAAGGAGGGTATGTAGAAGAGGATAAAGGTCTAGATGACTGCCTCAATGAATATTTTTGTTCATTATTTACAGATGAAAATGAAGGAAAGGGGCCTCAGTTAGGAAAAAGGACAAATGAGTAATTTGTTACATGTGAGTTTACAGAGGAAGAGGTTCTATTTCAACTGTCAAAGGTAAAGACAAATAAGTTAATGGGACCTTAAGTTATTAAAAGAGCTTAATGGTGTATTAGCAAAACCACTAACAGATTTATTTAACCAATCATTGTTAACAGGAGTAGTCCCAGAAGATTGTAAGTTAGCGAATGTTGTGCCCATTCACAAGAAAGGTAGTAGGAAGGAGTCGGGCAACTATAGGCCAGTAAGCCTTACTTCATTAGTGGGGAAAGTAATGCAAACAATGTTCAAGGATAGTATTGTTGAACATCTAAAAACACATGGATTTCAAGATCAGAGACAACATGGGTTTTCTTCAGGGAGATCATGCCAAACTAATCTTATTGATCTTTTTGCTTGGGTAACTAAAATAATAGATCAGGGTGGTGCAGTAGACATTGCTTACCTAGATTTCAGTAAGGCTTTTGCCACTGTTGCACATAGTAGGCTTATCGGTAAAACTGCAGTATTCAAGTTTGGATTCCAATATTGTTGAATGGGTAAGGCAGTGGCTAAGTTACAAGCAACAGAGGGTAGTAGTCAATGGAGTATATTCGAAGCATGGGCTTGTCACCAGTGGGGTACCTCAGGGATCTGTACTTGGACCCATTCTCTTTAATATTTTTATTAGTGATATTGCCGAAGGTCTTGATGGTAAGGTATGTCTTTTTGCTGATGATACTAAGATATATGTAACAGGGTTGATGTTCCAGGAGGGATAAGCCAAATGGCAAATGATTATGGTAAACTAGCAAAATGGTCAGAGTCGTGGCAACTGACATTTAATGTGGATAAGTGCAAGATAATGCATCTTGGACGTAAAAATCCAAGGGCAGAGTACAGAATATTTGATAGAATCCTAACCTCGACATCTGAGGAAAGGGATTTAGGGGTGATTATTTCTGATGACTTAAAGGTAGGCAGACAATGTAATAGAGCAGCAGGAAATGCTAGCAGATTGCTTGGTTGTATAGGGAGAGGTATTAGCAGTAGAAAGAGGGAAGTGCTCATGCCATTGTACAGAACACTGGTAAAACCTCATTTGGAGTATTGTACGCAGTACTGGAGACCGTATCTCCAGAAGGATATTGATACTTTAGAGAATGTTCAGAGAAGGGCTACTAAACTGGTTCATGCATTGTAGGATAAAACTTACAAGGAAAGGTTAAAGGAACTTCACATGTATAGCTTGGAGGAAAGACGAGACGGTGGATATGATAGAAACATTTAAATACATAAAGGGAATCTACAGCCTTCCAGCTGAAGTGGTAGAGGTTAACAAAGTAAAGGAGTTTAAGCATGCATGGGATATGCATAAGACTATCCTAACTATAAGAAAAGGCCAGAGACTAATGAAAGTATTTAGAAAATTGGGCAGACTAGATGGGCCGAATGGTTCTTATCTGCCGACACATTCTATGTTTCTATATTTATGTAAGTATATATAAAATGTTTTTCCAAACGTCCAAGCAGCAGTCCTAACAAGTGGGATGTAGTTGCCCATTTCTCACAGGACAGGTAGCATTGAAAAGGTTAAAACAACAAAATGCAGTCCCCATCCCCTGTCTCCTGCCATCCTAGCCTTATAAAAGGCAACTCCACCCTGAGCTCCCCAGTATTTGCCTGTTCTCAAGAGAGACAGGTCAGGTAGCAGCGCTCTGCCTTCCCTTGGCAGAATTGGTGAAGCTGTTCACCTTTGTTAGTGTTTTGGATAGACGTGGTGAGGGGACTGCGGCTCCTGGAGGGCTTCATCTTGCTTTAGAAGGTTTGCTTGGCCAGTACGCTTGCCCTTTAATTACTATAGGATATGAACACACAACGGACTCCTGTGTTTTACTCCTTTATCATTCCGCCCAAACCATGACAGGTGACAGAAGAGGCACAGGTGCGTCTGTACGCACCTGGCGCCAACTCTTGAATCTGGAACCTAATAGCAGGATATTTAAACCCAGTAATAACTATCTAGTCACCAGGTGTGTTTCAGAATAGTTACCCGTGTGCTGTCTCAAGTACACCAGACAGCACAGGTAAGACAAGTAGCTTTCATCTTATTAGTCTTTGTTTCCTAAATAAGTTAATTTGGATATTTGTCTGCCAGGTGCAACCCACATTAGCCTCTATGCGTCCCGCCATTTTGTCCAACACATAGAGAGGCAATTAGGCAACCAATTCCTTATAGCCTCGTTATCCATATAGAAGGCACAAGAACCAAAATTTAAGGCTATTTCCAAGGCTGGCTTAGCTACGAAGGATAAAGCTGTACCCTGAGTTTGCTGGTTTGAGCGTTGCAGAAAGGCTGTGCTTCCTATAATGCATGTGAAAGCCAAACTCATTGTGGAACACAGGCACGGGTTGCTCTGTCTCCAATAACAGAAAAGGAATGTACACACAGGTTGTGATTCATCTCCTCTACCGGCAAATGCATGTGCAAGTTATCTTCTGTTTTGGTGTAAATTCCCTCCTATCTACGGCAGTGTTCAGACCACCTATGTACAGCCTAACTGCCTGTTTGTGGGCAGTGTTCAGACCACCTATGTACAGCCTAACTGCCTGTTTGTGGGCAGTGTTCAGACCACCTATGTACAGCCTAACTGCCTGTTTGTGGGCAGTGTTCAGACCACCTATGTACAGCCTAACTGCCTGTTTGTGGGCAGTGTTCAGACCACATGTATGTTTTTTTTCTTTCTTTCTTGCCTTTAAACACACTCTAAGGTATTTGGTACACGGTACACTTGTTAAAGTTAAAGCACTGGTGAGACCTGTTAAGGTATACATACTGGGTGTATGTGAAATTTCCAATAAGGGATATTTCTCCCAAAGATTCAATTACAATTACTACTGTAGTGCAACAGAACAAACAAAACAGTCCGTGGGGAGAGACATACCCTGGGGTTAGTGTCTCTATCCACAGAATCTTCTCACCAGTGAAGCACTCCAGGGGTGCCTCAGGGCTTAACCCTTTGTTGTCTTAAATGAAAACAAAATAATTGCACACCTCTCACACATTGTGAGGGGGTGCTGCCTGGAAAGTAGAAACAGTATCTTATTATGAATAACACATTAGTCTATAAAGTTATACACACATTGGGTCATAACTTCAAGCCTTATAAGGCTTCTCCTATGCCTGGATCTAAATGATAAATTAGAGCAGGGCAGAAATAAAGTGGTAGACATTAGCATTGACATACCATAAAAAAATATTATAAGTGGGTGTATCTATAGGCTTTATTAAAATTGGCCAGTAACCACACTATAAAACTTTATAATAGTATTTCCAAGGGCGAGATTTAAAGTGGGAGAGAGGACAGAAAAATACCAGCATCAATTCCTGAAAGATTACAGAGTAGTATATACAGGAAAATTAGAGTATGTAGATTAGGGATCGACCGATTATCGGTCTGGCCGATATTCTGAATTTTTAGCAATATCGGTATCTGCCTATAAAGATATCTATAATGCCGACAGGGCAATAGCGGCGGAGCTTAATGTGCGGTGGGCAGAGCTTAACGTGCGGCAGGGCAAATGTTTCCCGAACTGGTAAGTGTGGGGTAAGCTAGAAGGAGTCCATGCTCCCCACCTATCTACCCCAATACCCCTACAGCCCCATCTATCCCTGTGCCCCCACAACTAGGGCCTATCCCGTTTCGGCCGAAAATGGGTAACATTTTCCGAAATGAGAATTTTTTTTTTTTATAAATTATTTTAAAAAAAATATTTTTGTAGTGCATACTTTAACAGACATGCTTGCATTAACAATTCAGATGATTATATATCACAATGAAAGATAGTAATGATAAGTGAAAGAATACTGCACTTGGGTCAGGGTGGGAAGAACACTATGGGACAGGGGAGGGAGGAGAACACTATGTGACAGGGGAGGAGGGGAAAAGAACACTATGGGACAGGGGAGGGGGAAAGAACACTGGGACAGTGGAGGGGGGAGAAAAGAACACTGGGACAGGGGAGGGGGGACACTATGGGACTGGGGAGGAGGGAGGAAAGAATACTAAAAAAGAGGGAGGGGAGAGGAACATTAAGTGGGGGGCACTAAAAGAGAAGGGAAGTTTTTCATATTAGAATAATTAAATCCATTAAAAAGTCTAATATTAATAAAATTATAGGGAAAAAAACCCCTTTTTTTTTAAATCATTTGGGGGGAAAAGTCATTTTCGGCCAAGGGCATCCTGAATTTTTGGTTTCGGCCAAGAATTTTCATTTCGGTGCATCCCTACTTACAACCCCATCTACCCCAGTGCCCTTACTACACTATCTACCCCAGTGCACTTACAACCACATCTACCCCAGTGCCCTTACTACCACATCTACCCCAGTTCCCTTACAACCACATCTACCCCAGTGCCCCTGCTCCCCATCTACCCCAGTGCCCCTGCTTCCCAGCTACCTCAGTGCCCCTGCTCCCTAACTATCCCAGTGCCCCTGCTTGCCTATCTTCCCCAGGGCCCCTATTCCATGTCTATCATAGTGCCCCTGCTCCTTATCTACCCCAGTGCCCCTACTCCCTGTCTATCATAGTGCCCCTGCTCCTTATCTATCCCAGTGCCCCTGCTCGCCTATCTACCCCAGAGTCCTACCCCACATATTTACACACAAACAAACTGCATCCACTACACACACACTGCATTTATTAGTCTAAATACTCTCACTGTATCCACTACACACACATATATTCTTGAAAACATAAAAAATTCTGACTAGCATGTATATTTTGTGCATTTACCTTAATGAAAAAAGATTTGCCAAAAAAATAAATAATAAACATGTTCAGTTAACAGTAGATTTTTGTAGAAATATTTTTTTTTTCAAAATGGTAAATGTACAGAATATTGTTATCGGTAAATTATCGGCTATTGGCCTGAAAGTTCACAGGTTATCGGTATCAGCTCTAAAAAATCAATATCAGTCGATCCTTAATGTAGACAAAGCCTCTCTTCCTTAAAATCTAATTACACAGGCGTAGTAGGATAAACAATCAAGAGATAGACCTTCACGGTCTTATTTAACAGTAGAGTTTCCCTCTATATATATATATTCATGTCCTTCCTCTCATTTTTGTATATACCTTGGGATTAAGATGATATGTATCTATATATATATATATACTTTATAATATAGATATGTACTTATTTTTATTCATTGGATGTGTTGCATTGCAGGATGTATGTTCATAGGTTTTTTTGGGTCTACTTATGCATACTTGAAGATCTTGTATATGCATATATGTATATTTTGTATATTCATATTTTCTGGATATGTATACCTTTAACAGTATCATGATTCCAGTATTATTATGTTTCCCTATTATATTGGTAATTTTTATATTGTATCTATCTATGTATATATTTTTAGTTTTATTCCCATACCTACATCCTCCAATGCAATTTACACCGATTGGTTTTGATTTACTAGTATCTCAGGCGATGTTTTCGCCCTTTTGCTTTATGTCCCGTCTAGGTTTCGGTCTTTTTTCAGTATGCGCATGCGCGCACATTACGCACATGCGCCGTACAATACGGAACTGTTTTCCTGAATCACGGTGTATTTCGCGCATCTGTGCGTTCCACGGATGGAACGCACGCCGCAAAACAGATGGACAAAATTAAACGAAGATTTGCAGCAGTATTTAAACCGGAGAAAAGGAGTATAGAAACATCCCTGAAGAAGTCCTACACCCCTACAGGACGAAACGCGTTGGATTCTTTCTATATGGACTTATATTCTTCATTGTTATTTTACTTCGCTTTTTAACTTTTTATTTATTTGCATTCTGGCTGTTTACTCATAACCACTCCTGTTAGATCCTATTTTGGACTGATGACCACACTGTATGGAGTTCCAGGTTATTGGGAGATACGCTCTTTGTGATATACACACATGTAAGTGTGACCAATAAATGTGATTTTGTATTTTTATAACAAACTTCACTATGTTCGATTTCCTTTATTTGCATATATGCTATGAGGTGATTTTCCAGTCCATTCATTGTACTACATATTACCCCTGAGAGGGTGAAAAGCCTTATTTCACGTGCGTTTGTGAGTGTATCTACAATCACTTATATTTATACATTTATTCCTTTTTTACTGTATCACGCTATGTCAGCATTTTGAGTCTTACACAGAATTCATAAACGGACCACATCCTATATCAGGTTGTTTTACAATCCATGTATTAACTCATACGTATTCTGGGTGTTTTCCACCTTTTTTTGCTATTTTATAGTAGTAGGATAAAGAAAGAAAAATTAAAGTCTATAAAATCATAATTCCAGCAGAGTAAAATCATTAAACTCCTTCAATTACCAAAGTGTAACAACATAGTGAGGTGAAGTGCCCAAACGAAATGATAAAAATAACCACCCCATAGCAAAAACAACCTCAACAATCTTCATGGTTTGATATTTACGTCACCAGTTTATTGAAATACCCTGTCTTACACCACAATGGTCTGCTGCGTGGCCCAGTAGGGCCAAATTATTATAGGTGTCACTGGAGTAGCTAGTCCAGGCCTATGCTTTAAATTAAGCTCAAATGACCACCATATTTGTGTAAAGTCTTATTTATGATTTCTTTGTTTCCATTCTGAAATGAGCTGCACCCACTACAATTGTGCTACAATCAGATCAAACAGGCTTTATCCGTTTTCCAATAGTCAGCAGGTGCTGTGCACAGAAACTGGACTTCATATTGTGTGTGTCTGGCTTTATAGCGAGATGGTGGCATCTCAATCACACCTGGAGGAGTCCAGACATTGTGTTAACCAGTAATTGGCTTGATTTTATCACATATGAAGGCAATAAATGTAATGCAGTGGAAATGGTAATTCAGCTTCTCTTATTAGGTTCTAGGCCTTTGCAGCCCAAACTACCACTACCACACCGTAGTCCAACATACTGCATGTTTAAAGGTGTAGAGTTTGGGATATATGCATTTTTTAACTTCTAAAATGTATGTGCTATTATGTATGTATCTATATCTATAATTTTGTTTTTGGTGAATCCTCTATTTATATATTTTTTTTTATATCACATTAGCTATGTGCAGCTATATCTTGCAGCTTTCCTTTCATCTTTTTCACAAGCAATTTCCAAAGAGTAAGCCATGGTGTGCGGTATTCGGTGTACTACAAACATTTTTATATCAGGACTGTAATAAGCATGTTTTGTCATGACAGAGGTTGCGGTTTATCATCAGCAATTGGGCTTATGCAAAAGCCGCATCATATTACATTCATTCATGGTCATGCTTCACATAAAGGAAAAATTATGTTGTTAATACATGTTTGATGGCTTACATTGGTGAGTTAGTTCGCCGCCTGTCAATGTTTTATGATTTTATAATACAAGATTAATCAATAAGGAGTAACATTTTAACGAATACTTTGTGCAATATGACAAGCTGTCTGTGAATTTTCATGGAACCTCTAAGGGTAAGGTTTTGACCCGACCTCTAGTCTGGGAAGGCTGGATGAGTTGGGTTTTCTAGTACCCTAATTGTAATTCGGTTGGATGTATAGGTATGTCAGTTTCTGTCTTGGGGTGTCTGGTCTGCCCCAGTGGTTTTTGGGCCTCCTGTTTGGGGGTTGGGTGGATGTGTTGGGTTTCCAGATCAAGCGTAAGGGTTTCTGGTAGGTCGTTGTGGGAGCATCGGGAGTTAGGATGTGAGAGGGATGTAGGGAAGGAGGTTAGAAAGAACGAAAGTAAGCAGCGAGAAAGGGGGACACAACTAACCAAGTGACACAGGTTTTTCACTACTACACACAATTATACAACCACGCCCCGCACACACACACACACACACACTAACCCTAAGAATTCTCGTTCGCTAATAGAATGCTACCTGCAAGCCATCCCCATGCCATCGTTACCAGCAGAAGCTGCAGACAAAATAGCAGCCCCTATTGAACCAGAGGAACGACTCGCCACCCTCAAACTCCTGAAGCCCAATAAATGTCCGGGACCTGATGGCTTTTTTGGACTGTACTATAAGACATACTCCTTTACACTGAGCCCATACTTATGCAAGCTCTATGATTCCCTCCTAGCAGGGGATACCCTCCCACAGGACATGCTGCAAGTCAACATATGCCTAATCCCCAAACCCAACAAGGACCACACAGACCAAGGCCATTTTGGCCCCATCGCCCTCTTAAACATAGACATCAAAATATTTACCAAACTTCTGGCAGAATGTCTAAATTCATTTCTTCCCAAATTAATTCACCCAGACCAAGTGGGCTTCATACCATCAAAGCAGGGGACAACTCCAGGAGAGCGTTCCCACCCTACTCTTCTCAGTGGACGCCGAGAAAGCATTTGATCGCCTCCTCTGGCCCTTTCTATTTGCCACGCTTACCAAAGTGGGACTCCTGCCCCCCTTCATAGCAGCCTTAAAGGTGCTATACTCTAACCCTACGGACAACCTCCCAAACAGAACCGCCAAGGTTCGCTATCCACAATGGCACAAGACAGGGCTGCCCACTATCACCAATCTTATTTGCCATAGCCCTTGAACCATTGCTACAAACATTGAGGGCTGACGAAAGGATCAAGGGTCTGAAAGTACGCCAAGATGACTACCTAGTAGCCGCATACACGAACGACCTATTAATAACCCTGACAGACCACGTGGAGTATCTAACCCCTTGATAGCCCATCTAAGTGAATATGGAGAGGTATCGGGCTACAAACTTAACATGGAAAAAACAGAAATACTGTCACTTAACATACCAGATACATTACTAGTATCCCTCAAACAATCCTATCCATTTAACTTTGAGGCACCCAGTCTCCACTACCTAGGCATCCACCTCCCGGCAGACCTCAATACGATATATGAATTGAGCTACATACCACTATTACACACTGCCCTACGAGATCTGGAAACCTGGCACGGACTATCCATCTCCTGGCTGGGCAAGCTAGCATCCATAGCAGACGTCAAGTCACTCCAGAAACAAATTCATCTGGGCAAACAAGAAGGCGAGAATCAAGAGAACAACAATGTATTTCCAAAATAAATCAGGCGACCTCAGCCTGCAGCACTTCCTGCACTATTTCCACGTGGACCAATTGGCCCAAGTCCAACATCTTCACGCCCCCACAGGAACCAAATGATGGGTAGATCTTGAACACACTATGCGGCAGAGACTTACCCTCTCTCTACATATGGCTTCACGCCCCCACAGGAACCAAATGATGGGTAGATCTTGAACACACTATGCGGCAGAGACTTACCCTCTCTCTACATATGGCTTTCGAAATCAGCAAGACCCCTCATACCCCTCACTACACCAGCCCTAAACACCTCAATCAGAGTAAAGGACAAGACGACCACCAAATTCTCACTAATCTTAAACCCCTCCCCCTTGACACTGATACTTCGCAATACACAATTTGAACTGGGGATGAACCCCTATGATTTTTACCAATCTGACCATAATGATCTCATTAGATTCTACCAATTCTTTCACCAGGGACAACTAATCCCATTTACGGACCTACCACAAACCACTCCCCTCACAACATATGACCATTTTAGATACATATGAATATGAAGCTTCTTGGACAACAAGGTCAATCAGAAAGCAGGGACAGCCAAACTTACTACCTTTGAAAAATCTTGTATCCACTGCCCGGTCTCAGAGGGACAAATCTCAGGCATTTACTCCCTCCTTACTTCGAACCTGATGGTGGGAGTGCTGTCATATGTGTCGGCATGGGAAAGGGATCTGGCACCCCCGGAGGACCTCTCTGACTGGGGAGACATACGGGAAGCCATGGCAGCCATTTCCATATGTGTTACTCACAAGGAACAAGTCTACAAAACCATGCTACGATGGTACCTCACCCCACTTAGACTCAAACAGATGAGTCGCTCCGACTCGGATCTCTGCTGGAAAGCCTGCGGACAACAAGGCACCTACATACATCTCTGATGGGAATGCCCAAAGATCAAACCACTGTGGCTACAAATCTCACAACTAGTGTCTAGGATACTACACGTTGACATTCCCCTAGACCCATGGATATGGTTACTTTCCAATCCTCACAGCGCAATCACTCGAGCCCAAAACAAACCTGAATCTAAAATAGCCCTAGCAACAAGAAGGGCTATTGCAGAACAGTGGGGCAACCAAAATATCCCACTATGTGAGGCAGTGATCCATAGAGTTAAAGAGGCCGTGGATATGGACAGACTCTCAGCAATTCATTGACCCCTGGATCAATGAATAGACAGGCTAAAAAGACACGACACACCCAGCACATAAAACACCACAATTACACAACCCTCCCACCACCACCTGCTCCCTCCCTAACCCCCCCACCCAAACAAACAACACAACTGTGAGGGGTGGATAGACCCTCACAGCCAACCCACCCCTTTTATTTATTTCTGTTTTAATTTTTTTCTCTCTCCTGTCAGGGTCCGGATTTTGTCAATTTGATTCCGGGCAATCCTCTGTTTGAGGCGTCTGGCTAATAAGGTGTCTGCTTTGTTGGATTTTTCATAATAGAGTTGGCAAGTCCACTGTAGGCTTTAGTGGATTATTTGGCCATGATTGTTTTCAAACTTTTTTGGCATGCTGAGATTTGTTCTGCAAGTGTGGGAGTTGGGTCCTTTTTATGGTGCGGAGTTGTGTGAGGGTGTCTTCTAGTTCTCGTAACCGACTGGTTTTATGGGCGGAGGCTATGCTAATTATGTTTCCTCAAAGTACCGCTTTGTGTGTTGCCCACAATGTGCTGGGGGAGGTTACGGTGTCTTTATTTAGGGAAAAGTATTTCTTTAGTGCTTCTTGTATGTTGTCCCTAGTGTGAGGATTGTGTAGGAGAGTTAAGTTGAGCCACCATGACCAAGATCTCAAAGTGTGCGGGATTGTAATTGTAAGGGTTATGTCAGCATGATCAGACCAGCTGACAAAGCCGATGGTGTTTTTTAAAACTTGGTTCATCAAGGATGGCGAGATTAAAAAGAGGTGTGAGCGGTGTGGGTGGGAGTAGAATGTATAATCCAAAGTTAATGGGTGTTCGGCATGCATCCAATAGTTGGAGTTTAGACGTGAAGGAGCGAAACAGTTTGTCTGCTCTGGCCGTGGAGGGTTGGTGGTGAAGGCGGGTCGTTGGTCTGTGTCTATCCACGGCGGGGGAGATCACTGCTTTGCAATCTCCACCCATGATCAGGTGGTTGGATGTGAACAAAGCTAGATGTGCTCGTATGGATTCCCAGAAAGGGGCACGAAGTGAGATAGGTGCGTAGGGCACGTGTTGCGGATAATGACCGCTATCCCATTTTGCTTTCCGTTCGGTGAGTTTGCCAAGAAGCAGTCCCGATAGTGTTGGCTCAGGAGAGGGATGGGTTTTGTGTGGGAGTAGTGAGTTTCTTGAAACATTATTACATCTGCTTTGGTCCTGTTTGCCCATCGTACAAGTTGGTGTCACTTGGTTGGACCCTTGCAGTTGATTGAGAGGCATGGTCGTGGGCATGTTTGTGAGTATGGCCGATGGGGAGGAACAAAGTCCTATTCGGTGGGTGAAGTGTGGTGTTCGATTGTCTATGAATGTGCGTAGATGTTAGTAGCGAGAGGGAGGAGGTGGGGGCGGGGTGGTAGGGTAAAGAAGTGCTGAGGGAAGAGGTGTGGCAAAAGCCAGGGAAGGGCAAGGAGGGAATTAAAGAGAGATAAGAGAGAGAGAGCAAAAAGAAAAAAAAGAGGGGGGTAGAGGAGAGGAGTTTTGGGTGCTGAGCTGGGGTGGCCTGGTCTTATGCTCTGTTTGCCAGGTCTGTGGGTGGGCGGAGAGTCCCCGGTGAGGGGGGAGAAACCGGATGCAGTGGGGGAAGATAAGGGTGGTCCCAGTTGGTCATACTGTGAGCTCTGGGATTGGTGTAGTGGTGTGTTTTTTGTTGTGTGGACTTGAAATGGGGGTCAGTCTCTTTTCCCAGTTCCCTAGAGTCGTTGTCAAGAATAGCGGACGTTGCCGCTGTTGCATCTCTGCCGTACCCATCATTATACATGCACAAAGACCCATCCAGTATAGAAAAAAGGAAAAGAGCTTAATACCCAATAGAGAGGGAAATGGAAAATACGAGTTTTTTTAACACTTAAAACACATGGCCTCACATATTCCTAAGCGATGGGTATTCATCAGTTTATGTGTTGAGTCACATTTTCCAACATTTGAAACACAATTACCCACATATTCCCCAACATTTGGCAATCGTCAGGTTACATAACGAGTTACGTTGTATATGGCAGAGTTGGGGTTTGAAATGCTTGTGGCCCGTGGTAAGGGTCGGCCCCTTGCTTGTGGTACACAAGAGGTAGGTTGACCGTGTGGGGATATACCCCATGGGTTGCCTTGAGGTTGTTGTGGGGAGCATTGCACCTAGCGGTGACGTTGCCTACTGTGGGGTGTAGTTGCTGTGTGACCGTTGTGGGTTGATGGCTGCTGTAGGTGTGGCTACGCATGGCCCTCTGGGGCCTCGGAGCTACAGGAGGGAAGACATTTTTTGAGGATGTGGGTGTAGTAGCGTGGTTGCCTGTGTGGTTCTTTGCATGGTACCCCGGCCATTTGTCTATGCCCACGGTGTAGTCGTGTCTTGCTGTAGGAGTGTTGCCAGTCGGGGGTGCCTATAGTATCTGTTATGCCGTACAGTATTGGGTATATGTTTGGTCAGGGAGTATTACAGGCCGCAAAGGAGTGGGGTTTATGAAGCAGGTTATGAAGCAGAGAAGTAGGAAAGAGGAAGAGAGAGGCATTGCGGAGATAAAAAGGAAAATAAATAAACAACAAAAAAGAGAGGAAAAAAAAAAAAAGTTAAACAATATTCCCCCGTCTTCCCCACCGATAGATAACCATCAACCTTAAGTCACCATTATAGGGCCTAGAGTTGGGGTGTGATATGCTAGTGTTCATTGGTTTAGGGTCGACACAAGGAGTGCAGAGCATTAGCTTGAGGCTTCGAGTGAATTTGTCAGTTACTGTAGAACAACCAAAAGTTGAACAAGGGAAGAGCAGCAGGGAAGATAAGATCCCATATGAAAAAAGGAAAATAAAATATTCCCTCCCCCTCCCAACAGAAATAAATTTACTGTGAGGCGTACATGTATTTGAACCCAATAAACTCTGGTAGTTCCATTATGTTAGTGATGACTTTTCCCATCGTGTAAAGGGCCAAGGAAATGTGTGAGTCCCCCTTTGCCGTTAGTAGCTCAAATCAGAGCTCAAATCTTTGCTTGGAGGGATGTCGGGGAGGTAGCGATTGGTCCGCGGAAATGTTTTTATTTTACGGGTTTCGTGCAACTGTGGAAGCTGTGGGGATCGGATGGAGGGTAAATCCCACGGAGTTGGCGAATTGCTTAATCTCCGATGGTCAGGTTAGTATGTGTACATGATCTTCTCTCTTGACTATGAGCTTGAGGGGGTAGCTCCACATGTATTTCAGCCCTTGTTTGGTGAGCGCTTTGAGCTCCCTTCTCTTTTGCAGTGTACAAGGGACCAGGTCTGTGAAGAAGGCGATATCTTGACCCTAGAGTGTTGGTGGGTTTGATCATGCGGCCTTCGTTGGGAAGTGAAGCATTTTGACAATGATGTCCCTTAGAGTGCCGGGGTTAAGTTCCAGTGGTCTGAGTGCCCTATGGTCTTTTTCAGTGCTGAGGTTCTGTGCTGAGGCCGCAGGCAGGAGTGATGCGAACATTTCCCGCAGTATTATGGCCTCAGCTGTTACAGCTTCTGGCACCCTGCTGATGAGGATATAATTTTTTTCTGGATCGATTGCTCAGATCCTCCAGGCTGTCTTCCAGGGAGTACATTTTGTTACGTAGTCATTCAATTTCGCCATCATGGGTGCTGGCTTTGGCCAAGAGGCCCTTCATCTGAGTTTTCATGTGGCCGGTCTTCGTGGCTAGGGCTTCTATTTTCTCCTGAGATGTGCTTGTTCAATTCCGCTTTTATGTCTTCTGTGACCTCGCGGAGTAGGCACTGAAAGGCCCGTTATGTAAGTGGTGCCTGTGGGCCATGCAAAGCCTTTCTGGCCTCAGAGTCTGAGGATGCCTCGTCAGGGCTGCGGGAGGAAGATGGCCGTCCTTGGTCTTTTGGCGTGCGGAAAAACGTGGCGACCGACTGACTGAGCTCTTTTTTTCTTTTTAAGTTCCCCCATGGCTGTGATGTGATGGGAATGATAGTGTACGTTTGAAGCAGCTGAGTATGCGGTTGGATGGGCTTGGGATGTTGCTGTTTTTTGCGGACTACAGACTGTGGAGCGGGAGCTGTGGGTTCACACGTCCATGTTCGTCAGAGGTCAAGCTCCGCCCCCTACGTTATGTTTTTATAACACTTAACTCTAAAATTGGAATTCGAACAATTCTTACAGAATTTAATGCCTCCAAATGCGTTTATTGCCTCTCATCCTATTTTGTAACCACAAACTCACAATTCACTTCTGGGTCTATTCTTTCCCTATATCTGTGTTCTTACCTCTGAAATTAGGGGGCCCTTTGTAGGTTTAATTTTTCTTTTCCTGCAATTTTTCATGGGGTTTTCTCCATATGTTGAAATTATCTCTACAATGGCTAGTTGTACGTCTGGCCACGCTAATGGTTTAATTAATGGTTAATTATTTGTCTTATTAGCCTGCATGTTAATCACGAATAGGTATTTATATCCGTTTTTTCCTATTTTTCTGTTTGGTTTTGGTATGTATTGGGCTATATTAAGCACCCTATAATGATGGCAAACATATTTTATATATATATATATATATATGTGTGTGTGTATATATATATATATATATGTGTGTGTGTGTGTGTGTTTGTCTGTATAAGTGACAAAATACACTAAACCAAACACCTTAAATGTAACCAGTGAGAATAAGAATAATGAGCAATTGCCCTTCTCTATTCTAAAAAATGCAGAGAGTGTAAGATTCCTCCAAATCTTGGGTAATGTCTGTAAAAGTGTTTATTTCCATTTATATGTATATTTAAATAAAATTGCTGTATGTCACATTTGGATTTGAGCTCTGGAAGAGCTTATTACTTACTAACTGTGTGTATTTTCTTACCTGGAGATACAAATAAGGTTTTAACTTATAGTTTAATACTGGTGTTATTCCAGAATTACTCCAGTAGTCAGTCCCATCAGCTGGGGATGGTATTCTTTGTGATTCAGGAGCCATAAACCAGAGGCTTCTGTATGGTGGGTTCTGCAGGTGAAATTGTTCCTGCCCTGTGTTTTATCTTGCTATATCATCCCACTTGTTATGACTGCTGCTTGGATGTTTGGAAAAAACAAAATTTTACTTACTGTAAATTTCTTTTTCCATAGTCCAAGTGGCAGTCATGATTTCCTTCCCTTTATACTATAGATCAAAAATGTAAACCTATATCCTTCTATTAGCTTGTTATATACTGGGGAGCTCAGGCTGGAGTTGCTCTTTATAAGGCTAGGAGGGGTTGGGACTGCATTTTGTTGTTTTAACCTTTTCAATGCTACCTGTCCTATGAGAAATGGGCAACTACATCCCACTTGTTATGACACCCGCTTGGACTATGGAAAAATAAATTTACGGTAAGTAAAATAGTTATTTCATTATTAGTATTTATATATATATATATATATATATATAAATATATATATATATATATATAAATTAGGGATTGGCCAATATTATCGGTCGATATTCTGTATTTTCAGCAATATCAGTATCGGTCAATAAAGATACCGATAATGCCGACCAAGACCGCCATCATCCTGGGGGGCCCAACACACTCTTGCTTACCTTCCCAGCAGCTCCTGTGTCCAACTCTCGCGAGTGCCGCGGCTGGCAGAGTGTTGCCATGGGTTACCATGGCAAAGCTCCGTGCGGAACGCCAGGCACGAAAGTTAGACAGGGGAGCTGCTGGGAAGGGAAGTAAGAGTGTTGCTGGGCCCCATAGGACCGTCAAGGGCCCCCCAGGAAATGCCATATTCCCCCTCCCTGGCCAGATAAGAAGGGAGGGGGGACTAAAACAAAATGTAAAAAAATGTTTACATTTTTTTTTTTTAAGTTACAAAATACAAATGCCCCCCCCCCATTTTACACACATTACATGCCTACACAAACACTCACTTCATTAATCGTATACACACACTACACAAACACACTGCATTCACTATATACACATTACACACACACTGCATCCACTATACACACACTACAAAAACACTGCATTCACTATACACACACTATACAAACACACACACTGCATCCACTTCACGCACATATATTCTTGAAAGCCTAAAAAATATATATATATATATATATATCACTGTCAAAATACAGTTAGAATGAAATTATATATATATACACACACAAAAACTATATTTTTTATATATAATTTTCATTCTAAGTATATTTTATATTAATATATGTATGTATATTCTAAAAATACATTTAGTTTACAGGCCAGAAGCCAGTGTCAGGACCAGGAACCGTGTAAAAGGCCCTGATGGCGGTGTTCAGGGCGATACGTATCGCTGAGCGATGACCTAGCATTCTTTCTCATAGGTCATTAGAGGTTTTCCCGATCTATGCAAAGCCACATGGGCATGTAATGTGTTATACTACATGTGTAGTGGTGCAAGTGACATTAAAGACCGGGAACTAGAGTGCTGGGATTGTGGAGATATATGGAAGGCAGGGCCTGAAGTTGTGGGAGGGGCTTGGTTCCCCTTCTTAAGGAGCACCAGCCCTTCCCTTAGTACCGTCCTAGGTCTGGAGATTGCGTGTGGTCGTCACTTCCGGTCCGGCCAAACCGCTGTCTCTCATTCTTCAGCTCGTGGTGCAGCTTCCTGGAGGACAAAACTGCTCCCAGCGCGGCTGTCTGACTCCGCAGGCAGACACACGAGATCCGGCTTCCAGGCTCACAGCCTGTCAAAAAAAACAAAAAACGTGAGTTCCGGCCGTCGCACTAACGGTGCGGCCTATGACGTCAGAGGGGGGTCGACGGGCGCACATTACCATGCATTCGGTAAAACGATGTTCAAATTCGTGGGATTAGTCGGTTATCCTTTAGATTCTAAGTACGGCTTGCTTTTCCGTTCGTTTGCCGAACACTATATTGTTTTAGTGATTGATTTCAGTTAGGGTGACCTCTGGTGGCTGAATTGGTTATAGCAGTTGTAGTTACATTATTGTGTGTTATTTTTACTGATCCCTGGTGGTCATAATAGTTATTACTCCTGGGAATATTTTTATTTTTTTCTTCACATAGGGATAAGGATAGTTAATACTGGAAAATAGGGATTCTGGTGGAGTCGTATGGCTTCTTAAATTCGGGGCACTCATGAGATATGTTGAAATTGTGAATAATTCTACAGAGAGGGAATATTTTTCTATACACATTTTTACCTTTCAAACTCTCAAGGTCCAAACACGTACACTATAGGTACCACAGATAAGAGTATCATATGTCTCCAATTTTTATAGAACATATATAATTAGGTGCTAAGGAATCTATTGCATGTCAGTAATTTTGGACCTTTTTTCAGTTTTAACAGCGTCCACATTGTGCGGCTACTATACTAACTTTTCACGTCATATAGGTCAGTAATCTTTAGTTATTATCCTCTCATCGTCCCACAAGGACCGGGTACTTATGTGTATTTTTCTGTATTACTAGGTTTAGGCCATCCTTACTCCCAGTGGCGTACACATGACCCATTGGGCCCCGGTGCGAAAATTGATCCGTGGGCCCCCCCTCCCCCACGCGCTTACTCGGCGCGGGTCGGGGCCGCAACACATGGCGGCGGGCACCTGGTCGCAGGGGTTGCAGGGCTGCGACCCCGCGACCGCGGTATGCACACACACTTAAAGGACCACTACAGACACCCAGATCACATCAGCTCAATGAAGTGGTCTGGGTGCCAGGTCCCTCTAGTTTTAACCCTGCAGCTGAAAACATAGCAGTGAAAATGGCTATGTTTCACTGAGGGTTAATCCAGCCTCTGGTGGCTGTCTCATTGACAGCTGCTAGAGGAGCTTCCGCGATTCTCACTGTGAAAATCACAGTGAGAAGACACTGAACGTCCATAGGAAAGCATTGAGTAATGCTTTCCTATGGGCGGTTTAAATGCGCGCGCGCGCCTCTTGCCACGCATTTGCATTCGGAGCTGAGAGGCGGACACTGGGGAGTCCGACGCTGGAGAAAGGTAAATGCTGAAGAGACACACACACACACTCTCACGAACAGACGCATACACACTCACTTACAAAACATACACTTTCACTGACAAACACACACTCACTAACAGACAAACACACTCAGTAACAGACACACACAGTAACACACTCACTAGCAGACACACACCCAATAACAGACACACTCACTGACACACACACTAACAAACGCTCTAACACAAACACTAATACACACACTAACACACACACACATACACTAATACACTAACACACACACACACACACTAACACACACACACACACTCATACACTAACACACACATACACTAACACACATACACTCACACACACACTAACACATACACTAACACACATACACTAACACACATACACTAACACACACACACATACTAAGACCCACATACACTAACACACACATACTAAGACACACACACACTAACACACACATACTAACACACACACATACTAAGACCCACATACACTAACACACACATACTAAGACACACACACACTAACACACACATACTAAGACACACATACACTAACACATTTTTATTTTTTAAATTTAATCCTCCCAGCCTCCTTACCTTTTGGAGTGCTGGGGGGATTCCCTGGGGTCCAGTGGTGCTGCTGGGCTCCTGGGCGGGGGGGTGGCCGGTCGGGCAGGCGGGCGCGCGAGGGAGCACTCAGTGCTTCCTCTTCAGCATCCTCGCGCGCCGCGAAGGGATGCCGGCGCCGGAAGATGACGTCATCTTCCGGCTCCGGTATCATTGCGGTGCGCGAGGGAGCTGAAGAGGAAGCACTGAGTGCTCCCTCGCGCGCCCGCCTGCCCGACCGACCACCCCCCCGCCCAGGAGCCCAGCAGGGCTGGCCCTGTGGCTACATACCGGGTCGCAGGGGCGGCCGGGCCCCCTGGTGGGCCGGGCCCGGTCGCAGCCGCGACCCCTGCGACCCTGGTATGTACGCCACTGCTTACTCCTTTTGGGGTAGTTGGTTCCAGTCCCCTACGATTGCAATATATATCGGTAGGTATCTGATTAGCAGGGGGGTAGGAGGGTTGCATATTATCATAAACCCGGAAACACACTATTCCTTTTATAGGTTACTACAGACCGCCTGTTTCACCTCTCACTACCACCTTGCAATTTGCTCAGCAGGTACTTCATGATTTCTCACTTTTCCCGTCCTTCCTACCCTTTCGGGTTCTAGTACAGGGCCATACTGGCATTTAAGAACAGGAGCCTCTAGGTAAGTTTTCCGGCCTTCTAAGCCTTATGTTAGTGGTCCCGCGAGGCCAACACCCATCCTCATTTCGGAGGTATGACATTCCCTCGGGCCAATTCATAGGTAGCCGCCTCGCTTGGTTGCATAGAGAGGGCCTCACTTGTCACTCCCATTCTGTCTTATGTCTTTACAAGTCACAGAGAAGCTGACACCCCGCCATAATGTCAATGGCCACGTACCCCACACGAGCCAAATCATAGATAGTGCCTCTCAAAGCCGCTTGGCAACTAGCAGGGCCTCACCCGTCACATTATTTTATAATAGTTTCGCCACTTGGCATTAGTTACATCAGCCAGTCGGGTAGTGCCCCAGGTAACATGTTATTTTGTTTTGTAGCATGTCACAACTACCTGAAGGCGGGGAAGATGTGTCCATTCCCAGTACACCGGCTAGATCAGTCACTCCTTCTCGGGGTGACGACACAGCAAGCCCTGCATCACTCAGGGCTTGGACCATTCCTAGGATCACTGCCGAACTGAGGAAAAAGAACATTCCCTTCCCTGCTACGGCAGAATATAGACTCTTGAATACTCAGACTGATAATTCGGGGGTGGGTGAAGGGTCTAGTGGTAGCCAGTCGACTGATCTACATAATGTGTTATCTTCAGTCCTGACTTCATTGGGCCTTATTACGGCCAAATTTGATAAGATGGATGCAGATAGCCAGCAACGGTCATCCTCAGACCTAGGGCATTCGTCGCTATGGTTCACCCAGATCACCTAACGAGTAATGTTCCAACGGGTATGAAAGACCCGCATAATATCAATCTGGCACACATGGTGCCTGCTAGTATCAAGAAGAACATCTTGGAAGGGAAGGATATCAATCTAGTATCACTTCTCATTGCTTCTCAAGATGTCCTTGAAAATAAAACCTATGCATATGGGGACATGTCTGTAGTGTTAAAATCTAGGGACTCTAGATTGAATCACAAGCTATCCATACCCGAATTTGTGTTGGCTTTTGGGATTTATAGAGATGTGATATGCTCCGTATATCCTGATAGGAGGGAAGAATTGGATCTCCACAAGCTGGTAGATTTGGGGCACAAGTACGGTGGCACGTCTTTTTACGACTACCACCGTGCTTTTTCCGCAAAGGCGTCAGCTGCTCTATCCCAGTTTAATCATCAAGCGGATTGGGGGTTGCTTGATACGGAGCTTTTTTGCCGACACTTTGCGGGCCTAAAAACCCCAGCTTGTGCCATTTGTGCGTCCAACTCACACACGGCAAATTTGTGCCCTAACTCCCCAGGTGAATGCTCTATTTCCCCCTACAAATATGATGCCCACTGGGAGAACAGGCAGGGTACTGAAGGATAAACTGGGACGTGATATTGTGTTTTGGGGGAAATCTCAAATTTGTAATAATTTTAACACAGGCACTTGCGGCTACAGTGCTTGCAGACTACTGCATGTCTGCTCCCAATGCTTCAGGGCTCACTGTAAGGTCATGTGTCCGAATAAATTATATCTCAAGCAGTACCTTTCGTCACTTAATGTCTCCCTATTGAAAGAGTTATTGTGTGATCACCCATCGCAACATCTCGTAGATTTTCTGGTGGCAGGGTTCACTTTGGGGTTTCACACTGGTATTGTGCACATGCCTACTGGGATCCTAGAATGTAAGAACTTGCAGACTGCACAAGCAGCGCCCGACACAATTGACCTACTTCTACAGAAAGAAATTGACCAGGGGTTTCTAATTGGCCCTTTCGACTCCCCGTCTTTCGCTGTTTGGAGAACCAGCCCCATAGGACTTGTCACAAGTAAATCCTCCAATAAGCAAAGGTTGATTTTGGACCTCTCTGCTCCCCATGCGTCACCTACCCCAAGTCTTAACTCACTTATACCATCTGAGTAATTTTCTCTCCAGTATGCAACCATAGATCATGCCATAACGGCCATCCTCTCGGCGGGAGTGGGGGCATGGCTGAGTAAAACGGACATAGTGAACGCATTTAAGTTACTCCCTATCCATCCGTCCCTATGGCATTTACATGGTGTTAAGTGGCATGATTCATATTATTTTTTCACGCGTCTCACATTTGGGTCCAAGAGCAGCCCCAGGATTTTTGATATATTTGCTGAGACGTTGTGCTGGATGCTGCTTAACATATGTAAATGCCCTACCGTTATCCATTATCTGGATGATTTTTTTTATCCTTAGAAAGCAACCTTCTACCTCCCAGTAGTCTCCTTTCTACCAAACGACTATTCTCACAACTTGAAGTACCTATTTCACCCACAAAGACTGAAGGTCCCGATACAATCATTAACTTCTTGGGGGTGGTACTGGACTGCATATGCAGGCTAGCCTCCCCGGGGAAAAGATTGAACGCCTCCTTTCTGCCAATGACCATTACCTAGCAGGTGGGCCTTGCAATAGAAAGGAGTTGCAATCCTTGTTGGGTTCTCTTAACTTTGCAGTGAAAATCATTCCACAAGGGAGAGCGTTTATATCACGATTGCTGAGCTTATTTCCCCTTTTACATTCTGATTCTTCACGCATTACATTAGATATTCATGCTACCGCTGACCTACACATGTGGAGGGAATTCTTGCTGCACTGGAATGGAAAAAGCATTTTCATTCCAGTATGGAAGGACAGGTCGGTATCTTATGGACAGATGCAGCAGCCACTTCAGGATTTGCCGCAATTTTTGGCAATGAATGGATGTGGGGTATATGGCCAGGGGAAATCAAGGAGATTCCCGAGTTCAAAGACACCTCTGCGTTATTTGAGCTCTACCCAATCGTGGCAGCAGTAGTTAAATGGGGTGCATGCTGGTCTGGGAATACGGTGCGTTGCTTCTCGGACAACATGGCAACATGCCATATTGTAAACAAGGGACGTTCCACTTCCCTGGCCATCATGCGTTTTATGAGGACTCTCACGTGGCTAGCTGCAAAAAACAGTTTCTTCTTAACGTGCATACATGTTCCCGGGGTTCTGAATATCGCTGCTGACCATTTATCACGGTCTCGATTTCCGGAATTCCGGGCGGCACTGCCAACAGCTACCCGGATACCAACTCCAGCCCCAGGGTGGCACGAGATGGTTTGGGACTAACGGAACTACTCACTCACGGGCGGCAACTCTCTCAAATGGGTCTTTCGGTTAACACCAGAAGGCATACGGCAGGGCCTTTCATATCTTTAATAAGTTTCTGCTTGACTACAAGATCACAGACGAGTTTTCCATGGAAACGATGATTGCATTCATTTCCTTTTGCCACCTTCACCTAACACTTTCATTCAACACTATTAAGTTATACATCACAGGTATTCAACATCACATCCTCACTACTTGGCCTAATAAACAACGCTTTCTATCATCTTACCAAGTTAAAGCTTTACTTAAAGGCATCAAGGACGCCACCCCTATATCCACAACATCCAGATTACCCATCCACGATCTCCTGTTCCAGTCACTGTCAAACCTGTTAGACACTTCACCATTTGAAACGCACACTAATCAGGTAATTAAAACAGCCATTTATTTAGCTTTCTACGGTTTCCTTCGGCCCAAAGAATTTACCACCCCCAACTACTGCACCCCCAATTTTATCACAAGGTCAAACCTGGTAAAAGCACTCAATCACTATTTACTGTCCCTACACCATACGAAAACAAGTACTAAGGGTCAGATTGTCACTATTACCTACTACCCCACTGGTAATGGATGGTGCCCCGTGGAAGTGTTCAATAAATACCTCTCCGCCTTTCCTTCGGCTCCAACCCAACCACTGCTAGCCTTACACAGGAATACGCTCACTACGAGCAAATTCATGCTCTATGTAAGGATGTTGTTGGTTCGTTTGGGTTTGAACCCCGCCAACTATTCCGGTCATTCATTTAGAATAGGAGCAGCTACTACCGCTTCTAAAAGGAATATTCCGGCACACATCATTAAGATATTGGAATTCCACGGCCTATACCAGATACATTCCTCAGCCTGTACAAGAAGTGCGCCTGGCATTTAAAAATATTATGTGATATGCTATGTTGTATTGTAGGCTGAATAAACTGGTTACATCTTTTTGCCCTCTTTTATTTCAGGCCTACTACCTCGTCAGTTACGGCACACCACAACTGACTTGTTCCATGCACGGTTTGCTTATGTTACTAATTCTACGGCTTATGCCCTGACCACAAATATATATATATATATATATACATACACGCACACATTTAAAGGATCACTATAGGGTCAGGAACACAAACATTATTCCTGATGCTATAGTGCTAAGCCCACCATTTAGGTGGCTTGCCCCCATAAAAGTTTAAAACTCATCTTATTTCCAGTGCCGCGAGGGTCTGGGCCCTGCCCCCTTTGTGACATCATCAAAATGTCCAATTTTTAGGGAAAGCATTGGATTCGCTAAAATTGTCAAGGGGGAGGGACCAAATGGCGTTTTGGCCAATCAGGACCTCCTCATAGAGATGCATTGAATCAGTGCATCTCTATGAGGAAAATTCAGCGTCTCCATGCAGAGCGTGGGGACGCTGAACGGCAGGGCTGCTTACTTTGCAGCCATGAGCCAGAAAGCCCCTCCAGTGGCCACTTGTAGGTGTCCCTAGGGGCAATGTAAACACTGCCTTTTCTCTGAAAAGGCAGTGTTTACATAAAAATGCTTGAAGGCAATGATTATACTCACCAGAACAACTACATTAAGCTGTAGTTGTTCTGGTGACTATAGTGTCCCTTTAAATATATACTTTTCCAGCTAATTATAATTTTCTCCCTGCAAGCATCACCATTGCCTGCTATTGCGGCCATGTTATCCCTTGATCACATTGCCCACAGAGGCCTGAGGAAGCCGAAGGTGCTCCAGGTAAGTAATGGTGCGGGGGCCGTCTAACAGCTGGGTGTTCTATGTCGCCCTGCTGCGTTAAAAGCCCAGCTTTTGCAGGATGGCTTGGAAGGCCCAGCGGTGTTAACTTTCCGAAAATGTTTTGAAAAAGAACTGGGGTATTTTATCACCCAGTTTGGTATCACTATTAAAGCGACACTATATTCACAAGAGCAACTACAACTCATTGTATTTGTTCTGGTGCGTATAGACAGTCCCTGCGGGCATTTTCATGCAAACTTTGTCTTTTCAGAGAAAAGGCAGTGTTTACATTAAAGTCTAGGGACACCTCCAATGGCCATTCTTTAGATAGCCATTGCAGGTGTTTCCTGGAGCTGCACAGTGTTTCCGCAGAGATGCACTGATTCAAATTTCCGCAGAGATGCACTGATTCAATGCATCTCTATGAGGAGATGCTGATTGGCACAGCGCAGTGTTTTGTTTTGCATGTGCAATATCCTCCTAATGCTTTCCTATGGGAAAGCATTGGCTTACCTGAGATCATAAAGATTGATGATCTCAGCCATGGTGGCGGTACCAGCCGTGGCGAAACTGGCACTGCGTAGGCAAAAAGGTAAGTAAAAACACCTTTCTCTTGCGTTTGGAGGGGGGCAAGTATCTAAACGGACACACACCCTGGAACAGATAGACACACACATTTTCTCACAAATTTACATTTTTATTTAAATCCACCCAGTCTCCCTACCTTTAGGAGAGCTGAGTGGATCTTGCCCTAGGGTCAGGTGTGCTGCTCTCTAATCTCCCTGCAGTTCCTCTCTACTCCCCTGCGTGCTCTCTGCAGTGGTGCCTGGGTCGGAGTGATGTCATATTCCGGCTCCCGGCATCACTAAACAGTGCACGAGGTGGCAGAAAGGAACTGCAGGAAGATCAGTGCTCTCTTGCACGTGACAGGCCTGTGTGATTGTTTGGGGGTTTTTTTTCGTTTTTTTTTTTTTTTTTCGTTCTGGTTCCACACTGACTCTGGCTAGTTTTGGGATTACAAGTATCTCTGGCTACCTGACCTTTGCATGTTTTATTTTTATTTATTTATTTGTTTGTTTATTTTTTCAGACTAGCGCCAGCCCTTCATGTAATAAGCACTCTTAGTCCAATCTTTGGGCATTGGTGCACTGTCATCATCAAAATATCTTATCTCTGTCTTTTCTTTGCCTTTAATCTAATTCTCTTATTTGTATAGTTTTCTTTCTTTTCTCTTCCTTCCCCTTACTCCCTTCCCATTTCCTCCTTACTTTTTTTTTAATACTTTTTTTACATATACTGTTGTCCCACCCCTCCAGTGTCCCCTTTGTAAAAGTTTTTTCCTTGGTTTACCCATAGGAAGATCCTTTTCCTTTCTCCTCCTTTTATCCCCCTACCTTTCCTTCCTTTCCTCTAGTGTTATGAGAGCCTATCCATAAGTTTGAGATTCATTTTTTCTTTTTTTTTTGGTCAGCCCAGTTCTGAGAATGTTTATCTTTTTGTGACTATTATTGGGTGTACCCTGGTCTTATGGGGTCCTTCAACATGCTGATCCAATTATCCCAAGCCTCTATTTGGGTATATCTATTACCTAGGTTTGCTAGTATTCCTCTTTCCATCCTTGCTTGCCAGACCACTTGCTTTATTACTTCATCTGGCTTTGGGACTGAATCTGTTTTCCACTCTCTTGCAATATGCAACTTAGCCGCCGTAACTATGTGTAGCATTATCATTTGTGTTTCCTTTGGCATTGTGGGCCAGTGTAGATTTAACAGCATTACTTCTGGCTTGCAGGTCAATTTAATTCTAGTTAGTTGCTGAATTCACTTAATTATTTCTCTCCAAAATTGTTTTACCAACGGACACTGCCACCAAACGTGTATCAAATTCCCTTCAATAGTTTTGCATTTCCAACATTGCCCAGATGTTGTGGGGACAATTTTCTTCAAGCGTTGGCGTGATAGGTACCATCTGTTTGCTAATATAAATTGTACCTCAATTATATTTAAGCAGTGGATATTCTTGTTCAATTTATTTAGCGACATTTTCCAATGTTGTACTTCTATCTTCGTTTGTAATTCTTTTTCCCACTTCTTAATTCCTTCTATCGATTTATCATGTCTCCAACCGTATATTGTTCTTACACATTTAGTCATTAGATTTTTATTGTTTCTTTAGATCAAATAGATGTATGAGTCTACTTGTATCTTCTTCATTGCTTATGTATAGATGTTTTCTTAAAAAGCTTTGAATTCTTAAATAGTTGAACCTTTGATTCAAAGATATGTTGAATGCGGTCGAGATTTGTGAGAATGATTTCAATTTGCCTCCTTCCATGATGTCTCCATATTCCCCCACCCCTTTCTCGGACCATGAATCTATTCTTAGATTGTCTAGCATGTCTTTAATGGTCGTGAAAGGGAGGGGCGTTATTATTTTGTTTCTGAGACCTTTCTTATTTGTAAACTTGCTCCACCATCCAGTCAGTTCTTCTAAAATCCGGGATTTGCTGGACGCTTTTGTCATAGTACTTCTGTTTGTCTCGACCATACAAAATAATGAGGCTACGTTTATTACACCAGTCTTTGCCAATTCAATCTTATACCAAATTTCTTTACTAGCCACTCTATGCTGTGTGAATATTATATGAAATAATCTACTGGCCTGGTAGCACTGAAGAATTTCTGGGCATCCCAGCCCTCTGTCCTGCTTCGCTCTGGCCAGTAATTTCATCTTTACTCTTGGTTTCTTGTCAGTCCAGATGAATTTGACGAAGGACCTATCTAATAATAGCAACTAGTTTTCTGGGCAGTTGATCGGTATTATTCTCCAAATATATAGCCATTTCGGTAAAACATATGATTTTAACATATTTATCCTTCCTGCCCACGAAAATCCCATATTTTTCCAGTCTTTCACTTTTTTATTTGTATCTTTCAATAGTGGAAGGAAGTTAGCCTCTACCAGGTCTTTTAATAATGGGGTAATAATGATGCCCAGATACTTCAGCTTATCTGAATTTCCCGCTAAGCTGTTGGTTTGTACAAGTTCCTTGGTCGATCTTTTATTCATATTTTTCACTATGCATGTTGATTTTTCTAGATTCAGTTTGTGGCCAGAGATTTTAGAATAAGTGTTTATATCTTTAAGTAATTCTGGTACCAAGCTGATTGGTTCTTCAAGTGTTAGCAAGATGTCGTCTGCATATATGTTAAGTTTTATCTGTCCTGCGTTGTATGTAAATCCCTTGATTTTATTATTTTGTCTAATTAGGATGGCAAGAGGCTCTAATACCATTATATAAAGTAGGGGCGAGAGGGGACACCCCTGTCTGGTTCCATTCATTATGCTAAAAGTGTGCGATTTAAATCCTGACCCTGTAACCTTAGCTGATGAGGCACTATATAGAGCTGATATTGCTTTAAAAATTGGTCCAATTATTCCAAAATGATTTAGAGCGGAGAACATGAAGCCCCATCCAACCCTGTCAAATGCTTTTTCGGCATCTAATGACAACAGGGTTAGAGGAGTTCAACTGCTCTCCGCTGCCTCCATTTTGTTAATAATTCTTCTAAGACTATTTACCGTGGATCTCCACGAAACAAATCAGACTTGATCTTCATTGATGAGACATGGTATCACAGGCTTCAATCTTTCGGCTACGATAGATGGAAATAATTTGATATCAGTATTAATCAGTGAAATCAGTATTAATCAGTGAAATGGGTCTGTAGTTGCTTACTATCTCCAAGTTCTTGTCGGCTTTTGGGATGGGCACAATATTTGCCGTTAATAGCTCATTTGGGCATTCTCCTGTTTTCATTATATGATTAAAGACTGTGGTTAGTTCTCCTTTTAGACAGCAGCCAGGGGAGGAGCGAGATAATGTAGGACGCTGGACTGGGTCCTCGTGGAGAGCGGTGAAGGAGCAACCAGGTGTCCTAAGGGAAAGCCGGGGTTTTGATGCTCGGCGTGATGTTGTTCGGGACCCCACAGTAAGAAGCAAAGGGATAGCCCCAGCGACGGACACAGTGGAACCAGAGGCTACTGGCAAAGGCACCTCATAGCGGTATTTCATAGCCGGAGGAGTTTGGCTGGAGGAGACGGAGTTGCAGGCGACAGACGGCTGTCGGGAGCGAGATAAGTTTTTCTAATATATAACCGCTTGTCAGTTGACGGCCTACCTGCCTTGGAATCTGTTTTTTAATAAAAGAAACCCTTTTTTTCTTTTTTCTATGTATAGCATCGGATGGGGAAGGAAGTATAAAATCTAGCAAAATCATTACAATACTGTAACAATCTCAGGCACACTTTGATTAACAAAAAGGGACCCCTTCTAGTTAAATAGTAACAGGCCAAAGAAAAGATATATAAGTGGGGAAAAAGTAATCAAAATAAAACAAAAAAAAGTGGCACAAAAAAAATCACAGAATGAAAAGTATGCAAAAAATGAAGAAAAAAAAGGGGTCGAAAACAAAACAGAAAAACCTCACTCATTCTTTATATCAAACTCAACACCAAATAAAACAAGTATAGAGTCACCGAATAACCTAAGCACCTCCCCAGTTACACCTAAAAAAAAGATAGCAACAGAGGAATATCAGGAAGATAGCCAAGAGAGGGAACAAATCGAAGAAAAAAGTGAATATGTTGACCTCCTCAAACACATTGACAGACAATTTCAGACCTTAAGAGAGGAAATACAGAATCAAACAAAAGATATCAAGATAGATCTTGCTACACTTAACCAAAGGCTGTTGGGAATGGAAGGAAAACTAATGGAATTAGAACAGAAGGGAAATACCCATGAAAAAGAACAGCAGGTGCTAGGAAAAAATAAATAGAGGAACTGGAGGGTAAACTGACAGAATTGGAGGACCGTGCAAGACGGAATAACTTGAGAATTAGAGGCATCCCGGAACAAGTTAAGCAAACAGACTTGGAAGTATATATAGAAGAATTTTTTTTAAAGAACTGAAGATAGAATGGGACCAGAAAATCCCTATGATTGAGAGATGCCACAGGGTATATGAACCCAATGGTGTCCCAGAACATCTTCCAAGGGATGTGATACTGTGCTGTACCACCTTTAAACTAAAAATGCAAATCTTGGGGGCTATAAAGACTAATGGATGTCCAGAGAAATATGACAGGATCAAAGTATTCCAAGATCTGTCTTGGGTAACAAGACAAAAAAGGAGATCGTTGTCTGCAGCTACACTCATCCTGAGGCAAAATAATATTAATTATCGCTGGGGCTTCCTCACGGAGATTACCATAATGTCAGAGGGGAAACTCATACATTGAAACCACGTAGAGGAACTTTTAAAAATGTATAGAGAAATTGGAAATTGTCCCGGCCAATAAACAGGAAAATATACAAGCTGGAAGCAAGCGGTGGGTAAAGGGGAAAGGAATAGGGGCTCTGCGTGCAGGTGGGGACCAGGAGGGGAGGGAACTAACGGGGAGTCTTAAGAATGAGAGAAACGGTATGGACTAGATAAGGTCTCGCCCTTTTTTTTTTTTTTCTTCTGAAGAGCACGAGATATACACATGGATATACTCAAGTGAAAGGAAATATTAGGCACTTTAAAACACATAAATTTAGGTTATTCTCACCTATTGATATACTGATTGACAAGAAATAAAAATATAAGGGGGGAAATAAAGAGATTGAATACACTCACATAAGCACTTTAAATAAAAGAAAATAAATATACTCACATATCCTACAAAAAAGGGATGGAGAAAAGAAGATGGTAAAGAGACAAGGTGGGAAATAGTTAAAATATTAAATTTAACACAGGGTGTGACTAAATTTGTAATAGTAACTGTAATGGTATTTATTAATTAATGACTTTACATCATAAAGAAAGCATATTTAGTGTAATGCTTTGGGGGCACCACTAGGGGGAGTGTGTAGGAAGACATGTGCTTCTGGCAGTGACATCACAGGCCAGCCTACTTACACTGAATAAAACCAGATGGAGGAGAAAACTCTGTCCCTTTGCCTGTAACTGACTGAACCTAAGATGTAGTACCAGCTCTGACTTAACCCCAGCCAAAGGGCTGGGGCCTTGTAAGTAAAATGAATCCATTGTAGCAATTGTAATAGCCTTTTGTGTAACATGTAGCAACCTTTTGTAAGTATTATGTTGTAGTTTTGTATTGTATCATAATTGTAGTAAATTGACATTCTGCTAGCATCTGTTTATTTGTTATAGTTATATTAAATATACATTTAATATTACAACGTTTTGTGTATTTTCTATCCACATATTCGACCATAATACCATGAATTATAAAAATATTAATGTTGTTCCGTATTGCTTAATTATTATGTATTAAGAGATTAATATTCATATTTAGGTCACACCACAACATTTGGCGTAGTCGGCAGGATTATGCTTGAATATTGGGGAAAATATAAATGTTATGCATTTTGCTTAAATCATACTGTAAATTGTCTGTCTGTATACAAATGAATAAATGAATGATGATTTGGTTTTAATGGAATGAATGCAGATAGCAGATAGGGATTAGATATTTGTTTTTTAAGGTATCTCTTGTTGTAGAACATAGTGATGAATTATTGTGTTGCTTGTTACGTTTTACCAACCTTTGGTCATTTTTATATATAAAACAAAAAACAATTTTACTTTTTGTCTGACCATGTGGATTTTAATCCACCATTGACCACATGGTGTGAATGAGTTGAGGCCTAGTTTCATTGTTTGCTACCATTTGCATAGGAAAAGACTTTTCACTAAACTAGTTCACCAGGTTTTATTGCTAAATTTGACCCTGTTTGTGTACTAATTTACATTTGTTTGGCATTCATGGATTTGTCTAGTTGAAAAGAGATTTGGACAAAATGTATTAAATTAGTAGTTAAGAAAAAGATACGTTTAGTAAAGCAGATTCAGTGAATAATAGATTTATGTGTGCGTATACACAGAATATTAGTATAAATATATATGATTTTGACTCATGAAGGAGAGACCACCTTTTTAACAGCTGTGTGACCATGCTTTTCAGCTACAGCTGGGGGAGAATTTGTCCTTGTTGGGGGTGGGTAGTCTTGCCTGTATGAGAAAAAATAAACTGCATTGTTTTGTAAATGTAATTGCCTAAGCTAATCAATTTGTGGAGTGTTTTTCAGCTTTATTATCCAGGACTAAGGAATTACTGGACATATGCAGGAACTGGTAACAAATGAACTGAAAAAATGGTAAAATAATTCCTTTGTCCTATTTAGTCTGAATATTTTAACAAGTTAGCATTTTTAACAAAGTAAGTGTAGGGGCTCAGATTAAGATTTATATTATTTTAGAAGCCATCTATAACTGATTTTAATATTTCCATGCTTTGAATTAGGGTGTATCTGCCTAGCGGGTGAACCTCCATAACGTGGGCTGTGATTTTAGTTACAGTAGCGGGTGGGGAACCTGAGCTAGGGGGTATTTAAACGTGTCCGGATAAGGGGGAGCATACCCAACAGTTGTTGTGCAGTTCTATCCTGTATTATTATTTGAAACCCTGTATTACTTATAAGTAGCGTTTTGTAACTTATTTGTAATTGTTTATATATATTGCTCTGGGAAAGGGATAGGCAAAATCTCTGAGAGACCAGGAAATATATTTAAAAAAAGGGCGTATTACACTAGTGGTAGGGTGGCCTATCATGACCATAGAGACCCTTGGTGACTAGTTTTTGTTGTATATTGCCCTGGGAAGGGGATACGCTATTTAATAGAAATTCCTGAGAGACCAGGAAATATACAATAAGTGATACGTGAGTGTACTGGTTAAATTGCAGACATATTGGCCCAGAACCTTTAATCGAGCCGGAAAAGAGGCTGCTGTATGTTTGCTCCTCTATAATTTTGCGGGGGCGGTCACCCCCATGCGGAAAGCCACTGCCATCACAGGGTGGTTAGTTGTGCAGGCCCTTAGCCGCGAGGTGCAAGCATGTCCGTGGAAAGGCTAGAAATTAATAGGGAGTCACTCATAGCTGTCAGAAGTGTTGAACTTTGAGACATATTGACCTATATCCTTTCAGAGGCGGAAGAGGTGGTGTGGTTCACTCCTCTATAATTTAACCAAAGGGTGGAGAGTTATTAAACATGTTTAGGTTGGCTAGAAATGTGTTTCCTGAATTGCAGAGAAGATGCAGAAAGCAGCTATTAGCTGATTGTTTATTTTAAGAGCCAAGTAGAAAATTAAGAAAGTTACCTTGTTGAACAAATTGTTTATAAAATGAAAAGTTTAGGGAATGTATTTATATGTGTATATATGTATATATGCTAAGTAAAGGATTTGGCAGTATACGCTATAAGTGACAAGGAAAAGTAATCCTGATCTGTTTTCTTACCTTTTTCAGATATAGCAGAAACCAGGGGTGGACATTGGAACACAGATAGAATATCAAATGGAGACCAGTGTTTAAATGTTGACCTTTGATGAGCTATTGAATGTTTTATTTTATTGTCTATTTAACATGTCTATGCTATGATTTTGTGCATACTGTTCTCTTATTTCTAGTGATTGTATTGCAATTGAAACCCTTATGTATTATTATTGTTGTATGTATGTATGTATGTATGTATGCTTGCCTGGGAAAGGGGGGAATTGACCCATAGGGACCAGGGGGTATTTTTGTGTAAACCAAACTGGGGTGGGAGGGCTCTAACGAGGGAACCCCATTGTCCAGTAGGTGCTTGATTTGTGTCTGTGTAAAGTGCATGAGTGGGTGCAGTTCAAAAAACAACAACAAAAAAAAAATAAGAGGGATAAGAGAAAGTAGGCATTTTGGGTTATCTATACATGTTTAAATAGAAGGGTGGTAAATAGGAATGTAATTGTTTTGGTTAATGTTTAGATTAAATTGGTTAAATACAGCAATGATAACGAATGTTTAGATTAAATTGGTTAAATACAGCAGTAATAACGAGTGTTTAGATTAAATTGGTAAATGCAACAGTAATAACGAGTGTTTGGGTTAAATTGGCAGATACAGCAGTGATATTGTGTTTATCTGTGAATCAGGAGTGTGCTGGATGTGAAGAGAGGTGTGTAGGTATTTATCCAAACGCCATAGGAAAAAAATATGGTTAAGACACCACAATCAAATGGTACTTGTGATGATTGGCACAGTTATTATTTATGTTTGTGTTCGTCATTGCCTGTGTTTTCATTCAAGAACTTTCAAGCAAGGATATTTTAAGCAGAAGAAGAAGAAGCACTGGACACTATGCTCAACTGTTGCTGTAAGGAGAAAAAATATTGCAGCTAAGAGTGGTGAGAGTCGGAACAAAATGCATCAGGAGCAGGAAACTGTTACGTCAAGGTGGTTAATGGTATAAAGAAAGAAAAAACAAAACAATGTGACCACAAACACACAAAAGTCCTTGATCACATGAACTGTTTCATTCATCCCTGTCTCCATGCGTATGTTCTATGAGACTGTCGAAGAATAGAGTATCCAGTTTCCAGGACTAATGTTTGTGAAAATTCCAGGCACACAGACCAGCCAGAGGCTACAGAAATCGAGTCGGTCTGTGCCATGATTCATAGGTGTTATGAGTTTGTGGTGTCTAATACTATATTAAGCTCCAAAACATATCCTCACATGAACACAATATCATTGGTTAATCTAATAAAACATGGTTTGAGTTGTTCATTATTATAAGGGTGGGTATGTGCCTACTTCCCAACTGGTAATGCATGTGCTCAATGGTGAACATTTATATAAGCAATAAAATGTTAATGGGTAATAATTAATGGGTAAATGGGTATCGTTCTTCAAAAGGTGGGTTTTGTTGTAGGGCAGGTAGTGTTAAAATGGGGAAGATTCAAAATGTACTGGTTTTATAAATGCTTGTTTTATGACATAAGTCAAAGGGTGGTTTGTAATGGTATTTATTAATTAATGACTTTACATCATAAAGAAAGCATATTTAGTGTAATGCTTTGGGGGCACCACTAGGGGGAGTGTGTAGGAAGACATGTGCTTCTGGCAGTGACATCACAGGCCAGCCTACTTACACTGAATAAAACCAGATGGAGGAGAAAACTCTGTCCCTTTGCCTGTAACTGACTGAACCTAAGATGTAGTACCAGCTCTGACTTAACCCCAGCCAAAGGGCTGGGGCCTTGTAAGTAAAATGAATCCATTGTAGCAATTGTAATAGCCTTTTGTGTAACATGTAGCAACCTTTTGTAAGTATTATGTTGTAGTTTTGTATTGTATCATAATTGTAGTAAATTGACATTCTGCTAGCATCTGTTTATTTGTTATAGTTATATTAAATATACATTTAATATTACAACGTTTTGTGTATTTTCTATCCACATATTCGACCATAATACCATGAATTATAAAAATATTAATGTTGTTCCGTATTGCTTAATTATTATGTATTAAGAGATTAATATTCATATTTAGGTCACACCACAACAGTAACAAACACATAAGGATTAGGGGGACAATCGCTCAGCTGTGTAAGAAAGAAATACATATAAGGAGCACGAATGGGATGCAAGTAGACAAGGTGAAGGAGAAAGAAAGAGAAAGAAAAGGGGGGGGGGACAAAATCACAAAAAGACAATGGCGAGATAAATAATATATTAATACAGTAGCAGACCAGATAGATAATGACCCCGCGAGATTTTCCTACCTCTCACTTTTGGTTCTAATTCTGTACAGATTGTTCAGTTATACTGCAGGCAGCTGCCCCACCCCCTTCGCCAAAAAACAGATACTCCAAACACACGTGCCATAGGTTGCTCACTTCTTGACCGCATTTCCCACAGGATGTTGGATTTTTTATCTTTGGGATGGTGATATTCACCCAAGATACGGGATGGTGGGATCGACCCTTTCTCTAGTTTCAGGTTGATACCTATACAATGGATCAACCAGTCTTCTTTGTTTGTCAACAAGAAAAGTATAAAGTCCCTTGGTTTAAATAAAATTCAGCTTAACTTAAAAGACAGAGAGCCTAAAAAAAATAAATGATTATCATAAATTAAGTTGATCTCAATAAATGCCCGGGGGATAAATACACCAAACAAAAGATTAATCATTTCAGACTATTTGACAAAACATTGGGTACAAATTTGCACAATCCAAGAAACCCACTGGACAAAGTCTATTGAAAAAACAATATACTTCTCCAGATTCCCTACAATAAGAAGTGCTGCATTGGAAAGGGGAAAAAAAGAGGAGTGGCATTTCTGTTTGCAAATAATATCTCTTTAACTATCAAATTTCAAGATTTAGATCAAGCAGGGCGCTTTATCATCTTGATATGTGAAATTAATAATACATTTTTACATTGGTTAATATATATGCCCCTAATAAGGCTCCAATTAAATTTATCTCCAAAATTTTTGAGAAAGTCGACCAGATCCGACAAGGACTGGTCCAAATAATGGGAGACTTCAACTGTGTAGCGGACTCATTAAAAGATAGAAAAACTCAGGAAACGAACAAAAATAAATAATAAAAAAATTATAATAAACTGCAAAATCTAATTAACAAATATAATTTAAGAGATATGTGGAGAACATTTCATCCTATAGAATTGGATTACACATGCTTTTCGAAAACACATAACTCATGTGTAAGAATAGACTACGTGGTGGGAGATATTACTATGCTCTACATTGTCAAAAAAATTAATACAAAAGAGATAACGTGGTCGGACCACAGTCCCATTATGTTAGAGTATAAGGATAGTTTAAATAAATTCCGCAAGGATTGGTAGATGCAAGACTTCCTACTATATAAGAGCAGCAATGTGGATGGAAAATACCACAAAATGTTTCTTTGATGAAAATAAAGATAAAGGTATACCAGAGACCACAGTTTGGTGCACACACAAATGTGTAATGAGAGGGCACTTAATTAAGCTGGCATCAATTGTAAATAAGAAAAAAACGACGATCTTTATCTAAGTTATAAATCACACTAAATGAACATAAAGATCAAAATAAAATAAGCCCGTCTACACAAGGGGCTCGCAAGATAAACAAAATAGAATCCCAGATCAATGAGCAATTAGCGGATAAAGCAGCGAAACAACTAGAAGCTCTTCAAGTCTATTGGTATCTAAAAGGTAACAAACCAGAAGCTATGATGACTAATAGGTTGAAGAAGGAAAGAAACAAGCGGGTACTCTATAAAATAAAAGAGAAGGACTCTTATGTGATGGTTCCGGAGAAAATTGGAGCAGCATTTGAAAGATTCTATCAAGAGTTGTATAGTTTACCAAAAGAGACATTTGGGGACTCAAATGAGACCGAGAGATTCCTTAAGGATCTGCATATCCCAAAAATACAACCAGATCAACTAGAACAAATAAATCCACCTATTTTGGAGGAGGAGGTTGAAAAAGCTATAGGTAAACTCAAAGTAAAGACGGTCCCAGGCCCAGATGGCTACACAAATAGGTTTTATAAAGCAATGAAAGACCTTTGCATGTTTTAAGACTATGCTCTTTTCATGTTAAACTTAGATCAAAGGTTTGATAATACATGTTGCTGCCCTAAGAATGTCTTTCCTTTTTCTGGCTTCTTGCCTAGTTTTAGCAAGAAATACAACCATTGCGACACCTGTTCCCAAATTGCCTAATCCTAATATTTCCACATCTACTACCCCTCAGTATATCAGATCACACCGTTTTAGACCTAGATTTGAATTTGGTACCCTTTCTGCTATATACCAGACACATTTTAGATGGCCACTAGAGGTGCGTCCTGGGTCACACAGGCCTGTTTTTCGGAATACAGGGTGTCGTTTTGTACCCCAAAAATATGGGGTAAAAAACTGTCTGTGCTTGACAAAAGATGTGGAGAAGAGATAAGTGCTGCCCTGTTGTGGGATTGGCCAGTTGGCAGCGACGGAAGGTGGCCTGGTGATGGTTCCATAGGGGCTGTGATGCTTAGTGGTGGCCATGGTCCGGGGAGATTCCCCCTGCCCTTAAAGCGGCACTGTCATGCCGATCTTACCTTTCCTCGATCTCTTCCTCTTCTCCCCCTCTCTCGGGATTTGTTCTTCTTTTCTTCCTGTCTTCTTTAGTTTTCTTTAAAATCATAAGACAAAGTAGGGACTCTTTGCCCTATGGAGGTTTCCTATGCTTGACCAGCGGAGGAGCAAAGTGTGCTTTATTTCCGCTGGTCAGAGCAATTACAATGGGGGGGGGAACCTACTGTCCTACCCTCCCAGCCCCCACCCTTGAGCGGTGGGTGTGGGCCATAAAGATAATGAGGGGGGACCTACTGTCCTGCCCCCACACCTGGGTGGTGGTTGGGGGCCCTAAGACAAATTCCCCCGCCCCCCCCCCATCAAAGGTGACTAGGGGTCCCCAAGCCCCTAGTCACACACCCCAAAAAAACGTAACCCCCTAGATGCCCTAAAGAAATAGTGAGGGGGGAATAAAATAATTAACCTGTAAAGAAAAATTAAACTTACCATTTGACATCTTCTTTTTTCTAAAATCTTCATTTTTCAGCCCCCAAAAAGGCCAAATAAAAAACCATCATACCCATCGAACTTAAAATAAAAAACCCCAGCTCAAAGAGCACTCTGATTGGTGGGCTTGGAATCTAACCAATCAGAGTGCTCTTTGTCATTTTACACAGTGTGGGAAAATTCCAAAGAACTTTCCCACGCTGTGTAAAATGACACAAAGCACTCTGATTGGATGGATTTCAAGCCACCCAATCAGAATGCTCTGTGTCATTTTACACAGTGTGGGAAAGTTCTTTGGAATTTCCCCACGCTGTGTAAAATGACAAAGAGCACTCGGATTGGCTTAAACCAGCCAATCAGAGTGTACTTAGCCTAGTTGCAGGGCGGGGCAAGGCTTTATAAGCCTTCCCCGCCCTGTAGAGCTCAGTCTGCGCGGAACCCTCCATGGGTGAAGATGGATTATTGTTTTTGCGCTCTTTTTTTTTTTGCACTCAGGTTTTTTATTTTATTTTAAGTTCGACGTGTATTATGGTTTTTTATTTGGCCTTTTTGGGGGCTGAAAAATGAAGATTTTAGAAAAAAGAAGACGTCAAATGGTAAGTTTAATTTTTCTTTACAGGTTAGTTATTTTATTCCCCCCTCACTATTTTCTAGGGTGAGGGGGTAGGTAGGGGGTTACTTTTTTGTGGGGGTGGGGGGGCTGGATGACTAGGGGATTGGGGACCCCTAGTCACCTTTGATTGGGGGGGTATGTCTTAGAGCCCCCACCCGCCACCCAGGGGTGGGGGGCAGGGGGGAGGACTGTAGGTGTGTGTCCCCCTCATAATCTTTATGGCCCCCACCGTGCAGGGGTGGGGGCCGATGGGGGAGGACACTAGGTCCCCCCTCATTATCTTTATGGCCCCTACCCACCGCGCAGGGGTGGGGGCTGGGGGGAGGACAGTAGGTCCCCCCCCTCATTATCTTTATGACCCCCACCCACCGCGCAGGGGTGGGGGCCGGGGGGGAGGACACTAGGTCCCCCCTCATTATCTTTATGGCCCCTACCCACCGCGCAGAGGTGGGGGCTGGTGGCAGGACAGTAGGTGTCCCACCCCCCTCATTATCTTTATGACCCCCACCCACTGCGCATGGGTGGGGGCCAGGGGGGAGGACAGTAGGGCCCCAACCTGCCACGCAGGGGTGGGGGCCGGAGAGTAGGTTTTTTGGGGGTTTTTTTTTACAGTGAGCAGCCAAAGACTACTCATTGTTTTGTGGACATGCCCCTACTCGCGGTATATATTTAATCTCCCTTATGCTAATATGGAGGTCATATTGACCCCCATAGAGTGAGGGGGAACTGGGGGGGCTTATGAAGTAGCGGCGAACACTGCTCCCTGCCGCTTCTATCTTTACATATTACAAGGAGGGAGCTGCGTGCCGGTAGTTCCCTCCTTGTAATAAACTGAACGAACGAACACTGATATTCAGTGTTTGTTCATCTGATTTTTCTAATCATTCATCTGTCTTTCTGACAAATGAATGAATAGATGAAATTCCCGTTCGCATGCCCAAGTGTTTCACTGAGCATGTGCGGGAATCTCAGTGCTGTCTAGTGTGGGCAGATGACGTGTCCCACAGGGACTTCCTCTATCCACAAAAAGATGGCGGCGCCCTGGATATAGATCAGGGCAGAAAATAAAGATTTAAAAATAGGTAATCTGGGGGGCTTAGGGGCATTTGGAGGTGACTAGGGGGTCAGTTATATGCAGTGGAGTCTGGAGGGGGTTAAAAAAAAAAACGGGATTCTGCCATGACAATGCCGCTTTAATGTGCACCATGGCACATTTGGGTTAAACACATTGGTAAACACCTATAACCCACCACTGTGAACAATAAACTAAGCGTCCACATAAATACCAAATGGTTGTTACCCTACCTCACAAACGAGAGATAACCTGAGCCTTATCAGATTGCAGTAACAAAAACTCTTTCGATCTAATCTTCTGATAACTATTTGCAGCCAAGACTCTAATACTAACTAGGTATCATGATGCCTGTTCACTGTTTGTTAAACCTGACAGAAAATACAAATAACAAATATTACCAATAAAACTGCCTGTCTCAACATGCCAAATGCAGCATATTTTCTGTATATTGATGTTTTATGTTGAGTGCTCGAGCCAGATTTTTCAAGGTCAAAAATAAAGGTTTTTTTTCCCACGGTCAAATGTACAATTCTTTTTTTTTTTGTTGCGTGCTGGAGGTTTATATATGTGTATTCCAAATAATAAGGGTGCACATCAAGGGATTGCATATAAGCAAAAATACACAAAGTCCCGATTGATGTTTCAAATTTTTCATGTTTTTAAATTGAGGTGTGTATGCTTCCGTATTCTGCTTGTGTTATTTATACTGTAATTGCTTTGTATTGTTGTATTTGTGCGTATATGAGCTATTATATTGTATATGTTCATTAGTAGTTTGTGGTGTTGTGTATGATACATATGAATGGAGGCTGCTTGTGGAATTGTGTGTGGATGGATATGTCACATTGTGTGTTTGGTAGTGTGTGTATATGTGGGGGCTGTTTGGGGTATTGCATGTGAGAGACTGCATGTGGGGTTGTGTGCATATATGTGGATTGTTAGCGGGTTACGTTTGTGCAGATTGTGTTTGTGTGAGGGCTGTTTGTGTTATTTGTTATTTGTATGAGGGGAGGCTTATCCTGCATTTCTGTGTATATCTAGCAGTGTGGGTGGCTTCCCTGGGTTCCAGTGAGGACCAGGCTGGCCAGTTACAGGACAGGAGCTGCAACAGCAGCTGCAGGCTGCTCTACTAAAGTGTGGATTCCCATTCACAAGTGCTGGGAGTAAGTGATCTGAAATTACTTACTCTATGTGCTGCAATGCATAAATTGAGGATTGTCCTTCACCACTTTTTCGTATTAGCAGATATCTGAAGTTTCACTGGGTCTCCTGATAGACCAGAGCCTGTTTGGCTCTAGCAGCCTTGAGTGCCGTGCAAAGACACCTTGAGTGCCGTGCGTGGCACTAGTGCCGTGGGTTGCCTACCCCTGCTCTAAACACTTGCTTCATTCCCTAACCACACACACACTTGCTACATCCTTCTATACCCACACACTATTCCGAAAAACACGGTATGTGACAAATTCTTTATTGCTTATGTGTAGGTACCAGGCATGGAGTGCAGCATCTGAGGCAGCCTTCAACTCGGGTTGTGGAGGTGGATCTGTCCACATAAAATACAGCCATCTTCCTTAAGAACACTGGTTTCTGCTGTAAAATGCAATCAAGCCAAAACCCAAAAGGGTTTCTGCCTCAGTGTTCCCCTCCCTGTCCCTTAGTTTACCTCTTACCTCTCCCCTTCCTTCCCTGTCACTTAGTGTTCCTTTCCCCTCACCTCCCCTACCTGTCCCTTAGTGGTCCCCTGCCTTCTCTCTCTCCCTGGTATGCCTCATTATCTGACTTGAAGCGTGGCTGAGTGCAGCAGACCGCGGTACAGGAGCTTCAGTTTCTCTCAGTAAACACTTCCTGTAAGTTCAGCTGGGCCACAGCCGCTTCTCACATTATCGGCAATATCGGTATCAATAGTGGCCGATACCGATATTTGCCAAAATCCATAATATCGGTGTGGCGAAACCGGCCTCGCCACGTGTCCTTGGAGGGGGCTGCTTGCCCGCCTCTTGCCTTTGGACTATGGACCAGACTTTATGTGAATGTGTTATACCCCAGATAGGAATCCCATGGAGCCCATTCGTATGAAACTGACTGTAAAGACTTTGGCTCCATGGCGATTAAACTGTATTTGTGTGGTCCGAGCGCCATTCACTTAATAATGTGCGCTCAGACCTGAGCTATCTGGGGATATGTGAAATGTCTGTGTGTTATGTGTAAAATGTGACTTTATGTATTTTAAAGTGTTTTGTGTCTTTTTGCAACCATGTGCTTAATGGAGTCTTGTGTCTGTCCTGGGAGATAATTGAATTACTTATCTCCAGGATAGAAGACTCTGAAACTGGTTTGGGCCAGAAAGCCATGCTTCATTTAGTCACAAAGGACTTTTTACTAACTTTTGAACCCCTTGTCTGATTTGTGCCATTTTTGAATATGTTGTTCCCCTGAATGGATTGATTGTGAATATGTAATTTTATGTGAATGTGATGTATGGTTTTGGAGTTATGAAAGTTGGGTAGAAAGTATGTTTTAACTGTATGTATAATTGAGTTTCCTCTCAGGATAAGGGGAGGGAATATGTGGGATGTAACTGTGATGTGATTGGTTGTTTTGTAACGCCCTGTGGGCTGTACTATGTTTGTGGATTGGGAATAAAAGAGACTGTATGTGACAGTACAGGGAGTTCCTGTTTTAACCCTCAAAGTGAAGTGTCGTCTCATTATTGGGGGAAGGATTTATTGTATGCTGTTCCAGTTTGACTGCTAGGAGAGTAAACCTATTCATATGGTTCCTATTCAACTGTCTACAGCATTCAAATGCTTGAGAGAAGGTATACGCTTCTCTGGTTCGGTGATTGTGGTGTCGGCTGCAGTGCTTGGAGTCCTCAGGAAGCGCTAGGAGCATCTTTCAACGGAGGTACCCAGTCGGGGTGCCAGGCGATCCGTTACATTGGTGGCAAGCGGTGGGATGGCGTCCTAGTGCGAGGTAAAGCAGCTCAGAGACACAGTCGTTTGGATTTACAAATTGAAGGCGACGCTAGTGTTTATACAGCGTCCCTGTCTACATAAAGATTTGGGAAAATGGGGTTCGTGGATCCTTGGGCACCTCGCACACCTGAGGAAGAGGGTGAATTGGACTGGAGAGATATTGCCCGGCAAGAACTATGGTACAATGCCCTGGAGGAAGTCCAGTATCAACGGCAGCAGCGACTTCCTGGTGTCGCATACCGGTTGGAGGAACAAATGGCCTGGCGGATGCCGCTTCTGGGAGACCAACCCGGAGGGCAGCAGGTCAGACAACTTGAGTACCTCGTGGAAAGGGAACTGAGCATTGACGCCTCATACCGGGCACTGTGGTGGTGCACTGTCCAGCCAGAGACATGGAGGGCAGAGGGCATCCAGCCGGAGGGGGAGAACTACACTAGCCCTGGCCTGTTGTGGAAGGCCTTAGCAGAAGACGTCGACTTTGGCAGTCCAGCAGAGTCACGGTACTGGGCTATTTTTTATTACCGGGGTGAGATGGTACAGGGCCCGAGATCTATGGGACTGGGACAAGACCTCCACCGTTTGGCTGCCATGGAACGACAGCTAGAGATGGACTATGTGGAACTACTAAACTCATGTCAGCCACAGGGCATAGACACAGAACAGGAAAACTGGCTGGGAGACCCAGACCTGCCAACCTACAGCTGGGAAAACGCAGCCGAGGTACCCCCTGCTTCACTACCAGCGGCAGAAGTAGGGGACCTCATAGACTGGTCCTGGGAAGACCCACAGATGGCAGGTGGAGATGGGATGGCGGTCTCTCTACCGGCCCTACAGGGATGCTGGGCGGTCGGCCCAGATCTCCAGCGGCAGTGTGTACCCCAGGGAGCAGAAGGTGCAGTCCTTCCTCCCCAGCGGCAGTGTGTACCCCAGGGAGCAGAAGGTGCAGTCCTTCCTCCCCAGCGGCAGTGTGTCCTGCAGGAAGCGGAGACAGTCGGTCTCGCTCCCCAGCAGCAGGGCAATATATTAAAAGGGGAGACAGTTGGTCCCCCTCTCCAACAGCAGAGAGAGTGTCAGGGAGAGGAGCTTGTTATCCCCTCTCCCCAGCGGCTGAAAGTATGTATGGGAGAGGAGCAGGTTACCCCCTCTCCCCAGCGGCAGTCTACAGTTCAGAGAGAGGAGCTTGTTACACCCTCTCTCCAGCGGCAGCCTAACCCACCAAGGGGAGATGTTAAGCCCCACAACTATGCAGATGGGACCGTAGTCTCTGCACTTGCAGCCCCAGGGGCAGGGACGGTCGGTCCTGTCCCCCAGCCACAGAGCAGTGTATCCAGAGGGGAGACAGTCGGTCTCCCCCTCCCCCAACCAGGCTCCAACCAGGCTACTTCAGTGGTAGCGCTGGCACCCGGGCAGAGTACCGCTGGTCTCTGCCCACTCAGCAACCCACCAAGGCAGTCTACCAGCCCCCCGCACAGCTGTGGTGAGGCACCTGGACATGGACAAGTTGCTATTTTATCCAGGTGTAGTAACCAGTTATTGTGGGTGGGCTGTATTGCTGTTTGTGCTTCGTGGGTGGGTTGCTGGACTAACCAGGGCACTGACCGGCAGGAGGTCAGATACCCTGTTAGTTTGGATGGTAAAGGGGAGAAATGTGGCGAAACCGGCCTCGCCACGTGTCCTTGGAGGGGGCTGCTTGCCCGCCTCTTGCCTTTGGACTATGGACCAGACTTTATGTGAATGTGTTATACCCCAGATAGGAATCCCATGGAGCCCATTCGTATGAAACTGACTGTAAAGACTTTGGCTCCATGGCGATTAAACTGTATTTGTGTGGTCTGAGCGCCATTCACTTAATAATGTGCGCTCAGACCTGAGCTATCTGGGGATATGTTACATGTCTGTGTTTTATGTAATAAATGTGACTTTATGTATTTTAAAGTGTTTTGTGTCTTTTTGCAACCATGTGCTTAATGGAGTCTTGTGTCTGTCCTGGGAGATAATTGAATTACTTATCTCCAGGATAGAAGACTCTGAAACTGGTTTGGGCCAGAAAGCCATGCTTCATTTAGTCACAAAGGACTTTTTACTAACTTTTGAACCCCTTGTCTGATTTGTGCCATTTTTTAATATGTTGTTCCCCTGAATGGATTGATTGTGAATATGTAATTTTATGTGAATGTGATGTATGGTTTTGGAGTTATGAAAGTTGGGTAGAAAGTATGTTTTAACTGTATGTATAATTGAGTTTCCTCTCAGGATAAGGGGAGGGAATATGTGGGATGTAACTGTGATGTGATTGGTTGTTTTGTAACGCCCTGTGGGCTGTACTATGTTTGTGGATTGGGAATAAAAGAGACTGTATGTGACAGTACAGGGAGTTCCTGTTTTAACCCTCAAAGTGAAGTGTCGTCTCATTATTGGGGGAAGGATTTATTGTATGCTGTTCCAGTTTGACTGCTAGGAGAGTAAACCTATTCATATGGTTCCTATTCAACTGTCTACAGCATTCATATGCTTGAGAGGATTCATATGCTTCTCCGGTTCGGTGGTTGTGGTGTCTGCTGCAGTGCTTGGAGTCCTCAGGAAGCGCTAGGAGCATCTTTCAACGGAGGTACCCAGTCGGGGTGCCAGGCGATCCGTTACAATCGGCCAAACTGATTATCGGTCTATCCCTATTCTGAGCACCATGACCACTTCAGTGTTTTAATGTTGTCATGGTGCTTGGTGTCTGTATGTGCTGCATTTCAGTTTGAAACATTGGGAATAAGGAGATATGTTAGATTACTGCCAGAAGCAGATGATTCCCATGACTCTGAAAGTTCGAAAAGGGAGTCCTAGAGGTGAACAACTAAATGCCACAGGAAGGGAGCAGGTTCCTCTTCACGAAAATTTAAGGGAAAGGCCTTGGCTAAACGCTCTAATAAGTTGCCTTACTTGGTCCTACAAAACTCCTTGTTTATTTGTAAAAAGAAGACCTGCCCCCTCTACTTTCCATAGTGGATGAGAGGCAGGCAGGTGAGAATGCCTCTGAGGACAAAACCTTACAGGACAATCAGACCAAAGAGTCAAATGTGGGTGAACCCCACTTGGACACAAAAGATCACTTACCTCCACCAAGCAGATAAGAAAGAGTGTTTTCTATGATCTGTTGGATAATAAAATGTTTGACCCATTGAAGATAAAATACTGTCAGTACACTTAGCAGGGACATGAGCTTTGCCATCAGCTATTTATGGCCCTCGGGCCCCTGAGGATTACAGTCTCCATCTTTCTTCCATTTCAGAGGATCGTTTTTCTCCTTAGATCTAACTGACGTCTGATCAACACGGCCATAGCGAACTATCCAAAGTGGAGCCATTGTTAAGAGTGGAGATCCCCTAACATGCAAAACCTCAAAAAAAATAGTAAAGGAACACATACTACAGAGTGGCCAAGCTAGTGCCTAAGACAAGTAAACAGATTATCTGCAGGCAGGCAGAGTAAACAAGAAACAGGCTAAGGTCTTGAATAACAGAGCTACACAGAATCGAGGGGCAAGGCAAGGTCAGGATAACGGAACACAAGACTGGTGAAACAAGCCTGGTTCAGTAAACAGATTCCAATAGACCGTACAAATGTGCTCTCGGCTAACAAAAACCATGACAGGGCAAGGAAACAAGGATAGTCTGTAAGTATATATACCCTATGCTTCTTTGTGGCTGAATACAAGATAAAGTTATTGTGACGGAACGCTGGCACTCCGACCGAGTACCGCCGCCAATCGATGCTCCTAGTGCTTGCCGACGACTCCAAGCACTCCAACCGACACCATCAACACTGCAGACCCCACTTCCAGCGATGCAGCAGCGCCGGGTTCTCACCGTCCTTCACCCACCCTGGACCCAAGGCCAGGATCCAGCTTCCAATGGGTGAACCTCTCCTAAAACCAGAGAGCAGGAACCAGGAACAACTCTTACAAGAGCTTACTCTGGGGAGTATAGTGTGATTATAGCAATCCCCAGAGTGTAGTTTTCCCCTCCCCCAAGCATGAGCCAAGGCTTCAAGAAAGGGTCAAGCAGGTCTGTCTAATGAGCACCAAAGCACTTTCTTTTATACAATTTTTCCCACCAGGTTACCACCCATGTGGACCTGGTGGTACACAGGACATGCAGTTACAATAGCCAATCAAAAGATTACAGTGCAGTCAGACACTCTCAGCCAAGGCACACAAACCCACCCCTCTGCCTGTGATATATTTACTGAACACAATGGGTTAACTCAATTATCACAGGCAGGAAAATATACAGTTTTATACAATATTCATAACTTCCAAACCATACATGCAATTCACATATTCCGAACCAGCATAAGCAGTATACAAACATATGTCAAAATCATACACATTGGTCCAGTGGTTCAAAAGTTAGGTGGAAGTCCTATTTGACCGACTGCAAGCATGGCTTTCTTGCCCAAAACAGTTCCACAGATTTAGGGTGTGCAGACGGTCTATCTTCTCCTCTATCCTGGAGATAATTGACTTGATTGGGTGTAGTAACTTAATTATCTCCAGGTACAGGGAATATCTCCATTTACAACAACAGTAAAAACACATAAAAATACATAATTCCTATTATACTGAACAGAACCAGCACATTCAACCTATCCCCAGATAGCTTGAATCGGAGCGCTCAATATATCCGAACGGCGCTCAGATCCCACGAACAGAATAAAATCGCCATGGGGCTAGAGTTTAGCAAGGGCTGATGAGAGATTGAGGAGGGACAAACCAGCCAGTTTAAACTGGTCTGGCAGTGTCCCTGGGACAACGCCCTGCTGGAGAAACAATAGACAGGAAAAAGGAGGAGGGGAAGAGGCACATTTTCTCATGGAATTAAAGGGGCAGAAAAAGTGTGTTACACTGCAATATGCCCAAATAATGTTTTTAAGGGGCCATAGACCCCAGGGCCATAGTCATAAGGCAGGGGGATGGCATTCAGGCTCCTCCAAAATCCCAGGGCAAAGGGCTGTTTGTCGCATAAAAAGCCAGTGACAAAGGGCAGTTTGTCAGTTATATCTAATCACACATCAAAAAGCATCACTATACTAACAATATAGATCGAGACCAATGGTAAGTGTTTTGCTATAAACATGATTTCAGAATGATGCACCACTGCGTTGGGGATGTGTGGGGAACGTTGCTCGTGCACCGGATTGCAGAAGTGATGTCACAAGGGGCAGGTAATGCTACAACCATCCAATGTGTTCCAACATAAATGGTTTCTTCAGCAACATATTCCTAGTAAGGAAAATTACAGTTAATTGAAATGGATATGCAATCCTTAGTGGTATGTGAGGAGCACACATCATCTTTGTTTTAATATTCTTTACCAGCAGATTGACTTTTAGTATGCTTTGGGGAGTTTTTAACATCAAAGCAATGCTTCCTTTTCTGGGTGGCCTTCCTAAACCCACTCATACCTTTGGCTAAATTGGGTTCCAACTATTCTGCTGACCAAAACTGGTCTAAAAGAGTCATAAGGTATCTGGAATGAGATACCCTATGACTGGAAAATGGACATAGCCAGTGACTTTGCAAAATATTCCCCCATAGATCTCATTAGAGTTAGCATTGCAATGTATTGCATAATAGCTTGCGTAGAAAAGCTGAGATAAATTTGACAGTGTGGCAGTTTTAAAAAGGAAACAAAATGCACAAATGCCATGAGGAGAATGGGCATCAACAGGTTAGCTGAGCACCAACTAGCTCCGAAATCTCGTATGAACATGATGTAACCTGGTGCGCCACGCTCACGCACCGGACGCTACGTGGACTTCAGTGTCGAGGCAGTCTGCTCCAATGCCTGTGTCTTTTCCTGTGGGCATGTTGGGTGGTATGTGTTGTGTGTTTCACATGCTGCTCCAGGATCCCCTCGGTGACAAAGCTCTGGGGAATCCAGCTTGTGATAAACTCCCCTTTTCCTGTGAGTTTGCCACAAGTTTTTGGAGGGGCCTGTTTGCCAGCCTCCTACGCTGTGATTATGGCCTCTGCAAAATAACTGGCTCACTCCGTAGCGGCAGTGTCCTCCTCCCCAACCACTGGCAAAGAAAGAGGGAGTGGAGATGGTCGGTCCTACCCATCAGCAGCTGGGGCTGTCGTCCAGAGACATGCCCCCTGGCATCTTCCCAGCAGAAGAGCTTACATCAGGGCAGAGAGCAGCCAGCCTCTGCCCTGCCTTCTCCCTTGTTACAGGGCAGGACTACATACCAGGTCCAACAGCAGAAGTGCTGGCACCAGGGCAGAGCACAGTTGGCCTCTACCCACCAAGTACCTACAACTTAATGACTGAGAGAACAAGGTAGACCAGGAGTACCAGATGCCCACTTGGCTGCTGGGGACATACAGGACAGAGATGGGCTACAGAAGTCACCATGTCCAGTATTTGATTATGGGTTGGCTACTCAACTACCTCATGTACTGTCTGACAGGTACCTGGTTAATCTCCCCTTGGGAGGGAAGATGTGTGGCAAACTCCCCTTTTCTTGTGAGTTTGCCACGAGTTTTTGGAGGGGCCTGTTTGTTAGCCTCCTACCCTGTGACTATGGCCCCTGCAATAGACCTGGCTAAAATACTTTTAAAAGGCTCTGTTTATGTGAAGTATGTACTTTTGTACTCCAGACAGAGAGACCGACTGTTACCACTAATTCTCTGAAACTGTTTTGGGCATGGGACCATGTGCACGGTCGGTCAAAAATAAAACTTCCAGGAAATTCCTGAACCCCTGAACTGATCTGGATGATTTTTGGATATGTTTGTCACCCAGATTGTGGCGTTTTATGTATTTTCGGGGTACTTTTGGGGTGTTTTTTTAAAAAGTATGTTTTTTCTGTGCTTGGAAATAATTGGATTAGAATTAGTACAGTTACTGATGCCATTATCTCCCAAGCAGAGGGGACGGATTGTGTGCTATGTTTGGGAGTGCCTTACATTGTAAATGTGTTTATTATTGGTTTGTAAGTTTGTGTCTCTGACGGCGATTGACGGAGGTACCTGGACGGGGTGCCAGGCGGTCCGTCACACAGCTCAGCAAGCATGGAAGCAACATGGAGTCTGGCAAGTTAAAGTGGCCCTGTCATGCCTTTCTTTAATCGCTTCCTCTTCTCTCCCTCTCTCAGGATCTGTTCTTCATTTCTTCCTGTCTGCTCTAATTTTCTATAAAACATAAGACAAAGTAGGGACTACTTGTCTTATGGAGGTTTCCTGCGCCTGACCATCTCTGACCAGCGGAGGAGCAAAGTGTGCTTCATTTCCGGTGGTCAGAGAAATTTTCCCACAATTCTTAGCTTTCCTCCCTGTTCCCGCGATGCAACCTGTCACTATTACCGAATGTCCTGTCATTTAGACAGGACGCCGGTAAAATTGCCGAATTGCGTCCTAACAGTTTCTCCATTTGTGTTAGGACGCAATTCGGGACTTTGTTCAGATCGGAATTTCATTCTAGTGAATGAAACTGCGATCCTATTCGTGCCGCTGCTGCAACTTGCAGCCGCTTAGTAGATAACTCCCTAATTCCCACGTGATCCCTATCATTTTGGAAGGGTACCATTTTAATTTAGGGCCACCACCCGCTGCTCAGGGGTGGGTTCCGGGGGGGGGAGGACAATAGGTACCTCCCCCTCATTGTCTTTCATGGCCCCCACCCGATGCTCAGGGGTGGGGCCGTGGGGGGGAGGACAATAGGCCTGTTTGCCAGCCTCCTACGCTGTGATTATGGCCTCTGCAAAATAACTGGCTCACTCCGTAGCGGCAGTGTCCTCCTCCCCAACCACTGGCAAAGAAAGAGGGAGTGGAGATGGTCGGTCCTACTCATTATCTTTTATGGCCCCCACCTGCCACTCAGGGGTGGGGGTTGGTGGAGGAGGACAACAGGTCCCCCCCCTCATCATTTATGGCCGCCACCCACCGCTCAGGGGTGTGGGGACGACAAGAAATCCCCCCCATCGCTATTTATGGCCTCCACCCACCGCTCATGGGTGGGGCCGGGGTGGGTAGGACAATAGGTCCCCCACCTCATACGGCGGGTGGGGGGGAGAACAATAGGTCCCTCCCCCTCATTGTCTTTCATGGCCCCCACCCGACGCTCAGGGGTTGGGGGAGGACAATAGGTCCCCCCCCCCCATTGTCTTTCACGGCCCCACCCACTGCTCAGGGGTGGGGCAGTCAGGATATATATAGCGGCAGACATTTTGTGATAAGATAGAAATTAAAAGTGTATATTGCCAGAGATAGAAATTAAAAGTGTATATTGAACAGAGCGGACTCCATTTTTTATCTTCAGGCCAACAAAGACACATAATTTCTTCTTGCTTTCTGTAACTAGCCACTAGCCTGAGCTAAGGAATGCATTATATAAACAAGCCAAGTGATAAGCAATGAAGCAGGGGGATGGAATGCTCTGTTTAAATGTTAATGGAATAGAAATAATTTTAAACACAGACACTAGTGACAGAGAAGACTAAGTAATTAATTTTACTTTCTAAATTTTACAAGGTCTCATTGTAAGTAAGGGGCGAAATTGAGTTTAGACATGTCAATCCTAGAAATTACGATCAAAGTCGTTGCCACAAAGACTGAGGCAAACGCTTTGAACTGACAGCAAATTTAAGTTACGGTAGTCATTTTAGATAAGCCAAATGACGTCAAAATCGTCATCAGGAAAAGATAACTCTTTCCTGGATAGGAAGGTTTAGTAAGGCGAGACTGCCCTCTATGGATCAAATACCTAAATTGCGATCTGCAGGTTGACCACACCTTCAGTATCCTATTGGCCTTATCAACTAATGACGTACAGAGAGTCTGGCCCTTTAAAAATTAGGACAAAGGGAAGAGAGAGGTTAGTTTGGGCATTCAGATTCGGACATGCAGAGAGATTCAGGACACTCTCTGGGACTAACATTCAACTCTCAAACTCTCTTGGACACAACTCAAGAAACACTCCTTGACACTTAGAATTTTACTGATACTTTCTAACCAACATCACTTTTCTCTATTACTCACGCACCTCCATACCACCAATCATACTCGCAAGTTCCTGGGACTACCTACTCATCTGATGAGAATACCTACATACCTGGTAATTATGCTGGTTTCATTTAATTAATCTAAATTAATTAAAATCTAATAGCATTATATATGACTGGATAAATCACTGTCAGATTTCAATATTTAGAAAGCTTAGTTAACTAAAGAATATATAGTTATAACCATTCCATTCTGCAGGTGGAAATAAGAATAATTATAAATTAATGTGATATTATCACGTGTTAGCATACCGCTGTTTTTATCCAGGTGTATTGATTTGCTCTAAAATAAGATAAGATATCTTTTTAGGCAAATTAAAATTCGGCTTTTGTAAAAAATCTGGTAGATTATTCTTATTGGATGGTTCCAGGAAATGATTAATGAGCTGGTTTGAATGTTATTTTAATTGAAAATTACATGAGAATAGGATACTATATGCCTAGGAGGATCAAGCCAGCATTGAAAGGGTTACTCAGTTGATCTAACTGTTAGCCAAGGTTTTACTTTCGCTTGAAGTGTAGCTTTCTGCGAAATACCTCATAAATCGTGTAAGTCTTGACAGTTGATGGTGTAGCTTTGTACTGTGTTTAGCCATTGCCATTGTATACAATGTTATACTAAATATTCACTGATTATTATCATGCATGCTGCCTAATATTATTATTATTTAATTTGTCACAATAAATTATATCTATTTTTATAACAAATTGTGATTTTATTTGTATGGAATACATTTCACTTACATGATAACGATCTCTAAAATCTAAGAGAATTTAAATAGTGGGCAATTCTCAACTGTATAAATATCCCCACAGGGCCGAGGGGTAGGACAATAGGTCCCACCCTCCTCATTGTCTTTTATGGCCCCCACTCAGGGGTGGGGGCCGGACAATAGGTTCCCCCCCCATTTTCCTTTATGACCCCCACCCGCCGCTCAGGGGCTGGGGCCGGGGGGAAGACAGTAGGTCCCCCCCTCATTTTCAGCCACAGGCTGCTCACTGTTTAGTAGACATGCCCCTACTCGCGGTATAGCGCCACAGTGAAAGTGAAGAAATCACCACCACATCTCACACACAAGCCATAATGAAAAATGAGTAAGCAGCAGTCATAAATTAAATACTTATCTGATCCTGAATATGCAACAGAGGATTGCCTGAGGGTCTCTTGCTTAATAAGTTGTTTCATGATGATTGGTTACTTAGTGTTTTACATTTGCATATCCTTTTTGGTTGCATTGTTTGTTCCATTAAACTTTGTTATTGACTCTTTTGCTGCTGGAGTATTAAAGAAGGAGTTAAATGCCTTATATGGGCCTACTGTCTGAGAAAATCAATATTTATTGGAAACCATTTTATTAGTTAAAGCCATATCTTATTTGGCATATATGAAAAAATGCACATGGCCAATAATGAGTTTGGCAGATATTCAGTTATATGAATAATCAGAGAGAATGGCTTCACTGCTACAGTTGCAATGCTTATTAACTCCACTTTACTACTCAGAACTATATTCACATTCTCATGATGATAACCAATAAGGTTTTGGTTTATTGTAGAAAGCATATCTCCCATTTCAGATAGATGCCCTTAACACTGCATTGTTCAAGGGCAAATTTAAAGGGATTCTATAAAAAGTTGACAGCCACTAAACATAACATGTAAACATTGCAGTTTCTCAAAATGTATCTCCTCCAGCTGTCAGTTCTGTTGAGGTAGACCAATAGACAGCAAACCACATCCAGGGTGTGAGACAATTAATCCTCCACAGAAGAAGATGATGAAACCACGGTAGTCCTGCACTCTGGAGCTGTTCTCATAATCACCTTATCCTGTTGGAACAAGATGAAAGCTTCGTCTGATGAGAGTGCTGCCCTAAGTTCCAGGTAGTTGGAAGATGCTCCTCGGAGGGATACAGGCCATTTCCCTTGAAGGTCTATCTTTTTTAGATGAGTTCCACATCCTGTTTGGCATGCATCAGTAGGGACTATCATCCAAGATCTCCCAGGGGAAACCTTTTGGTCAGATTTGCCTTTGAGAGCCACCATCTGAGAGCTTCCTTTACTTTGGGTGTCAGAAGAATGGGCTGCTTCAAATCCATATGCCAGTACTGGGTCAGGAAGGATCTTTGAGGGATCCGGATATGCCATTGAGCCCATCTAATATGGCCTATAATGGATGAAAGGTGTCACGGCTCTCACCGTGACATCCAGGCGCGGTCGCCCCAGAAGTGCCCAACTGTGGTCCTCATGTGTCCTGTTCCTGCTGTCTTGCCTCTGAGCCACTTCCGAACTTGTTTATTCTAGCATTGTCTGCAGCACTAGGGGGCTGGAATTTACCAGTGGCTCCTACCTGTCTATCACCTGAGGCAGCTTGATCATTACTCCAGGTATAAAACACTGCCTCTCCCTGAGGGCAGTGTCAGTGCATTGTATCCTGTTTCCTGTTTCCTAAGACTGACTTGGCTTGTGACCCTTTCTGCTTGGATTATCTGTTATTGCCTGTTCCTTATTTTTGGAACCGTATCTGACTACTCTTCTGGATTTGCCCTTGTCTGTTCCGCGTATTGGAAATACCTTCCATGCACAGCCCCCATGCAAAGATTCACAGTCCTGGTGGTTTCTAACCTTATCACCTTGGGCTCTGTATATCTGCAAGGGTGAGCACAAATCTCTGCCTACCGGACTTCCAACTAAGGTAAGCCGTGACAAAAGGGACCTCAGAATGCTCATTTTAGATCTTGCTTCGATCTTGTGAAGACAAAGCATTCTCCTGAACTTCTCGATCAGCTGATATCGTCTCTCTTCTGATAGACAGACAAACCCTAAATTTGTATCGAACTGGGCTCTGAGATAGACTGTTGACTGGGTTGGCGTTGACTCTTCTGGAAATTCAGAATCCAACCGTAGTTCTCCAAGATCCATCTGGCCATGTCTTGATGGGCAATCAAAGATGGGTAATTCTTTGCCAATATCAGGATGTCGGCCAAGTAGTGAAAGATGAAGATACCCTTCTTCCTGATTTCTGCAGGGAAACAAGGACTTTGGAGAACAACCTGGGTGCTGAGCTTTGGCCAAATGGAAGGCCCTGAACTGCTAGTGTCTGTTGTATAAACAATCTCAGGAACCTCTCATGTACACCGGCGATTGAGATGTTGAAATAGGCATTGGATTGGAAATCAACCAATCGCTTGGAGTTACTGCCTGGAGATAGAGGCTAATGATTCCATTAGAATCCATTCCAGAATAGTCTGGCACGCAAATAGGTATTCAGGATTGACAAATCCAGGATTAGTCTCCATCCATCCATCCTTGCCTTATGGGGCCAGAAAAAGCCTTGAGTAGAATCCCTGAAACCGTTCTTCTTTGGGAATTAGGCAGATCACCAATTGTTGGGATAGAGAATCTATGAATTCTAAAATCTCCTGGAAATGAAGGACCTGAAGAGTTTTCCTGAAGGAGGTCTCACCTTGGGAGACCACCTTCAGGACCCACAGATCCTTTATGGTGTGACTGCAAGTCTCTGAGAATTTAAGCAGTCTGGCGCCTATACCTGGAGACTGAGCCTGAAAGCAGTCAGATCCTTTTACTCAGGAAGATTGACCAACCTTCCATGGTTGGCTTCGAAAGGACTGTCTTCCAGGTCTATATTGCCTTGAGTCTCTGAATTACCTCCTTTCTGCATTAGAGGATCTCCTGTTGCTCCTGCTACATGGCAATAAGGCTTTACTGCCTTCTGCAGCGTTTTTGATGCACTCATACAGTTAATGTCTGTAAAGTCTGTCAACCTGAAAAGGTAGTGAGTGCTCTTGGATGCAGTGTCTATCCCAGGACTTGATGCAGAGTGCTCTGCAGCCATCAACATTCAGGACTTCAAAGCAAAAATCTGCTGCTAGACTAATGTCTTCCACAGCTTTGAGGAGATGTGATCTACTCACTCTAACCTTGATGTCCGCTTCCTGCCCATTGTTTAAGGTCCCTGAAAAACGAAGTTAAGGCAGCTGCTCGGTGCAGACTAGCTCCTGCTGCAAAGTAGGCATTGGAAAGAGTAGTATCAATCCTCTTCTCCAAAGGTAATCTCAAAGAGCCAGTTATCCAGAGGCAAGGTGGTCTTTTTGGCCAGTCTGACTACTGCCATGTCCACCTTGGGAGCCGGGATCCAAGAGGCAGAGTCCGCTTTTTTGAATTGGCATAACTTGGACCATTTACCCTGAAAACTGATTTACCCCATTCATCATAAATAAGGGTCTTGATAGTCTCTTGGAAGGGAAAAGCAGTTTCTTTTCTCTTGAGGTTGGCAATGTTCTTGCTGCATGAGGGTTCTTGAACAGAGAATTCCTCCAAGCATAGTGTCTTTCTCACTGCCTTAATGAGAGCTTCAGTTTTCCTTTCATCAAACCCCCCTGAATCGAGTGACTCTCATCAGATGACTCTGGGTATTCAGTAGGTAAATGGCTCTTCTCATAGGAGTACTACATAGAGCTCTCACTGTCAGAGATCGCTCTCCTCGTAGACTTAGAATGCCTGGTAGACTGAGTGGCTTCCTTAACACCTTTTGCCACAGCCTGCTTGATGATGGCAATCACATCTACTGGATTGGCAGTTGCAGAACGAGCTACTGGTGGGTCATCGACCAGTTTCATGCAGGCTATGTATAGCCGGTTCACTTTTGCTGCCACTTTGCCCATGCATTGTACCTATTAAGCCTTGTTCTCCTGTCCGCAGATGAAACTGGGGATCTCCTTGGAGACCTGAGGGAACTGACATAATAATATAATGACAGAAGGCATACTTTTGATTCCAAAATTTGAGGTAATATTTTTTTTAGAAACTGAAAAAGTATTTGACATACCTTCTACCTTTTAGATTGGGACCTATTTCTTTTCTTGGCTGGTGAGAGCAAGAATACCTGCTGGAAAATAAACGCCTATTAGGGACTAATATCCAGACATATGTCATGTAATTAAAAAATAATCATAAGACAAAATATCTGGAGAGACCAGAGCACTGTATAGCTAGGAGAAAAAATAACATCAAATTGCCTCCAGAATCCATAGCAAAAAAAGGAAAACCATTTAAATGAGAAAAAAACTCGGGAATAAAATTCACTCCAATTCGAGCAAATATCAACCTACTTCGGACCAAATTAAAGGCCATATTCGCCAACAGATGCCTGACCCAGAAGTACTTACGGTAAGGCATCAAAAAACGCTAGCTGGGACAAAATTCACCTCTGCCACCCCCTGTGAGTTCCTCAGCCGACAGGAAGTCTGGAATCATAAGCATTTAAATACAGTACCCATAAGGAATTATCCGACATTGCAAGGTTTCTAGCTGCTACCCAAGGGTCAATACAGCATTAACCCCTGGTCATTAAGAGGGTTCTGCAGGGGGTCGGGAGACGTTATATACTGTAGCTTCCGGGAGAAAAGAGGCTAAACTAATTCCAGGATAAGGAACTAACAAGTCCCAGATATGTAAAAAAAAAAAAAATAGAATAATTAAATATCCCACACAAAATCCAAGGGAGTGTGGTGGGTAAAAACAACTGGGGTATTATGGTTCATGTGGCCTTTTATGGGTGGGGAGGCACTCAACCTGGATAGTGCTGCCATGGCTGGGAAATATATATAATCACTGCGCTTGCACTCCTGGAAAATGTAAATAACTTCCCGGTGCATGTCAGCAACAAATACATAAACCCACTAAATGACCGCACTCCAAGAACGTAACTTTTAATTAATAGCGTAAGAAGACTGATCAATGTTTCAGCTCCCATCAGGAGTTTTCATCAGGATGGCAAAAAAAAATATTATATATATATATATACATACACAGTTTGTAGGTTTTGCACTCCAGCTTCCCAGTCTTTCTGCCCGGTGCTCAGATGCACAACATATACCAAAAGATAAGTAGCCATCACTCAAGGTCTTGTGAAAAAAAAAAATTGTTATTTTAATGGTACGTAGATCCCACAATCAGTCAATGTTCCAGTTCTTCATATAGAACTTTCTGATATATATACTGGGGGAAAAGTGATTGAAAACCCCCTCCACCCGGAGTCAGAGGATAGTCAATACATTGCTAAGCACAGAACTGCACACCAGTCAAGCCATAAGACTTGCTTTTTCCACAGAAATCTCAAATGTGGAGTGATGTTACTACTGCAATGGAATCAGAGTGGGCATATGCAAATAAGTTCAACAAAGAATCAAAATTTTGCCTCATTCCATTTTAACTCCTTGTAGTTTGTTTGCTGTATACAAAAGTCTGGCTTTGAAGTCCAACACAGTATGTAGTGTGCAGAACTGTGCTTAATAATGTATTGACCATGCACTGACTTCAGATAGAAGGGGTTTTCAATTAATTTTTTTCCTCACCATAATTTTCTTGGTTTGTGCTTCACAAGTAACTCCAAGCTTCAATAGCAAGCCAGTAACCAACCTCATGAGTGGTTCACTGGCTTTGTATTTCTTCCTCAATTGGGGTTCAAAGCTATTGTATACAGCAAACGAACTCCGACAGTGTGTTGGACGATAACGGATCAAAAACTCTTACACAAAATAACCTTTAGAAGCAAGAAGGGCCCTGACTCAATCCTGGCTTTAAACAGAAACCCCCCCCACAGTAGTTAAAAAAAATCAAAGATACCTACCTTATGGACAAATCGACAGCTCAGGTTAGCAGCACAAAGACATTTTAAAAAGTGTAGGAGCCATGGATAAATAGTGACGTGGTGTAACGATACCTTACCTTTTCCCTTTGGACCCGCGCAGCATCCTCTCTTCTTGCTTCCGGGAGGCGGCACAGTCTCTCGGACGCTCCAGACATGCCTCTTCTTATGACGCGGAGCATGCGTGCCGACGTCCGTATAATTATCCCGCGGTAATTCAAACATTACCACACTCCCTTACCTTTTGGGGGCGTGGATTTAAAGCAAAAGGAACCACACTATAAAAAGGTGCCCTTTTCAATTGTTCAGCGCCCTATTGTGGTTTTTGATAGTTCCCTTTAGTGCTCTTGAGATAATTTATTGTATTTACTGGTATTTGACTTTTGGCTTTACCTTCTGACTGTTCTCCTCTCTGGTTTCCTGATTTTGTCTTGGTTATTCTCGTGTGCCTGCTTTCCGTACTCCCTTGACTCTTGGCTATCGTATGGACCAGTTTGCTATAGCCGTGCAAACGTTATTAGCACGTACTGCCCATCTCCAACCTGAGTAGCAAATACCTGATCCCAGACACCAGGAACCAGCTATGGAAATGGTCACAGGTGTTTCTTCTAACCACGCTACATCCCCTCTTCGTTATGGGGGTTAAGGGTTGTCGTGGTTTCCTAAACCAAGTGAGCATTAATTTCGAGCTCCATCCTAGAGCTTATCCGACAGGTCTAAAATTGATTATATTATAACACTCTTAGTGTATAGGGCTTTAGCTTGGGCTAACCCATTATGGGAGAACTACAGTCCCGTAGTGTTTAACTATGCAGCGTTTGTCGCTGTCTTTAGGAGAGCTTTTGACCCCCAGGGAGACAGACCAATGCTGCTAAAACTCTTACGTATGAGACAGGGTTCTCGTTCTTTGGTAGATTATGCCTTAGATTTTCGTACACATGCTGCCGAAGTGAGATGGAATGAGCAGGTGTTTGTGGATGTGTTCTTGAATGGGCTCTCTGATAAACTATTGGATGAGGTAGCTACCAGAGATCTACCTAATGTATTAGAGGAGTTAATCACCTATTTGGCTCATTATTGATGAACGTCTCAGGCATAGACAAAACACCAGGGAGAGACCTAGGCATGTGCCGGAGCGTTTAGCTTTAACCTTCCCTGCTTCGGAGACAGCCGCTGTCGCCCTCCCTGAACCAATGCAATTGGGAGCCACGCGGTTGTCCGAAGCCGAGAAACAATACCAACGAAAGGAGGGACTTTATCTTTATTGTGGGAAGAAGGGGCATTCTCGCATAGCTTGCCCTAACAGGCCGGAAAACTTCAGCACCTAAGCCCTCCAGGAGGACAGACCTTGGGTGTAATGTGTATGTTCTCCTTCAATGACAAAAAAGATCTTAGGCTTCTTCTACCAGTTGTTATAAAGTGGGGTAGAAAGAAGGGTTCAGACCATTGCGTTGATAGATTCTGGAGCTGCCGAGAATTTTGTCGATCTCAACTTCGGTCAGAAACATACTCTCCCCTTTCAAAAGAGATCAACACCCTTGGCCGTTGAGGCCATAGATGGTAGACCACTGTCAATTCCTTTCATTACTCAAGAAACGAACCCCATAGTCTTGACTGTAGGTACCTTACATCAGGAAATTATAATCCTACAGCAGATAACTTCTCCCAGCTTTCCGGTCATTCTTGGCTTTCCCTGGCTCTCTAAGCACAATCCTTTAATAGACTGGGAGAAAAAAGAGATTATAAAATGGGGCGAGTCATGTTTTATAGGGTGTATCACTCAAGTGAAGCCAGTAGGCCTGCTTAATGTCCCTATGATGAAACCTTTAACCACCTAAATACCAAGGCAATATATGGATCTCAAGGCAGTCTTTGAACAAAGGGATGCTGACAAATTACCACCCCATCGTTCATATGACTGTGCCATCGACTTACTACCTGGTACTATGCCTCCTAAGGGTACCGTATATCCTCTCACAGTTAACGAAAATAAAATACTAGAGGAGTACATCACAGAGAATTTAAGAAAAGGTTTTATCACTAAATCTTCCACCCCGGCTGGGGCCGGTTTCTTTTTTGCTTCGAAGGAGGGGGATTTAAGACCTTGTATTGATTATCGAGGGTTGAACAAGATAACCATACGTAATGCCTACCCTATACCTCTAATAACTCTTTGACAGGTTAAAAGGGGCTACTGTATTTACCAAGTTGGATTTAAGGGGGGCATACAATTTAGTCAGAATCAAGAAAGGAGATGAATGGAAGACTGCTTTCAATACTCGTTATGGTCACTAAGAGTATAGAGAGTAATGCCCTTCGGCTTATGTAATGCACCTGCAGTCTTCCAAGATTTTATTAACGATGTTCTTAGAGATTATCTACAAATGTTTGTAATCGTTTATTTAGACAACATACTGATCTATTCTAAGAACATAAAGGAACATCATAACCACGTTAGATTAGTCCTTTCTAAATTGTTAGAGAATGGACTTTACTGTAAATGAGAAAAGTGTCTTTTTGATAAAGAGGAAGTACACTTCCTGGGCTATATTATATCGGGTTCAGGGTTTCAAATGGAACCTAAGAAACTTGAGGCAATCCTACATTGGCCCTTACCCATTGGACTTAAAGCCACCCAATGTTTTCTAGGTTCCGCCAATTATTACAGGAAATTCATAAAAGGGTTTTCCTCTATTACCGCTCCTATTACCTCTATGACTCAAAAAGGAAGGAATCATATGGAATGGAGTCTGGAAGCTAAGGATGCTTTTGAGAAGTTAAAAAATACTTTTTCATCGGCACCCGTATTAAGACATCCGGATCCTTCACGTCCTTTCTTGTTAGAGGTGGACGCATCGGAGACTGGTATAGGAGCTGCATTATCACAGAGACCTTCGGATGATCAACCTCTACATCCCTGTGGGTTTTTTTTTTTTTAAAACTGAAAGAGACTGAAAAGAGATATGAAATAGAGAGAGAGAACTTTTAGCAATTATCTAAGCCCTCAAGGAGTGGCGTCATGTGTTAGAGGGGTCACATGTACCAGTTACCATACTTACTGACCATAAAAACCTTTCCTACTTCATAGAGGCTAAAAGAATGACAGACAGACAGGTTCTCTGGTCCTTGTTTTTAACACGCTTTAATTACATTGTGACATATAGACCTGGATCAAAACATACTAAAGCTGACGCGTTATCCCGACAATATGAACATCTATCTCCCCCTGAAGTCCAATTGTCCTCCATAATAACAACCGATCACATAATAGCCACTGTCCATGCTAAGAGATCTTCTGGTTTATTGGAGGAATTATCAAAACTCCAGGATCATACATCTCTTGCTATCCCTCGGGGAAAGTTATATGTGCATTTAGCTTATAGAAGAAAAGTCTTGTCCTTGATGCAAGGCTCCAAAATTGCCGGTCACCCCGGTATCCATAAAACTGAATCACTAATTGAAAAACAATTTTGATGGCCTTCATAAAAAGATGTTTGGGAGTATGTTCTTGCCTGTAACATTTGTTCATCTACTAAAGTACCCAAGTGTCACCCATTTGGACTCCTCATGCCATTGCCTATTCCTAATAAACCCTGGTCAAGTATCACCATGGATTTTATAGTAGACCTACCCCTTTCAAAAAAAATCATAGTGTGATATTAACAATCATTGACAGATTCTCAAAGATGACACATCTTGTTCCATTATTTAAATTGCCATCCTCCTCAGAACTGGCCACTTTGTTTATAAAAGAAGTGGTTCGATTATACGGTATACCTGATGATATAGTTTCCGACAGAGGTTCGCAATTTGTTTCTTGTTTCTGGAGGGCATTTTGTAACCAGTTGGGTATTCATCTTAATCTTTCTTCTTCATACCATCCACAATCTAACGGTGTTACTGAAAGGATCAATCAATCACTTGAACAATACATATGCTGCTTTACCTCCGATCATCAAGATGATTGGGTGGAACTACTTCCTTCGGCCGAATTTGCCCACAATAATTTGGTTCATTAATCTATGCAACACAGTCCTTTCTTTATCAATTATGGTTTTGACCCTACTACTCTTCCGAGTTCCTTTTCCTCTACTGGAGTGCCAAGTGTTGACAGCACTGTAAATAGTATGAAAGAGACTTGGTTAGGGGTTAAACATATATCGGTTCAAAAGGCTGAATCACAAAAGTATAATGCAGATAGACATCGAAGAGCTGCACCTATTTTTGTGGCAGGGGACAGGGTGTGGTTGAATACGCGCAATATAAAATTAAGAGTCCCCTCAATGAAGTTTGCTCCACGTTTTATTGGTCCCTTCAAAGTACTCAATCGCATTAATCCAGTCTGCCCTATGTAATCATTATACACGTAATCACTCGAGACCTCCTGCGACTTTTGTGGAGGGTCAAAACAAATTCGAAGTGAAAACTATTTTGGACTCCTGTATTTCAAGGGGTAAACTCCAATATCTTTTGGACTGGAAAGGGTATGGTCCCGAGGAACGCTCATTGGTTGATGCCTCTGATGTCCATATTCCTCGTCTGGTTCGTTTATTTCAGAGACGTCGTTCTCGTAGGCTGGATCCTACTCACCCAGTGGGCAGTTGTTGAGGGGGGAGGGGTACTGTAACGATATCTTACCTTTTCCCTCCGAACCCGCGCGGCGTCCTCTCTTTTTGCATGCCGACGTCAGTATAATTATCCCGCGGTAATTCGAACGTTACCACACTCCCGGACCTTTTGGGGGTGTGGATTTAAAGCAAAAGGAACCACACTATAAAAAGGCGCCTTTTTCAATTGTTAAGCGCCATATTGTGGTTCTTGATAGTTCCCTTTAGAGCTCTTGAGATCATTTATTGTATTTACTGGTATTTGACTTTTGGCTTTTCCTTTTGACTATTCTGCTCTCTGGTTTCCTGATTTTGGTTTAGTTATTCTTGTGTGCCTGCTTTCTCCTTTGACTCTTGGCTATTCCTTTGACTACTCCTTGGCGTTTGAGTCCGGCCAATCTAAGGTCCAGTATACGTCACTTTCTAATTACACTCTGCGTGTAGGGGTCACTGTTGTGACACGTGGGTGATTAGCCTGGAATGGAGGGGGACAGAGAACTCTGCTTCCATCTATCTCTCCTATAGTCACTATTGATCTCCCAGCACTAAAGTTTTGCAGGCTCATCCCCCGGAGATGTCCAGCTGACCATTCGCTGTGAGCCATGGGCAATGTAACAACTCATGCCAGCTTCATGAAGACGACTCTCTTACTTATATCCTTTTTACCTTCCTTTTTCCTTTCTTTTCTGTTCGCATCTTTCTACATCTATAAAAGGCGAGTGGAGCGCAATTATCAAAAGAGTGCATGATTATATGTAGGAGTTTTTTTATTTTCATGTTTCTCATACAAAAACTCTTTGGCAGATCCGGACGAACAAGACCAAAAAGGGGTTGCAGGCCCGGGGGAGAGGAATACAAAGTTTCTGCATATATGGACGACATAATGATCACACTCACTAATCCCCAGCACTCACTACCCCAGCTACTGACCCTGCTAGATGGGTACAGATATGTTTCGGGTTATAAGATCAACCTAGAAAAATCGGTGGCCATGCCAATCGGGATGGACCCGGAGTAGGTCACCAGGATAAAAACCACTTACACACTTAAAATCACGACATCCAACATTAAATACCTGGGGGTCAGACATACAGTGGACCCTGACAAACTTTACACCGAAAACTACACACCCAGTATCCAGTCAATCTGCCGGGACATAGAGAGATGGCACGAAAAGCAAATCTCCTGGATAGGCCGGCTACACGCCGTTAAAAATGACACTATTACCTCGCTTCCTGTTCCAGGCCCTACCCGTTACATAACCAAACAAGATCTAACGTCGCTACAAAGAGCCACAGATAACTTCATATGGGCACAAAAAAGACACCGGGTGGCTAGGCAGGTACTATACGGATTGGGGCTCCCGAACCTCTGCCTATACTTCCTGGCAGCACAACTGGCCCAGGTAGTAACATGGCACTCCCAGGTAGGATCCCATTGCTGGGTAGAGTTAGAAACCCACCTAATGTTCACAGCTCTACCACAATTCTGGATATGGGTGCCCAAACAAGACAGATCAATCATCCAAACTACCTGTCCGGCGATGGTCAATTCCATAAGAATATGGGATCTGACCGCCACTAAATACGCCTTAAAAAACACACCTTCACCGATGACACCGTTCCTGCGGAACAAAGCATTTGAACCCGAGTGCAAGAGACTTCAGGGGCAATGAGGGGCTACAGAGGTATCTCCATATGTATGAAAATGGAACCTTCAGAACGTTCGATAACCTAAAAACCCTAGCACCCCTGACCACAAAAGATGTATTCAGATACATACAACTGCAGGACTTTGCCAAAAACCCAGAGATTCGTAGAGCAGCCCAAACCCAAATTACTTTTTACGAACGACTGTGTGCTTCGGAAACCGAACAGAAAGGCCTGATAACAACCACATACGCACAACTCAGTGCCCCAGATAGAGATGACAAAGACCCTAGATATATAGGACAATGGGAGACTGACTTGGGACAAGAACTAGAAGGAGGAGACTGGGCAGACATATGGGAAGCAACCGCGAAGACCTCAATATGCATACTACAACAGGAACAATCCTACAAAATGTTAATGAGGTGGAACACCACACCAGTGCAACTACACAGAATGGGTAAAACCACGACTGACACATGCTAGAAGGGGTGCGGAATTAAGGGCACGTTCGTGCACATGTGGTGGGAATGCCCAATGGTCAGTAGAATCTGGAAGCGAATGCAGACACTGCTGACAGACGTCTTCGAGAGACACTTAGACATAGCCCCTTGGTCCGTCTTATTTTCCATGCCCACAGACGGCCTCCCTAGAAAGGAACAACAGTTCCTAAATAAAGTTACCCTGGCGGCCAGACGTGCCCTGGCCCAGTCATGGCTGAAACCCACCGTTCCCCCCACCAACGATGTTATAGTGAAGATTAAAGACACATACCTAATGGACAAACACACAGCCCAGATCAGAAACACAGAAAAAAACTTTCAAAAAATATGGTAACCCTTGGAGGACTACGCTAATGACTAAACACCCTCAGACTACACATGACTAGAGACAATGGATCGAGGGGTAAGCGTGCCCCTGCAGAGCACCTCACTGCCCGCTGAGCACCCCCCACCTACCCCTCTCTCTCTGTACCTCCTTTCACTACTCCCCATTCCGCACAAGCAAGAGAACAGCCCGGGTCCAGTGCCCACAGGGACATGCCACTGGGATACCACTCTTCCTAAATATAATATAGAAAGGTAATACGGTAGAGGACAAGGCAGCGGAAGCCCCAGGGTGACCAAACCACGTAAAAGTGTTTGTGTGAGAGATATGGGGCTGTAGTGCACATACTTGTGGATGTAGTGTGTGTTTGGGAGTAATAGGCACAGTTGTGTGTGTTAAGTGTAGATGAGCTGTTGAGTGTGTTGAGAGTGGATAGGGGCTATGGTAGATAAGATTCATTCAAAGTAAATGGCTCATACAGGCTCACAGATACAGTCAAATAAATATAGAAAAACACTCACAAGCGCACACATATTTCAAGTGACACAGACATATACACACTCACAGACACGCACTCACTGTCATACATCACTCATAGGTGAGCTCACACATCTACATAATCACACACACTAATATATTTAGATACATACTCATTTGCAGCTTCAATACACCCTCTACTCTTGTCCTCCTTCTCTTGTGTCTCTCCAGTAGCCCAAATTTAGCATACCTGGCAGTTCTATCTGCCTGCAAGCTGCTTCACAGCGCTCTGCATATGAGTAGAGAGTGCCGAATGTGACTTAACTTCCCCTCTCTACCTCTTCTCTTCATAAACAGAAAGCCGCACAGGGAGGATACAAGATACTGCTGTCTGCAGCAGTGGTCACTGCTGCTCCTTAGAACTCTTTTGTCTTGCACCATGGGTTGTACCTCTGTCATAGGGAGTAATTATATTGGATGGCCATGGGCCCACACTGGTACTGGGCGAATCGATTGGCACCAGACTAAAAGAAACATTTTAAAAAGCATAAACAAATGACAGCTGATATGTGCAACTGCCGTCCCAAGGCCATGGTCTCGGTAGCACTTTGGCAAATGCATGCCTTGCAACATGGAGTGAATGTCGCAAAGATGTGCCATAATATCTGTTCTTGTGCTTGGCTTCCAGTCTCCTTGATCTCCAGCAACAGACAAGGTCCAAGGAGGATGGGAGGTTGGCCGTGCTCCACAAAATCTTAGATGTCGCAGGTCTCGGGTATCTCATCAAAGCCTCAATATCTTGCGCATCAGGGGCTGCATCAGTCCAGTTCTTCTTGGCTGAGAAATCATGACTGTAGCACCCAGGTTTGGTACCTTAAAAGATACCTGCACAGAGCTCCAGTGAAGCCCATCTTTATCATTCAAGTGCTGGCTCCCTTCCGCCTCTATTCCCCCTTCACCCCCAATAGGACTTCAAGCTTACCATATATAAAGACAATGAAATGTTCTTTTAATCTCTGAAATGTGTGATTATTGTTCATTTCTGGCAGCACTTCCATAACTGTTTTCTGAGGTAATTCTTTTTTTTTTCTTTCAGAACAGTGAGCAAGTCATGCTTTAGAGCGGATAAATATTTATGACAAATGCTTTGTGATTTCTGCCTTTTACACGGAGAACGGCATGTCTGCCTGAGGAGAACTAAGGGGTTTTGGGTGTCATGTTTATGTCTGTACTGATAGAACAAGGAGGCTCAGTTCCCGAGAGAACATTTTACTACTGGTAACATGCCAGTTTCAGTAGGATGGAATGGAAGTAAATTAATGCCAGGGGCATGGAACTGTAAGAGAGAACAGTGTCTGTTACCATTGTTGGGAGGGAATTTGAAAAAAAAAACAACTGTCTTGAACTTAGTTGAACTCCTACACTATCCAGGAATTATGGACACAGTATGTCCCACAATTTTTATTTATGTAGAATAATGTAAAACACCAGGAAGTATTTACATCCTGGATTTTCTTGCATTGTAGGTTCAAAGGGACAGTATGGCTGTAGAAAGGCAATAAATTGTCTGTTCTTCCCATAAAAGTCACCTTTAGTATAATATGGCTCAGGCCTCTGTAAGGCCACATTGCTGAGCTCTCTATACATCATTTTTAACAAAATTGTATCACCATGACTGCTTAGGTTGCAACCATCATACTTTAAGTTGCTCTGTCCCTTGCTACTGTAAATGCTCTACAGTGGGTGACTGTAGTGTAGCCCATGGAACAGGCGGTTTTAAGTGTCGGTTATGCGATGTTTGACAATGACTTTATTTGTTCATTTGATAATCGTGTATTAAATGCTGTGTGGATTTTTACCCATCAAATTGCTGTCTGTCTGTGTCTTACTGTGGAAAGAAGGTGGGGGGGGGAGGGGGAGTAACAATCTATTCCTAAGTAGGATGACGATGCACATATGTTTATTTATTTATGGAATAAAAGGGAATCATGACATGTCACACATGTCATGTGTCCTTAAAGGACCACTATAGTGCCAGGAAAACATACTTGTTTTCCTGGCACTATAGTGCCCTCAGGGACCCCCTCCCGCCCGGCTCTGGAAAGGGGAAAAGGGGTTATACTTACCTTTTTCCAGCGCTGGGCAGAGAGCTCTCCTCCTCCGATCCTCCTCTTCTCCTCCCCGTCGGCTGAATGCGCACGCGCGGCAAGAGCTACGCGCGCATTCAGCCGGTCACATAGGAAAGCATTCATAATGCTTTCCTATGGACGCTGGCGTGCTCTCACTGTGAAAATCACAGTGAGAATCACGCAAGCGCCTCTAGTGGCTGTCACTGAGACAGCCACTAGAGGGAATGGGGGAAGGCTTAACCCATTGATAAACATAGCAGTTTCTCTGAAACTGCTATGTTTATGAAAAAATGGGTTAACCCTAGCTTGACCTGGCATCCAGACCACTTCATTAAGCTGAGTGGTCCTTTAAGGGGTTAAAGCAGTAATACCCAAAGTTTTTTCACTTGTGTACCCCTTGACATTCCATTACCTTAAGTTGTACCCCTCATATTAGCAAAATGTTTGTAATTAATATAGTTGCAGAATAACTACCAAAACAGTGGTTAAAAAAAACAGGGGGGCAGGGCCTGACCATCAAGATGGCCGGACATGCTTTCTTCTAGGATAAAGGGGAAAGGTCATTAGCGCTCACAGAAAGGAATAGATGTTACCTTATATATACAGAGTTGTATCAAATAGTCTGATAGTCTGGTAACCTACAGATAAATAAACATAACAGACATAGTGTAATTTGCATATATAATAAATGTGAGAAAAGAGATATACATCCAACTCACAATTTCCAGAGCCTTTTTAAAAGTTGGCTCTAAACTTATGAAGCATATCGTCTCCACCTTGAGACACACAATAAAGGTACGTTGGATCAATCCTCAGGAACTTGAAGCTGATGAATTTGCAGCAAACTCCAACGTAGATATGATAGATAAATTTATTTCATCAAATAAAAGTGTTAAAATACAATAAAAAATATTGCACAACGCGTTTCAACCATTAAAGGTCTTTCTCAAGTGCATCTAACTCAACACTGAACTTGAACCTGCATTTATATCACAGCAGTAACAAGGTACAAATCAAGACAAGTGAATCCATATGTGTTCAGACAAACCACCCACTTCCATATATGGTCATAGCCGGAAGTGTCAAGCCAACCAAAAAGATGGCTAAACACCCGGCTATGTACCAATCCCTACCAACCTCCCAAAACATGTCCGCTAAATCTGTACGTCCGTGATTCAATTTCTTTGTTTTCTTCCGGTTTCTTTTTCCGACACGTCATCTCCTATGACACGCCGATCACTGTACTTGTCCGGATCGCGTGGCCAACAAGCGGGACGTCCTTCTTGTGACGTGTATAGCGTCACGTGGGCAAGAGGGTCACATGGGCGGAAGAGGAGTTGAATCCATTGAAAGTAGGGCAAAATGCCCACAGTCTGTAATTAATGTCCACATATATAAAAACAAAGAGAAAATAAAAAATAAAACATAATGAAGCATTGTAGACTTGTCCAGTATTTATATGTTTTTACACATAAGGTTATATTTACTTTATGGCATATTTAGTAATAGTAATATCATACTTTGCAACCATTGTGTTCATTAGGGAGAGTAGAAAACGTAAGAAAGTGCAGGAAAGTGAACCAGAACCCACTAGAGTGTAATGTATATTAGTAAGATTACATATAATCAAACTGGTAAAATTACATAAGATATATTTAAATAAGCCCAGAACTCTATTTAAAAGTACTAAAAAAAATATATATATATATATATATATATATATATATATATATATATATTTAAAACTTCTCATAAAATACTATTGATTTCAAAATCGATATTCAGACCCTGGGGTATTAAGGTGCGCATTTCAAATATCCATTTAGCTTCCTGAGTACTTAAATTCTTGGCAATATCTCCTCCTCTCCAATGGGATTCTATTTTCTCTATGGCAAAAAAATTAAGGAACTTTGTGTGGCAAACCTAGCCACTTGGACATTATTTCTGTACTGCCGCTTTAAGGGTTGCCGGTATGGGGTTCCTATTGTGTGTTCCAGCATGTACTGTAATGCAATGTTAATAATGTATTGCCTGCCTGGGCTATCTGCCGAACGCAGATAGCTGCTTCTATTAGTTTCACGAACGACACCTTTGCGGGCCGTTCGGGAACCGAACAAAATATCATTTAATAGCCCACACACTTAGAGGCGTGTGGCGCCTATTAACTGATTGCAACAATGTTGCAATAGGTAATTAGAGGCTCTCCTGGGTGGCCGTCGTTCGACTACCGACCATGCGGCGGTCGGCCATCTTGGATCCTTTGTTCCCTCAGCGGTGTTTGGTCGTCGAGCGCGTGGTACTAAAAACGGCTACTCAATGGCGCGAACACCGCTGAGCCTCCAGACCGTTCGGGAGGTCCGGGATATTCGGTATTTTGTTCCCTTATATGTAATCGGTATTTTAAGGCTATGTGTTAGTGAATATGGTTTTCGTGCGGCGTTCGGTTGTTTTAGCTGGGATCTGAGCGGTAATCTCACAAATGATGCACTCAGACCCCAGCTATCTACCGAACGTCCATTCGTTTAAATGAACCAGATATTCATGGAGTTATTGAATTTAATGTGAATTGTGAGTTCTGCTGCACGGAGGGATAATCCACTTAACGGTATATTCCAGTGGGAGGATCCCTCTCGTGCAGCAGTGCCTGATGGGAGAAATGTCCTGTATTGTAAGTCCCCCATGTAGTCCCCTCTGGGAATGCCCCTGGGAGGGGACTCAGGAAACCCCTTGCATGGGGACTTGTATAAATTGTGGAGCTGAATTAAAAGACCTCAGTTGACTCCCAGCCTATGTGTCGTCTAGTTCTTGGGAAGGAAGGGTTACTGCAGTGCTGTTTGGATTATTGTATGCTGATTCCCTGGATTATCCTTTGTTGTTCCTGTTACCCAGCGGAGATATCGTGGATTATACTGCCTCTCCGCTACACTTTGGATCTGAATTATGTTTTTCCAAAAAATGTTTGGATACGCTGTGGTTCCGAAAACCTTTTTGAATATTTCTAACGTGCATGCTTATTCGAGTTTTTAGTGGTCTTGAAGTCTTGCCTATATACTGCAGACCACATGTACAATTAAGAAAATATATAACGCTATTGGAGTGACAGGTGATCATTGACTTGATTGTAAACTCTCTTTTGGTACTCTCAGATATAAAAGTAGTTACATTCTTCACTTTGATGTCGGTTTTTTTGCATGCATTGCACATCCCGCAGTGGTAAAAACCTTTTTGGGTCTTAGACCAATTAGATAAAAAATTACTATTATTAAGAGAGGTTTTATCAATAAAACTGTTAGTTAAAATTTGTTTAAAATTTCTAGCGCCTCTTAAAATAAATTTGGGTTTAGAACCTAAAAATTCTGATATCTCATCATCTTGGCTTAAAATATTCAAATTTTTCTTTATAATCTTTTTAACAATACCTATATTGCTTGAATAGTTAAAAATAAGTGGAATTTGTTGGTTCGTGTTATTAACAGTAGAGATTTCTCTTTTTTATTATATTCTAAAAGGGGAGATCTTTCCAATGATGATATCATTTGAATTTGGGTATCAAGATCTTTCTCTACATATCCTTTTTGAATAAATTGTTTTTTTATAGCTTCAGCCTGCTGGGAAAAATCTTGTTTGTTTGTACAATTCCTATGCAACCTTAAAAATTGTCCCCTTGGGATGTTAGTCAGCTACCGTGTGTAATGACAACTGCTGATTTCTATATAACTATTAACGTCAACTTGTTTAAAGAAAGTGCGGGTATTTACTTTGTTTTGGTCGGTAAAAATATTTAAATCCAAAAAGTCTATACTGGTATTGCTAATATTTTTAGTAAGGCAGATTCCCCAATCGTTTCTATTAAGAAAATTAAAAAATACATTAAAAAGATCCTCTGACCCCTTCCAAATTATAAAAATGTCATCAATATATCTTTTGTATAGAACCAGGTTTGCACCACAGCTATGCCCTTGGTATATAAAAGTACGTTCCCAATATGCCATAAAAAGATTGGCATAACTGGGTGCAAACCTGGTCCCCATGGCTGTACCTCTGGTCTGCACGTAAAAATCACCGTCAAACCAGAAATAATTGTTGTCCAAAATCATATGGATACCGTCTAAAATGAAGTGTCTCTGAGCTGCATTATATTTTTTAGATTCCTGCAGGAAAAATTCAGTTGCCTCACATCCTTTCTCGTGTTTGATGATAGTGTATAAACTGGTTACGTCGCAGGTAATGAGTAGGTAATCATCTTCCCATTTAAAACCATTCAATATATTTAGCAGACTCATTTCGTCTTGGAGATAAGAGGGGCAATTTTTGACCAGGGGTTGTAAGTGAAAATCTATATATTGCGACAATGGCGAAAGGATAGAGTTTATGCCAGATATTATAGGGCGGCCTGGTGGATTTACCGGATCCTTATGTAGCTTGGGTAGTATATAAATTACTGGTATACGAGGGTGATCTAAAAATAGAAAAGCTAATTCTCCTTTATTCAGAATTTTTGCTTTTTCTCTCTGTTCAAGCAAAGTTAAATAGTCTGTCCTGATTTCTTGTATAGGATCTTTTTTTAGTTTTCTATAGGTATTAGTATCTTTAAGTTGTTTTTCAATTTCTTGCAGATATTTAGTCTTATCCATTATAACCACCCCTCCACCCTTATCGGCCGGTTTGATGACAATTGCACTTCTTAATTCCTCTAGACTCTTTTTTTCCTTAAATGTTAAATTTAAACTATATTTCGAAAGAGGTTTTATTTTATATATTTCATCTAAACATGACCTCACAAAAACTTTTATTGGGTCAGATTTGAGGTGTGCAGGATAAAAAGTAGATTTCTTTTTAAAATCTGTATGGATAATATCCATATTTTCATCATTACAAAGAGTAAAATTCACATTAGGTTCTAGCGCTTTTCTTTTGAAAAACTTTTTTTTTTTTTTTTAATTCTTTATTTTATTTGTGCGTGAGTTAACAACATGCGAGCAGGGCCACAACAGCATCTGCCGGCATTTTCATGGCATAACAAAGTGTGGCAATGTAAACAGCACATTTTTTATATATATATATATATAACATAAAGGTCAAAGACTATGAAACTTTAGCAAACAGTAGTAAACATGCCAGGTCAAATATGCATACAAAGTAATTATTCACCCTTAAGCTGATGGTTTGTATGTAGGTGACTTGTTGAGACAAAATGATATGAGTACACATTTAACGAAAGGCAATCAAGCTTGAGTCATGTGGCAAGTATTAGTTAAGCATGCGACGGTAGCTTTAAACATGAATTACACTCTGTCTGCATAAAAAGGTAAATAAAACAGTTAATGCCTAACAACGCTATTCTAGCCATACCCCTATTGTGATGAAATCGCAGGTGAAACGTGTAGCTTCTAACATGCCTGTCAGGGATGTCTAGGTTGTGGGGGCTTGTAGCAGGTTCATGAGTGGTGCTAAACGAGGTATTAGGCAAATAACATAAGGATATAATAATTAATATTGCTTAACATGTCTATTCTTTCTAGCTATACCCGTATTGTTATGAAGTCACAGGCTGGACCTGTAGTTTCTAACATGCTAGTCAGGGATGTCTAGGGTGTGAGGGCTTGTAGCAGGTTCATGAGTAGTGCTAATCAAAGGTATTAGAAAAATAACATAAAAATATAATAATTAGTATTGCATAACATGCCTATTCTATGCTGTCACTGAGCATTAAGATAAGGCTTATCTATTAGCTTTACTAGTTTGAAATACTGGCGCCTTTAGATCTGGGAAGCTGCTTGTCTATCCACTAATTGCCAGTTTGCCTTTTGGGAAAGACATTAGAAAACATATATGTGGTCTGGTCGACTTAGGTGAAATACTAAAGAAATAGACATTCCTCATGATAAAAAGCACAGTTGGGGTGCCTTCTTGGCAAAGCCAGGGTATCTGCCATTTGCAGGCGAGAGTCTCAGTGTGTGGGTATGCAGGGCTTGAGTGCCGGTCATCCGATCTGCACCTTGCAGAATAGGGCTGGTGCGTCTATGGTGAGGCTAATTCAGTCGATGCCCCGCTTGTGCAGGGGTGTCAGAGCTGGAGAGGGTGTTAGACCAAGAGTCGTGCTGTCATTCAACGTTCAAAGGTTATATAGTCCCTGGGGTGCTGTGCGCATTAGGTGGTGATCGCAGCGTACGATTCAGGTGTCGAGCCTTGTGGGATAAACGGGTTAATTTTTGCCGGGTCCCAAATCTGCGCTGGGGTGGTCGGGTGAAGATGTCTTTCCTGTGTGAGCGAGGTCTGTGGGATGCCCAGAGTGCGCAGGAGGTCAGGGGCTTCTTGGATGTCGTGGATCAGATGAGAGGTCGTTCCTTGCTGAACCCTGAGGGTCCTAGAGTTCCGCCAGCGGTAGCTAATTTCTTGCCTTTGGAGCAAAGCGGCCGGAGCGATCTGCGCCAGGCCAAGGTGTCACCCGACAGGTCAGCAAAGAAGGTCAGTGCCCTGTTTTCGAACTGCATGGGGGTTTTGCCTCGGAGTGCCGTGAGAGTTGTCGCTTTCTCTTTCCCATTTCGGAAAGTGATTATAGTGTCTCTCGTGGCCAAAGGTGGTGCTCTGGGGGGTTTCGGGATCCTAAACTGGTTCACCAGGGTGATGTCTTTAGCCTGACTGTGTGGCAATATGGCCGCCATCATGCGTCGTATAACGTGCGGCAGGTCGGCCTCTGGTATCTCATCTGGGAGCCCTCTGACCTTTAGATTTTGTTGTCTCTTGGTGTCCTCTTGAGCCGCAAAGCGGCGTTCCTGTATCTGGTTCTGCCTTTGTAAGACGAGTACCGCCTGTTGTAGGGACGATAGGTCCTGCTGGTGTCCTTGTGATGTTGTCTCTAGTGTGCTGATGCGGCCTGTCAGGCCCTGCAGCTCTCCCCTGAGGGCAGTTACATCTGTCAATATATTCTTTTGGAGATCTGCCAGTAGGGCTTTCATAACACCTGTGGTTACCAACTCAGCGTCGGTACCTGTTGTTTGGGGCCTGGCCTTCTGTGTTATGGCTGGGGCTGTCAGGTATTCGTCCTCAGCGTCTCCAGAGAGATCATCCGAAAAATCGGAACATCCACCGTGGAGGGCCGCCATGGTAGGTTCCGTTGTGCCTCGTGCTTGCCTCCACATTTCGCCAATCGTTCGCCCAGAGGTAGGCCTGTCTGGTCCCGGTCTTTTATTTTTTTTCCCCATTTTGCTTTTCTTCGCTTTAGGGGGGTCTCCGCCGTTATTTGTGGGTCTGGGAGGGTTATTTGGGGTAATTAGTCCGTTTTCCGACGTTTGGCGCTCGGAGCTTTAGGTTCCTGCGACTGCTTTCCTCGGCAGTTCGGCCACGCCCCCTTGAAAAACTTTTTAAGACACAATCTACAACTGAAACGGTTAATATCTAAAAAGGTTTCGAACTTATTTAAAGAGCAACTTGGTGCAAACTTAAAACCTTTGGTTAAAACCCTAATTTGCAAGTCTGATCAGGGCCGTCTTTAAGGAGGGGCAAACGGGGCAGCTGCCCTGGGCCCAGTTACTCATGGGGGGCCCAAAGCAGCTGCCCTGTGGGCCCCGTTGCCTGCAATAAAATATATATTTTTTTAAATATTTCCCTACCTAATGGGCCCGCGGTGCTAGTATTGCGGCTGCACCGGGTACTGCATACTAAGGGGGCCCACCGGGTGGCCCATACCTTTAGGGCCACCCAGTGAGCATGTTCCAGCAGGGGTCCGGTCGGCGCTGTGGCCCTTTAACAGCGCGACCGGGTCCTTGCTTAACGGCTGCATGGGAGGAAGTGACGTCCGCGAATCACTTCCTCCCACCTCAAAGATATCGGGCCGCGCGGGAGGCTGCTAGCCAGGATCCAGTGAGGAGGGGGAGCAATATCAAATCTACAGCTATACATGACCTCCTCATCTCTAACTCTCTCACAATACTGGCACTCACTGAGACCTGGCTATCTCCATCCGATACCGCTACTCCTGCTTCTTTATGTTTCGGTGGTCTACAGTTCTCCCATACTCCTAGACTTGACTGTAAAGGAGGTGGTGTAGGCATCCTTCTCTCCCCTCAATGTACCTTTCAACCTATCCTCCCTGCCCCTGCCCTATCCTTTACTTCCTTTGAAGTTCACACTGTACGCCTTTTTAAGCCCACTCCTTTAAGAATTGCCATCATCTATCGCCCCCCCCGGTCACCCTAAACTATTCATTGAACACTTTTCCTCCTGGTTACCCCACTTTCTTTCCTCTAGCACTCCCTCTCTCATACTTGGGGACTTCAATATCCCTATCAACAAGCTCAATTGCCCTGATGCCTCTCGTCTGCTCTCTGTAACCTCCTCCTTTGGACTCACACAGATTTCTACCTCAGCAACTCACACTGCAGGAAACACTCTTGACCTCATCTTCACCAATCTCTGTACCACCTCTGATCTCGCCACTGCTCCATTTCCTTTGTCTGACCACCATCTGCTAACATTTAACATCTGCATACCCCATACCAAAATCTCACCACCATCCACTCTCCAACCTCGCAGAAACCTCAACTCTCTCGATCTCCAGCACTTCTCCACTAAACTCCAAACACTCCTTTTACACATCTCAAATCACAACTGCCCTAACTCTGCAACCTCACTCTACAACTCCACTCTCTCCTCTCAACTTGACATCATGGCACCTCCTACAGTTAAACGCAGCAAGCGCCCCCAACTACAACCCTGGCACACCAAGCTGACCCGTTACCTCCAAAAATGTTCCAGAACTGCTGAACGCTGCTGGAGAAAGTCTCACTTTGCATCTGACTTTGTCCACTATAAATTTATGCTGCGCTCCTACAGCATGGCTCTTTCCTATGCAAAAGTAAGCTACTTCAACACCCTCATAAGCACACTGTTCCACCAACCCAAACACCTGTTTCACACTTTTGATGCACTTCTTCGCCCTGTGACTCCCCCTCCTTCCACCACCTTGTCCGCCACAAACTTTGCATCTCATTTCAATGAGAAGATCTCTACAATCAGGAAAGAGATCTCTAATCTTTCTCCGACCAGTATCAATACATCACCCAACCCCACTCCCCATGCCATCCTAAGCTCATTTGCACCTGCTACAGCACAAGAGGTTTCTGCTCTGCTCCTGTCCTCCCGCCCCACCAGCTGCTCCCTCGATCCTATTCCCTCGCATCTCATCCGCACTTTGTCTCCCTCTCTTGCTCTTCCTCTCACTAACATTTTTAATCTCTCCCTTTCCTCTGGCACATTTCCCTCTGCCTTCAAACATGCAACCGTAACCCCAATTCTGAAAAAGCCCAACCTTGATCCCAACACCCCATCCAACTACCGCCCTATCTCGCTACTGCCATTTGCCTCCAAGATCCTCGAGAGAGTTGTCTACGCCAGATTGACAGACTTTCTTGAATCCAACTCTCTGCTTGACCCCCTTTAGTCTGGATTCCGCGCTGGTCACTCTGTCGAAACTGCTGTGACCAAAGTATCCAACGATTTAATTGCTGCTAAGTCTCGCGGCGAATACTCTATCCTAATCCTCCTTGATCTTTCTGCCGCCTTTGACACTGTCAACAGCTTCTTCACATTCTCCGTAACTTTGGTCTACGGGATTCTGCTCTCTCCGGGTGCTCCTCCTACCTCTCCCAGTGCTCCTTCAGTGTTTCTTTCTCTGGCTCTGCCTCTTCTCCCCAACCCCTCCCTGTCGGCGTCCCCCAAGGTTCTGTCCTCGGCCCCCTACTGTTCTCTATCTATACTGCCTCCCTTGGTAAAATCATCAGCTCTTTTGGCGTCCAATACCATTTATAAAAAAAAAAAAAAAAATGTAGAAGGAAGGGAAGGCACCTGGATGCCAAAATCCCAACTTGGGGTGTGTCGAACTTTCTTTTAGGGGATAACCCTTGTATATACACAGTAGGTAAGTAGATAGGTGAGTAATCCTAAGCTAAAAATAGCAATAGGAGCTCAAAGAAGAAAGTTCAGCAAAAGATGCTAATATGACATATATCTAAAAAATAGCTTTATTGGAAAAGGGTCTACTCAAGGTATGATCCCTAATAAAAGAGACAGGCTAAATTAAACTAAATACACCATAACCACTAAAACGTAATGATATACATTGGGAGTAATGGACTCCAACACAAAATCTAGAGAGAGAGCTGGGAAGAAAATATCTGTAGCCACAATACTAATATCGAGCAGCAAGGATCCCTAAACACCAATCCTGATATGTACAGGCCCATATGTGGTGAAAGAGTAAGAGAGGAAGAGACTAGAGTACAGAATATGTCTGTATCTGTCTGACTGCCAGACAGGATATTAAATACTGAAACAGTATCAATAGAGCATTCACTCAAATGTCAGCACGGAAACAATGTATCTCCTCTGTATGAAAGTAATTGGCTTAGACACTGCTATTGTATTGTCAAAGGCGCTTGTAGAGCGCCGAAACGTGCGTTAGGTCCTTTTTTTCTTTTATTTTAAACTTCTCACCTCGTAGATGTGATCACAGGGTGGGGGCTATGGACTCCTATATCTAGTTATATTAGCTGATTATAGCCATCTGTGATGAGCAGCATAGAAGGAGAGTAGAATCTTTTTTCCTTTACAGGACCAGCTAGTAACGCCTTACACGAGCAGCGCTAGCAGTCAGCAACTTTTTTGATCTCCTTTGACAGACCGGGCTTTTCGCATGCAATAGCAGTGTCTAAGCCAATTACTTTCATACAGAGGAGATACACTGTTTCCGTGCTGACATTTGAGTGAATGCTCTATTGATACTGTTTCAGTATTTAATATCCTGTCTGGCAGTCAGACAGATACAGACATATTCTGTACTCTAGTCTCTTCCTCTCTTACTCTTTCACCACATATGGGCCTGTACATATCAGGATTGGTGTTTAGGGATCCTTGCTGCTCGATATTAGTATTGTGGCTACAGATATTTTCTTCCCAGCTCTCTCTCTAGATTTTGTGTTGGAGTCCATTACTCCCAATGTATATCATTACGTTTTAGTGGTTATGGTGTATTTAGTTTAATTTAGCCTGTCTCTTTTATTAGGGATCATACCTTGAGTAGACCCTTTTCCAATAAAGCTATTTTTTAGATATATGTCATATTAGCATCTTTTGCTGAACTTTCTTCTTTGAGCTCCTATTGCTATTTTTACCAATACCATTTATATGCAGATGACACGCAAATCTACCTGTCCTCCCCTGATCTCTCTCCGCCCACCTTGACTCGTGTTTCTGACTGCCTCTCTGCTATTTCCAACTGGATGGCTGCTCACTTCCTTAAACTCAACCTGTCCAAAACAGAACTTCTAGTTTTTCCTCCCTCAAGTGCTGCTACTCCTGTGTCTGTCACCATCCAAGTCAACGGCGCTACTATCACCTCTACCTCCCAGGCTCGCTGCCTAGGAGTTCTTTTTGATTCTGATCTCTCTTTTACTCCCCATGTTCAATCGATAGCCAAATCCTGTCGCTTCCAACTCAAGAACATAGCGCGCATCCGCCCATATCTAACGCCGGACGCGGCTAAGGTACTGGTTCATGCTGTTGTTCTCTCTCGCCTTGACTATTGCAATCCCCTTCTCACCGGTCTTACATGTTCCCAGCTTGCACTGCTGCAATCTATAATGAATACGGCTGCGAGGCTTATTTTCCTGTCCGGTCGCACCTCCCACGCCTCCACGCTCTGTCAGTCCCTGCATTGGCTTCCAGTTAGATATAGGGCCCAATTCAAAATTCTGGCGCTTGCTTACAAATCCCTACATAATGCTGCTCCAACATACCTATCCTCCCTCATACACAAGTATGTCCCGACGAGACCCCTGCGCTCAGCCCAAGACCTACTCCTATCCTCTGCCCGGATCCCCACCTCTGATGCTCGCCTTCAAGACTTCTCCAGGGCTGCACCTATTCTGTGGAACTCCCTTCCCTCCTCAATCAGACTTTCACCCAGCCTCCATTCCTTCAAAAAATCTTTGAAAACTCACTTCTTCATTAAAGCGTATCAATTAAACTGTCACCAGGTTTCTCATCCCCCACCCCATGACTCCGTTCCTTCACTTGTCAAAAATGACCTACCAAGCACTCAATAAACCCTTCTGTAACAAACGATTTAATTCCCCTACTTTAACCCTTTGTGTCACTATACCCCACTCCCTCTAGCATGTAAGCTCATCGAGCAGGGCCCTCAACCCCCTCTGTTCCTGTACGTCAGTGGTCTGATCTCAATTATGTGTCTGTTAGTCCACCCATTGTACAGCGCTACGGAATTTGTTGGCGCTATATAAATAATAAAATAAGAAGAAGAAGAAGAAGAGCCAGACCCCCAACTCCCAACTACCCCGGCCAGCACACTGGACCCCAGGGAAGGAAGCCTCTTTCAAAGGTAGGAAACTGAAGGGTGTCTGTCTGTGTGTGTGTCAGTTTGTATGTATGTGTGTGTGTCAGTTTGTATGTATGTGTGTGTGTCAGTATGTATGTGTGTGTGTGTCAGGTTGTATGTCTGTGTGTGTGTCAGTTTGTATGTATGTGTGTGTGTGTCAGTATGTATGTATGTATGTGTGTGTCAGTTTGTATGTATGTGTGTGTGTGTGTCAGTATGTATGTCTTTGTGTGTGTCAGTATGTATGTCTGTGTGTGTGTCAGTATGTATGTCTTTGTGTGTGTTAGTATGTATGTCTTTGTGTGTGTCAGTATGTATGTCTGTGTGTGTGTCAGTATGTATGTCTGTGTGTGTGTCAGTATGTCTGTGTGTGTCAGTTTGTGTGTCTGTATGTATGCCGGTGTGCCAGTCAGTATGTATGTGTATGTGTCAGTATGTATGTCTGTCACAGTGTCAGTATGTCTGTAACAGTGTCTGTGTGTGTGTCAGTGTGTATCTGTATGTTGTCAGTATGTATGTATCTGTGTGTGTGTGCCAGTGTGTATACCTGTGCATGTATCTGTATGTAGCCAATGTGTGTATCTGCATGTGTGTCAGTGTTTGTATCTGCATTTGTCAGGTTATGTATCTGTGTGTCTGTATGTTGTCATTGTGTATGTCTGTGTATCTGTATGTTGTCAGTGTAAGTGCATGTGTGCATCTGTGTGTCTGCATGTGTGCCAGGTTGTGTGTCTGTATGTGTGTGTGTCAGTGTGTGTAAATGTGTCTGTATAGCTGCATCTGTATGATTGTGTATATCTGTGTATCTGCAAGTGTTTCTGTGTGTGTATGTGTATCACAGTGTGTGTGTGTGTGTGTGTGTTTGTGACAGTGCATGTGTATTTGTGCATACATCTCAGGATTCAACACTACACGCAAATACACACCTGCATTCAAACTTCAACACTACATATAAACACACCTCTTTTTTTAAACAACAAAATTATATATAAACACACCAGTGTATTCATAAACCAACACTACACATAAATGCATACTTGCATTTAAATGCCATCTCCACATACAAACACACCCCTACATTCACACAAACATACTCCATACAAAAACATGCTTACACTCAAACACACAAATACTGCTCAGTGCTAAATATAACCCTGCATGCATAGGAAAATGGTAGCGCCCCAGCTGTCAAAGCATTGTTGGAGTTGCATGACAGATGGGGATCTACCTTTTGCCCCCTCTTGCCCAAAATAATTCATGCACCAGAGCCCTCTCTACTTTACGTCCGCCTCTGAGTTGGGGTGGGGGGCATGATTGCATGCCAGGGAGGGGACGACTGGGTTCAGGGGGCCCAAGCAAATGTTTGCCCAGGGTCCAATCCATATTAAAGACGGCCCTGAGTCTGATAGATTCTTTCCAGATAAATTAAAAACCTCTATGTCGTTAACTGTTTTCTCCTTGCTCCAAACATAATTTCTCCCTCCTCGTTTTCCTCTTCTATTACTCTGTGTCTTTTTTGAGGTGTGCTCTTTGGATGGTTTGTCCATCTTTGTCTTTGTTCTAAAAAAATATTATTAGATTCTTCCTTGTTTGCTCTTAAAGGTTCGAATCTGTTTTCTAGGGGTGTTTCAAAGCTAGCTTTTCTCTGATGAGTGTTGTTTCTTATTGGACTTTTTCTCAAATTTTCTTGGTTCCTATGCCTCTCTACATTATGGGGCCTATTTCTTGGAGTAAAAGCTCTTGGTGCTCTTTCTATTTTTTTCTCTTTCTTTTCCATTTTTTCTAACTAGCCCATTATCCTCATGTCTCATTCTGCTTTCTTCTAGCTCTGGCTCTCTAACAATAAAACTATGGCTAAATTGCACATAAGCAACACAGAAATCATACCAAATCAACTACAAACCCCGATTATACCTGCCTGCATTGTACTCCGTCTGTTTTTTGTTCAGTCTGACAAGTACTCACCTCAACTTTGATCTGCAGCCTAGTGTGCCGGTGTATAGGAGAAGCGGCCGATCTCCCGACCTGGCGAGCGCAACTGGCTGAATCCCAGTCCACACCTTGGAGGCCACTATGACACAATGCACCAGAGGGGTGAACCTACAGAAGCAGGAGCCACCCACTTCCAGTTATTCAAGATGGTGAAGACCACATGTCTCCACCAACCCAGCTCGGCACCACTCACACTCAAAGAAAAACTGGATGAAATACTCACCAACTTCTGGAGCCATTTGCAACGAAGAGCCAGTGAGTACCAGCAACAGCATACCATCCTTGAGACCCAAACGCAGCCATCTCAAAGACATCCCCGGCATCCTCAGCAACTGATTTTAGCTTTGTGTCTGGGCCGAGCCAAATGGCATCGGAAACGCCTGAATTCCTGCAGAGTGGCCCAAGCCAAACACAACTCACCAACGCAACGGCTCAAACATTGGACTTTTCTTAAGCTGTCCAGAGAGTCAGGCGTGCTGGAGAGGCCATGGAGGCCGAAATTGAGCATACCTCCAAACTTAATTGTGACACTACCACGGCCTTCGCACAGAGTCCTGTGTCAAGGGACTGTTTGGCTGTACCTACACTCTGTCGAACCACTAAGTGGCATACACTGACCTCGGACATGAAACTGCCGGCTGCCACTCACCCATGTAGCCACTACAAGCAGCACTGTTTTAGTTAACATATAATTCTGCAGTTTTTTCTCTCTTCCTGACTAACGTTAGCTAGGCTTTTTATTTTGTGCCATTCCTCAATTTAAAACTTTTCAGGAAGCCTCTTAGGTGTTCTAACCTTTACTCGCCTGTTTCTCTACCATTATTTACAACCTTCACTTGTTTCCCCACTCCTGATTATGTTGAGTGCCCAGCAGTGTCATGGCTCTTCTGTCGGCGTGGCTGCAAATAAACTAGACAGCCACGCCGCCAAAAAGGTATCTAACTTACCTTGGTCGCGGTGGACAGCTGCCCGGTCTCCCTCCGTTCCGGTCCCCAGCAGGTTCTACGTTCTAAGGAATTTATATATATATTTATAATAAACTTACCTTCACCCACATTAAAGATGGCGCCAACGTTCTGCGATATCACGTCATAGACGTGCATGCACGTTTTGGGGTCAGAAGTCAGAGACAACCAATTACAGCCTACACAGGGTTATTTAAACCCAAATTACTTTTTTGCCAATGCTCTGTTGTGGTTTCAACTAGCTGGTTATCCGAGAGTGTGTTCTTGATCATGTTTTTTCTTGTATTTGACTTTGGCTTTTTTTGAGTTCCCTGATTTCTGGTATCCTTGACTTCTGACTTTCCTCATCATTTCGTCTCATTCTGTGTCCCTGACCTCGCCAAGTATTTTGACTATTTTCGGTTACGTTAAGTCCGGCCATTCTAAGGCCCGGTTAGACGTCATCCTTAGTCTTTAGGTGTGATACAATTCTGCTGGTCCAGGGCTGTGTTTGACTTGTGCTGGCTCTGCCCCTGATATGCCTCCTTCACAGTCTCAGCCAATCCTATGGAGAAGCATTGTGATTGGATCAGAATAACACTTCTGATGTTGTCAGCAGGCAGCTTGCTGTTCTGAGGCAAACAGGGACAAAACCAGCATCTTCAGTAAGATTTTACTATATTTAATGATAGTTGTTTTTGCCCTTAGGTTGACCCTTTAAATCCACCATAAGGCAAGTAAAGAAAGGTAATTTTGGGTGTTTATGCGTATACCTAAATCAAGCTTGTTACTAAGTATTCAGAATCTTTTAATTTTTTTTCACCTTAGGGCGTGGCCCCTTTTTTTTTTTAACATTCTTTATTTTAGGGAGTGCATAGAATAACAAACAAGTTTTCAGAAACACTTTCCAGAAATATACGATAATGCATGAGTGTTGACAGAGCTGGAAAGTTAGAGTACAGCACTTTTTATGTAAGATTAGTTAGAACAAGCTAGGCAATATATGTCAGTGGTATAAAATGATAGCATAAAACAGGGCATGACAAGTTTTCTTGGAATCTAGGAGCCTGGTTTTTCAATGTCAAAAATACAATTCCTAAATAGATACTATAGTCACCAGAACCACTACTACTTAATGTAATTGTTCTTGTGTCTATAATCTGTCCCTGTACACTTTTCAATGTAAACCCTGCCTTTTCAGAGAAAAGGTAGTATTTACATTGCTGCTTTGCATGCTTATTGGCGCAGCATGGTGTTTTGCCACACATGCGCAATAGCCTCACAATGCTTTCCTATGGGAAGCATTGGATTGGCTGAGATCATCAAGATTGATGATCGCAGTCATGGAGGCAGGGCCAGCTGCGGTGAGATCAGTACGGCGTTGGGGGGAGAGGTGAGTAAAAAAAAACTTTTCCCATGTGATTGAACGTGAGTGATGTCATCTAAACACACAAGTACTCACTCACGCACACACACTCACTCACTGACACATCCACACACACATCTGCAATAATCACACACATTTATGTGACCACCCAGCCTCCCTGCCTGGGTTCAGCTTTCCCTATGATCCAGTGGGGCTGCGATAAAGCATCTCGAGGTGCACGCTCAGTGACGGGAGAAGGTCGCTTCTCCACTTCACTTGCACGGCTGGCTCGATGGGCCGCAAGGATTACCCCTATGATGGCATACCATTTGCAATAGTAGACAACCCAATGTATTGCAAATGGGATATGTCCAGTCTTTTTTAGTAGCCATTTGGTCACAAACACTGGCCAAAGTTAGCGTTAGTATTTGTTTGTGTGTGAAAAATGCAAAAAACGCCAATTTTGGCCAGTGTTTGTGACTAAGTGGCTACTAAAAAAGACTGGACATACCCTGTTTGCAATACCTTGGGTTGTCTACTATTGCAAATGGTATGCCATCATAGGGGTAATTTTCATTCTTGGGCTACCATAGGGTCTCAAAGGCAACGTAACCAATCTGGCGAATTTTAATGTGAAAAAAATGAAACGCAAGCCTTATATTTGACGCTGTAACTTTTGAAAACACCATAAAACCTGTACATGAGGGGTACTGTTGTACTCGGGAGACTTCGCTGAACACAAATATTTGTGTTTCAAAACAGTAAAAAGTATCGCAGCAATAATATCGTCCGTGTAAGTGCTGTTTGTGCGTGAAAAATGCAAAAAAAAGTCACTTTTACTGGCGATATCATCGTTGTAATACATTTTACTGTTTTGAAACACTAATATTAGTGTTCAGCAAAGTCTCCCGAGTAGAACAGTATCCCCCATGTACAGGTTTTATGGTGTCTTGGAAAGTTATAGGGTTAAATATAGTGCTAGCAAATTAAATTCCCTTTACTTTCAGCATGGGTTGTCAGGCAGGTCCCGCTAATTGTAATTAATTAAGATACCTAATTATGTAAAAATATTACATAAATATATATGTAGAATTAATATATGTATATATATATACGTATGTGTGTGTGTGTGTATGTATATATATATATATATATATATATATAATTTTTAAAAAATATTTTTATTTATATATAGGTATATATATATAGTGATATATACGTATATATTTATGTATATAGATATATATATATATTAGTTTGTTCTACGTGTATTTTGATATAAATATATATTAATATCACAATACAGTTAGAACGAAATAACACACATCTATATATTTTTAAATTATTTATTTTTAATTATTTTTTTAATTTTATTTTTTAACTTATTGACATATTTTTTTATATTATATATAAATATATATATAACAATAATTATATATATTTAATCAGTATCAGTCTACGTGTAATTTGATATTAATATATATATATATATATATATTAATAGTAAAATACACCTAGACAGTGTATGTGTGTATGTATGTGTGTATATATATACTTAGATCATATATATATGATCTAAGTATATCATTTTATTTTTTTACACTTATTAACTTTAATTTATTTTATTTCCAGCCAGCAGGGGGACTACCTGTCATTACAGGCAGTCCCCCTGCTGGCAAAGCAGCAGCCAGCTAACCCGGCCATGTGATTGTGAGTTCCTCGCAAGGACCTCACTCTCACATGGACGGGGGGGCTGCAGGAGGTCGGATGTGCCGCGGGGGGCTCCCTGGGAGTCCCCCCAACCGCGATCGCCGGCGTGGGATCGTCGGCGACTGGGTAAGTAAAAAAGAAACGGAGGGCGTACTATTACGCCCTGCGACGTTTAGAGCCGCCTAAAATAGGGCGTAATAGTACGCCCTCCGGTCTTAAGGGGTTAAAGTACCACTATAGTGCCAGGAAAACATACTAGTTTTCCTGGCACTATAGTGCCCTGAGGGTGCCCCCACCTTCAGGGTCCCCCTCCCGCCGGGCTGGATGGAGAGCAAGGGGTTAAACTTACCCCTTTCTCCAGTGCCGGGCGGGGAGCTCCTCTCCTCCTTCTTCCGTCACCGGCTGAATGCGCATGCATGCGCATTCAGCCAGTCCAATTCTCAATGCTTTCCTATGGACGCTGGCGTCTTCTCACTGTGAAAATCACAACTGCTATGTTTCTAAAAAAAAAAGGGGGGTTAAACCTAGCTGGACCTGGCACCCAGACCACTTCAGTAAGCAGAAAAACAGCGGGAAACTGGAACAGTATATAAAGAAGCAGCAAAAGTTTAATCCTGTCAGAGTGGACTGGAGCAGGAATGGTGCGGACTGGCCCCCTCCTCCCTCCCTTTACTTTTATTAAATTATATAGTCGTGGTGTTATGAAGCATTGGAGCAAAAGTCATCCTCAGGGTCAAGTTCTGAGGAAGGAATAAGTCAAGTAATAGTAATCACTAAAATTCCCTGGAAATGTCAGTTTCCCTTTTATGGCGATAACGATGTGCAAAATGTTCTCTGCAGTGACTGGATATGTTATTGGTTCTTAGAACAGCTTCCACTAAGAAATGCATGAGTTTATTAGAAAAAGGGTGAAAAAGCCATCTAGTCTGAAATTTGATCTAGTGGCACTAGACCATTCTCTATATAGCTCTGCCTGTCTGTACTTCATTGACCTTCAGAGAAAAAATGGGTGATGTTTCTCTGTGCTTGTTTTTGCTATTAGCGAGCATTCCATTGCTCACTAACTGCTTGTTTACCATCTCGGGTTTCAAGCTAGTCTCTTGCACAGAGGAAGAAAGCATGTTTCTCTTCTTGGAAAGCTGTTCCCACCTTCAGTGCTGAACACAACAAACTGTCTGGGAAGCTTAGAAAATTGCATCATATTATTATTAATACCCTGATGTAAGCTCAGCGTCACTGATTTCCATCTTATATCAAATTAAAAACAGTCTCACTAGAGGCAACATTTGTAAAAAAAAAATAAAAAAAATAACATAACTACAAAATTGTTTAAAATAAGCCAATTGCTTTCATAAAGATAAATGATTTAGCTTTTTTTGTAAGATTATTTTTAATATCAGTAGGAGCAGAGAGGACCAGAACCACCATGTTTACCGGGACACGTGTAATTTTGTCTTATTTCTAAAAACACATAAAAACAGCAGCCCTTCAGTATGTATAATGCATATTCTGCAGGATTCCTCATTGCTTAATCTAATACACCTTCTTCTGAATTCTACATACTACAGGGCTACCCTTTTCATGTGCTACCCATAAATATGTATATATATGTGTCCCAGAAAACATGGTGGATCTCGTCACACTGAGCAGGAGTCTTCGTAGACTCCTACCCTTCAGGCTGTCACGGGTGGCAAAGACTGGGACCCCTGTGTGCCTGATGAGGAAGATGGCAGCGTGGAAATGGACAATCAGGGTCTGGTGCAGGGTAACCACACGCCCCCTTGTGTTGAGCATCATGCCCTGATGCAGCTTAGCGGATGCCAGGAGCTGATATTAAGCAGATATGTATCCAGTGCTAGAAACAAGGTAAGATTAGAATAGGTACCAAACAAGATAGCAAGACAAGACTAGAAGAACCCAGAACTGGAGAAGGACAGAAAGCAGAACATGTACAAAATACATGAGGTAAACATTAACAGGACATGGACAGGGCAGGACTGTACATGAACTGGGAATACAAGACAAAATAAAACAAGACAAGAGATATAAGGTAAAACAAGAAGAGACAGAACAAAGTACTATACAGGGAGTGCAGAATTATTAGGCAAGTTGTATTTTTGAGGATTAATTTTATTATTGAACAACAACCATGTTCTCAATGAACCCAAAAAACTCATTAATATCAAAGCTGAATATTTTTGGAAGTAGTTTTTAGTTTGTTTTTAGTTATAGCTATGTTAGGGGGATATCTGTGTGTGCAGGTGACTATTACTGTGCATAATTATTAGGCAACTTAACAAAAAACAAATATATACCCATTTAAATTATTTATTATTACCAGTGAAACCAATATAACATCTCAACATTCACAAATATACATTTCTGACATTCAAAAACAAAACAAAAACAAATCAGTGACCAATATAGCCACCTTTCTTTGCAAGGACACTCAAAAGCCTGCCATCCATGGATTCTGTCAGTGTTTTGATCTGTTCACCATCAACATTGCGTGCAGCAGCAACCACAGCCTCCCAGACAATGTTCAGAGAGGTGTACTGTTTTCCCTCTTTGTAAATCTCACATTTGATGATGGACCACAGGTTCTCAATGGGGTTCAGATCAGGTGAACAAGGAGGCCATGTCATTAGATTTTCTTCTTTTATACCCTTTCTTGCCAGCCACGCTGTGGAGTACTTGGACGCGTGTGATGGAGCATTGTCCTGCATGAAAATCATGTTTTTCTTGAAGGATGCAGACTTCTTCCTGTACCACTGCTTGAAGAAGGTGTCTTCCAGGAACTGGCAGTAGGACTGGGAGTTGAGCTTGACTCCATCCTCAACCCGAAAAGGCCCCACAAGCTCATCTTTGATGATACCAGCCCAAACCAGTACTCCACCTCCACCTTGCTGGCGTCTGAGTCGGACTGGAGCTCTCTGCCCTTTACCAATCCAGCCACGGGCCCATCCATCTGGCCCATCAAGACTCACTCTCATTTCATCAGTCCATAAAACCTTAGAAAAATCAGTCTTGAGATATTTCTTGGCCCAGTCTTGACGTTTCAGCTTGTGTGTCTTGTTCAGTGGTGGTCGTCTTTCAGCCTTTCTTACCTTGGCCATGTCTCTGAGTATTGCACACCTTGTGCTTTTGGGCACTCCAGTGATGTTGCAGCTCTGAAATATGGCCAAACTGGTGGCAAGTGGCATCGTGGCAGCTGCACGCTTGACTTTTCTCAGTTCATGGGCAGTTATTTTGCGCCTTGGTTTTTCCACACGCTTCTTGCGACCCTGTTGACTATTTTGAATGAAACGCTTGATTGTTCGATGATCACGCTTCAGAAGCTTTGCAATTTTAAGAGTGCTGCATCCCTCTGCAAGATATCTCACTATTTTTGACTTTTCTGAGCCTGTCAAGTCCTTCTTTTGACCCATTTTGCCAAAGGAAAGGAAGTTGCCTAATAATTATGCACACCTGATATAGGGTGTTGATGTCATTAGACCACACCCCTTCTCATTACAGAGATGCACATCACCTAATATGCTTAATTGGTAGTAGGCTTTCGAGCCTATACAGCTTGGAGTAAGACAACATGCATAAAGAGGATGATGTGGTCAAAATACTCATTTGCCTAATAATTCTGCACTCCCTGTATATGTAATAAACATTGGAGATTTAGACATACATAAATGGCCAAAATGTATGCAGCCCACCACTGCACCAAAGTACTCCAATTACGGTGGGTCCTAACTGCCTAGATATGCATGACTAAATAAACAACAATAAAACAAACACAGTACCTACCTGCAAAGAAAGGAGCAGAGGAAATGAGATCACTGCTTGCAGGAACAGACTGAAACAAAAAAGGAATAATGGCAAAGGAATGGGTTTGGCAACAAAAAATAAACATTTAAAGGAATCCAGGAGACTGTGAATTCAGGGAACAGAATAAAGGAATGAACCCAGAAAACTTAACATTAAGAAAGCCAAGAAAAACTAAAACAAGAATTGTAAATAGAGGACTGGATACCAGAAGCCACGGCCAGACATATCCGCAGAATGGAACAGAACGTGACACAGGCCTTCTCTACTTCTACTAAACAGAAGGTGTCTGTACTTCTCCTTTCCTCTTGCTCTATCACTTGTCCTCTTCATCCCATCTCACCTTATCAGATCCACCTTAATGCCGATTCTACCTTAAAAACATTGCCCCGTCCACCACTTTCATACACAAGATGCTGCTAAGGAGCTTGTTCATGAACTAGTAATTTCTTGCATTGATTACTGTAATTCTCTCCTAATTGGTCTCCCCAGAAGCTGTACTGCATTACTACAGTCTGTAATGAATGCTGTCCCAGGGAGATTTTTCTCTCCTGTCACTTTTCTCGCAACTCTGTCATTCCTTACATTGGCTTCCTGTATTCTATAGCAGTAAACTCAAAATACTAACCTTTACCTATAAAGCTCTAACCCCTTAAGGACAAAGGACGTATGAGGTACGTCCGACAAAAAACGGGTACGTTTGCAGCTAATTTGAGCGCTGGAAGTGATCCAGCCGCTCTGTGTATTGCACGATGTCGAAACAATGTGGAAACTCTCCCCCCCCCCCTCACTGCCGGGCACCCGAATGATTGCTCCCACTGGAGCGATCACTTCTGGGTTGCCGCATGTGGCACCTTGCAGTGTAGAGCAAAGCATCGGAAGCCATCAGACAGGCTTCCGATGCTCTGCCTGTACTGAGTGCCTTGGCACTCAGTTAAAATAAATAATAATAAAAAAAATTAAATGTATTAATTAAGTTTTTTTTTTTTAAATTAAGTAGGAGGGCTTAGGAGAGCTTCCCCATTTTACAAGTGCAGCATGTCTCTTCATTGAATAGTATGAGGATTGATGATAATTTAATGAAGATTTCAATACAGAATGTATTCCTTTAACGTTCCTACAACATATGTATTTGCTATGCTTTCATTTTGTATTTGTACTTAAGAATTTAGGTTTTCAGTGGTAACATTTGTTGATCAGGAATGGAACCCATGTTTATTACATTGTGTCTATGGGAAATTGGTTCTCACTTTTTGAATGAGTAAAGTTGGGAACTACCTGTATATATCTTATATATAATGTCATACTGAGTGTGTTTTTTTTAATTAATATATACATATATTAATATAAAAATACACAGAGTAAAATTCCACATGTATATATAATATATATGTTGTGGACAAAAATATTAACCCAATCCATGTTAGTAAAATGCCTATTTACTCAGCATAACTACAATTGGCATTATTCAACTTTCTATGTGATTTACCTAAAATGGCCACTAGGGATTTTCTTTTCTTTTTTTTGCAGTGCAGAAAAGTTTAACATACAGGCATGTGGTGCCCCGACGGCATTCCACGTGCTTTTGCAAATAAACAAAAATAACAGCGGGGTATCTGATATGTCTTGCACATTTTTTAGGGTATAGGGTGCGATTGCATTCAACAATAACATGGTTGTAGGTTTTCAGTAGCTTGTGGTCAACATGCTAGCTAGATATTCACGATGCTTATAACAACGTTGGTTAATATGTATTATATAGATTACATGATGGAAATTCATAACAGTAAAGGAAAAGAAACAATAACTTTGGCTCAATAATTAGTATTACTGTTAGCTTGTGAGTCACTGTGGTTCGGACCTGTGTGTGGTGAGCCTGGCACTGACCTGTATAGAGGCTTTGTGTTGAGAGTCTCTATTATCCGATGCCATCTCTTGTGAAGCAGTGGGCAGTGGTTTGGGTAGTGTCGGAGGCTGCTGCAGCGGTGGGCAGTGTGGGGACATCCTTCCAGCCCCAGGCTGTTGTGTAGGCCTGCATTTCGGTGCCACAAACTCTGCAGCTTCTGGAGGCTAAGTTTCTTCCCCTGACGGGGGCAATGGAGGGCCTGGTGGTCTTTGGCCTCTTGCGGCAGTGAAGCCTCCTTGTGTGTGGACGATCTATCCGGGACTTCGCCCTTTTGGCCTCCAACCCGGGTGGGCACTTTGGGGGTGTGTTGGGTGACTGTCGCTTTGCCCAAGGGTATGCTGTCCTCTCCCCGCCGCTGTCTGCCTCCCCTACCTGTCATCCGTGCCAGACTCTGAGCGGTTTGTGGTGCTCTCATGCGGTCTCTAAGGTTTGCCCAAAAGCGGCTGAATATTACATCCAGGCGCTGTGCAGTATCTTGGGAAATCAGCGTGTGCTGGGGTTGATTCGGCGCGGGTGGCGTGTTATCATCCGCCATCTTAGGAGTGCCTGATGGGCGCCAACACTGGTCTATCTCCACCTTGCTTCTCGGCTTGGCTGGCGGCTCCGAACACAGAGTGCGGACTGGGATGACCCCGCCGGTCCAGAGGGGTGGGGGGTAGGAGGTGAGTCGCTTGGAGGGTCTCTCTGCCGAGTCGCCCGTGAGGAGAGCGTCCATCTCTCCCCGACAGGGCCTCGAGTAGGCCTCTTGATGCTGGTGCCGGTTCCCGGTAAGCAACTGGTTAACGGCTGGTATCCATCGATTTGCACGGGTGTCCCCGGTTGTGCTGTCACCTTCCAGGTGTTTAATGTGCAGTTTTATTGGGGTTTTTGTCCCAAATCGTGCCATAATGCTCAGGAGTTCTGATTCAGCACGTCCTTGCAGCCTGGAAGCCAGGCTCCGCCCCCCGGGATTTTCTTTTTTGACATCGACTAACACCCTCATTAACAAGATGGCGCTGGAATCTGGGGGAGACCTCCAGGATACCAGTGACATCACACCCGGTAGGAAGAGTACTAAATGAACCACTTAACACCTAACCAATTATTGATGTATTATTTCATGTTATCTCTGACAATGCATATGATGTAATTTTGTATAATTTTGTATTTTTATAAGGGACATGCCGTCCCCTCAGAATAAACATTCCTCAAGTTTTTCATTAACCCGAAACTTGTGTCCATGGGCGTCCGCAGGAATTTTTCCAGGGGGGGGCATAATTGTATTGACATCCATGCTTGGTACCTTTTTGACAGTGTCATGAAAGGGAAGGGGCATAGCCATTATCACATAAAGCCAGGGTGAATAGCGTTTTCACAACTATGGTGTCAGGAATATATGTTTGTATTCCTGACACTATAGTGTTCCTTTAAGCAAATTAAAGGACCATTCTGGTCACCATAACAACTTCACCTCAATGAAAATGCTATGATGCCAGGAAGCCCCTGTGTACTCTCTTTCCTTTAAGGGGTTAAATCGCTCTTAAATGGTTTAACTCCAAAGGCTTCCTCCAGCTCCAGGTCGCTCAGTGGTATTCGGCTTCTGAAACAGAGTGTCAGGAAGTGCAGATTGATGTCAGGCATGAGTGCCGCTGATTGGCTACAGTGGACAGTTGACGCTCTAAGCCAATCGCTAGTTCCCGGTTCATAAAATATTTTTACTTTTTTATGAATGGGGAGCTACTGATTGGCTTAGAGTGCCAGCTGACCGCTCTAGCCAATCAGCAACACCCCTACCCAGCGGCACTCTGTGCTTCCTGACACTCAGTAAATAAAAGTGAACACATTAACACTGGAATCTTTTTTACCTGGGGAGATGAGAAGGTCCAGAGTTTCCCTGCCAGGCCCAGGTACCAAAGCCTTATGATGTGGTGTCCAGAATAAAGTGGAGGGTTCACTTAATTTGTCCTTCCTGCTCCAATCTCCTTTTCCTCTCCTTCATTTGACAGTCTTCTTTTTCTTCTGACACTGTTTTCTATCCTTGGCTCCTTCTGCTCCTTTACCTTTCTGCTTATTTTGCGCCCTTCTGCTCCTTGCAGACCCTTTCTGCTCCTTTTTCTACTTTACCTTTGTGCTCCTTGCAGACCCTTTCTGCTACTTCCTCTACTTTACCTTTGTGCTCCTTCTGATTCTTTCTGCTCCTTTACCTTTGTGCTCCTTCTGTCCCTTTCGGCTCCTTGCTGCCCCTTGCAGGCCCTTCCTGTTCATTCTCCTACTTTACGTTTGTGCTTCTTCTGCCCCTTCCAGCTCATTTCTGACCCTTTCTGCTCCTTGATGTCCCTTCCTGCTCATTTCTGTTCCTTCTCCTTTATGCTCCTTCTCTTACTTTACCTTCCTGCTCCTTGCTGACTTTTCATGTAGGCTGTCTCCCCCATCCCTCACTTCCATAGGCGTGCGCACGGGGTGTGTCGGGTGTGCCTTGGCACACCCTAATCCCCGCGGCACGCCAATGGATTGAGACTGTCAGGGGAGATCTCTGGATCTCCCCGGTCGGCTCATGCAGAGCCGACGCTATCCGAGCGGCGGCTCTGGTCTAAGCCTCCATGGGCCGGTGGGAAGATCAAAGATCTACCTCACCAGTCCACATCAGCATGGAGGGAGGCAGCAGAGAACCCGGGCTAGAGTTCACTCTCTGAACCACCAACGAAGGCAGCAGGATGGGGATATTAACTAATCTGCCCCCACCTCCACCTAAACATACAGCACACACAGCCCACAAACAGCACCCACACACACACACAGCACCTACACACATACAGCACCCTCGCACACACAGCACCCACACAGCACACTAGCAGCATCCTCACAAACACACAAAACCCACACACAACACTCGCACAGCACCCACAAACACACAACACCCACACACAGCACACTAACAGGACCCAAACAAACACGCACACACAAACACCCTCACACACACACAGCACACTACCAGTTCCCTCACACACAGCACTCTCACACACAGCACACTACCAGCACCCTCACAAACACACACACAAACACCCTCACCCACATAGCACACTACCAGCACCCTCACACACACACATCACACAGCAGTGTATGTATGTGTATGTATATATATATATATACATATACACGTGGCGTGTGTTTGTGCTTTAGGCTGCCCCCCAGCCTCATTCCCCTAATCTATAGGCTGCCCCCCCCCAGCCTCACTCCCCTAATCTATGGGCTGCTGCCCCCCCCAGCCTCACTCCCCTAATCGATAGGCTGCCCCCCCAGCCTCACTCCCCTAATCTATGGGCTGCTGCCCCCAGCCTCACTCCCCTAATGTCGATAGGCTGACCCCCCAGCCTCATTCCTCTAATCTATAGGCTGACCCCCCAGCCTCATTCCCCTAATCTATAGGCTGCCCCCCCCAGCCTCATTCCCCTAATCTATAGGCTGCCCCCCCAGCCTCATTCCCCTAATCTATAGGCTGCCCCCCCCAGCCTCATTCCCCTAATCTATAGGCTGCCCCCCCAGCCTCATTCCCCTAATCTATAGGCTGCCCCCCAGCCTCATTCCCCTAATCTATAGACTGCTGCTGCCCCCCTCTCAAACCCTCCCCCAATCCCTCACTTACCTGATCTGTAGGCAGTCTCTGGCTGCATGTGTTGTTCCCCTGCGGTTTCAATCAGCAGAGAGAAGCAGGGATGGATGCAGCTTTCTATCCCTGTCTCTCTCCATACACAGCGCCACCTACTGGCTGGCGCCGGTATTGCAGTTCATTTTAAATCACACGAAAAATATCAGAACAAGCTGAAAAATCCAGGGGGGGCAAGTGCCCCCCCTTGCCCCCCCCTGCGGACGCCCATGCTTGTGTCTGGTGTGAATTACTTTAGGAGCGTGCACGCATTACTTCTTTAATTTGGCTGGGGCAGATACGCAAGATAATCAATTTATTGATTGATTTCCACATCATTTGGTGCCCAACGTGGGGAACCAGATCTCGCCGGTTTGGACGGCCGGAAAACGGGACCGGAGCGGACCTCCGGAAAGTGGGCCAACCGGAGCCTGATCACCTCCTAATACAGCGTTTCGCCTGTATTCTCCTGTTTTGGGTCGGTCCGTTTCCGTGTCCACTTCTGGCTTCCAGAAGGCTACAAGACAGGTAATCTCTTATCCGGTGCCTTTTAAAACGAACCTGTCCATTGTCTATCTGCCTCCTGGGTGTATGCGTGTGAGACGGCTGGTGTGTGGTGTATGCTTTTTTTTATCATTATAGCTTGACTGCCTAGCGGGCAGGGAACGCATCCGCCTAGAGAAAGGCTGGGGATTTATGTTAGCTTGACTGCCTAGCAGGGTGGGAACGCATCCGCCTAGAGAAAGGCTGGGGATTTATTTTAGCTTGACTGCCTAGCGGGCAGGGAACGCATCCGCCTAGAGAAAGGCTCGGAATTTTGCTGTACTGTTCAGGGTAGAACAGGGTTCATTTACTGTGTAGTTATTATTATGCTCGTAATTTTACTGTTCCTTCTTATATTATGTTTCCTATTCAGTTGTAGTCATAGTGTGGGTACCCTAGTCGTGTGTGTGTGTTGTGTGGTTTGTCTTTGTTTCCGGATTATGTGCACATCTCTATATCTGTGACTCATGTAAATGTCTTCTGATTAGTCTCTCCACGTTCACCTTTTCCCTTATTCTCTACCTCTTCTGTACTTGTTGCCCAGAGCTGTGTGTCACCCACGCTCGCCCACTCAGATTCGTGGCCACCATCTCGGGTGGGCGGATCCAGTGACTAGTCTACGTTTGGGGAAGAGGCACGGGAATCAATTCCTCGTGGCAGTCGAGCACTGTAGACATTCCTTCTTTTTCCTCTCTCTTTCTCTGTCCCTCTCACAGGGGAAGCCTTGTTTGGTAAAAATGGGACAAGAACATGCCAGACCTTCTAAAGGCTATTTAGCTTGTGATATTGTTAAAGGACCACTCTAGGCACCCAGACCACTTCAGCTTAATGAAGTGGTCTGGGTGCCAGGTCCAGCTAGGGTTAACCCATTTTTTCATAAACATAGCAGTTTCAGAGAAACTGCTATGTTTATGAATGGGTTAAGCCTTCCCCTATTTCCTCTAGTGGCTGTCTCATTGACAGCCACTAGAGGCGCTTGCGTGCTTCTCACTGTGATTTTCACAGTGAGAGCACGCAGCGTCCATAGGAAAGCATTATGAATGCTTTCCTATGTGACCGGCTGAATGCGCGCGCAGCTCTTGCCGCGCGTGCGCATTCAGCCGACGGGGAGGAGAAGAGGAGGATCGGAGGAGGAGATCTCCCCGCCCAGCGCTGGAAAAAGGTAAGTTTTAACCCCTTTCCCCTTTCCAGAACCGGGGGTATGTTTTCCTGGCACTATAGTGGTCCTTTAAGGAGAGAGCAGGAGGAGAGGCTATGTTAAAGATCAAGAAGATAGCAAAGATTTGTGGTTTTCAAATGTCACCTAGTGATAGATTACAGCCAGAGTTTTGGAGGAAATTGCTCATTGATAAAGAAGGCTTGCTATTGGATAGTGGGTTGACGAAGGCTGTGGAGGCTTGGTATCGAGTAGCAAGAGGACTCAAACGGGAGGGTTGGTCAGAGGAAGAAATGGATTTTGAAGGACAAAAGATTTATGTATATCACAGAAATGTTTGTAATGAAATGTCCCCTGATGTTCCTCAGCCACCGCCCTATGATGGTGCCCAGACTACCTTGAATGAATCTCGTCCAGCCTCCCCAGTCACCGCCCAGTCGCCACCTCCAATTGTCATAAGCCCTCCTGTCCCTACCCCTCTGTACCCCATTCTCGGGGCGGATGGATCCTATTATTATCCCATCCCCCTCCCGCCTGTTTCCACACTCCCCATTATTCCGGTTCCCCTCCCACTTCCCTCTGATCCTGCCTATTCCACCTTCCGTTGTCATTATTGATGCAGTCCCTCAGTTGCCTCCCTCCATCACCTCCCCCTTCATCACCCCTCTCTCACCTCCCACTGTCATCCCTCCTATTCCCGCTCCCCTCCCACCTTTACATGTTGCCTCCCCTGACACCCCTCTAGTTCCTCTCCCTGTCATTCCCTCTACTCCTGTTCCCTTTTCGCCTTCACCCGATGTTCCCCCTGTTGCATCTCACTCTGCCGTATCCCCCCCTTCTCTTGCTATTCCCTCTACTCCTGCTCCTCCATCTCCTCTCCCCGTCACCCCTTGTGTCCCCGTTCCAGATTCCCCTCCTCATCCCACCTCCACTCCTGTTGTCCCTCCCTCGATCTCTCACCACTCATTTCCGCTCTCTCAGCTTCCCTTACTATTTCCTCTATTACTGCTCCACTCCCTGCCACCCCTAATGACCCCATTAAAGTTTCCTCTCCTCTTTTAGCCTCCAATCCTATTATCCCTCCCTCCTTAGACCTTTCGTCACTCATCTCCGCCCTCTCCGCTCATCTCCCTCAGCCCAATCAGCCCATCCCCTCACCCAGTCCGGCTCCTATTCCTTCCTCTTCCATGGCCACTCCCAGCTACCCAATCATGATCATTCGGTCTAATGAATCTATCGTGTCGGGACAGCCCCCTGCTGTAGGCGCTTCCCCTGCTGCGTCAGGCTTTCATTCCGTTACCTCCCAGTTAGTTACTCCCCAGGCCATCGCTGTCGGTACTCCCGGCTCCGATGCTCCAGCTGCTCAAGATTGCCCAGATTCGTAAGACTTACTCAGCAGCTTGGCGTGATCTGTATAGTTTGTGTGAAATCAAGGCAGGGGATGCCTATTGGCCCATTATGGTAAGGAGCTTTAATGACGCTCTGCTCACTACTGATATGGATTACCAGTCAGGTATTACATTCTGTGCACAGCTTCGGGCATGGGCCCAGGATAAACTTGCTGACCAAGCCACTTGTATTAATGATATTATACAAGACAAACTCGAAACTGTGGAAAAGTATCATTCACGGTTAACTCAAACTTTCTCTGATCTCGGATTCAGTGTATATAATAAAGCGCATACCAAGATGTTATCAGCTGCCTTTGTTGCCGGCCTTAAAGGGGCCATCAGGAAAGGCTTAGTGCCAACTGCACAGGGACAGCCCATGGCACCTAGGCCTCAGACCAGGGCATGCTTTAATTGCAACCAACCAGGCCATTTCAGGAGAGATTGCCCACATCCCAGGGTGACTAGACAGCTGACCACTAGACCCCCTATGTACCCCAATGCCCCTACGGCTACGTGTGGTGGTCTCCAATCAGGTTACCCACCACAGGTATATCCTCAGGCACATGCATCATATTACCCTCCTCAGGAATATGTCCAAGCTGTCTACCAACCCTCTCAATCTAATACTCACCCCCCCACCACGCAGCTATGCTCACCCTTCCCCTGATAGTTATGATACAGATGATTTCCAACAAGATGAACACTCAGCACCGAATCATTATCGCCCTACACATCAAACCCATCAGGCCAGCCACTCCACCACACCAGCACGTCAATATACTGGCCCTGACCAATCTCATCTAGACCTGGTACAATAGGTAACTGGCAAACCTGTGTCTAACACCCCTGTCATGGCAGTGTCTGCAGGGGACAAGGGGGGACCCCTAGCTACAGTTGTCCTTCCAGTTGAAGGTCATCCTACTACCTTTCTAGTTGACACAGGTGCAGCCCGCAGTGTTCTCAGAGAACAAGACCTGCCTGACTCATCTTTTCTATCTGACACAGATGTTTCTTGTGTAGGTGTTGATGGTAGCCCCAGAAATAATCCATTGACTATGCTCTTGCGGGTTGGTTCTGATATTCTCTCTCCGTTCGTTGTTTCAGCCACATGTCCAGTTAACCTTTTAGGGGCAGATGTTCTGTCTCGCCTTCAAGCTTCTATCTCCTTCACTGCTGATGGCCAGGTTCAATTACTAACCCCGCTTTCTCGCAAAGATACTTCTGTCCTTTGCTCTCTACTACTACACATGACATCCCCCACCGGGAAGGCAAGGGTCCCAGAAGCTCCCAGTGCCCTGGATAATGTTCCAACCAAGCTTTGGTCTATGGGATCAGATGACATCGGACGCCTATGAGTCCCACCTGTGGTAGTTACACTAATTGAGGGAGCCAGTCCACCACGAAGACCACCGTATCCTTTGAAACCTGCACAAGCCATCGCCATTTCCAAACAAGTTGATAGCCTGCTGGCAAAAGGTGCTCTGGTCAAATGTGTCTCACCTTGTATCACTCCTCTATTTCCAGTAAGGAAGAAAACTGAAAAAGGTCAACCTGATCAATACCGTATGGTCCAAGACCTCTGTGCTGTTAATTAAGTCACAAATCGCGATACTGCTGTTGTCACAAGTTCCTCCAACCGCTAAATTCTTCATGGTGGTTGACCTTGCAAATGCCTTTTTCAGTGTACCCTTGGATCCCTCTTGTCAATATCTGTTTGCCTTCACACACGATCGTCAACAGTATACTTGGACTGTTATGCCTCAAGGTGCACTAAATTCACCAACCCAGTTCGCCAAAGCTATGTTTGCTCTCCTAGAGCCCTGGCAGAAATCACACCCAGATGTGAACTTGCTCCAGTATGTTGATGATTTACTTCTCTTTGCGGATAATTTTCCAACTGCTGAACAGAATTCTGAAGATCTCCTTTGTTTCCTCGCTGAAGAAGGTTGTAAAGCCTCCAAAGCGAAACTCCAGTGGTGCCAGCCCTCTGTGGTCTTCTTGGGACATTGCCTTTCCCATGGCACCCGTCACCTAACAAGGAACGGAATACTTGCCTGTCAGCTGTCAGGCAGTCGCCCAGGCTGCTAAAAAGTAAAAAATAATAATAATAAATAACTATATTATACATATATTATATATGTATATTATACATATATAATGCATATATATGATTTTATTATAAGTGTACAAATATAAATTGGGGGGGGGAAACATTTATAGAAACGCTAACTTTGGCCAGCGTTTGTGACTAAGTGGCTACTACAAAAGACTGGACATACCCCATTTCAAATACCCTGGGTTGTCTACATTTGAAAATGGTATGCCATGATGGAGTTATTTCACATTACTGGGCTACCATATGGTCTCAAAAGGCAACACAGACCCAGCAAACCAATCTGGCAAACTGAATTGGGCAAGCCCTATATTGACCCAGTAACTTTCCAAAACACCATAAAACCTGTACATGGTGGGTATTGTTATACTCGGGAGACTTCGCTGAACACAAATTTGAGTATTTAAGACAGTAAGACTTATCACAATGATTAAAACACCAAAAAAAAAGTGCAGTTTTTGTGTAAAAAAAAAAAAAAAAGCAAATAAACAAATAAAAACGCTAAGTTTGCCCAGCGTCTGTGACTAAGTGGCTACTACAAAAGACTGGACATACCACATTTTGAATACCCTGGCTTGTCTACTTTTTCAAATGGTATGTCGTGGTGGGGTTTATTTTCATTTCTGGGCTGCCATACCATCTCCAAGGCAACATAGCCAATGGCAAATAGCAATTTACATAAACAAAAATTGGCAAATCTTATGTTTGACCCGTTAACATTCCAAATCACCATAAAACCTGCACTTAAGGGGTACTGTTGTACTTGTGAGACATTACTCTACACAAATATGAGTGTTTTAAAGCAGTTAAATGTATTATACTGATAATATCATCGCTATAATGGGAGATTATGTGTGAAAAAATATATATATATAAACACTAGTGGCCAGGGTTTGTGACTAAGTGGCTACTAAAAAAGGCTGGACATACCCCATTTTGAATACCATGGGTTGTCTACTTTTACAAATGGTATGCCATGATGGGGTTAATTTTCATTCCTGGGTTGCTATATGGTCTCAAAGGCAACATAGTCCCAGCAAACCAATCTGGCAAATTTCAATGTGCCAACATGGAAATTGGGAAAGTCCTACCTTTGACCCCTATAAGTTTGCAAAAACCCATAAAACCTGTACATTGGGGGCACTGTGGTACTTGGGAGATGTTGCTGAACACATAATGGGGTGTTCTTTGTCAGTAACACATAACAGGAACTGAGAATTCATGCTTAAAGTACAATGTGAGAGAAATATAACACAAAAAAACAACTACCCAAAAGTTTGACAAAGACTGGTGGTAGAATTAATGCATTAAAGTGTTAAAATACCACCATTTAAAATACCCTAGGGTAAGTTGGAAAACTGAAATATGCACACTCCAAAAAAGGACTTTTAGCACCCAGAGGACCTCACACACCTGTACATGGGTGGTATCACTGTACCCAGGAAATGTTGCTGAACACATATTGGGGTGTTCTTTGGCAAAAACACATAACAGGAACTGTGAGGATCCTATCCTGACAACTGTTCTATGTTCATTTATTTCTGTTCCTTTAAATCAAGTTCCAGTTCTCAACCACTAGTGGCCTCCCTAGCCACTAGTCACCTGAGTCCCTCACCTGCAAAACATAAATCTAGTCTCTTATAAAAGGCCACACCCGACAAACAAAGTGGCCTTTACGTTGAAGTTTATTCATATTGAAAATACTTCAGATTCTGGCTCCTGGGAAGCAACCTGTGATTTACCTTCATTGCTTCTAACCTGATTTACTACCAACCCTGCTCCATACCAACTTGAATTGCTTACAACCCTACTTTATCCTACCAACCTGAATTATACAAACCTGCATACCCCCTATCTGGACATTGCTGCTAACTCTTATTTACAAGGTGTTATTTTCTTACCCTGAAACCTTATTGTGTTTTTTTTTTTTTACTTGTCTTACAATTCTACCTATACTTTTATCTCTAGCTTTCTGATTATTTACAAACAACCTGTTTATTATCTTTATAGGGCATATTGCCTTAATGTTTATTTCTCTCACTTTCCTTCTCCCTTTTATTTCAGTCTATAAGTTATCCTGCTGTTATGTCAAAACCTACCAATAAAACCTCTTTTGTTAACTCTGGCCAAAGCCTCCTCTTTGTCCTGAACAAGATTATGACAGGGACTGAGAATCCATGCCTAAAGTACAATGTGTGTGAAAAATGACTACCTAAAAGGTTGACAAAGACTGGTGGTAGAATTAGTACATGGAAAGTGTCTACTTTTCAAAAATATATGGTTTGATGGGGGTAAATTGCATTGGCCGACTTCAAAAATGTCCCAAATAGGACATGGGTGCATGATGACCAGCTGTGAAAATTCCAAGTTGGAAAACTGGAATGCGCACCCTTCAAATAAGGTATTTTAGCCCCCAGAGAACCTGACACCCCTATACCTGGGGGGTTTCACTGTACTCAGGAAATGGTGCTAAATGCATATTGGGGTGTTCTTTGGCAGTAACCCTTAAAGTTCTCCGTACATGTATTCTTAAATTGCTATGTGTGTCAAAAAAATCACCAATTATTATTTTTTTTTGGTTTACATAGATTGGTGGTAAAATGGTTGCATGAAAAGAGTCAACATGCCCCAAATAATACCTTAGGTGGTCTTGTTTTAAAAAATATATATACATGTGAAGGTTTATTCAGTGATTCCTGACAGATATCAGTGTTACATTGTAACTTGGAAATAGCAAAGTGCTACTTGTACCTATAGCCCTTTAACTTTTCAAAAAAAGCTTAGAACATGTTAACAGGTATTTCTAAACTCAGGACAAAATTTTGAAACTATTTAGCACAGGTGTTTTTTGGCAGTTGTAGATGCGTAACAGATTTTGGGGGTCAAAGTTAGAAAAGGTGTGTTTTTCCATCAAATGTTATTTATTTTTTTTATAGTAAATTATGATATGATGAAAATAATTGTATATTTAGAAAGACCATTTAATGGCGAGAAAAACTGTATATAATATGTTTGGGTACAGTAAATAAGAGGAAGATTACAGCTAAACACAAACACTGCAGAAATGGGACCTGCCAAAGATGGGGTACATTGACGTTGTGGCAGGCTTATGTAATGTATGATCATATAATGTAACTAAGCCCCCATTATTTTTGCCTAGATTAGGTGTTTTTTAAAAAACTAATAAAATCTTTCAACATTGAAGTTGCTGTTTAGTGGATAGGTGAGTGCGCTGGATTTTGTGTTTTGTATTATTTGGCCCCCAGCAGCACCCCCATTTATGCATGTTCAGGTGAGTGCAGCCAACCCCCCTTGTTTCATATGTATATATTTGGGAGTCTAGCCAACTCCTTGGTTTTGCACCCCTCCCTGTTACAGGAGCCTCAACCCAGGGCCCTATTTAGCCTTGTACTGCAGAGAGCCCCAGATGGAATTTTTTTTTTCCTCAAGTAAGTGGTTAATCTCATAAGAGCAGACATTAGGCTGTTAGTGTAGGACCTGCCAAAGATGGGGTACATTGACGTTGTGGCAGGCTTATGCAATGTATGATCATATAATGTAACTAAACCCCCATTATTTTTGCCTAGATTAGGTGTTTTTAAAAAAACTAATAAAATCTTTCAACATTGAAGTTGCTGTTTAGTGGATAGGTGAGTGCGCTGGATTGTGTTTTGTGTTTTATATATATATACGTATAATTACAATAATTAAATAAAATAAATAAAATATTGAAACAAAATTTAATATAAATTATATATTCATATGTAATTTCATTCTAACTGCATTTTGTTATTAAAATATATATATATATATATATATATATATATATATATATATATTGGTAACAAAATACACTTAGAATGACATTCTATATATATCTATCTATATATAAAATACAAATAACCGCAAATATATATAGATAAATACATATAATTACATAAAAGATTACATTAGTATACACGTAGAATTTAAGTACCTATAAATGCATATATATTAAAATTCTACATGTATATTTAAGTAATCTTTTAACATTATGTGATTTGATTAATTAAAATTTGATTGACATGCCTGAGGGAGAAAGTGCAGAGAATTTAATTCGCAAGCACTATATTTGACCCTGTAACGCTCCAAGACACCATAAAACCTGTACATAGGGGGTACTGTTTTACTCAGGAGACTTCGCTGAACTCAAATATTAGTGTTTCAAACTGGTAAATTGTATTACAACGATGATATTTTAAGTAAAAGTGAAGTTTTTTGCATTTTTTTTACAAACGAACGGCACTTTTATAGACTATATTATTGTTGTAATATGTTTTACTGTTTTAAAACACTAATATTTGTGTTTAGTGAAGTCTCCCGAGAATAACAGTACCCCCCCATGTACAGATTTTATGGTGTTTTGGAAAGTTAGAGAGTCACATATAAGGCTTGCATTTCATTTTTTTGACATTGAAATTTGCCAGATTGTTTATGTTGCCTTTGAGAGCGTATGGTAGCTCAGGAATGAGAATTACCCCCATGATGGCATACCATTTGCAAAAGTAGACAACCCAAGGTATTGCAAGTGGGGTATGCCCAGTCTTTCTTAGTAGCTACTTAGTCACAAACACTGGCCAAATATTAGTTTTTTGCTTTTTTCACACAAAAACAAATATGAACGCTAACTTTGGCCAGTGTTTGTGACTAAGTGGCTACTAAAAAAGACTAAACATTCCCCACTTTCAATACCTTGGGTTGTCTATTTTTTCAAATGGTATGCCATTATGGGGGTAATTCTCATTCCTGGGCTACCACACCGTCTCAAAGGTAACATTACTAATCTGGCAAATTTCAATTTGAAAATGGAACGTTCTATATTTGACCCTGTAACTTTCCAAAACACCATAAAACCTGTTAATGGGGGGGTACTGTTGTACTCGTGAGACATCACTGATTACAAATATGTGCATTTGTTTGCAGTAAAACCTAACAGTATTATGACATTCACAGCTAAATTGTCAGACGGAAATACAAATTAAAAAAAAAAACATTATTTTTCCATATATGAATAGTTAATGATAAATTAAAGCCCTGTTTCTCCTGAACAAAATGATATATAATAAGTGTGGGTGCACTTAATGTGACAGCGGTGAATTACGGTTGAACAGACATATAGCGCAAATTCCAGTTTTTGTTTGTTTTGTTTTGATCAGAACGTGCACTATTGACTCCATCCTGAAGGGGTTAAGAAGTCCCTTAAAACCCACCTCTTCAGAAAAAGCTTATAGCCTCCCAGAGCAGCTTCTATTTCAGAAATCTGTCTCTCTCTTAAAGGACCACACTCCATTCTCACATTCCAGTTCTACTACTTTCCCACCTTGTCATTTGGTTATCCCTCTTAGTGCTCTTCCTGTTGTGTTTTTATTCCCCACCTCCTCTAGACTTATTTCAGCAGGGCCTACAGCAACCTATTGTTCCTGTAAAATCTTGTTATTGTCTCATTTATTGTTAAAGGTCTCCCCTTTATAATATTGTAAAGCACTGCGTAATAAGTTGGCTATGTAAATGCGAAAAATAATAGTTATAATAGACAAAGCATTTTCTTCTACAGCTCTAATTTTTTTCTCAAACATAGGGAAAATATAAAGAGAAAATGTAGTCCTTATTATGTTTTATGATATATTGACTGCCTTGGAATTTCAGTGTAAATCCAACAACGTCTTTATAAGAATTTCATTAAAATTTTGAAATGCTAAGTTGGGGGAAGGGTGGCGATAGAACCGCTTGAGCTGTGATATTGGCAGTTTACCCATATCTTTTTAATGTAATGTACAATATATGGCTAAGCATGGTCCTCAACTCAAATGTTGCATTTGCAGCAAAATATATTAACAATTATATTAACAATTTAGAAACTATTTTACCAGCACAAATACATATTGTTTTCACCTATGTCCTTTGATTCTCCAACTATCTTGTTTGAAGGTTATGCATTTCACACACATAAAGCATAGATAACCAGACAGATAAATGAAAGAATGTGGTTTGATTTGAGAGTTCTTTACAGAGATAGCAGACTTTGCAGATGAGATAGCAGACTTTGCAGTTTACATAGTGTGCCTACATCAAACCAGAAAGTAACTCAACCAATCCTGATGTTGCAATATGTGTTTATATGAGTGTGAAGTTATCATTGAGTTAGTAGTTTAGCTATCACATTTCCACTATTGAAGGCATGCTGCTGAATTAACTCTGCTGAACCCCTGCTGGGCAGTCACTCAGAACAATCATTGGTGGGGAATTCCTATCAGCCGACACCCGCTACATGCAGTTCTGGGTGCTTGGCAGATATTTTTGGGCATTGCAGGCAAGTGATAGGGCTGCAGCAGGGAAGCATGAAGGGGTCAAGGTAAGGACAGAGAGCTTAGCGAGTGGATGCCAAAGTAATTGCTCTCTACACCAGGGACTTTAATAAGACTCACTAGAGTCCCAGGAACCCTAACCCCATCCAATCAGGAAACTAAGCAGAAGGGGAGCAAAACACACAGTGCACAGACACATCACACACACAGCTAACACACATACCACACACATTATTATTATTAGCATTTGCATAGTGCAAACAAATTCTGAAGCGCTTTACAATATTATATAAGGGGGGGATATAACAATACATGAGACAATTACAAAATCTTACAGGAACAATAGGTTGAAGAGTACCCTGCTCAAATGAGCTTACAGTCTAGAAGAGCTGGGGTATAAAACACAATAGGACAGGAGATAGCAATCAAACAAGGTGAGAGTGAGGCAGAGCTGGAGGAGAGTAGAGTGCTGCCCTTTAGGATAGAGCATGGGACAGGTATGTGAGGTAGAGGTTACTGTGGGAGGCCATAAGCTTACGTGAAGAGATGGATTTTAAGGCACTTTTATATGATTGAAGACCAGGGGTAGGCAGGCTATTCCAATGGAAGGGAGCCACAGGCGAGAAGTCCTGCAAGCGTGAGTTGGCCGTACGGGTGATGGTCATGGGCAGAGTGGAGAGACCGAGAGGGGGCATACCTATGGATCAGTGAAGAGATATGAAGGGCTAGAATTGTTCAGTGCATTATAGGTATGGGTTAGTACTTTGAATTGACTAATGTAAGGACTGACAGAGGGGTGAGGTGTGAGAGGTGCTACTGGAGAGAAAAATCAGTCTGGCAGCAGTGTTCATTACAGACTGTAGCGGGGCAATATGGCTTCTGGGAACACCAATTAGGAGAGGGTTACAATAACCCATGCAAGAGATTACTAGAGCATGGACAAGCTCCTTATTAGTATCTTGAGTAAGAAAGGGGCCGATGCGGGCAATGTTTTTAAGTGGAATCGACAGGATTTGATGACAGACTGGATGTGAGGCTCAAAGGTGAGGCCAGAGTCAAGTATAATGCAAACTCAGTGCGCTTGCAAGGACGGGCTTATGTGTGTACCACTAACTTGAAAGGAGAGCGGAAGAGGAGGATCAGTATTTGGAGGAGGAAAGACAAGGAGTTCAGTTTTAGAGAAATTGAGTTTCAAAAAGCGGGACAACATCCAGTCAGAGATAGAAGAAAGGCAATTGGTGACATCATATTCACAAGCATTTCAGCCAGCAAACACACTTTAAACACAGCCATTAAACACCATTTCACGCACATTACAGACAGACAGGACACACCATACCCTCAAGCATTACAGACAGCACAAAAACACACACACAGCTAGCAAACAAAATTACAAATATTTTTATAGGGTCAACATATTCTGCAGTGAGTAAAATTGGAATTCGACAGAGATATTATATACTTATCTTGGTCGTGGCAAACCGCTCCTTCCGTTTCCGGTCCCCAGCGAGTACGACGTTCCTAGAGACGCCAGCCGCTGCAGCTCCGGTTTTAATAGGAAACTCACCTTCGCCCACATCAAAGATGGCGCCAATGTGAGTGCAACGTCAGGTAATAGATGTGCACGCACGTTTTGGGTTCAGAGGCCAAAGACAACCAAATACAGCCTCAAGAGGGTTATTTAAACCCAAATTACCTTTTGGTCAGTGCCCTGTCGTGGTTTCCACTTGCTGGTTATCCGAGAGTGCGTTCCTGATCAATTATAATCCTGACAGAAACAAGATGAACATTTAATTCTAACAAAATGTGTATGACATACGGAAACTGAAGATAGAGCGGGCTCTGCCTGAACGAACACACCATATAGGCACATTACACAGAGCTAACAAACACATCACACCCAGTAACCATACTGCACACAGCCAACACGGTTATTCACTTAACTCCAAATTTCCAGAATCTGAATCCAAATGAAAAAAAGGAGCCCAAATGTGACTATAGCTGAGTTGAATAGTTTTGTCAGATCAGCTTTTTTTTGCCTCAATTTTAAATTTTTTTATTAAATTTGAGAAAATTCTAAGTTCACTGAAAAATACAAGGATCTAGGCAGGGATCCAAATCTAAAATTATTAAAAGTAGATTGTCATGACGGACAGGTAGATTTTTTAAAAACATTTACACATCAATGATAATGCAGCTCATATCATGACATCATATGCAACTGCAGTGTGCATATGGAGCGCAACAAAAGACAAAAAAAAAAAGAACGCACCTTATATGTACACTAATTTGGCTCTGTGAAGGAAGTAGAACAGATATCACCTTATTTGAGAGCAGACAATGCAAAACATATGTTGGTGATGCCCAGCTGTGAGCTTGTGGTTTTTATGTTACCACAGCAGCTCACAGCTTTCTGGGAATCATATACAAACATCAGTTATTATATCTCATCACAAATATCTCAGATATCCAGAATCCCATCTAGTGCTGATTGCTCTCTACTCATGGAGCAGTGGTTCTTTGTGTACTTCCGTGTACACTCCCAAAAGTTGAGAATTTATATATTAGTTCTGTTCTAGTTAAATTATTGAGATACATGCACAAACTAATAATTACTAGATGCCACACAATAATGTACCCATCTAAGACAATGAATGAAAATAAATTCTGAGAGTATGATAGTTCCACACTGAATCTTTATTCAAAAGTATTACTGAATGTAGAAGCAAATCAGTATCACTAATATCAGTAAAAGGCAATTATAAAATGAACCGCAATGATGATACAGATGAACATATATATTGCAGCAAACTAAGGGAGATGAGCAATTTGTGAAAGAAGCAGTCTAGGCACTATTACGACTACATACAGGTGTATTAATTATGGTGCTATTTTCCTTCAGGTAGTTTCCCTTCCCCCCAACCTCCCTCCCCATCCCCTGGTTCCGGGCCAACCTGTTTACAACTGAATTGACCAAAAAGGAGATACCCACAGCCCAGCCTCCAGCTCACCAGAATATGTAATGCTGATGTTCTCTGCCTATTACTCTTACTCAAATTCTGCTTACCCAAAAGTGGAACTTCCACATTACTAATGCTGGCGTATGTTGCCTGTGCTCCAGATGCAACAGGGATTAGGCCAAATTTCTCACAAATGCCTTGACCACACCGTAATCACTACATTGGCATGCCTACAATGTTTCCAACTACTTGTATACTGTAAGTGTTAGGTTGTATGCTCCGTTATAGATTATGCACATGTAGTGGTTATTGCACCACAAACCTAAACACAGTGTATGGGGATAAGAATCATGTGAATAAAAGTTTCAACTGTGTGAGTACTTTCTCAGATAGCTTCAAAAATATTTTGATCTAGACAATTAGAGGAATACTATAAGTGCCAGGAATGCAAAGCTGTGTTCCCCTCTCCGGTAGACAGCCACTGTGGGTAGACTTTCTCTGGAACTGCAATGTTTATCATTGCAGGACTAAGTGCAAAAGGGACACAGCACCCAGACTACTTCAATGAGCCGAAGTGGTCTGGGTGCCTACAGTGTTTCCTTTTAAAGCTTCAGTGTAAAAACTCTGTAAAACAAATTTCACTACATGTGCACACTATTCCAAATTACACAAAGCAACTACATTCAGCCATTGCATGCAATAAGAATAACAATCAACAGTCAGGAGAATGTACATTAAACATGAGTAGCAATACACATTCAGCTGAATATAGCATCAAGCATAAGTGATTATAATATCATCTCCCCACAAACTTCAGTGACTGACATATATGTAAAGAAATTAATAGAAATTTGTATAAATAAGCACAACATAACATGCAGGGGATTGTTTTGTTGCCATAAGTGTATATCATTCATATCTCCTCTTCACACCTAGCATGTACCATGAAGTTTATTAAGCATTATCATATTGTGCAGTACTGAGTAATGAATAAATTAAAAATGAAAAGTACTAAGAAAAACAAACAAATCAGGAGTATGAAAAGAATATAAGAATTCAGATGAGTGTTAAAATAACATCTTGAATGGAGTAGAATAATTACTAACCTGCCCATTGCTTTACTGTGCCACCTGACTGAAATGTGATGACAACCTAGCATATTTTGGGTTACATTCAGGAAAACACCAAGTTGTGGGGATTTTAAAAGGACTTGAAAAAGAATCCAAAATGTCAGCACTGGGGGAAGAAAAGTCAAATCAGGTCTAAAGTAACCAGTACTTCTGTTATAAATGGTCTATCAATTTATAGTGTGCAACATTTTTAACAAACTGTTTATTAGATTTTCAGTTTCAATGCTCATGTGTCTATTATAAATGGCGGGCCTTATCCATGTCCTGTTTTTTTAGAAAACAATTGAAGAAGCGCTCTAAGCACCATAACCACCACACAATTTGCACTATCCCACTTTTTGCCAAACTGCTTGGAAGTTAATTTACCGAAAAACAAGAGTCTTATGCACATGCACGTGCGCACATGCAGAATTTCTCAGTTAAATACCCAAGCCAGTATGAGCGCATCCAAGGCATCATGGGACAGTAAAATTATTATTATTTTTTTTAATCTATGGAGGGCCAATAAATTTAAAAAGAATAAAGAACATATCTAATTCATATAATAGCTAATATTTTTTATTACAGTGTTCCTTTAAATAAAATTAGTACTTGTTGAATGTTATTTCCCTATCTGTGTTATTTGATTTGGCAAAGTTATTAAAATCTTTCTATTGCTTTATAAAATGTATTGAATGTCCCCACTCCCCATTAGTGGCATTAAATTTATATAGGCAAATTCAGGTAACATATATCTAGCTATTTAACCACATTAAGCTCAGAGTAGTTATGGGAGGATACAGATCTGTTGGTTTTTGCTGACTACCCATATATCAGGCCAAATATTTGTTATTTCTGGCCCCTGGCCTGAGGTCAAACAATTCTCAGCTGCCTAATGTCAGCATTATCAGCAGACTGTCCAGTTTATCTATGGTATAATGCAGCCTTATTCACTGGAGCATAATGCCATATGCTGTTGTGCAGGTAAATATTTCACAGTCAAACCTGCATTCAGAATGAGGACAAACTATAGTAAAACACAAATGATAAAATTAACAAGTGTATTTCATGTGCTTATGAGGATGTGTTAAGTGGAAAGCTTTACATTTGTTTTTTAAACTTTTTATGCAAGGCTTCCATTTATAAGGCATTCTTGTGACATGTAGGTAATTGCAAATGGTCTTCATTATTCATATAATGTTGCCAGAGCGAGGTTACATTTACTCAAGACATAAGCATTTGCACAGAATAAGCTCTCACTACTAACACATACAGCCTCTACAAACCTATATTATTTCCCCACTTTCTACTAGGAAACTTGGTAATAACTACCTAAAATTTAGCTAGTGCATGAAGCTGCTCTAAACTACATGTGTGCAGGTAGTGCGACCAACCTTCTTTACCATCTATTCTCCCACCAATAAAAACCTGAGACATATTTGTGGTATAAAACAGGCCACAGCTTTATAATTTATCATATATATTTAACCAATAAATAACTATTTACTAACAATATCCTTATGATATACAATTTAACCGCAGTTTTGTCCTTGCCAACCCATTCCAGCACCAAACACAAGTACTCCTGGGCGCCTGCCCTCCCCCCACGTCCTAACCACCACTTGGCCTCCAACTAGGCCTTACTTAACACCATGCCAACCACTAGCCGGCCTTTGGTTCAGTGGGCACATCCATTTGTCCAACCATTTACCAGAGGTCAGCCCCAACCTTCCTTCTTTCCCACTGTACTCTTGCTCCGACCCGGATTGGCAAGGACCTTACACGCCACAAGCCCTGCGCAACCCCCCACCCACGCTATAGCCTGCTCTAAAACATCCTGTAACGCTAAAGTAAATAAATCGAGGCCTACATCAGTAAAGTGGACCCCGTCAGAGTGAAAATAGACCGCCGCCTCCCTTTCACAAATGTGGTGCCAGTGCACAGTACAAACTTTGAAATCCTCTTATTCAATGTAATCCTGCAGCGCTCCATCGCCTTCTGATTGCGTGCGCACCTCTTATAATTCCAGGCCGCAACCTCAGACCACACTAAACTAACCTTTGGAAACAGAACCATTAAGCGCCAAGTCTAGCTTGATCATAGACCCCAGGCCCCACACTGGCATCGCTCCCAAATCTTTACACCCATGGTGTATCACCAAAATGTCCGGGACAACCAACAGACTCACAAGCTGAACTACTTCCGGAAGCAGCTGTACCCATCGCATCCCAAACCATCTGGTGTCCACTGACTGTGGAGACAGGTCGAGATGAGTTACAACCGGGTCGAACCCCCGCATGGAGATGGGCCCAATAAACACAGGAATGCCTGACTAACCAGACCTGTTGACTGGACACTGCGGAGAAAGAAAAGGTGAAAATGCAATCAGCCCAGTTGGGCGCACGTAGGACCGAAACTCCCATCTACCAATCCTCTGGATAGCCTGCTCGGGGAAACCTAAACGAAAAGCCTCCATCGCTGCCCAAATAACTTCCCCGGAATGCCAAGTAATTCCAGCGCCATCCGAAAGACCCTAATAAATTGAAACTTGGACAAGTAACTCCCATCCCCGTGGATTAACAATGGGCCCATAGACTGTGGGCGAACAGCACAATATCCCTGGAAGCAGGATACCGGGCATGCCCTGGATCCAGGATGCGCCTGAATGGTAAACCAAACCCCACAAACTAGTGTGTACCTAGGATGGCACCAAACCCCGCATCTGCTAACAGGAGATTGGAATTCGGAACCTCCAGCTGCTGCCAGTGGGACCTGCCATTATACCCGTTGAGGAAAGCGCTCCACACCGTCAAATCCTCTCGTAGCGGTCGGATAAGGTGCACAAAGTGGTGCAGCCTCACAACCCCTGACGTTGATGCCGCCAAACGCCCATTGAAGACCCTGCCCATGGGCATGATCTGACACGCAAAGCCAACGTGCAGCCTCGACCGCCACACGCAGACCCCCCACCTTGACCGCAGGTAAGCGGCACTCACCCACAATTTAATCAATCTTGATCCCGAGAAAGCTCAAACACGTCATAGGGCCCATAGTCTTATCCGGAGCCAGCGAGACTCTGAAAAAACTTGCCATATCAACTACCGACTGAAGGAGCTGAGCGCACACCGGAGAATGGGCAGGACTGACGCACAAAAAATCGTCAAGGTATTGAAAGATGGACTCGCAACTTGACTCCACCCTAACCACCAACTCCACAAATGAGCTAAAGCACTCAGAGTAGAAGCATGAAATTGTGCACCCCATCAGGAGGCACAGGTCCACATAGTATTGCCCATCAAAATTACAACCCAAAAGGTGATGACACTCTGGATGAACTGGAAGGAGACAAAATACCGACTCCACATCAGTTTTTGCCATCAACGCCCCCGAACCCGCCGCATGCACCAACCGCACTGCCACATCAAACGAAGCATAGGAGACCATACACAGCTCCGCTGCAATATCATGATTTACCGAACCTCCATGAGGATGCAATAAATGATGAATCAATCTAAACTTCCCTGGTTCTTTCTTCGGAACCACACCCAGGAGTGAAACCCTGAGTTGGGGAAGAGGAGGCACCCAAAAGGGACACGTCATGCATCCTAGCGCCACTTATTTAGCCAATTTGTCAAGCACCACCACAGGGTGATCCCCCACTTATTGAAGGTTCCGACAAGAAGAAGGCGCTACCCTGTCCCGATGAGGGATCCAGAACCCCTCCAGCAGCAACGCTGCCGCCCTCTTATTCCTATAAAGGTTTAGCCAAGGGTGCTTCGCACCTACGTCCACCGGTGTCCTCGCCCTTAGCGCCCAAGGCCTCCCCCTTGTCCCTAGATTTTCCCCGCTTGAAGCAGCGGGATGGGATCCTCGCATCCTTAGCACTCTTGCTTGAATCTACAACCCGCGCCATACTTGCACTGGCTATCATTGTATTGCCAGCAACATCCCATCCTGCGCTAACTGGCCGACGTGGAGGGTGAAGCCCCCGCGGCGGCACCCCCAAGAAAGGACGAGAGGCCCCCTTGGTGGGAATTCAGGCGAGTCATTATTGCCAGCCAAAGCCCAATGTCCATTTGGTCCCACCACCAAACGCTCGCGGAACTGCTCGTCATACCGCCCGATCCCAGTCGCCCATATACCTAGTACGCGTTCCAAATAATATCTTGGTAGCAAAAGAATGAGGAGCATTTCTAGGGGTGCCTTTTCCCCAATCACAGTGGCCAAAATGGAAAAAGCCCTAATCCAATTCCCGAAGGTCTTCGAGATTTTCCTAGAACGGAAATGCTCCATGTCTTTTTCCGACTCCATAGCATCCTGCTCCGTCGGGGGCAGGTCCTCCAGGGGGAGGAGGGAAAAAACTTCCACAAACTCCCCCTTCCAAATTTTTCCCTTACTTCCGGCTTCAAGTGCAGGCCCAGTGGGCCAGACCAACACATGTACGCCGATCCATGAGCTTCCTGGGCAAACTCGCCGCCGGAGGTCGACACTGCAGCCACAGGCCGTTCGGTTACCACCACCGGAAAAACAGGTGTAACAACCTGTAACACAGGAGTCAGACCCGAAACGGACAACCCCCCGTTTGAGGGAGACGATACAACAACCCCGGGGGTACCACGCTCTCAGCCTGCCCGTATCTGGTTATCCACAGAAGTGGGCAGCAGCGACGCCGCTTGATTGTTACGCCCCCAGTAGTCCAAGAACCCCCTCATGCTCCTAACCAAGTTACCCCACTCCAGTACCCAACAAGCATCTGCGTCCCAGCTACCCTCCCCCACCCTGCCCCCCACAGCGGAATACTCACTGACAGTTGCAGGAGTAGTGGGCAGCAGTGAAGCTAAACCTGGGTCAACAGGCTAAACCGTATCAATGGGAGCCAAAACTGCAGAATTGGCCGCACCAGTCACCGTAGTTGAAGACCAGAGGAGCAGCTGCTCAGCAGTGACCTGTGAAGACAGCAGAGGTAAGTGAGATCCCAACCCACCCACCCCAGCATGGGAAGGTCCAGCCCTGGAGGTGTCAGAGGTAAGCAGCTGAGAGACAGGCCCAGGGGAGACAGAAGAGGAGGCAGGTGGGGAAGGGTGGGAGGCTGTCAGAGTCACCTGTCGTTACAGGACCCATGCCCTGCCACCCCAAGCCCCCAGACAAAGCAGGACCCCCCTTGCTAGTAACCTGTGGCCTCCTCACCCTCCCAGGGGCCTGGACAAATGCTGGGGATAGAGGTTGTGCTGCCGCAGTCCTCCGCGCAGGCTGCAAATGGCCCTGAATGTGTGAGAAGGCTAGGGAAGAAGATTGGGCTGCCGCGTTCCACCGCACAGTCCGTGAAATGCAGGCGAGGCTGGAGCAGCTAGGGAACCTGACCCATGGCTCGCGGCCTCGTGGCGCCCGGCCCACAAGCCCAACACTGGAGTCCTGCTCTGCTCCCCAGACCCAGTAGTACTCACGGCCGCAAGGCGCCTGGTCCTCGTGAACGTAGGAGCTAGGGAAAGCTGGAACACTGCGGAGAGCCGTCCCATGGTGGCCGGCCCGCAAGCCCGAATCAGGGCTTCTGCTCCGCCCACTAACCCGGTCTTCTTGAGATGGACTAAAACGGGCAGGTGGCCGTGCCCAGCGGCATCCACAGCAGCACCCTGCAGACACTCTATCTGAGCCTGCAGGTGCTGGCCACCATCCCGGAGGGCCTCAGCCCTGAGGGCAGCAAGGACCAAGTCAATGTCCATGCCCTGGCCGTACAAAGCACTAGAAACAGCAAGTTATAGGAATGGCAAGGAGGAATCTGTTACCAAGCCGTTATTCTAAGATGGCTGAAGTAAGGAGGCCAAATGTCCGCCTATATATGTAGTCCAGCCCCTTCTCCCCTCTCCCTTCTCCCCCCATATTACAACTGCACTTCCCCACACTTGCCTCTTATCCGGCTAGCTTTCAGCCTGCCTCCTCAGGATCTGAAAATCTGTATCAAAATGAAAACTGCCTAAAGGGACACTATAGTTACCCAGACTACTTCATCTCAATAAAGTGGTCTGTGTGCCGTGGCTCTGTCCTTTTTACCGTGCAATGTAAAACATTGCAGGTTTTTTTTAGAGATAAAAAAACACCTCTTATGGCTTTCTTCTTGCCAGTCACTAGAGATTCTTCCACTGCACTGAGTAAAATGTAGTCACTTGATGCAGAAGCCCTTAGGAAAGCATTAGATGCACACGCAGTGCTTGCTGCCATGCTCATCTGGTCCCCACCCCAATGCTCCTCTCTGAGTAGCATTGGATTATTAGACCATTTGAGAGTAGGCCATGCCTCCTTGATGATGTAGCAGGAGGCTGAGAGGTAAGCAATACCAAGGGAGCCTCGTGCTAGAAAAAGGTAAATACAATTTTTCATTTCTTAATTTTGTGGCAAAGACTGTGGGGGGGAACACTGCAGAGATATGCACAGGTACACTATAGCGTTAGAATTACAGGTTTGAATTCCTTTAAGTTCTTAAATCCTTGACTTTTGGCTTTCCCTCATCGTGGTGTCTGATTCTGTGTTCCTGACCTCGGCAAGTATTTTGACTATTCTTGGATACCCTAAGTCCAGCCATTCTAAGGTCCGGTTATACGTTATCCTTAGTCCTAGGTGTGACACAGTTCTGCATGCTGTATCAACTTGTAATCCTGACATTACGAAGTAAGAGATCCTGCAGAATTGTGTCAGCACATAGCAGCTTGTGAGAGAAAGCTAATGTCACGTATTCATCCACACATAAAAATGTGGTTAATGGCATTTAGCGTCCTGACAGAAAAAGTTGTGCTGAGCTGCATTACCGTCCTGACAGGAAAAGTTGTGCCAAGCAGCAATCATGCACATGGAAACCTGGTAATTGCTTTTGGGGTCAAAGGCCGGTTACAGCCAATTGGATCCACAGGAGGGGTATTTACACCCAATTCTCCTTTTGCTCATTGCCCTATTGTGGTTTCATCCTGATGGTAATCCGAGAGTGCGTTCCTGATCTTGATTTTCTGGTATTTGACTTTGGCTTCGTTTTGACTTCCCTGAATTCTAGTATCCTTGACTTTTGGCTTTCCCTCATCGTTGTGTCTGATTCTGTGTTCCTGACCTCGGCAAGTATTTTCACTATTCTTGGTTACGTTAAGTCCATTCATTCTAAGGTCCAGTTATATGTTATCCTAGATGTGACACAGTTCTGCGTGTGGAATCAGCTTGTAATCCTGACAATTACTAATCATTTAGCCATATACACACACCTTGGTTCAGACCATGTTTGAAAACCAACAATTAGTCTCTGTGGTCTTCCCTTGCTTATGTACAGAAAGTGAAGCATGGAAGATCATGAAGACTGTCAGCTTTAAAACACTGTTTAACCAAAGGTGTATCTATATGGCTGAAGGATCCTGTCAGTTTTTCTTATTTATTTGCATATACTTAATTTACAAAATAATCTATTTCCTTGCAAAACTTGATGAAAGGAATATTATATAAAACGGTTTTGAGAGTGACTGTGAGTGTTCCTTCTCACTTTTCCTCCCCAGTTTGACAAGTCCTGTCCTGTTTTTTTTTTTTTTTTTATTTCCTGCTTTTTTATGAGGATATGGAAGTTTTGCTTATATTAATTTCTTCCCAAGGTAGATTCTGCTGCTTATATCATTCAGGAAAAAAGCTTTTCTTTTATTTCTTAATCCTTAAGATAACAAGGAAAACTTTCTGCATAACCTTGAAGTGAAGTATGACTCAAGAGTCAGGCAATTGCCCAGAGCACCTGCCTTGCAAAGACTTCTCATTGAGAGTTCTGCGAATTGACAGCCACAAAAAGTCTTAGCTGGTGAAGACATAAAGGGGTAGATACTATATCTGTAGCTACAAGCTGAGATTTCATATACTGCAAAGAAAATGTGCAATACAAATAACATGTATATTTTCTTTTGAAAAAAAAAGATAAAACTCAGTCATTGTTCATTTTTATGAGACTGAGATGGAATGGCTTTGGATGTAACGTTATCTAGCTGTGATTAGGAAGTTATAAATGCAACCTGAGAAAATCACTCCCCATGCCAATAGAACAGTAACTACTTTCTAGGCCCTTCATCCTGTGAATGAACGCCCTTCACATCATATGTGTTAGATAAACACCAAGATTCACATTGTCTCTCACCTTACTTAAAGGAAAACCATTTATACGATGCGATAAATCATTTTCTTCTCTATAAATACTTGTGACCATGTTCCCATTTAATGTTGTGCTCATACTACCCTGCTTCAATATTCATGCTTTCCTGAATTATATATTTTCATTCTTCTCTTTGGCTATCAGAATAGCATGGGATATCTAGAGGAAGATTAAATTTGAACTTGTCATGGCGCCAGGAGGTTTCTGGCACAGACTTACCTTTAGGGTCTGACCCGAAACTCCGTATCCAGGAATACGGAGGGATCGCTCAGTCCCCTGTCCTTCCGCTGCTCAGAATCTTGAAAGACAAAACCTTGGACAAGGGGTGCTGCTGGTTGGATTGAGAACTGATTGGCTGAGAGCTTACTGTTTACAATACGGCTTGAGTAAATGTCTACATTTCTCAAGCTGTTTTCTGAATGGAGCCACTGTTTGGTGCCCTTGCCCAAGGGACAGAGCGAACGGATACTGGACTATTCAGATTAAACCATTTCTGAACCGTTTATCCTCTAAAGCTAAGTCAGCGCCAGAGATCTCCTGGCACCATAACAACTTTATTCCAATAAAGTTATTATGGTGTCCACAGTGTTCCTTTAAATGTAGCTTAAAGGACCACTATAGGCACCCTTCAGCTTAATGAAGTGGTCTGGGTGCCAGGTCCAGCTAGGGTTAACCCTTTTTTTTTTTATAAACATAGCAGTTTCAGAGACACTGCTATGTTTATAATAGGGTTAATCCAGCCTCTAGTGGCTGTCTCATTGACAGCCGCTAGAGGGCTTCCACGTTTCTCACTGTGATTTTCACAGTGAGAAGACGCCAGCGTCCATAGGAAAGCATTGTGAATGCTTTCCTATGGACTGGCTGAATGCGTGCGCAGCTCTTGCCGCGCATGCATTCAGCCGAGAGGGGAGGAGAGGAGGAGAGCTCCCGACCGCGCTGGAGAAAGAGGTAAGTTTAACCCCTTCCTCTCCATCCAGCCCGGCGGGAGGGGGTCCCTGAGGGTGGGGGCACCCTCAGGGCACTATAGTGCCAGGAAAACGAGTATGTTTTCCTGGCACTATAGTGGTCCTTTAATGTAGTGGTTCTGGGGCAGTGTGCAACCCCACTGGGTGCAGTGTCTTCACATGAGGAGATGCTGACTGGCTCAGCATTGCATTTTGCCACGCATGCGCAATTGCCTCACAATGCTTTCCTATGGAAAAGCATTGGATAGGCTAAGATCATCAATATTGACGATCTCAGCCATGGAAGTGGGGCCAGTCATGGAGAAAAGGTAAGTAAACTTATTCTAAGTGTGGTCAGGGTCCTGATCAGTCACTCCAGGACACGTTTGTATTCCTAACACTATAGTGTTCCTTTAAGGAAAATGAAGGAGCTTTCCAGATTAGGTGTGCTTGCTCTTACCATTAAGAACTCTTATGGACTGTCACAGTAGATAGGAAAATTAGTTTATCAATACGCATGAAGGTTTTATTTATTCACAAAGCACACAATGACTTTTTACAGTTACTTAATGGCAATAATGAAGGAAATATATGAAGGGACACTATAGTCACGAGAACAACTTCAGCTTATTATATTTGTTTTGGTGAGTATAATCATTCCCTTCAGGCTTTTTGCAGTAAAGACTGCCTTTACAGAGAAAATGCAGTTTTTAAATTACAGCCTAGTGATAACGTCGCTGGCCACTCCTTAGATGACTGCTAGACCTGCCTCTTGGGGCAGTGATGCACACTTTGCAGCACTGCCTTTCAATTTCTCCACCCTCTTCATGGAGACACTGAACTTTCCTCATAGAGATGCATTAATTCAATGCATCTCTATAAGGAGATGCTGATTGGCCAGGGCTGTGTTCACTTGACAGTCTCAGCCAATCCTGTGGGGAAGCATTGTAATTTGCTCAGACCACCACTTCTGATTATGTCAGCCAAGCAGGCAGATCAGGGGCAGAGGCAGCAGCTGCAGACTTGAACAAAAGTAAGATTTTACTATATTTAAGGAGGCAAGTAGAGGTCAGGGGGGCTAGATGGTGGTTTTAACACTACAGGGTCAGAAATACATGTTTGTGTTCCTGACCCTATAGTGTTCTTTTAAGAGGACAGAATGGATTATACATTGTACCAACCAGTTGACACAAGCCCAGCATCTCCTCTACAAAGATTATCCAAGGTGAAATATTATTTTCATGTACCAATATTCAAATGCTATACACATTTAACATGGTTAAATTAGGAAAGTGTATATAACAAAAAAATACATTTGGTAATGAAGGATATCTAAATTGTAACACTGTTACAATTTGGATTTCCTTCACTGACAATTTTTTTTTTTTTAGTTCAGGCTAGCAGTTGATGTGTAAAGATGGCACTTTTGATTACCATCACTGCTTACAATGATGCCACTGGTTCTGTGAATGAATTGGCTGCTGGGAGGATTAAAGGGATACTATAGTCACCAGAACTACTACAGACTTAATGTAATGGTTCTGGTATCTATAGCCTGTCCCTGGAGGCTTAGCACTGTAAAAGTTGCCATTTTAGTGAAAAGGCAGTGTTTACACTGCTGGCTAATAACACCTCTAGTGGCTGTCTCTCGCACGGCCACTAGAGGTGCTTCCTGTGTCAGTGCACCTACTTTGAGCAGTCCTATTGGAAAGCATTGATCTCAGCCATGGAGGAGTGTCGGCATGGGGAAAAAAGGTGAGTAAAAACACCTTTTCAGCGTGATCTAAGGGAGGCCTAAATAGTTAGTTAACCACTATAGTGTCAGGAATACATGTTTGTGTTCCTGCCACTATAGTGTTCCCTTAAGGAATAAGGAGATATTCCTCTGTCTCTTGAAAACCACCAAAAAAAGTATGGTACTGTTGTTGCCGTAGCAACAAGCTTGTCAGTCTTCCAAGCCTTTCTAATTATGTTACGTCACAGTACTGCCTGATACTTGTCTCTGTTCCATGCTCAAAGACATAAAAGAGCTGTATTGGCTAATTTATTTACATTTGCTATGGTAAAGTGATACAGATGGAGAAAACAAGATTTCTAGTGAGCTAGATGTGCTGAGAAATATTAAAGCCATGTAAATAGCATTGCCATTTGTGTGTGTGTATGTATGTATATATGTATGTGTATATATATATATATATATATATATATATATATATACATATATATATAGTAAATACTTCTATACTATATGTAGTAAAGAAGTGTTTCCTTGTTTGTGCCTGTAAATTGTATATTTAGCAAGAGCTCCATGAGGCCAAAATATGTGTGAGCGTACTACATGGTATTTTTTACTCTCCTGGAGGTGTATATTAGTTATTTGAAGTTCCATCTCATGCATGGCACAGCAAATAACATTGCAGTTCATGACATCTTAAACCTGCAAAGCAGGATTTTAATGCCCTTAGGATGGCATAGTACGGTCGGCAGCGCCCCAGCACCCACTAGAGTTGCTACTTATTGCATTCCTGCAGGACAGGCATTTAGCATCTTCACGTTCCGAATAATGATGCCGAGCACACCTTATAGGGATGCATTAAGCGAATGAATCCCTGTGAGGAAATGCTGATTGGCGTAGTGCTTGTGACACAACCATATTATCCCCCAAAGCTTCACTCCCATATTTTGTGTTTCTTTTTATATTGACAGGTTAAATGTGATTTTTGTGGTGTGCAACTCCATAATTTTTTTATTACAATCCTCACTAGGAAGTTATCACAGTGTCAAACCCCAACACGCAGTGGTTGAGGACATCAAGGGACAAAACAAGGAAATAACATTTTACCAGGCCTTAGAATGGCTGGACTAAATGTTAGAGAAAAAGCATAGTAACGAGCCGAGGTCAGGGTATTAGAGAGGCAGCAAAAACGAGAACTAGCCAGATTCAGGTACACAGTAATCAGTCAGACAGGCAAATAACATAGTAAAGGGTTAAAGAGAAACGTAGAGTCAGTAACAAAGCCAAGGTCAATAACAGAATATAACACAAAAGAACAAGGAACGCACTAAAGGGTATTGGGACAGAAACCACAAAAGTATAGTATACAGGGCTAGGGAGGTTTAAATACCTTTAAGTCACATTTAATTTATCCACGTCATGTCTACACACCCAAAACATGCATGCATGGGGGTGCCAGAATGTCGTGGACCAATGGGTGCTGAAAATTACTTGGGGCTCCCATTGCCCCTTTAAGAGCGTGCTTGTGAGGTGGGCCGCGTGACCGTTTAGTACAGCCAGCGCACAGGGCCTGCTTAAGAGGAGAGATCGCACGCGACGTGTGTATAGGCGAGCAGAAGACCCCGGCTGGCTCATGGATCAGATGAGTACGCTACAGAAGGCCGCCCAGCAATGACTCACCAGTAATTTCTCACAGGCTCTCTGACAGTCCCAATTTCGGGGTCCTATCCTGCAGTCCTGATTTAGTTCCCCGGTGTCCAGCATCAAGGAACTGTACTCAGGCAACATAACATGAGAACATCTTCAGACGTGCTTGTGCTGTGCAGAGGCACTAAGACCTATCAGAGATTGATTTAGCAGTACTCTCTGCAAGACCTTGTAGATTGGGGGCTGGTCAAACATTCCCCTTCAGTGCCACCCTTTCTCCAAGCAGGCCCACCTGTTATGAGCATTGCCGGTGACATAAGTCCTGATAATGGGAGGTATGCAATCACTGTGACATCATGTTCCAGCCTTCTGATGCCTTTTGGATATAGCAACACTACAAGCATGTGGTACTCTAAGAAAAAAACCTTATTAACCTCAAGATTGTTTTGAAATTGGCTTTTAGCTTAGTTTGTAATTGTTGATATATAGTTTCTGCATTTGAAATAATTTTTTGTAGTTTTGTCCTTGCTGTTATATAGCCACAGGAATAAGGGAATTAGGTCGCACACTCAGAACATGTTGTAAAGATCAATAATATACGCAAAATCCAGATTAAGGAACAGCGCACAGTTTTACATTTTGCAAGTTTATGTAAAATCACTTATCGGGGCAAACAAATATGGGGATTTGGTTAAATAACAAAAATTGGTGGAATCAGTATCTGTGCTGTTATACGTGCTATACACTGTCTTTTTTTCTTTTTGTAACTTGTACTTATTGTTCATTATTGCAAAAGAAGTAAAGTGGTTTATACGCATACCCACAAAAATAAGGAATTCAAAAAATAAATAAATACAAATATGGGGATTTGGTTACAGCATATGGCCCTATCTCCACTAATCAGAAATGCATGCTTTTGGGTGTGCCGTGGAATTGCATTTTTTGTATGGATATTTGTTGTAGTGGGAAGGTATGTTGAGGTCCAGTGGTAAAAGATTATCTAGCCACTATGGCTTGGAGGATTGTAGTAAATCTGCAAGTTTTGTGGGATGGATTTTTAAAATTGCTAAATCATTCTCCAACTAACTATTTGAAAGTACAAGCCATAGCAAAGAACCTTTCCCAGTGTGTATCTTGTAGCATGTTTACTGAATTTAATCTTTACCAAGTGATGAAGATCATGACAGATTAAAACAGCTTTTTAATAGTTTGTACACATATTTCAAATGAGTACTAAGTATCTTTGCTCACATTCGTTTCTTTAGCAGAATTCGATTTCTGCAGAATTCTGTATTTCATAATGGAATGTGCACAAGTTTCATTATTTATGTTGAAGAACTACCTTCTAATGTGGACATTTCTGTAATATATACTCTTGATTATTGTAAATGGCAAATGTTTTAAAAGGGAGCAGACAAGAAAAAAGTTCTACAAAAATAGATATATTACTGTATTTTCAAAATCAAAATATTTCTGTGTCTTGTCCTATACTATGCACACACATTTTATTTGGTAAATACATGCTTTGAATGTTTGTATTATTGATGGATGAATTTGTAAAGTTTTTTTTCTAGCATGCAATTGTGCTCAAAAGTTTGCATACCCTGGCAAAAATTTCTAAATTTTGGTATTGATTTTGAAAATATGACTGCTCATGCAAAAAAATGTATTTTATTGAAGGATAATGATCATAATGATAACAGAAATCACCCAAATGGCCCTGATCAAAAGTTTACATACCCTTGAATGTTTGGCCTTGTTACAGAGTTAGCTGTCACGTGGATGCACTGAGCAGGCTAAATATTGAGCTTTGGGGAGCAGAAAAGAACTGTCAAAAGACCTGCGTAGCAAGGTAATGGAACTTTATAAAGATGGGAAAGGATAAAAAGAAAGATATCCAAAGCCTTTAAAAGGCAAGTCAGCACTGTTAAATCACATATTAAGAAGTGGACAATTCAGGGACTCTTGATACCAAGCCAAGGTCAGGTAGACCAAGAAAGATTTCAGCCACAAGTGCCAGAAGAATTGTTTGGGATACAAAGAAAAACCCACAGGTAACCTCAGGAGAAATGCAGGCTGCTCTGGAAAAAGACGGTGTGGTTGTTTCTAGGAGCAGAATACGACAATACTTCAACAAAAATGAGCTGCATGGTCCAGTTGCTAGAAAGAAGCCTTTACTGCGCCAATGCCACAAAAAAGCCTGGTTACAATATGCCCGACAATACCTTGATGCGAAATCACAGCTTCTGGCACAATTTGGAGTGATGAGACCAAAATTGAGCTTTTTGGTCACAACCATAAGCGCTATGTTTGAAGAGGGATCAACAAGGCCTATAGTGAAAAGAATACCATCCCCACTGGGAAGCATGGTGGTGGCTCCCCAATGTTTTTTTTTTTTGGGGGGGGTGTCCTCTAAAGGCACAGGTAACCTTGTGAAAATTGATGGCAAGATGAATGCAGCATGCTCTCAGAAAATACTGGCAGACAATTTGCATTCTTCTGCATGAAGGCTGTGCATGGGACGCTCTTGGACTTTCCAGCATGACAATGACGTTAAGCACAAGGCCAAGTTGACCCTTCAGTGGTTACAGCAGAAAAGGGTAAAGGTTCTGGAGTGGCCATCACAGTCTCCTGACCTTAATATCATCGAGCCACTCTGAGGAGATCTCAGACATGCAGTTCATGCAAGACGACCAAAAACTTTGCATGACATGGAGGCATTTTGCAAAGACAAATGGGCAGCTATACCACCCTCAAGAATTCGAGGCCTCATAGGCTTCTATTACAAAAGACTGCACGCTGTCATTGATGCTAACCAGGGAAATACACAGTATTAAGAATTAAGGGTATACAGTCTTTTGAACAGGGGTCATTTAATTTTTTTCTTTTATGATTGTGCCATTAATTCATTCATGTTTTGTTTTATGATTGTGCGATTCCGTTACAACCTACAGTTGAATATAAATCCCAAAAGAAACAAAAGAAATATGTTTTGCCTGTTCACTCATGTTTTCTTAAAAAATTGTACATATATTACCACTTCTCCAAGGGTATGCAAACTTTGAGCACAACTGTATAGTGGCACTATAGTAAAGTGGGATGAACTTTCTAGTGCTGTACAAGTAACTCTGTGGAAAAAACGTAAAACAATTGTAAAGCCCTCCTACTCACCCTATAAATGCTGACATTCCCAAAATTACCTCACTATTACTTTCTTATACCGCCAACATTCTGGTGAGGCACATATGTTGTTGCCTGGGGGAGTGCCCACCCCTTCACCTTTAATAGCTTCTTATAAGTATAAGTATTTAACCTGTAGTGGGTATGCTTTGCCACTTCCAGATGGATGCAAGAAAAAGACTTGCAACCAAATTCTGCTGAATTATTGGAAAAAACAAAGCAGAAGGAGATGAAATCTTAGCTAGTTTCAAGAAAATCTCTCTCAGACATTTGAATTGTTAAAAGAAATCCTAAGCCTAAGCTCCTTAGTTTGAACTGCTATTTTCCATAAGGCTTTTCCAGTGGCGATTACATCTGCCAGGAAGGTAGGTGAGATCTCTCAAGCTCTCTCCATTTGACAATTTTCATCTAGACAAAGAAGTTGAAACCGTTCTATATATTTTTTTTAATTCTTTATTTTTGTAGTGCATAGGATAAGCAGGTAATGACATGACATGGACAGTTAATGTGACAAAGGAAATTGCAGGTACACAACGGTCATGTTGAGAGACTTGCACTTTTTTTTGTATATATATATATATAGATCATTCTAGAAGCGTGAAATCCTGACATGAACTAGACATTAAACAGAGATAATTATAAGCATGGATTGTGCATGTCAAGAAGTATATACAGCTTGTTAGTATGCTAGACAAGAATATGTTGCCGCTTATACTGAGGCTATTGTAGGGAAATTACAAGAGAATTTGTTTTGAAAATGTTGCAAGATTAACAGCGGTATAAACTTCCAGTATATCTGTATAGTGACACATGCCTATATGTTTGCTAGGCCTGCATGTCAGACTACTAATAACAGATGAAAACTTAGTCATTCAAATCATGAACAAAAAACTGTGAGATAATCTATAGCAAGCAATATGGCAGTTATGTAGTTTAGGGTAGGCTCAGATTAATGAATTAATAAAATGTCCGCCTATGCTTAGATCGGGTATATTGAGTGGACAGTGGGAGTAGACCAAGTACATGTACGAGGCGATGATCTGCGTGGCCCGCTGGGATCCTCCGGTCTCGCACCTCTAGCTCCAGTTATGTTAAGGAAGCAGCCCGCCGCTTGTTCACGGGTATTTCCCTGTTCAGGGTCTGTGGGTCCCATTCTGAGATCTCCCCCTCCATAACTCGCTTATCTGGTAGTTGATGTTTGGTTGAGGAGCAGGGGTGCAGGAGCCCTCCTGATTTGGAAGCGCCGGATCATTTGTCGGTAAGTTGAGCTGCTTGGTCCTCTCCCCCAGCCCTCTCCTGAGGCATGTGCACCAGTCCTTCTGGGAGCCATGGCTGTGGCAGCTTAAGCCCTGCAGAGTCCGCACAGACCAGCCCTCCGCCCTCCGGGCTTGTTGAAAGCCGATACTGTGCTGCGATGTACTGCAGGATCCAGGGGAACTGCTCATTGATGTTTCCATGCGGTGTCTGGCACATCTCACTGGAGTTGCTTTGCAGTCTTTCAGTGTGGTGGGTGGTGTGACTTCTCTTCCCTGAGGTTAACAAGGTGCGTGCCGTTGGTACCGGGCTCGGCGTTGCCGCCATCTTGTAAGGTAGGCCTTTGGGGTTCCTTGCCACCTAGTCTCCACATATCTCGAGTTTTGGGGACCGGGATAACCCTCCCCCAGCCCCAGGTGCCTCAGAAAGCCGGTGTGTGGCAGTTGGGGAAGGAGAAAGGGCAGCGGCCGTCCACCATGCTCCCCACCCGAGTAGGCCTCAGCTCCCGAAGCCCCATGCCCCCCTCAGGGGACCCAGAACTCCCAATCTCGGGGTCTGCCACCCCTTCCACCACCGTGTGGGTGTCTCGTGGGCTCATGTTGGGTACCAAGACTGCAAATTTCGGCCTAAGAGGCCAGATTTCTCTGGAGCTCTCCTGCATGCGACCGGTCAGCATGGCGGTCCGGCCCCCCCCTTCAAAGACTATATTAATCAGCTAATCTTACTTCCCTCATTTTGCCAGTCTCCTTCCTCTCTGAAAGAAGAAATGTGTCACCTTTTGAATGTCAAATTAGCTTTAAGAATTTATCTTCACTGTTCAGCTGACTTCAGGTCTTTAGATCACCTGTTCGCAAATTTTCATAGAAAACGCCTAGGCAAAGAAGCCTCTAAACTAATATTGCCAGATAACAGATAAATACTATAATGTTGGCATAGAAGGTCAGTGGTCTCATATTACTGATACCGGAGAAACTGACGGAAGCAAAGCACAGAGGGATGGACACAGGTTTCTTCAGGAAGGAAGAGATTCTTTATTGGATCACCGATCGGGACTCAGAGGGACTAATGTCACCAAAAATACAGCAAGTTCTGAGCCCTGAACAATAGTGCAGGCTCCCTATATAGGCACATAACTCCTCCCATATTAAGCTCCACCCGCACATTCTCTTGACCAATCATTACAAATAAGAATTAACTTCCTGCTTGACCGCATGGCTTGTCCAGCACAATGGAGGAGGGGAATACTACATCCTGTATTCTTGCACATGCTCCGTACACTACTGATCGTATCTTGCCTCGTGCAACCAACTGATCGATACGTCAGCATATGCACGTACACATGCCACGTGGTAATCTCGGCCTACTAAATTTATTTTTACCGAGATTCCACCACATTACCTTTTCCAGTGAAGGCGCATTCCACCAGAGCAGTGGTTGAGAAGGCTCTAGAAGATATGGTCATTCTTTAGCACCTTATGAGGCATTAGAGGCTCGACATTTCTTTTTTCCTCAGAAGGTGCTTCAGGCTGTCATCTTGTGATTCACCCATGCTTTTTCTTGGAATCTTGCTATATCCCACTTGTACTGTACTGCCACTATATGCTTGGAAAACCAGAAATTTTACACACCGTTAATTTTTTTGATAATATAGTTGCTTATTCTCCTGCCTAATGATTGGTGTATCACCTGTTACCGCCTACATGAAATTTTCCAGAGCTTCTCAGCATAAAACACATCCAGAAACTGTGCTCTGTAACACCTCAAGGTTTGGACATTGCGTTCTGTAGCTTGCCACCCTGGGAACTATCAGACTGACTCCCCTATGTAACAACCCACATTCCATATACAACAAATACAATAAATATAAGTAAGGTATTTTTGTGTGGATTACTTAGTGCAATAAAAGTGCAAATGCAATAGAACTAGAAGAGATCTTGTTGGGTTTTCAGTAAATATATTTATTTTATTTGTTTTGAGGTTTTTTATTTTTTTTAAAATCTCTGATGTACACCATAATGAAATGTGCTGCGCACGACATTGCCCAATATCTTGACCATCTATGTACTTGGCAAAAAATAAAAGGCATTTATTGTTTACGCACTGGCGCTGACACTTGAGATTGCTGGATACACATCCCTTGAACAAGTTTTTACTTATCACATTCACAGCATTTACAAAGATAAATTATAATCTGTATATTTGGCAATATAAGGAACTATTTCAAACTGCCACATAAGAACAGAAGTGTAAACTGGAGTGCTATACTTGTGTTAAGTGGTCCTTTACAAGTGTGGACATTTAGGGTGTGTCTAGCCACACTTGGCAAATCTCTTCTGTATGTTTGCAAGTATACTTACCCACCAGAGATGCTTGTGATAGTTGCCCCTCCTCAAACTAATTGAAGACACAGTGCTGAAATGAACACTATAGTGCTAGGAATACTAAACTGCATTCCTAATGCTATAGTGTGCCCCTGTCCCTAACATTAGGTCTGTAACCCCTGCCTACATGAAAGGGTTAAAACCCCTTTTTTCACTCACCTTTAGGTCATGCTGATGGTGGATCTAATGCACATGCGCATTAGAGCTTCCCATAGGATAGCATTGAATCAGTGCTTTCCTATGCTTATATTAAAAATGCTGGACGTCTTCATGCAAAGCAGAGGACTTCCAACGTTGTTTCAGAGAGTTAAACTCCGGGAAAATCCAGCAAACGCCATTAGAGGTTGTCTTGAACCAGGGCTTGACAAATTTGTTTGGAATCTAGGAGTCTGCTAAAAAAGTTCGGAAATATACAATTCTTAAAGGGACACTATAGTCACCAGAACAACTACAGCTTAATGTAGTTGTTCTGGTGCCTGTAGCATGTCCCTGTAGCCTTTTCAATGTAAACACTGCCTTTTCAGAGAAAAGGCAGTGTTTACATTGCTGCCTAGTAACACCTCTAGTGACAGTCACTCAGACGCCACTAGTGAGTCCTGTGTCAGTGCTGCAAAGTGTGCAGCACATTTGTTCAGCGTCTCCACGCTCTGCATGGAGGAGCTGAATGTTACATATAGAAAACATACGCAATATCCTCACAATGCTTTTCTTTTCTTTTTTTTTTATTCTTTATTTATTCTAAGACACGACATCGTAAAACAATGCATATACATCAAGGTAGGGTTATGCATAAACAGGCATGTAAACTGTGTACAAGGCGTTATTACAATCATGTGATAGGTCAACAGTCCCGTTCGCCCATCTCCTGTAGCTAGATACCTCTAATTGAGTTTACATTTCGACAGTTCTCTTCCCTATGTATATTTAGATATCCCGCCTGGTTTTATATAGTATATAAAACAATTAACAGATAACACATAATATGTAAAATAATATAAGCCGACCGCTCTCGTGTTTGCATACGTAGGTATACTCGAAAGAGAGATAAAAAAAAAAGGGGGGTGGGGGGGAAACGTCTAAGCGTAATATACAATCGTACGTTTGCTCCCGAGTCGCTATTGTCTCGCGCATGTATTCCCTCCTTATTCCGTCGGAAGATAAGATTCCGGAAATAAGATGTGTAAGAAAAAAGAAGATAATAGGAGTACCTCAAAGGGTCGAGGTCGCAGAGAAGGAAGGGTGAGGGTAAAGGGGGGGAGGAGCCAAGTATGGCTTCTCAACAAAAAGAAGGTGTCCTAAGGGATGTGCTTTTCTTCCTGCCCTGTCCCCGTCGGGAGTCTACCAGAGGCCTTCCCTGCTACCTGAATCTAAGTAAGTCGGCTTACCTCCTCTCACAAATGTCTCGTGCTTTATTTTGAATAGTTTAGTCAGCTTTTCTCTAATCGCTCAGGGCCGTCTTTAAGGAGGGGCAAAAGGGGCAGCTGCCCCGGGCCCAGTTACTCCTGGGGGCCCTAAGGCAGCTGCCCCATGGGCCCCCTGCGGCACCTGAGGTAATCAGGGGCCACAGCCCTTTAATACTGCTCTGGACCGGCCCGGGCCCCTGTTATATGGGGGGTGGCTGACTACATACTCACAGCTAGCCCCCTCACATACTGCCCTGTGAGTCTCTTTGTTTCCTGGGCATGCTGGGAGGAAGTGAGGTCAGATTGCTTCCTCCCAGTAAGAACTGATCACTTCCTCCTCAGTGCCGCTGGGGAGGAGGCACACACCACATGGAGGAGGATGCAAGCATTGTGGGGGAGAGGGACTGAGAAAGCTGATGGCAGACTCCCATCAGCCTGGGCCAGCAAGCTCTCACTGGACACCAGGGAAGCCACCTTTCTGTACCCAAAATGTAAGGAGACAGGAGGGTGGCTAAATATGTTTTGTTTTTTGTTTTGCTAATTTCTGATATCACTTTTATTTAAGTGTGTTGGTGTTTGTAATGTAACACACAGGGAATAAGTACATGTTAAAAATCCTAGAAGAACCTGACAGTTCCCTATTAAATATAAATTTAAAAAGTATTTATTTTAACATATTGCATCAAGTGTTATCAAAGGCTGTACACCATTTTCAAATGTCACTTTTGCCAAATTCTGGACCAGGGTATGTAAGAACAGAGTTGAGACATTATATTGGCCAAGGTTGCTGGGAGTTGCTGTCCAAGAGCTGCTAGAAGGCAGAGATTAAAATATGTAAATGTACACATATATATGTGTGTATCTGGCTGTGTTGATGTCCTTGTGTGTATCTGGCTGTGTTTGTCTGTGTGTCAGTGTTTCTGTGTGTATGGATACCTCATACACCTGTATGTGCACCTGTGTGTGTGTTTCAGTGTGTGTGTAAGTGTGCATCTGAGTGTGTGGTAATGCATACATCCCAGCATTTTAATGCCAACACAAATACACTCCTACATTCCATCTCTAGCACTGTACACATATACACCCCTGCATTTATACCTTGATGTATGTGTGTATCTGAGTGTGTGTGTATATACCTGTGTCAGTGTGTGTGTGTATGTGCCAGTGTGTGTATATCAAAGTGCTTGTATCTGTGTGTCAAAGGGTGTGTATCTGAGTGTGTGTGTATGTGTATGTGCCAGTATGTGTCAAGGTGTGAGCATGTGTCAGTGTGAGCATGTGTGTATCTGCGTGTTAATGTGTATGTGTATATGTGTTATAGAAATCACACAACATGCAAACAGACCCCTGCAAACACAAACATTACAAACACACCAGTTTGCTGAAACACTAATACTACACACAAATGTACACATGTATTTAAAAGACAACACTACATCCAAACACCCCCCTGCATGCAAATACAAACATTACATGCAAACACATTCCTGTATTAAAACGCTAAAATTATATACAAACACCAACTCTACACACAAAAGTACACCTGCATTTAAAAGCCAACACTACAAACAATCACACATCCCTGCATTAAAATGCAAACACTACACACAAGTACACCACTGCATTCCAATGGTAACAGTACATACAAATACACTCCTACATGCACACATACACTCTATACAATAACATGGTGACATTCATTTGCACAAACACTGCTCAAAAATACAACCCTGGAAGGATGGTAGATCCCCAGCTGGCATAGCATCGCAGGAGTTGTATGACAGATAGTACCTCCCTGGAAATCTTAAGGAAGGGAGGACATGACTGCTGGCAGGGATAAGGGGTTGGGTCGCAAGGGGATACATTGTTACACATGGGGGACATTAAGATGGGGAAAAAGGGGAGGGTACTCACCAGTTCCTGGGCAGAGGTGTAGTGTTGCTAGCTTCCCCTGGGACTGTTAAAAAAAAATATATATATATTTTCAATTATTAATTTCATTCACTTTGCTTGCATTTTTCTACTTACCTACCTTTCCCTCATCTGGCATCGGGAGAATGGCTTCAGCTGTATCAAGGGAAGATGTGGTAGCCTTATTGCAGGCGTACCTTGACTCTCATGGATCCGGTGCTTTGGAGGAGGTGATCGCCGGGGTGGATAACCGCCCGGCTCCTGCTGCAGCTTCAGGATCTTTGTTGCTCCCGTTGGATGGCGGTAGGAGGGCCAGGCGTTCCAGGCCTCCTACGCGCCTGTCCCCCAGTCCGGTGTCCAGGCGTAGAGGTCGCCAGCGGGATGTGCTGATTGCCGCCGCCAGGTCTTCCCCGGCGAGAAGTGGAAGGAGACCGGTGGAGGCCATCATCGTTGGTGGACAAGATGGCGGCGTGACGGGAAGATCTCGTAGCCCGCCGTCTCTTCCGGTCCCAACGGCGGGAAGAGAGAGGACGCCGGAAGTGAGCGGCAGCGTCGGCGTGCGTCAGGGCGCCGGACGTCATCTTCGGGCGCAACCGGAAGTGACGCGCCCCGGCGGACCACGGCACCCGGAAGTGACGCGCACCGGCGGCGTCCTGCACCCGGAAGTGACTCATAACGTCGGTGCCCGGCCCAGAACACGGAGTTCTCAGGGCGCCGGACGCAGAGGGCGGTCGGCAGGAAGAAGAGGAGACCACAGGAGCGCCCAGACGTCCGGACTCAACCCCCATCACCCTGAGGCAGCCGGTTTCGGTGATGTTCACCTGGAGCACAGCTCAGGTCCAGCTGGAGATGTCCCTAGGAGCTCTTGGTCGGATTCTGGGTCTGATGAAGAGGAGGTGTCGGTGCCAGCAGTTCCCCAGCGGTCCGGTGAGTGGTTACATTGCGCTGGCGTGCCAGGGACTGGGGCCCAGGATCAGGCTAGTGAGTGTTTGCGCCTGCTTACGACCCTAGTGGCCACTTTCCCTTCACATCTTACTGGGCTGGATAATAGAGGGGTTCAGGGACAGGGTCTCCCAGGGCAGGCTGAGGGTCAGGTGCAAGGATGTTCCCAAACCCTTAGGGGTCAGCCTGCCGCAGGGGCTTTTCGTGCCGGTTCGGTGGGATGTGATCTTGCACTGTTAGGTTTGCATGTCCCTATGGACATGCAAGAGAAGATTTGGAGAGGTGAGTATGTGGATCTGCTGTCCTTGGTCTCTCCCGACAAGGATTCAGTGGACAGACCGCGCCGTGGGGAGGTTCCCGAGGCGGACAAAGGTAAGCAGATACCCAGAACCTTTGGTAATTGGTTGCAGGGGTTTAACATATTTGCCAGTATCCTAGTGCGCCGGTTCCCGGATAAGGCTCCGGCCCTGTTCGGGTACTTAGATCTAATTTGGGGGGCCTATAAAATATATGGCGGGCAATGCTGGTATCGCTATGACCAGCAATTCCGACAGAAGATGGCGGTGTGCCCGGGTATGGATTTCGCCGTACAGGATGGCAGTCTCTGGCTGTTACTTATGACTCCCAGTAGACCATCCCCCTTTCCCGGGCCTGCCGGAGGGACCTCCGGCTCCTCAGCAGGGCAGAGAAAAGGTGTGTGTTGGCTCTTTAACGAGAGCCACTGCCGCTGGTACAGCTCCTGCAGGTTCCGCCATGAATGTTCACACTGCGGGGGAGCGCACCCAGCTGGGGAGAGGACGCCGGTGGACGCTCTAAGGATGTTCCCGTGGCTCGCCCGGTATCCTAGGGGTCGCGATGCACAGACATTGTTTGACGGTTTTCAGGTAGGTTTCTGGATCCCCTTTGTTCCTTCTTCCTTGCCTCAGTTCGCGGACAATCTCCGCTCGGTTAAGGACAAAGAAGATATTTTACAACAAAAATTGCAGGTGGAGGTGCAGGCGGGTCGCATGGCTGGCCCGTTTAGTGCGCCACCTTTTCCTAACTTAAGGATTTCCCCTCTGGGCTTGGTTCCCAAAAAGGACCCAGGTTCCTTTCGTTTGATCCAGCACCTGTCCTACCCGTCGGGTGAGTTGGTTAAATGATGCCATTGGCAAGGACATCTGTCGCGTGCGATATGCATCATTTGATAGGGCTTTGGAGTTGGTTCGTCGGGCCGGGCAAGGTGCTTTGTTGGCGAAATCTGACATAGCATCAGCTTTCCGTCTGTTGCCTGTTCACCCCTCCTGTTTTCACCTACTAGGCTGTTTTTTTTTCAAGGGGTTTTTTACTACGACATGTGTTTGCCCATGGGTTGTTCTATTTCGTGTTTTTATTTTGAAATGTTTTCTTGTTTTCTCGAATGGGTAACGAGACAGGAGGCGGGTTTGGATTCTGCTACTCATTACTTGGATGACTTCCTTTTCGTTGGCCCTCTGGGTTCGGGTGAGTGTGAGCGGCTTTTACAAACGTTTCGGGCAGTTATGGGATATTTCGGGGTCCCCGTTGCAGAGGCTAAGACGGTGGGCCCGGTTCAGGTTTTGTCTTTTTTGGGGATTGAGATCGACTCTGTCGGTATGGTTTTCCGGCTGCCGGACGAGAAGTTGCCGGTCCTCTTGCGGCTGATCGACCTGGTTCGAGGGGCGAGGAAGGTGCAGTTGCGACAAATGCAGGTGCTTCTGGGGCACTTGGCCTTCGCGTGCCGAGTTCTTCCCATGGGACGTGCGTTCTGTAGGCGCCTCTCTTTGTCCACGGTAGGGGTTCGGGAGCCTTTTCATTTTATCCGAGTCACGCGGCGTCTGCGCGCGGACCTCCAGGTGTGGAGCTCCTTTTTGGAGCGCTACAATGGACGCTCCTGCTGGTTGCTGCAGGCTGCCTCTAACTCGGAGTTGAACCTCTTCACGGACACATCCAGCTCCGTGGGTTTTGGGGCATATTTTCAGGGTAAGTGGTGCGCGGAGGCATGGCCAGCACAATGGCGGGGTTTGAATGTTATGCGCAACCTGACGTTTTTGGAGCTGTTTCCCATCGTTGTCTCTTTGGAGCTCTGGGGGGAGGCTCTGGCCAACAGGACTGTAGTTTTTCACACGGACAACATGAGTGTTGTCCACGTGATAAACTGTTCCACCTCCAGTTCCCCTCCAGTTCTTGCGCTACTGCGACGGTTGGTACTTCTTTCCTTAAAGTTCAATGTTTGGGTTAGAGCTTGTCATGTCCCGGGTGTTCACAACGTGGTAGCTGACTCTCTTTCTCGGTTTCAGTGGGACCGTTTTCGGGAGTCGGCGCCAGCCGCGGAGGCAGTGGGTATCCGATGTCCGGTTTCCTTATGGGAGATTGATTTGGAGGATTGAGGAGCTTGGTGTCGGACTCCTTAGCTGACTCTTCCTGGAAGGCATACCAAGCCATCTGGCGGATGTGGCTGTCCTCGTTTTCGCAGGGCCTGGTGCTGGAGTCGGAGTCCGGGCGCTTGGAGGCGACTCTGCTACTGTTGGAGTCGATGTTTGCGCAGGGTAAGTCTTGTTCTGCGGCCGAGAAGGCATTGAGCGCCCTATCCTTTCTTTGTCGGTCTATGGGTTGGCAAGACGTTTCTCGGTGGTTCGGTATACAGCGTGTTATTCGGGGTTGGAGACTTAGGAGGACCCCAGACCGCCGCCGCCCGGTGTCAGCCGACTTGCTGGGACGGATCCTGGCGGCTCTGGGGGCAGTTTGTTTCTCAGACTACGAAGCCTCATTATTTCGGATTGCATTTGTTTTTTGTTTTTTTGGAGCTTTTAGGGTGGGCGAGTTGGTGGCACGCAATCGTTGGGCGGTGGGGCCGCTGCTTCTGGCGGATATCCGGTGGTCCGAGGACTATGTAGATGTTTTCATACGGCATTCCAAGACAGACCAGGTAGGTAGGGGTTCATGGGTGCGTATCGGTGCCACGGGAGGTAGGTTTTGTCCAGTCCGTCTTTTCTCAGAGTATTTGCAGATTAGGCCGGTGTGGTGTTTCTCCTTTCTGGTTCATAGGGATGGGTCCCCCCTCACACGTTATCAGTTCTCATCTAGGTTCCGTGCTGCCTTGGTTGCATGCGGGGTGAATCCTCGCCATTACTCTACTCATTCTTTTCGGATAGGGGCGGCCACCCAGGCTAGTTTGTGGGGTTTCTTGGACGCAGCGATTCAGCGCTTGGGTAGATGGGGTTCACGGCGCTACAGGTCCTATGTCAGACCTCATTTACTATAATCCAATTTCTCCGTAGGTCCTCGGCCCCGCTGCATTTGGATTCTGGGACATTCCTACGTTTATTGGGCAGCGCGGCGAGCTGAGGAGCGTCCCTACGGGAGGAATTTGGGTTTTTCCTATGAGATAGCCAGGGTAAGGTGGAGGGGTATTAGGGGTATGTTGTGGCAGCAGCTGTATTCGGAGTGCGTATCCCTTCGTAGGTACGTGTCGGGGCCAGTGACCCTAGTAATTCATGCAGGGGGAAATGACCTGGGGCGCAGTAGGTCTGTGGACCTCCTGCATGCGATTAGACACGATCTGGCTCGGTGTATGGCTCTTTTTCCCGAGTTGACCCTGATCTGGTCGGACATAGTGTCCAGGCCGCGTTGGTGTTCGCTGCCGCATGCTAAGGGCGTGGAGCGTAGTAGGCGCAGGCTCAACGTGGCCATCGGAAAATTTGTCCGCCGGATTGGCGGTTTTGTCATTAGGCACAGGGAGCTGGAAGGGGACAATTCCGACTTGATGCGGAAGGATGGGGTACACCTTTCCCTCATAGGATTGGATATCCTGAATGCGGGTCTTCAGGCAGGTATTGAGGAGGCGCTGGCTGCGGGGGGGCGCGGTCCCTCCCAGGGGAGTAGGTAGGGAGGAACCGCGGTGGCGGTAGTCCTGGCCAGCGAAGAGGTTTGGAAGAAAGTGCCCAAGCGGCTTGGGGAGTCGCAGCCTGCTGAGAGCTGATGGCGGGGGCAGGCTGCATTGGACTCGTGGGTCATTTGATAGAGCTGTCTGTTGGTAATCCCCCAACAGCTGACAGGTTGTGGACGCTGGTGATAATCGATGTTAATTCTGTTAATAATTACACAGAAGGTGTTGTGTATTTATTGGGCAACGGGTGGTGGGAGTTTTGGTCCGGGGTCAGCAGTCAGGGGATCTATCTTTTCTTTACTCTTGTGCTACAGGGCAGGCTTGAATTTTTTTTGTTGCACCAAGGCACTCTCTACATTAGTTTCGTCTCTAGGTTGGGGTGGAGGGAGTGATTGCATGCCCAGGGGGCCCAAACAGATGCTTGCCCAGGGTCCAATCAATATTAAAGATGGCCCTGGTATTAACACTGTAGAGGTAGGGGTATTAAGGACTAGAGGTAGGGGTATTAACACTGTGTGTGTAGGGGTATTAAGGATTAGGGGTAGGGGTAATAAGGATTAGGGGTAAGGGTATTAACACTATGTGTAGGGGTATTAAGGATTAGGGGCATTCCTTGACACTCAGCACATACTGCCATAAACGTGCGGCGCCTAGGTATTCTATGTCTATGGGTTTAAAAAACTGTACCATTTAATTGTGGGTCTATTTGGGGCCTCCCCTGTGGGTGTGTCTGTATGTTCTGGGCTTATTAAAGCAGTTGCTGCAGGCTCCCCCGCTATACCCTCTTGTCTATGGACTGATTACTCTGTCTCTGTGCATTCGTTCACATTTATTCAAGTTTTGAAAGGAAATAGATTCTGTGTTAACCCCTTAAGGACGTTGGACGGAAATTTTCCGTCATTGCAGCACTCCCCTTAAGGACCCTGGACGGAACATTTTGCGGCAATCGTGGGGTTAATCTTGCTGTAGTGTGTCTCCATATCGGAGGCACACTACCATGGGCAGTTTCACTGATTCAGCCCATGTGATCGCTCTGACTCCCTGATCTGTTTCCCTGCAGCTCCGTGTGAGCTGTGAAAGGCAGAGAGACAGATCGGTGCTGATCTGTCTCTCTCTGCAAGAAAAAAAAGTTAGTTACAAAATTCCACCCCATTTCACCTCTTTCAATAAAATTTAACCCCTTCCCTGCCCTTTGATCACTGCCTGCAGTGATCAAAATACAGATGACAGTATTTCACTGTGATCTGATTTTTTTTTTTAACCCCTGAGGGTTAACTTTTATTTTTTTTTAATCCTCAGGAGTTAAATGTATTTAATTAATTCATTTAAATATTTTAAAATATTTATTTATTTAGCTAGGGTGGGTAGAAGTTAGTGGGGAAATTGGGGGATTTACGGTTAGGCTAGTTAGGGGTTAAAAGTTAAAAAAAACAATTAAAAGTTAAAAAAAAATTAAAAAGTTAAAAAAAATGTTTTAAAAAGGGGGAAAATGCGTATTACCTCTACACTTGGTACAGGCTAGCGAAAAAATGATACCACGCTAAGGTTTCAAATATGCCTTTTGATACACCCTGGGGTGTCTTCTTTAGGAAATGGTATGCCCTTGTGAAGTAATTGGAAAACACAACCTATTAAAAAAATTCCAAAGTGGGGCATGGACCCAGCATAAAAATTCTAACTTAAATGGCTGTGTCTCAAATGTGCCCCTTCAATGTTGTCATATACCTGGTAAAGGTACATACGGGGGTATTTAAAATACAAAACACACGGTGAAAATATTATGAACAAACACTGGTGCTACTATCACTTTAGTGGGCCACAATAACCACTAAAATAAACACAAGTGATAAATAGATAAAAAATGGTGAGAGCACTCAATACAGAATAATAGTATTACCCATTATTTTGTAAATATCTGAAAAGGAAACAGAAAATAACATAGGTAATAACGTCAAATAAAACAAACGACGTAATGGGTTAATTGCACTCACATACGAGGAGCCAATTGGAAGCTGGCTCAAGCTAAACGCCTTGAACAGAAATATTCCTAAGGACTGGAACAAAACTTCTGATGGGTTCTTCCCAGAATTGGTGTAGAGATCAGGAACATGCATGTATTTAATTTTTTTGAACCTTACCCTGCGTTCCTGATCATGCTGTAGTCTCACCAGGGTCTCTATATATCCTACAAATAAACATGCATGTATTTAATTTTTTTGAACCTTGAACCAGCGTTCCTGATCTCTACACCAATTCTGGGAAGAACCCATCAGAAGTTTTGTTCCAGTCCTTAGGAATATTTCTGTTCAAGGTGTCTATTTATCACTTACGGGGGTATTGCTGTACTCAGATGACATAGCGGAGCAACATATGATGTATTATACTGCTTTAGCACATATAAGGTTTGCAAAATATACAGTACAAACTCACTGTGTGTCAAAAAGGCAGAAAAAAAATGCTTATTACCACTACATTTGATACATGCTAACGGAAAAATTATCCCACGCTAAGGTTCAAAATTTGCCTTTTGAAATACCCTCGGGCGTCTTCTTAAGAAATAGTATTCCTTTTTGGGGTAGCTGGAAAAAGAAGCCTGCTAACATATTTAAAAATAGAATACGGACCGATTAAAACTCTCCATGTAAATTCACACTTAAAAACCTGAACTTATCACGTCTCTTTCACAGCACTGTAACTTCACACATTGAGCTTATTGTTTTACTCAGAAGAGGTAACTGAGCATACTTAGGGGGAATTTATGACAGTGGCACTTATCAAATGTAAGAAATACCCAGTGAAAATGCAGCATGTATGTAAAAAAATTTAATTTTTTTTTTTTCATCACAAAATTTGAAATAAATTGGTGAAGAAATGGTGGCAAGTTAGGGTATAATATATGCCTAATAACATACCCTGGAGTGTCTGCTTTCTCAAATGGAAGGCCTTTGTGGGGTTATTTGAACAGTCAAATGGCTATAATGACACAAAATCAGACATATGAAAATTCCAACTATAGAAACTGAAATAGCATGGTCTCCTATATGGCATTGTAACTTCACAGAATAGGGGCAAAAGTATACAATGGAGGTATCGTTTTACTCAGCAGATATAGCTGAATACAATATGGGGTTCTGTACAGGGATAGCACATACTAGGTTTTACTCCAATATTTAGCAGAGATTGGCGGTGAAATGGCTACGCAAAAAGTGTCAAACTAACCTTAGGTAAATAGCCTGTGATGTCTACTTTATATAAATATATACTTTTGTGTGGCAATTTTGTTTCCTGTAATGGGTATTAAACTTCCAAGACAAATATACCAACTTCTAAACTTGTTTCACATTGAAATTTTATTTTAGAATAGTTTGTGACCTGTAACTTTCAAAATAAACTGAAATCTTACACATATTATACACTTTGTAAATCAAGACACATATATGAATTGATTTTGAATTACTTTTCCTAAGCTGGACATATTATGCACATATTTTTATTGCCAAAACTTGGGGAAAAAAGCATTTTTTTGTTTTTTTCCACATTATTTTGCATTTTTTTTGGTAATAAATGAGAATTTATATATATATATATATATATATATATATATATATATATATATATATATATATGTCACATCAAATTAAAGCCCTTTTTGTTGTCTAAAAAACGGTATGTAATATGTGTTGGTACAATAAATGAGAGAGATGCAAATTGCATTTGAACATAAACATCAAAAAATGCAAAAATTGCTTGTTTTCTTAAGGGTATGTCCAGCTTCTGAAGCTGTGTCCTTAAGGGGTTAAATGAAGTATATGTAAAAAATAAAATGAGAAAAACTCATCCCTACCTTTAGTGTAATAGAGAATATTTCAGCCATTTGCATACATCTTGGGTCAGACAGCGTTTGAAAACCACTATATAGTTTCTATAGTCTTCCCTTCTTCATTCCTTGCACAGTGCAGTTACATCAACAGGCCGGCTAACTCTAAAATTCAACATGGGGGGAAACGTGTAGGGAAAACACTATATTGTCAGGAATACAAACATTTATTCCTGACATTATAATGTTAAAAACTCTATTTAGGTAACCGGACCCCCCACCCCCTTTGCCCCTCATTAAAACTATAATAAAATGTACCTTTATTCCAGTGCCACGTGGGTCTGCTGAGGCTGAATCTGGCCCTTTGACTGAGATCATCAAAATTAGTGATCTCAGCCAATCCAATGCTTTCCCGTAGGGAAGTATTGGGAGGCTATTGCGTATGCACTGCAAAATGCAGAGCTACACTAATCATGCACTGAATTCTCAGAAAAGGTTGTGTTTACATTAAAAAGCCTACAGGACATGCTATAGACACCAGAACCAGTACATTAAGCTGTAGTTGTTCTTGTAACTATAGTGTCCCTTTAACATGAAAGCATGAAATTATGGTGGAATAAATATTTATCAGAAATGCTGAAGGTGCTTTAGTCATTATACAAAACTAGGAAAAACCTCAATTGTAAATGGTTTTAAATGAAATATTGGAATATTGGAGTCTGAAAAATACATGGCGATAAACCCCTCACAATATAAATTAATAATGCCATAAACCTAAAAGGCATTAAAATGTAATTAATCCAGGCATCCCAACTCTCCTGGAATTTCCGGAAGTCTTCTGCTGTTTCCATGTGGCTCCCTGACACCTGCAAATCATATACAATATCCCGGAAATCACATATATGATATTTCCGGGATATTATATGATTTGCCTGGTGGGTGTTATTTTTCTTTATTGCTGAACAGGGTTCCGTTTGGACGCTGCGGCCCTTTAAGAATGTCATTAGGCCAATTAGGCTCAAAGTGAAGTTGGGTGGAAGTGATGCTAAAGTGTCGCAAGGGAAGGAGACAGGAGCAGACGGCACCACAGTTAGCATTGATGTAGAAGAGAGGCTGGAGTGAGCTGCTGCAGACTCTCATGCTCACTCCCATTAGCCTCAGCCAGCAGCACCAGGACCCCAAGCAGGCCACACTCCTGGAAACAAAAGGTTTGTTAACAGGAGATGAGCTGCAAATATAAAAATTACAACATCTATGTGTCAGATTGTGTGTGTGTGTGTATGTGTCAATGTGTGTACCTGTGTGTATGTGCCAGTGTGTCAGTGTATGTATCTGTATGTCAGTGTGTGTATCTGTGGGTCAGTGTGTGTGTGTGTGTGTCAATCTGTGTAATATATATGTGTGTATCTGAGTTTATGTGTCACAGTGTGTATCTGTATGCCAGTGTGTGTATCTGTATGTCAGTGTGTGTATCTGTGTGTCAGTGTTTATCTATGTGTATGTGCCAGAGAGTGTATCTGTATGTCAGTGTGTGTCACTGTGTGTATGTGCCAGTGTGTCAGTGTATGTATCTGTATGTCAGTGTGTGTATCTGTGTGTCAGTGTGTGTGTGTCAATCTGTGTGTTTGTGTCACAGTGTGTATCTGTATGCCAGTGTGTGTCAATCTGTGTTTATGTGTCACAGTGTGTATCTGTATGCCAGTGTGTGTATCTGAGTGTATGTGCCAGAGAGTGTATCTGTATGTCAGTGTGTGTATGTGCCGATCAGTGTACCTGTGTGTATGTGTCAGTGTGTGTTTATATGCCAGTGTATGTATGTATCAGTGACTGTATCTGTGTGTCAAGGTGTGTGTGCATGTGTCGATAGTGTGTTATGTGTGTAATAGTGTGTGTGAATAGTTGCAATGTGTTGTTCCATAAATAGTTGTCCTCTGTCATAATAAAATGTAATGTCTTTGTGCATACTTCTTTGGTGGCTGTGTGCATGTATAATAAGGTTTTGCATGTTGGGATGTCTGTTAAACTTAAAAAATACGTTTTGACGGTAGCAAAGAAAAGTGTCGTAAAGCAACATTAATGGCTGCCAAATCATCCTGTTCCTGTAGGTAACTCTGTAATAATGTGTCTGTCTTTAAAATTTTGGAATGAAGGGGGGTTGTTCTTTCCCTTCCTTGTACTGCTCTCTATTCTTTAATCTATTTGTTTTGCAAGATACCATTGTTGTTTTGTCAATGTACACCCATCCTCCACAGGTTTATATATCCTGTTTGACATATTAGACTCCTCTAGAATGTGAACTGTTTGCAAATTAAACAGAAGCCTAGGAATTGGGGGAAAGCATCACAAACACAAATACTCACTCTAAACATTCAGTATACATGCTTGCATCTTTACATACCTTATGTGTAATAGCTCATCGCTGGGTAAGAAAGTATGGTTTTGTTTTTTTACCACATAGTTATTTACACTATGTATTCAAAATATCACAGTCAAAATGCTGGGTTTTTTTCTGAGCAACTTAATCTGAATAACGTTGACAGGGACATCGCTGATCACCTGAGAGCTTAAGCCACCCAGTAGCTCTGAATACATAAAAACGGCTTGAGAAAAATATGTAAGTTTATCCAATTTGTTTTGTGAATGAGGAACTACTGACTGACTTGGACCTTCAGTTGATACTCTCCGCAAATCAGCAGCCCCTGCCTGCAAAAGTCCAAGGCATCCTGTTTGAAGAATCTGAGAGCAGAAGAAGGACAGGGGCAGAGCTAAACAGCTCTGTTAAAAAAAATTTTTATGACATCATGAATGATTTTACCCCAAAGGTAATCCGGAACCAGGGACATCCTGACACCATAACAACATCATTCCACTGAAGTTGTTTTGGTGCCTTGAGGTTCCCTTTAAATGTTGATCATTGTTTGAATGATGCTAAAGAAATTAATATGCCATAATCAAAGGCCAAAAAACTTGCATCATTAGTATGGTCCTACCGTGCAAGAGTCCAGCCAGGTAGGTTCTCCTCCCACTAAACACTTAAAGGGACACTATAGTCACCCAGACCACTTCAGCTTAATGAAGTGGTCTGCGTGCCAGGTCCCTCTAGGGTTAACCCTGCCTGCTGTAAACATTGCAGTTTTAGAGAAGCTGCTATGTTTACATTTGGGGTTAAGCCAGCCTCCAGTGGTTGTCTTCCGTCTTCTCGAGGTGCTTCGGCCACGCTGGAGGCATTTAATGCCACCATCACGCAGAGCATCCATAGGAAAGCATTGAAAAGTGCTTTCCTATGGACACTTTGAATGCGCGCGCTGCACTACCGCGCATGCACATTCCGCTCCACTGACGTCAGACGGGGGAGCTGACGTCGGCGGGGGAGGAGAGGTAAGGGAGCCCTGCGGTGGAAGAAGGTGAGTAACTGAAGGGGCTTTAACCCCTTCAGCACCACGGGAGGGGGACCCTGAGGGTGGGGGCACCCTCAGGGTACTATAGTGTCAGGAAAACCGATTTGTTTTCCTGACAATATAGTGATCTTTTAAGCAAATCAATAAGGCCAGGCAGATCCAATCACAGGACAAAAGAAGCAGACTCGATTGGCAGGCAAAAAAAAAGTGCCTTGCACAGAGCAAATCAAATTAGAATCTCCTACCTTTGTGCCCCCTCTGTTCATTATTTCTTATGGACTTTAGTCAGCATTAATGTGACTTCAATAAAGGACGTCTTTTAGCCCATATGATTAAAGAACCACTATAGGCACCCAGACCACTTCAGCTCAATGAAGTGGTCTGGGTGCAAGGTCCCCCTAGTTTTACCCCGGCAGCTGAAAACATAGCAGTTTCAGAGAAACTGCTATGCTTACACTGCAGGGTTAATCCAGCCTCTAGTGGCTGTCTCCTTGACAGTCACTAGAGGCGATTTACACTGAGTAAATAGCACTTATTTGACGTTGGACGTCCTCACGGACTTCCAGTGTCAAAAAAGATCCCCATAGGAAAGCATTGAGTAATGCTTTCCTATGGGCGAGTTTGAATGCGCGCGCGCCTCTGCCCGCGCATGCGCATTCGGCTCCACTCGAGAGCTGACGTCGATGGAGGAGAAGAGGTCTCCAGTGCAGAGGGAGCCCGGCGCTGGATTAAGGTAAGCAAATAAATGGATGATTAACCATTTATTCGCTGCGGAACGGGGCCCTAGTCACCGTTTAAGTGACTGGAACTCTATAGCGTTAGGAATACATATTTGTTCCTTTAAGTCTGGATTCTTTGTTCTGTGATTGTACTGGGTGCTTTTGATGCTGAAAACATTGTATCCATTTATAAAACATTACCATTAGTGCTAAAACTAAGCTTGTTTACTGTAACTTACCTCAAAAGTTAGAGATTGTTTAATGTGTACTGTAAATACCACAGTTCTCATCCAGGCTATGTTCCTCTTATATTTAAGCACTGTAATACCAACTATAATGGCACTATTGACTTTTCAATGGAGCTGCATTATAGATTATTTTCATTGTTTGGTTACTTTTTAAAAGTTTACATTTTTATGAACATAATTTTACCAAATTAGCATACTCAGGAATGACAACTCATCTTTCTGGCCCAAATCCTTTTTTTCTAATTAAAATCCTTATTTGACTATTTTCTAAGAGTTCAGAGTTTCAGAGACTCTCAGGAGTATTAACTAAAGCGAGAATTCAAAGTGACTTTCAAATTCAAGGTAAAAATAGCTAAACTGGCAAAAACTATCTGTCAGCTATGTTTCCAGCTTCTAAGACATACAAAAAAAGCTGCAATCACTTCAAAGTGCTGAAATAGTCGAATCGGATCAAGTATTCACCTCCGCTAATTTCCAATTGACCTATTTTTGGCCTAAAATGTCTGATAGACGTGTGTATCCGATAATACTGGCAGTATTTTGTATTTAAATTCCGGGAAATGGGTTTCAAAAAAATGTGTTTGTGTTCATAAAGCTTTTTGCACCCTAGAAATGATTTACTAATATAAATGGTTGTGTTGCTGTACAAGAACAGTTTACATTGTAGGATTGTGTAACTGAACGTGACACACATTTTACAAATAAACAATTTTGGTGTGATAAAAATAGCCCTGTGTATTGTGCACAAATCCTTTGACAATGTCGGTGCTTATGGTTATAATGTGTTTCGGAAATACAAGGATAAAGAAACACGTCATGTTCACTTAATTGTACCAGAAATATCAAATCCTGGATGCTCTGTGGGTACTGTAAAAAGCTTTATTCTCACTGTTGTGTGATACCTGTAGACGGGCCAAGGAAAATATACATGGTATCACAGAGATGCCAAAAAGGATTCATAATCAATATTAAAAAAGCAAACAACAGGCCTGAACCATGTGAGTTGAACAAAAGGCGGAACAGTAGCAAACCATTTATTTCCAGGAAAGGTTTGGTTCCAAATGCTCCAAGAATCCCACAGATTTTGGTGCTCCTGGAGAGAGGTTCCTCCCATTGTCTGCTTTGTATTGTTCAGTTCTGTGCTTTGAGTTATTTTTGAAAGGTCAGTGTGATTTACAAACCTCTATGAGGAGGGTAGCTTTTGGTTTATGTGGTGAACAGTCAGCATTGCTATTCAGTGATATTGAGGCCACATTGTGTGCCTTAGAGGTAATCTAGTTTCTTACCATTCCATCTGCCCTTGATGATTGGTTGTTTAGTAAGCATCTTCTTACACTGCTCAGTAATTTCTTCATATGAAATGATAAAGCGGGTCTGGGACAAAGCACTGAGACATATTATTGACCTGGAGTGTTTTCAAGAATATTGTACATAGAGACTTACAAAGCAATCCATCGTACAGAGCAGTGAAGGGTGGGGTTCAGAACAGAGACATCAATATTAAGGAAGAAGAGGGGGGAGATTCTCTAGAGGGAGAAGGAAGCAGGACATTGATGTTTTTCAACATCTGTATGTTTATCTATCTTTGCCACAATACGGAGTGTGGGCCAACCCTCTTTGTGGGAGGAGGCTCCTATTCGAGAGAAAATAAAAGGACTGACAGGGAACGGCACAAACAATACTGCTCAGGCAATACATTGGGAGGGAGGGCTGTGTACTGAGCTCCAGCACAGGTGTGCGACCAGTGAGAGGGTCATACACACACAGACACGAGATGACAGCCCCTCACCCAAGACACTTCATCTTCGGGCGGATACACCCGGTCCGAGCATAAAGCCATCGGAAGAGTGAGTGCAAGGTGATGTGCAAGGGATCCTGATTAAAGTCAGTGAACCCTGCATCGGGTGAGCACTGGGGGCGGGTGGGTTCTCGGATATTCGGGTGTGCTATACAGTGCTGGAGTGGCCGGTTGACTAGGCAGCATGATAAATAGCGGTGATGGATGTGTGGGTGCTCGGGGTACGGATCTTCGGTCTATGTGGGTGAATCACAGATGTTCTGCAGGGTGTCAATGTGTATGTACTGACCGTGTTAGTGTACTGGCAGTGTTTATTGGTCTGTCACTGGCATTATTTATGCTATGTTTAGTCCAATATTTATCATAAATGATTCCGTGTTCTGTTCTGGTTTTCTTCTATCGGTGTTCAATGCTTGTTTCTCCCTGTTCTGTGGTCCTCTCTGTATTGATACATACACACGTGACGCACCATATTACAGAACTTTGCTTTTACCTCTTAGGTTACGTTAATGTGCATGTGTATTGTTTGTTTAAAATAGTTTGGTACTACATCGAGTGTTTTTTTTTTTTTTTTTTTAAATCTTTTCTTTCAATAAAGCCGTTTTAGAAGTCCATGTCGTCTAACTATGTATTGATTTAGACATTCAGGAAATTGGTATCATAGTAATGTTGATTTTCTGTTTTCTAATTGAGCACCTGGTTGTATATCTATAGGGCACTGTCTGTGTTAGACACACAATGGTAGAATTGAGCTTTTCCACAATAAGCTCTATGTAAACCTGGCAAATGTTGCCAAGTAAACAGGAGCACAATGAAACAATCTATTCGAACCAGTGGAAATGTCTAGGAGTACAAGGGACATGGTTTGAAGAAGCTTAGTGGTATAATGTCAATTTAAATACTTGCTGGGTTATTCACTAAAGTGAGAATTTAAAGTGAATTTAAAAATTTAAGCAAAAGTAGCCTGACTGGAAGCATAGCTGACTTATAGAATTTTTCCAATTCAGCTATTTTGGCGTTAACTTTGAAATTCACTTTTTATTCAACTTGAAACCTCTAGACCAGGGATAGGCAACCTTTGACACTTCAGATGTCGTGTACTACATCCCCCATAATGCTGGCAAAGTCCAAAACATCTGGAGTGCCGAAGGTTGCCTATGCCTGCTCTAGACTGTAAGCTTGTTTGAACAGGATCCTTATTAACCTATTGTTCCTGTAACATTTTGTAATTGTCTCATTTATTGTTACATTTCCCCCTATTTATAATATTGTAAAGTGTTGCGGAATAAGGTGACGCTATAGAAATGACAATAATAACCCTGACAGAGTTGAAAAACAAACCCTCTCCACTATTCCAAATTTACAGCTTTTAAAAGGAGTTAAAATGTAAACCACTCCCTGTCTAGTGTAAAACAAAATAATGTTCTTCAACACCAGGGTTAGACAAATTCCTTGTTACTGTGACAGTCCTGTCATGTAATTACTCTTTGAAGAATTAATATCAGGCTTGCTAATCTGTCTGTAGGCATGGTGTTTGGACAACCCTTATCCACTCTAAATTCAGATCAAACTATTGTTTTCATCCAGGCATTTTACACACAAGTAATAGTTAATGGATCATTTTCTTTTCTTATGTTTAATTTGAGGTTATACCTTGGAAAAAGCATTACAAACATAACTGACTTTGTCTATAAGGGTAACAGCTGTCCTTCATACATTTTCATGTTGCTGTCATGAGAAAAAAAGACTCAATTATCCAGAACACCACATTTTTTTTTAAAATATCTTTAGCACTATTAATTCTTATGGCTTTAATGAATGGTGCATAGTGAGTGCATTTATATCTTCAGATAAAGTACAGCTATACCGAAAAGTATATTTCCTTGTGATTTCTGCTTTATTTGAATGTACCGGCCCGATGTTCAATGCCCATCAGCTTCACATTTGCTAATATAGTATCTGAAACTACGTGCAACAATCAGTGTGATTGTGAGAAACCGTACAATGCTAAATTGCATTTGCTCTATCTCTACTGACAACGTGTACTCAATTTCTTGGAAATTTGTCCCTAATATATTTGAAGATCACTAATGTATCAAAGTTCACCTCCCGCATTATTACGATGAGTAGAATGGTATCTAGCTTCTCATTGGTTGGGCTAGGTTAAAAATTACTTTTGACACTCCCTGTGCTGTGGACTACCATAATCGTGGTTAGCAATCACTGGCTTACAGATAACAGGGTTGTTTGCTGAAGCTGACTTGGTTTGTAACACATTTTCCTTTATATTAGATTTACAAACCGTAATTTACATAATGTGTTTAACCTGATTTTGTATAATCTTGCAATTGTTTCTCCTGATGCAGGTGGTGGACAGCAGACTCTTTTTATTTCTAACTTCTGGGTGTCGTGTTGCTCCCAAAGATGGCAGAGGGTGCACGGCTGAGAAGCAGTGCTGAGAAGATCCCAGAAGAGAAGGGGCAGGATTCTGGCTCCGGATCGAGCTCTGGGGGAGCAGGTGGAGTTGCTCTGAAGAAGGAGATTGGGCTGGTGAGTGCCTGCGGCATTATAGTGGGTAAGTCAGGCATGCATATATTTATGTTTGATGTAATTGGTTAATTATCTGTGCCTTTTGCCAAATGCAATACATGATCATCAAGTCAACAACTTCCGTGCTCTCAAATTAAATGTAGTAGTGTATATATTATTCCTTTATGCCACTACTTTTTAGAAAATGATCCTTTTCACTTAGTTACTGCTCATCATAATATTACTTACCCCACTTCTCCCTTCAGTATACCATGGATGTGCCTGTACATAGCAAACCCACATTCATTATGAATATTTTGGCACAGACATTAGCCTGTCATTGGTGTAGACTTCAGCAAGATATAACCCATACATCATACATTTGGTTTGGTGCGTCCTTTTTGTTTCTATACAACTTGAAGAATGTAGAATAAAAAAAAAATTTCAATAGGACAAATGATGTTTGCCATAAGAATCTAGTGCTTAATTATCATGTTTTGAAATGTAATGCTCTGCTCAGTTAGTATTATCAGAGCTTTTTAGATGTGAGTTTGATGAGCAGGATGTTTAAACCCAGTTCCAGTTTATGCCCTAGGCAGCTATTGGCATTAGAGATGTTAACACCGCAAGAAGACCCATGTATGAAACCTTGTAGCATTCCGATTTCAGATGCATGCAAACCACTGGCTCTCTGACACCGTGGTTCCAATCAAGCTGAAAAGGGGGTTCTACTTTTACGTTTAAGAAGTGCACAGTGTGACTGCTGTTTAGATGCAAAATATTTCATTAATATTAAGTTGTATTGAACATTGCATCTGACACTCTTGGTTGATTAAAAAAAAAAATGGCCCAGTGATTTGAGTGTAGGTCAGATCGTTGACAAGCACTAAGTTTTTTGAACACAGCACTGTAAGCACTTATTTGTCCATCACCATAAAAACAAAAGAGGCAATGAGATGGACAAATTTGCTGCAGGTAACCTTTAAAAATGCTTCAGGCAGGACTGTTGAGATTTCTACCCTAATGCATGTAGCATATGAAACATTTACATATTGGGAAATATTTATGCTTTCTATTTGCTTCAACTAGCACTGCAGTTTGCTAGGATCTCCCACTGTTACTCCTATGAGTTCATTATTCACAAACGCTGAGATAAAGGAAGAGGGTATGTCCCAAAATTAAAGACTCAGATGCCTCTGATAGGTAGCCTTTTCGAGGAAATAACCTTTAGTGTGATGTTCCTGGTGGCAATGTTTTTATTGTTTTGTGGCTACCAGGAAGAAGGATTCCTGTTACATTAATATATTCATTCTTTACAAATGCTTAGTTGTTTAGCTGCCTTTAGTGCAATATAGTCAAATAACTATCAAGTGTTCATGACCAAACCAATTTACCAAAAAGTCCACTACTGAATAAACAATTGCTAAAGGGCAAGACTTTGATTAATCGTACTGTTAATAATGTCATCTCAGATTTGATTTTCCATATGGAATAAGATTTTAATCACAGTCAGATAATGTGTGCATGTCATCCTTCAATCAGTTTTTACACCACCTAAACTTATGGATGTTTTATCAGGGATACCTTATTATTTTCATGCAGCACAAACTCCAATAATGCATGTTATAAATATCTCTTATGTGCCATAAAAACTAATAGTAATAATTGTTCAGTATTAATATACACAGAGTATTGCCAAAGTTGTCTGTTTAACCTTGACGTGTTAGTCATCGAACGTGGTTGGACAGGTTCCATATTCTTAAAGCGGCACTGTCACTGTTTTGGGGCTTTACAGAACTCACAATGTCCACTGACTGTAACATCACAGCAGGGGGTTCGGTGGCCAGAGGGACAGATAAAGGTAGGATTAACTTACCTGAACCTGTCCTTCTTGGGCGCAGCTATCTTGTTTGAAATTTCAGTGTAAGTAGGCCTCAACTTCCAACATGGTCAAAATAGGTATTCCATAAAGATTATATCTTTATGAAAAATGAATTTTTCAGGGGAGGGTATTCAGTGCTGCTTTAACTTTACTGCTAGCATCTAATCATTAGGGTGCCATTTTATAATTCTTTGTCGCTGGATCTCTTCCTGGCCCCTAAAACTGATCTGACTCATAATAATCAATGCATGCTTTATAAGTATGCATGTGTTTGCCTTAATCATTTAAGATCCAATTGAGCAAGCATTATATCGGAGTGATGACCTTAGTCGTCACATTTTTATTTCAGGCCCTGTTAGTGTGATACTGAAGGATTTATATGTGTCTCTCTATTCATGTGTGAACTCCTTCCTACAATTTATAGATAGTTTATGGCTGTCCAATGTATCCTTTTAATTGAGTTTGCACAAGCACTAATCAAGCAAAAGATTGAGGTTTGTACTTTTACTTGGTAACTGCAGGCATGCTGTAACACATGTCTACTTCATCTTTAACATCATACAAATGGAAAACAGTTTTATGTGCACAACAAAGGCTAATTTCTCATTACTCTTGGTAAAGATAGCAACCTTTGACAGGACCCCTCTTTACAGGTGTTTAAAATGTTTTTGTTTTTGTTTTTTATAGCAATATGTCTGTCATAAATTGCATAGTTCATCCAAACCCCACAATAAAGAGGAGATAGCATGCAAGTCACATCTGTTATAATGGTTAAAGGACCACTATAGTGCCAGGAAAACATACTCGTTTTCCTGGCACTATTGTGCCTCAGGGTCCCCCTCCCGCCTGGCTCTGGAAGGGGGAAAGGGGTAAAAACGTACCTTTTTTTCCAGCGCTGGGCAGGGAGCTCTCCTCCTCCGTTCCTCCCCGTCGGCTGAATACTCCTCCCCGTCGGCGCGCGCATTCAGCCGGTTGCAAAGGAAAGCGTTCACAATGCTTTCCTATGGACGCTTGCGTGCTCTCACTGTGAAAATCACAGTGAGAAGCATGCAAGCGCCTCTAGCGGCTGTCAATGAGACAGCCGCTAGAGGCTTTGGGGGAAGGCTTAACCCATTCATAAACATAGCAGTTTCTCTGAAACTGCTATGTTTATAAAAAATTGGGTTAAGCCTAGCTGGACCTGGCACCCAGACCACTTCATTAAGCTGAAGTGGTCTGGGTGCCTAGAGTGGTCCTTTAATGCAGCATGAGATATGTAATCTATGAAATCTACAAGCCAATTTTGTTGTTCCCTTAATAAGAAGTGAGAAATAACACTATGGAAGTTATTAAAGGAACACTATAGGGTCAAAAATACAAACATGTACTCCTGACACTTTACTGGTAACTTCATTGTTAGGTACATGGCCCCCCTTTCCTGCCTATCTCACTCCGGCTCTTGAGCTTAGCCATATAATGCTTTCCCATAGTAAAGCATCGGGAGACTGTAGTGCATGCAAAGCTCCACGCTAGTGGCCATCTGAGTGACTGTTAAAATAGGTGTTACTAGGTAGTAATGTAAATACTGCCTTTTGTCTAAAAAGGCAGTGTTTACATTAAAAATCATGCAGGGGTGTACTATAGACACGAGAACCACTACATTAAGCTGTAGTTGTTCTGGTGACTGTAGTGTCTCTTTAACCTTGCATGGGCTTTGATCCGAGCTGGAAATTGTGTATTCATGCACTCTACTCTTCACCAATGGCGAGTAAAAAGGTTAATGGCCAGCACGCTAAATCTTTTTTAATCAACAACTTAACGAGACAATGGTGCTCCATCACCCTAATGCCCCTTTTATTGGTGACAGAACCTGTACAAAGGACAACCCTATGATTCATGGAATACAGATGATGAAGATATCCAGCTGAAGTGTGAGAGGCACAATTTTTAAGATTCTTAGAAACTTCAGCTAGGAGATGGGTTTCAACGCTTGGTCTTTACGGATGATTTACTGTTCACTCTTTCTAATGCTATCTATTGCCTCTCCCACTTGTGGAAAGAAATGGAAAAGTATATTATACTATTCAATGTCAATGTTGAGAAAAACGAGATTTTGCCTCTCTAGATCTCGACTTGAGTAAGATTGCTACTATATTCCAAATTTCAGTGTAAGTAGGCCTCAACTTCCATATAATAACTTTAATTATCATCATAGGGACCACTTCAAGGTCAATTTCCCCCCAGCTCCTAGCTGAAGTTTCTAAGGATCTTAAAAATTGTGCCTCTCACACTTCAGCTGGATATGTCATGTTAATTTTGTACTTATTTCAGGGTTTTCCAATAACCACCCTAGTCCTTCTTTGCTAAACTTAAATATTTGTTTATTAAATTTTTTAAACAAGCTGAGGTCTTCTCCTCACTTAACCCAAGACAAGAAAAAGTGACGACATGCCGTATCTCTCCTTAGCTATTTATTGACTTAATCGATTCTTGACTGATTTCTCTTTTTGAACACAGCGCCTCTAAAAAGACAAAAGAGATGAATCTCAACCTGCAACAATCTCCATAGCCAGAAACCATAGCCAGATCTTTAATCTCACTATATATCCATCCATCACCACTTAATCATTTGTCCCACAATCCATTATTTATCCCCAACAGTTATAGCTTTCCTTTCTTTGCGAGAGGGAACTTTTTACATGCCCATTTCAGACCTGTTTAAATGATCGAACCTAGCACCACTTCCGACCCTTCTCTTAACTAACTTTGACTGTAGTTCAAGACTCATGACTTATTTTTATAATTATATAGTTTACCAATTAGTATACTGTATTGGATATCTGACTTATTGAATGTATGTTTTTGGTTTTTTTTTTTATATTTCACTTTAGTAACACTAATAAAAAGAAAAAAACTTAGAGACTTACTGTCTATGTGGAGCAGAATACCCTTTTGTCTAAACTGTAATATACATGTTACTACATAAGCATGACTCTTACAGTACGGACCTCATTCTCTACATATCTGTTACTGCAGAAAGGGAAGAATGATAGAACAGGTACCACAGGAACTAGAGAGGAAGGAAGAGACACGTAAGGCTCTCTGACCTCAAATGTGAGAAAATAGCAGTCCCACAATGCTGACAGTGCTCCCTTAGCTTTCTCATCGAGCAGTTAGTGTCACGTGAGCAATATAAAGCTGAGTAGAGGAGTGATGTGGTGTACAAGGGTCATTCATTGATGCTGATGAACCCGTATTTTGCAGGCAAGGGTGAATTCTTAATAAAACTGCTGAGAGTGCAGTTAGACGCGTGCCTTTATAGTATTTGTTCCCTTATTTAATTTTTCAACTTTGCACATTCAGCTACTTAAAGATCTACAGTTAGCACTGATTGCAGAACTAAAACCAGACTTTCACTAAAAATTGAAATATAATTAAATAATTTCTTTAGTTAGTGCTAGATCAAGGGCACTCTTGACAAAAGCTAAAAACTAGCTGCAATGTAATCCTTGCATAAAATATAGGATTATAGTGTAGCGCTTAGAAATGCAATAAATATGTGCAAAATATTCTCTCTTATGGGGTGTCACAACACCTGTAGACAAATTCACAACCAACATGCAGTGTGTTTTTCAAGTGCTCAAGCAATAAAAACATACACTTTTGTGTAATACTTTAACGGTATGTACCTTTACAAATGTGTTTTAAAAATCCTTGTGTAGTGCTTGGTGTGCAAAAAAGTGTCAATACAATATGTCAACTGTGAAAAACAGTGCATATATTTTAATAAATATTTAAATCAATATTAAAATACTTAGCAGCGATATAACTTCTCTGGATAAAGTATACCTCAGGAAGAAAATATCAGAAAAACAAATAGAGAAGACTGTTTATACAGAAAAAGAAGGACGCCACCCTTTGGTTCCAATGTAAGTAGTCTTTACAGATCCAGATGTGAATAAAAAGGTATTTTATTGAATCCAATGGTTTGAAAAAGGATACTCTAAAAATAGCATATATATTAATAAAGCAAAATCCACAGGTACTAATTTTGTGCTAAAAATGCGTTTCACCTAATCAAGGCTTCCTCTGCATACTGGTTGTCAATTTGTTGTCTACGGGTGTGGTGACACCCCAAAAGAGAATATTTTGCATATATTTTTTGTTTTTCTAAGCGGTACACATTAATCCTACATTTTTGAAGAGAGTTTTTTTGCGGTTGACACATGATAGTGGTTAGCAGCTCAAAGATTTGAGACATATTGATACAAAGAAAACATTCTAAGCACCTTCTATATATTTTAACACTTGTAATCCTGTCAGAGTTTAGTATGAAATAGTTAATAGCAATGTTTTTTTGCGTGTGTACATTTTTACCTGCGTATGGAACTGTCATATTTCAAGGGACCTGCTGTAGATTCTAACTTGGAACAGCTACCCACATGTTATAGATGCATAAAACCATACGGTATGCTTTGCAGACCATAACCAATACTGACATGTGTACTGGATTTGCTCATCTACACACTTGACTTTATAGGATTGTAGGGCTAGCTTGGAAATTGAATTGGTGCACCTGGTAACAAATCAGTATCTTAAGCCTGCAAAGTTTAAAATGTTAAGAGCTTTTACGGTGACACCCCATGATTTACAAAGCATTGGTATGAAAGGAATCGGATGATGAAACCTACCTTTGCTTGCTAAATTCTTTCAGCTTTTCATAACCTGACCTATTTTGTTTAGTGCTCATAGAAATATTTTATATATACATTTTATTTTATATCTTGTGAGTAAAATTGAAGAGGTTTTAGTAATATACATGTTCAGTGGTTTTGTCTTCAACTCCTAATACCAGGCTGCATTTGTAACATCACCTATGCAGTCCTCAGTACACACTTAATAAGGTTCCATATTAAATTAGCGAATTAACACATAATTGTCTGCACAGTTGTATATTGTGTGATTTATTTTTTTTAAATTTCTGGAAGTAAACACATCCTATCCTCATTAATGGTGGAGCATTCCCTGTAAAAATCAATTTGTGGCAATCACGTCTGTCCCCAATTGCTAACACCAGAGGTCTATGATTAAAAGCAATTACATTTTGGTGCAGGAACAGAAATTTGGGAACTGATATAGCATAACAGTATTTCACATTCATCTGACGAGAAGAAGCTTTATAGTAACAGAACAAACTAAATGTAATGTCACATCCCTGCTACGCGAACATAGATTTGATTATATTCTGTCTTTTTTTTTTCCCTTTTAATTTCCTTTTTCCTACGTTAGTCACTCTCGCAGCTATATCATCATCTCTCCCTCCCCCCATTTGCTGTGAATAATAGATAAGAAGCTGACGTGTGAGCGCTATTTATAGTTGTGACGCTGGCAAATGTGGCACTGCTGAATGTAGATCTTTAGGCGATGGATCAAGGGCAGTATGTTGTAAGAGGGTTCTTAGTCATGTATATTTTTCACACATCGCATCTCCAGTATGTTGGTGTGTCACTTTACTCTCTGCTCTCCACTCAGACAGATGTGAGTTCTGTGTCTGTATGAATGCAGGTTAACCCCTTAAGGACACATGACATGTGTGACATGTCATGATTCCCTTTTATTCCAGAAGTTTGGTCCTTAAGGGGTTAAGGTAGCAATATCTGTTCCTGGAGCAAAAAGTAAGCATGCAATTTTCTGCTGTTTTCTTTATCCAGTACATAGAACAACGCCTGCTCAGTGTTTGCTATACACATTCTTTGTGGATGTGTATGGATACCTGCATTGGAGTGGATGGCTGCCTGGCACCACTGTCTATGCACATCCTGCACTTAGTAGTGAATGTAAAGAAATTTAGTGATCATGACTTGTGATAAATACTTGTATATGCTGACCCAGTACATCAACTGTAGGCACTGTCCTGGTGTTTGTGGGTCATTAGTCATAAACATGACTGAGATATTTCTACTGCTGTAATACTGAAGAATCATTCGGTAAAGGCAGCCATAGTTATAACTTCTGGCATATACGGTATGTCCTCTTGAATGAATTATGTAAAACCTGTCACCTGTTTATACCTTGTTTTCTCTCTAAATCTCTTCATAGACAGTAATTAAAGGTCTAGAACGAAGACCAGTTATTAGCATTTTTTTAGGTAATAGAGTCAAGACCAAAGATAGAGATGGATCAAAGGTTGAGAAACTGCAAAGTCAGGCATATCAACAGGACAACAGCATTATACTGAGGGCAAAGTCACACAGTGCAGTGCTGAAGCAGTTAGCGCTTTGAATGTTGTCTTGTTTCCTTATATTATTTGAACCTCAAGCATGAAACCTGCCTATTGAACTCTTCACTGGAAACAGTTAAATGGGGAGCACATCATAAACCCCTTGGAAGCTGAGATAATAATGTACCAGTGTTATTGCATTTTTTTTTTCCAGTAATCGCAGAAAATGCCTCTGAGTAAGAAGTGGACCTCACTGTGCGTCATAATCCCTCTGCCTGTGCATGATTAAAATCCCCAACCCCCACAGCACCAAAATTGCCAGCTCTTTATAATAGAAGATTTTTTTCACTTGTTTACAACCCATGTTTCTGAGATCCTTTTTGAATCCACCTGCAAGTGGATAAATGACTTTTTAATTTTTGTAAAATTGCTGCCGCTAAGCTGTAGGAAAGCAGAATTGCTAAACCATAGTACTAAGATTGTGTTCATCTGTGGAAATTTGCAGTACTGTGACAGTGACCAAATTTATCCTGCATATGCACAAGTGATCCATACTCCACCCTGTTTGTACATTGTCTTGAACTCTTTATTGCAGGATTACTATTATCATTATTTATAAAGTGCCAACAAATTCTAAACTCTTCCTTCATCATATAGATGTAGCTTTCCTTCTCCCAATATAATAGCACTGTATACAAATATGGTCTGAAAGCTCTAAATAAAAATACTTAAAATTCATATAGAGCTGCAATTAAAAAAAACAGCTTTATACATGTAAAGGACAGAGCGCACACACAGACATGTGTGTGAAACTGAACCGTGCTAATCTTAAAATGGTAATACAAATGAAAAATATTAAAGCAATTCATTTGGACATTAAAAAAAAAAAAAACTTTATTTTTAAAAAGGGACAAACCAGTCCAGTCCACATTAAAAAGGTCCAAAGTCCAAAATGTTTAACAAGTAAAAATGTTATAAAGTGCCGTCGGGGAATACTCTCTGCAATTTGCCTTGAGATTTTGTATGAACTCATAGTGGGCATCAAAGACAGAAAAAACAAAAAACAAAACTATTGCGCAAAAATGTTATGTACATAATACCGCACCAGTAAAATTATGCTTACATGGATAAGTGAGTATGGTAGCACTGATAAATTCCCATAATTGAACTCCATGCAGAAATTTCTGAAATTAACTTTCATAGAATCGCAAGACTCCGCCAAGGCGGTTTGCCACAATTCCAATGTTTGGGCTGTCTATTGAGTAGCCTCGATCTGCTCCTTGTTTCAACTACCTATGCTTGTGTTCTGTTGCCTGTTGTATAATCCTTCTCTCACGACCAATACTTCCAATTGGTATCCTTTTGAGAGAAATCCACTCTGCGTTGTGTTTTAATAGTGAATGTAATATCCCTGTGTCACCTCTTCCAAGAACTAACATATATCTTTATCCCCTTGTCCAGATAAATATATGACTAGCACTACTAAGGTATTCTACCCGATATTACAAATAAACAGCCAACACCATAGTTCTTACCAGAGCGAAATCTTTACTTAGAATCTGCCCAATTAAATATTACAGAAGAAGAATGTTAGAGTTCTAGTATTACAGAGTTACAATACATTCATAACACTCACACATTCCAACTATCTAATAATATCTACTGTATGGTGTATGTGCTGTGAGATGTTGTATACAGCATATGTGTCTTACCAAACCTAATCTAATGTGATGTCAGTATCTTCTATTTTTAAAGGAATTGGTTCCTCAACTCAATTGATATGTAAATGTGATTTACTTTCCCAAGGTCCAAAGTGTTGTCTATCCTGTTATTTTATTTAAGTGTTTACTCTCCCAGCCATCCCTTTGCCTCTAACCTAAGGTGTGTTTTCCTAGATAGAGACTCCTTTGAAGACCAGTTGATATGTAAATGTGATCAGTGCCTTTCAGTTGCTGTATCTTTCCAACTATCTAAACAGAAACTCCCTTTGAAGATAATTCCTGACCTCCCATACACACAGACTTAATCAAGCACATATTAAAAAGATATATAATCATAATATTTCCCCAACATTGCCAAGTGACCAGATCCATTTTTTTTCTCACAAGAGGCTTTCTCAATGGTATGTCCATACAACATCTTAGCGATCTATATTTGAGGTTAGCTCACATTATAGGTTCTTTTCAATATTTTATTCAATAGTTTGATTTCTAGAGTAATAATGATTCACCTGGTTGTGGGAGCAGTGAGGACGGAATGAGACATAGTGGGAACAGAATTCCACAGAAGAAAAGGACTGCATTCGTTCCAGGACCACAGGTTGTTTAGCTGAAGCAGGGCCAACAATTTCAATGCATAAAATATGTCAAAAAATAGGCTTCAGGCAGTCACTGGGTTCAAGGTGTAAAATAGTTTTATTGGATCATGTACAGAGCAATTTTTCAACTTTAACAAAGGTCTTTATCAAGCTAACACCACATAGAACATCACACTCGCTCTCTCACTCTCTCTATAGTAAACCAATTAGTGTTCATAATAACTTACCCCATCCTTCCAGTTGTGATAAGGGACAAGGAGACAGACAATAAAGTATGGCGACAAAATCATCCGTGGAACGATGAAAAAAAACAAACACGTCCACTGTTGGTGAAACACAAGAGATACACCATGCCAGTAAAAGCGCTAAAGCACGAACCACGTAAAGGCGTGTAGACGTCATAATAGTGCAAGGCTTAAAGTCCAAATGCAGCCTCGTAAAAGATAGAAAAGCGCAAACACACAGGCAAAATAAATAAAAAAGAGTTTTGAATGAAACTACCAAACTGAACAAGAGACACTTCGCCATGGTAGATAGGAAAGCGCAAGAGCACATGCCCACAGGCAAAAAAAAAAATTATAATCGAAATAAAAAGAAAATATGGTTTCTACCATGCTAGAAAAAAAGAACGGTGCACCCCCGCACAGGATAAGACCAGACACGTACGGCAATACCGTACCCTCTCCTTTCCCTATCTTCCTCACCCTTTTCTATTTTCACTAATCAACTCCCACCCATACACCCTAACCACCCCACGCCCACACAGGTCTTGGACAAAGACTGAGGCGACATGTATGCATCCTCAAACCCACACCCAAAACGTGAATCATGGGAACAGAGGTGGGAGTAAACCCCACCCCCCAAAACACATACACCAGTCTCACCGCAGCGAAACTCCAGAGCGACCCGAACATCAATCTGGGCCACGAGCGCACACCGAACCTCAAAGACCATGGCCCTTAAAGTATCCTCACTAAATGTTAAAGGCCTCAACGCCCCACGTAAGCGACGCACACTTTTTAGAGAATTGAAAAGATTAAATCCTGACATAGCATTCATACAGGAGACACACCTATCTCGATCCGCACAGGTCTCCCTCCGTGATAACACATACCGCCTAGTCGCAGAGGTACAAACCTTCCATAAACATAACGGAGTAGCAATTTTAGTACACAAACGATGCCCAATACACGTAACCCAAGTGACTCCTGACCCAGACGGTAGATACGTCCTAGCAACCGGCTGGATTCATTCACAACCCATTCACTTACTCAACATTTATGCTTCCAACACACCAACACCACAATTCTGGAACCAGATGTCGACATGGTCTTTTCACTGCCCACCGTGATTATCCTCCTAGGGGGCGACCTAAATGCTACTCCCGCCCCAGCAGCAGATAGAAGCTCATGCCCGGGGCTGATCAGATCCCATGGCAAAGGCACACAAGACAAACAACTACACCACTTCATCCGTAAAACAGGCCTCATAGACGCATGGAGGACACAACACCCCTGCCACAAAGATTACACCTATTACTCGCTGCCCCACGACACATACTCATGCATAGACATGTTCTTAACTAACCACGCAGGCTACACAAAAACACACAAAAATGAAATAGGTCAGACCATGCGGACATCGCAATCTACCTTAGCGGCCTCCATAGCTCTACCCCGTGGACGTGGAGACTCAACATGTCCCTCCTCAAAGATCCCCAAGTCGTTGACGACATTCAAAAACAGATAAACACATACTTTACAGAAAACCTAACACCAAATATCCCCATGACCACGGTATGGGCAGCCCACAAAGCCGTGATCCGGGTCTCCCTTATCAAAATAGCGACTCTCAAAAAACACAAACTCACTCAACTGCTAAAAACCCTCCGTACAGCGGAGCAACGCCATAAAACCGACCCAAATCCCCAAACACTACAACTACTCCAAAACACCCGCATTACTATCAGACAGTTACTCATAGATGACACAGCCCGAGCACTCACATGGTCGAAAGGGACATTCTACAACAAATCCAACAAAATGGATATATTACTAGCCCGCACGCTATGACCCAGAACCCAACACCCCCATATCACAACGATAAGAGCCCCAGATAGCACATTGAAGACCTCTCCGACTGAAATAGCCCAGATCTTCACAACCTTCTATACAACGTTATACAACTATTCCCCACAAGATAACATAGTTGCATAGTTACATAGCTGAAAAGAGACTTGCGTCCATCAAGTTCAGCCTTCCTCACATATGTTGTTGCTGTTGATCCAAAAGAAGGCAAAAAACCTAGTCTGAAGCGCTTCCAATTTTGCCACAAACTAGGAAAAAATTCCTTCTTGACCCCAAAATAGCAGTCAGATGTCTCCTTGGATCAAGCAGCTATTACCCCACTAATTAGAAATTATATTCCTGTATGTTTTGTTTTTGTAAGTATTTATCCAATTGCAGTTTAAACCTCTGTAGTGACTCTGACAAAACCACCTCTTCAGGCAGAGAATTCCATATCCTTATTGCTCTTACAGTAAAAAAAAACTTTTCTTTGCCTTAGATTAAATCTCCTTTCTTCCAGCCTAAATCTGTGACCTCGTGTCTTATGTATGGCCCTGTTTATGAATAGATTTCCAGATAAAGGTTTGAACTGGCCCTGAATATATTTGTATAAAGTTATCATATCCTCTCTCAGGTGCCGTTTTTCCAAACTAAACAGATTTAATTTTTTTAACCTTTCTTCATAACTAAAATGTTCCATTCCTTTTATCAATTTTGTAGCTCGTCTCTGGACTTTTTCTAGTGCCATGATATCTTTCTTTAGAACAGGTGCCCAAAATTGCACAGCATACTCAAGGTGTGGTCTTACCAGCGATTTATAAAGAGGCAAAATTATATTTTCATCCCGAGAATGTATGCCACTATTTATACATGACAAAACCTTACTGGCCTTAGCAACTGCAGATTGACATTGCATATTGCTGCCTAATTTGTTATCTATAACAATTCCCAAATCCTTCTCGTGCGTGGTTATCCCTAATTCACTATCATTTAGTGTGTAAGTTGCTTATGCATTCTTAACCCCGAAGTGCATAACTTTGCATTTCTCTACTTTAAATTTCATGTGCCATTTTAGTGCTCAGTCCCCCAATCTATCCAAATCCTTCTGCAGCAAAGCAATATCCTGCTCACATTTTATTACTTTACAAAGTTTTGTGTCATCTGCAAACACTGATACATGGCTTTCAATGCCTATTTCAAGATCATTTATAAATATGTTAAATAAAAGCGGTCCCAAAACAGAACCCTGAGGGACACCACTTACCACTTTTGTCCAGCCTGAAAATTTACCATTAATTACAACTCGTTGTAATCTAGCCTTAAGCCAATGTTCTACCCAAGAACAAGAATATTCATCTAGACCAATTTCTTTTAGTTTGAAGACTAACCTATTGTGAGGAACCGTATCAAATGTCTTGGCAAAATCCAAGTAGATCACATCCACTGCAACACTACAGCTACTCCTGAGCCAATGCTCCCAACATCTTCACTCAAACGGGCAAATCTGTTAGGCTGCATGAGATCAGGACTAACTAAACCTTTTCTCTTCCCTCCCCCCCGCTTCCTCACTCCACTTTCACCCAGCTACGTGACTGTTCCCCAACGCCGATGCGAATCGGAAAATAACTGACATTTAGTTCATGCCGCCGACCAGGTAGGTTTCATACCGACAGTTATTCGAAAATACTAGATGAAACATTGACATAATATGGATGCTAGCAACCGCAAAAACACCATCTTTAGCGCTTTCACTTGACGCAGAAAAAGCGTTTGATCACGTAAAATGGCCCTTCATGTTCGCACTCTTAGAACATCTGAACATGCCCCCCCATATATCACAGCGGTACGCGCATTATACACGAATTTCTCAGCACAAATAAAGATAAACAGGACGACCTGCCCGTCATTCAACATAACCAACGGCACCCGACAGGGATGCCCCCTATCCCCGCTACTCTTTGTGCTGACTCTCGAACCACTCCTTCAAGCCATTAGGGAACATCCCCAAATTAAAGGGGTTAAAATAGAAGACCAAGAATTCCTAGTATCTGGATACGCAGACGATATCATGCTGACCTTAACCAAACCTATCCCCACGATGCGGGCATTGCTTCCACTCCTGGGAACACACGGTGAGATCTCGGCATACAAAGTAAATGTGGAAAAATTCAGTGAACTCCCCATAAACCTCACACAGACGGACATAGCCAAAATTACCTCAGACCACCACATACACGTTACACCAACTTTCCTTACATACCGTGGTATCAAATTACCAGCAGACCCTACCGTACTCCACAGACTAAACTACACACCCATAATAGACAAACTCATCTCGGACATGGAGACCTGGACGGACAAACCCATATCATGGATAGGGAGAAAACACTCAATTAAGATTAACATCTTCCCCCGAATTTTATTTCTATTCCAGGCCATACCCATCACAAAACACAATCTCATCCCACTACAACGGACAATTGATAGATTTATATGGCAGAATAAGAGACACAGAGTAGCCCGTAACATAGTATATCGCCGCAAAATGAGAGGTGGCCTAGGTCTACCCCATCTACACTTCTATTACATAGCTGCCCAGATGGCACAAATAGCCCTATGGCATACCACCCGGAGACTAGAAGGTGGGTGGATCTGGAATCGTTGCTCACGAGATCCAATCTCCCACAATTCTACATCTGGACCCCAAAAGAGCACAGGGCCCTCCCGAGAACAGCATTCCCAGCCATTACCAATTCAATTATGGGACAGATACGCCCTTAAATACGAACTAACCTCTATGACCTCCCGTCTTACCCCGATATATCGTAATAGGGCTTTCACACCAGGCATGAGACCCTGGGACTTCAAAGGCCTAGAGCAAGCCAGCCTCCAGAGGGTATACCAACTTTATACGGGCGACACGATAATCACCTTCCTAGACCTACAATCCAGAACAACCTTGACACCAGCCGACTTCTTTAGATATTTACAACTCAAAAACTACACGGCCCAAGCGACGGTGAAAACAGCAGCCAAAACCAAACCGACTTTCCTTGAGCGAATCTGCCTAGTGGAACAATATCAAAGAGGCATGATCACCCAACTGTACTCCCACCTCACGGGAGTGGGGAGAACTGCAATACACCGACAAATGGGAAACAGACTTGGGGGAATCTTTAGAGGGTATTGATTGGCAGGATATATGGGAAGCCAACACCAAAACCTCCGTCTGCGTCACGATGCAGGAACAGGCTTGTAAAACAATGCTCAGATGGTACATTACCCCGGTCCAATTGTATCACATGAAAAAAACACCTACAGATCTCTGCTGGCGTAACTGCGGAGAAAAAGGGACATACACCCACATGTGGTGGTCCTGCCCCACAATTAAACTCTTCTGGAAAGGCATCCAAACGCTCACATCACAAATACTACATAGACCAGTAGACCTTAACCCATGGACATTATTCCTGGCCAAGCCCCTTGACAATTGGTCCAGACCAGAACAACAATTGATAAAAAAAATAGCATTGGCAGATAGAAAAGCCCTAGCCCAAACATGGTTACGACCCATCCCCTCCCCCCCCAAATGTCTACAGTGCTCAACAAAATTAAAGAGTGTCACCTCATGGATAAATTGACGGCCCAAATAAGAGGCTCACTGAAAACATTCACTAAGACATGGGAAAATTACGTTGACAAACAATAACTCACCCCGTCCTCATATACCAAAACCCGCCTTCCCACTCCCTATCATTAGGCCGAATTAACCGGTACCCTGGCCTATAAGTTCAACACACCAAAGCCACCAAAATAAGATGGCAACTTAAACATACTGTTATGATATTATTCATGTTTTACGTTACCACTTGTTGTTCTTTCCATTTATAATACTTATAAAACCAATGACAGACAGATCTTTAGCACAGATGATGCACACAAAATGCCATGAACACCTCAAGAACCACCTAATGGCAATACATACTTCTTGAATTCACAATGAGGCTTCTGCGCAAGCCATATGACTGCATTGCGTAACTTTCTCTGTCATTGCAAAAATAAAGAATTATAAAAAAAATTAAAAATGCCAAACATTCACAGCTAAAAATCATACTGATGTGCAAAATTATTTGCGAAACATCAAAAGATGCGTATGTGCGATATAATTCATAACTTGCATCTAGTGGTAAGTGAATACAAAATCTGAAAAAAAGACTGAATATATTTTAAATATAAAGTGCAATCATAAAGCAGTTCATATTATTTTAATCATAGACTGATTCTTAAAGAAAGACCTATAGTTACTAGAACTACAGCTTAATGTAGTTTTTCTGGTGTCTACTGCCTGTCCCTGCAGGCTTTTTAATGTAAAAACTGCCTTTTCAGACAAAAGACAGTGCTTACATTACTGCCTAGTAACGCCTCTAGTGGCATACTGCATGGAGGTGCTGAAAGTTCCTCATTGATTCAATGCATCTCAATGAGTAGATGCTGATTGGTGCAGCGCAGCGTTTTGCCAAGCATGAGCAAGAGCTCATTGGAAAGCATTGGATTGGCTGAAACCATCAAGTATGATGATCTCAGTCAAGGGGGCTGGGCGGAGTCAGCCGAGAGGAGACCCGCGCTGTACTTGGGGGGGGGGAAAAAAGGGGAAAATCAACAAGAAACTTGACGGCAACTAGCTTGTGGATAAGTTAAGGGTGTAAAAGAGAACCAGTACCAAAAGTTCACAAGAATAAAATATTAAACGTATTCTGTCAGTTTAACCCCTTAAAGGACCACTATAGTGCCAGGAAAACATACTCGTTTTCCTGGCACTATAGTGCCCTGAGGGTGCCCCCAACCTTAGGGTCCCCCTCCCGCCGGGCTCTGGGGAGAGGAAGGGGTTAAACGTAGCTTTCTCCAGCGCCGGGCGGGGAGCTCTCCTCCTCCTCTCCTCTCTCTTCTCATCCTCCTCGGCTGAATGCACATGCGCGGGAGGAGCCGCGCGCGCATTCAGCCAGTCCATAGGAAAGCATTCACAATGCTTTCCTATGGACGCTGGCGTCCTCTCACTGTGAAAATCACAGTGAGAAGCACGCAAGCGCCTCTAGCGGCTGTCAAGAGACCGCCACTAGAGGCTGGATTAACCCTAAAATAAACATAGCAGTTTCTCTGAAACTGCTAGGTTTAAAAAAAAAAAAAAAGTTAACCCTAGCTGGACCTGGAACCCAGACCACTTCATTAAGCTGAAGTGGTCTGGGTGCTTATAGTGGTCCTTTAAGGACACATGACATGTGACATGTCATTATTCCCTTTTATTCCAGAAGTTTGGTCCTTTAAGGGGTTAAAGATAAGTACTAAAGATTACTGCTAATGATAAAAAGTTAAAACACTCCTACTCAGATTAATGTCAATAGAATGTCCTTTAGGGTATAGCGTAACCAGTCTTCTGATCCAAAATGCCTCTCGTAGCAGAAATTGTTTACTATTATGCCCGTTCTTTGGGTTTCTGGAACATGTTCAGTAATCTGAAATTTAAATTGAGAGACATGTGTAATGGGCCCAAAATCCATTGGCATCCACCATTTTATAAGAGGAGCCATGGCCACAGCAATAAGTGCAGTTGCATAGCTAAGGTTTAAACTGGGGCTTACAGCCCTATCCTCAGGTTGAAAGGTTCAGTCTCATGATAGCCAGAGCTGTGAGGCAAGAAATTCTTATCACAAGACACTGTCTGAGTTTAGGTATTATAACAACAATCCATAGTAGACTTCACTCTGATCTCCACAATGCAATGTGAAGGATCATTATTATTTTCTTGATGATTGTGTCTGCATGCCTGAGCAAGTAAGCTAAGGGAGTTTGGAAGGCAAACCATGCCAACATACTTAATATATGCATTTCAGAGACTTACACAGCCAGTGAACTGTAACACAGAGCTTGACAGATCCCAGAAGCCTGGAAGCCATTGACCCTAACATTTTATTTTATTTTATTTTATTGCTGGTACATCATTTTTGCCTATTTTACTACCAATTTTCCTTGGCTCCAAAAACAAAACTAGTAGACTGTAAGTGAAAGTAAAATACAAAAATATGGTCTGCGAGCTAACCAATTTTATCGGAGCCACTAACAGTTTATATAGTAACCAAAATTGTTGGACAGACTTAGTTTTTTTTGGAGAGGGACTGCATGTACCCCTGCTTCCTATATTTATGGTAGCTGTGTGTGTGTGTGTGTGTGTAGGGAGAGAGAGGTATATATCTCTATCTCCTTCAAAAAATACGGCACTCTAGATGTCCTGATGGAACTGAAACGTTGACTTGGATTTTCTTAATTAAAGAAAGATTTGAAAAGCCTAGAGTGCCGGTATTTTTTTTTTCAAGGTTATCTATTATGCTGCTGGGCACTGGGTTCTGGACTTAAGGTTGGATTGCAAGTGTTGGGATTTGTTTGTGTGTGTACCCGTATATACTCGAGTAGAAGCCGAGTTTTTCAGCACATTTTTTGTGCTGAAAAACCCCAACTCGGCTTATACTCGAGTCAGTCTGTATTATGGCAATTTACACTGTCATAATACAGACCAGGACCGCCGGGCTCATTGCAAGCCCGGCGGTCCTGTTGGGGGCTGGCAGTGAGCTCTTACTTACCTTCCTGCAGCTCCTTCAGAGAGCTCTTACTTACACCAACGGAGCTGACCTGACGGAGGAGAAGGAGCTGACAGGAGCTGCAGGAAGGTAAGTAACAGCTCGCTGTCACACTGAACTGCCAATGCCACTGGACCACCAGGGATTCCATATTATTATTTTAATATTATTTTAATAATATTATTAAAATAATATAATCTTAAAATAATAACATTATTTTATTATTATATTATTATTAGGGAGGGGGGACAAAAAACATTTTAAAAAATAATGCAAATATTAATATAATAATAATAATAATATAGTAATATTATTATTTTAATATATTATTTTAATAACAATATTTTATTATTATATTATATTAATATTTGCATTATTTTATTTTAAATGCTTTTTGTCTCCCCTCCCTGGCCAGGCAACAAGCAGGGAGGGGGGACAAAAAAACATTTAAAAAAATAATAATGCAAATATTAATAATAATAATATAGTAATATTTTAATATTATATTATTTTAATAACAATATTTTATTATATTATTATTTTAATATTTGCATTATTTGTTTTTTAAATGTGTTTTTTGTCCCCCCTCCCTGGCCAGGCAACAAGCAGGGAGGAGGGACAAAAAAAAATTAAAAACAGTTATGCAAATATTAAAATAATAATAATAATAATAATAATAATATAATAATAAAATAATATTATTAAAATAATATAATATTAAAATAAAAAAAATTCAAATTAAAATGCCCTCCTCTCACCCAGTTTACACACACTGCACAAACACACACTGCATTCATTATATATACACACTGCATTCATTATATACACACACAAACACACACTCTGCATTCATTCTATACACACACTGTAAATAAATATTCAATTTATGTAATTTTATTGGGATCTAATTTTATTTAGAAATTTACCAGTAGCTGCTGCATTTCCCACCCTAGGCTTATACTCGAGTCAATGAGTTTTCCCAGTTTTTTGTGGTAAAATTAGGGGCCTCGGCTTATATTCGGGTTGGCTTATACTCGAGTATATACGATAATATGGGCATTTTGTGCATTTTTATCTGCATTTTGTTGCTGCCACCTTAACGCATCTCACCATGACAATTACATGGTTATTCACTTAACCCCTTAAGGACACATGACATGTGTGACATGTCATGATTCCCTTTTATTCCAGAAGTTTGGTCCTTAAGGGGTTAAAGGACCACTATAGTGCCAGGAAAACATACTAGTTTTCCTGGCACTATAGTGCCCTGAGGGTGCCCCCCCCCCTCGGGGTCCCCCTCCCACTGGGCTCTGGGGAGAGGAAGGGGTTAAAATCTTACCTTTCTCCAGTGCCGGGCGGGGAGCTCTCCTCTTTCATAGCGACGTCATTAGCTGAATGAGCATGCGCGGCAGGAGCCGCGCATTCAGCCAGTTCATAGGAAAGCATTTACAATGCTTTCCCATGGACGTTGGCGTCTTCTCACTGTGATTTTCACAGTGAGAAGCACGCAAGCGCCTCTAGCGGCTGTCAATGAGACAGCCACTAGAGGCTGGATTAACCCTATTATAAACATAGCAGTTTCTCTGAAACTGCTATGTTTATAATAAAAAAGGGTTAACCCTAGCTGGAGGTGGCACCCAGACCACTTCATTAAGCTGAAGTGGTCTGGGTGCCTATAGTGGTCCTTTAAGGGAGAATTTAGTGAATTGCAAATTGTGGTCGGAGAAATATATATTAATCATCCTTCAGTATTCTTTTGAGGAGTTTTCTTGCTGAATCAAAACATTTTAAGAAGTGAAATAATCTTATCAGTTTTTTACCTCCCCCTCTCCTGCACATCACTATCTGTCCTTGTGTGTCTGTAAAACCAATCAGTAATACAAACAATACACTCCCATAGGATGTAGACCTGGAGAGCCAAAGGTTATGTATCAGCTTCCGAAAGTAATAATTTAGGTTTCCATACACTAATTTTCAGACATGTGATAACACTTTTACACTCATCTCTGTGTAAGAGAAAATCTGCAAAGTGTGAGCCCTATTTTATAATATGGGTTTTCTATCTGAAAAAAAAAAAATCAATGTATGTTCGTGTCTTACACTGTTCTCCTCTCATGTGTAATATAGTTGGTAGTTGAGGTTACTAGTCACTAGTTACACTTAGTGAAGATTAATAAAAATGGTAACTTTCACTGGAGAAACAATCAATAATATGAAAATAAAATAATAGAAAAAACACATGCACAATTGTTAGACTTGTATTATGCAAAAATACAGAGCTACTTAATGAAAATTCTTGCCTTGCATACTCTCACATTTAAAGGGGCTTACTTACTAAACTGGAAATTGTGGAACATTGATGAGGTAATTTGAAATTAGGCCAACCTTTATCAGTGTACTATTTTGGGCTAAAATTAGCAATTTTAACATTTTCAAGAATAGTTAAAAAATCAGAAGATTCATCAACAGCGTTTTAAGATAATTACCACCTCTATCAGCCTACATAACCTATTTTTTTTCTCTTCACGTAGGTAATATCATCGGCTCTGGTATATTCGTATCCCCTAAGGGAGTGCTGGAAAATGCAGGTTCTGTGGGGATGGCACTAATTGTGTGGATTGTCACAGGTGTAATCACAGCAGTTGGTGCTCTCTGTTATGCTGAGCTTGGGGTCACTATTCCCAAATCTGGAGGAGATTACTCCTATGTGAAGGACATTTTTGGAGGACTTGCAGGGTATGTAGGATATTTGTTAATATTTATTTGCTGAAGTCATGGCAAATGAACTGGTTGGCTCACTGAAGCTGGAACTGTATGGGATTGTACCTGCTAAACTGTTTATTTTTAAGATTACCTTTATTTCCTCATAGGTTCCTAAGGCTATGGATTGCAGTGCTGGTTATCTACCCTACAAACCAGGCAGTCATTGCCCTGACCTTCTCAAACTATGTCCTGCAGCCTCTCTTCCCAACCTGCTTTGCACCGGAATCTGGTCTTCGTCTCTTGGCAGCTGTCTGTTTGTGTAAGTAAACCTGAGATTTCTGTATTGAACCTTGCCAGAGCTGAATTAACTATAATCTTAATAGCTGATTTTTATTTTTTTTTTATTTTTTTTCCTGGGTGCCAGGTCCATCTAGGGTTAACCCTGCAGCTGTAACATAGCTATGTTTACATTAGGGTTAATCCAGCCTCTAGTGGCTGTCTCATTGACAGCCGCTGGAGGCGCTTCCGCGCTTCTCACTGTGATTTTCACAGTGAGAAGACGCTGCCGTCCATAGGGTAGCATTAAGAAATGCTTTCGTATGGACTGATTGAATGAGCGTGCGGCTCTAGCTCTGCATGTGCATTTGGTGGATGACGTCGGAAGAGGGAGGAGAGTCCCCAGCGCCAAGGGAGCTCGGCGCTGGAGAAAGGTAAGAATTTAACCCCTTCCTCTCCCTTCAGTCTGGCGGGAGTGGGACCCTGAGGGTGGGGGGACCCAAAGACCCTACAGTGCCAGGAAAACGAGTTTGTTTTCCTGGCACTATAGTGATCCTTTAACTGAATGTTTATTATTTATTTTTTTGCAAATACTTTTTTTTTTTATTAAAGTAAATGCACAAAATATACATGCCAGTCAGAATTTTTTTTATGATTTCAAGAATATATATGTCTATGTGTGTAGTGGATGCAGTGAGGATATTTCATTAGTGAATGCAGTATGTGTGTTTGTGCCGTGAGTGTTTGTGTAGTGTGGGTGTGTATATAATGAATGCAGTGTGTGTTTGTGCAGTGAGTGTTTTGTTTGGTATGTTAAGTGTGTAAAATGGGGGTGAGGGGGTTATTATTTTTGAATTTATGTTTTTGTCCCCCTCCCTGCTTATATAGCATTCACTGGTGGTCCGTTGGCATGGACTGTGCAGAGGGGGCCCAGCAACACTCTTGCTCACCTTCCCAGCAGCTCCCCTGTCTAACTGTCATGGCTTGTGTGCTGCATGGAGCATCGCCATGGTAACCCTTATCTTTATTGGTCAATATTGCTGAAAATACAGCATATCGGCCAATATTATGGGCCAGACCGATAATTGGTCGATCCCTAATGCCTAATCCCTAATAATTTGTATTACTCAGTTGTGTGGGTTATGTGTTACTGATTTTGGTTCATAGGAATTCTTAATCCCTCTAGATTAAAATTCTATGACACTTTTCACTTAAGTAATAGTGCATTTACTCTGATGCTGTTTCCTTTCTTAAATATATGCGCTACACAGGGACAGATTAGTTTGGTTAGTCTTTACAAAGCACAATTACCTCCAGGTTACCAAGGAATATTCAAATACAGGTATCTGAAAGCTCCAGTAAACCCTTGTCTGATATCCCTTTGCTATCATTCGTAATCAGTTAAGTGTTTATTGGACCTTGGTTCTGGCCCTGGAATTCATCACTGCAGATAGGGGGAGGAGGTGTTTTGGACTGCACTCGAGGGACATGGTGCCAAGCTGACGGCAAAAGAAGATCCTGCTCAAACTGGTTCCCTGGAAGCTCATAGAATAGGGGGGTGGTGTGGAGGATCTGGATTATGCAAGCACAGCTGGGTCTGAAATGTCATTATTCAGACAGCCTGATTACTAAGGCTGAGTCAGCAAGAATGGAGCAAGAGGAGAAAATAATAGACTTATCCAGTGTTTATGTGGGACCCAGAGGCGTTTGAGTTGCCAGGAGAGACTAGCGCTTGTTTTTCAAGTACATACAATACCTGGAGCCATTTCACTAAACTGCGGTTTAATATTTAACAAATGCTTTCTTTTTTTTATACAGATATTTTATTGCTCATTAAAATAAGTATTCAAGACACTCAGCAGTATGAAAGTAAAGTAGCTTATTGTTGGGCAGGGTGCTAAATACAGTTTATCTCTGTATTAATCGGTGTTCAACAATGCTCACAGACTTTACTTGTTCCTGATTTCAGTTTCTCCTTCAGACCTCCTTGTACTGCAGGGTTACTGATAATTGGAATGCCGGTATTAGTATGTAACAAAAGGTTACTGCAGGACAAGTCACTGTAGCCATTGATTCAAATTATGTATTACACTAAATGATAGTGTGGCAGTGGAGCCTGCAGGCATATAGTCTGGCGTGCTGTATCCACATGGTTTGATAGTGTTAAGAATAGCAGCAATAATACTTAACATTTGACTCTGACAGGAGAACAGCTCAGTGTTTACAGGTGTGGAATCTGTACTGCTTGTTTTAGATTAGCACAGAATAAAGTTCCTCAGCCCTGGTGTTAAATAAGTATAATGATAAACTGTGCATTTGAAATTTTTACCATCTTATTCCCCTGAAGACCCAGTTTAGCAGATTTATTTTTAAATTATTAAATGCATTGTTTCCTTACAGTCTTTTTCTGACATTCGATCAGATCTTTAAATTGCATTATGTCATATTATATGTTGTTTTTTTAGCTTGGCTGTTTTCTCCTCTCCCCCATCTCTGGTTATTTCTGGTTTTCTTTCCCACGTGATCGATTCTACCCTCCCCTCCCATCTGTCTTCTAGTATTCTTGAGCTTGAAAACAAGCTCCTTAAGCTGGCAGGATGCCTTTATCAGCACTAGGATATTTTACATGTACAGGAATAACCTCCAAATATTGATCTAGGGGAAATGACGACCGTGTACCTCATCTGGGAATTATCATTGCCGAGAGGAATATAAGAGAGAAATGGAGAGGGAGAGTCTGTGTGTTAAGAGCAGCGATGGCAGCGGTTTAATGATGTAGAGAAACACTGACAAATACTTGTTTTTTTTTCTCTTTCTCTTCATAACTGGATCTGTTTTTATTGTAAAAGAGTACTACCTAAAGTTAACCTGCAGTGGAAAGTTGTGTCCTTGCATGTAAGGATTAACTGCAATAAAGAGAGTTAATTTCATAATTCCATCCCACATACAGAAGTAATTTGCTACTTCTCCCACTTTGAGGTTACATAGTTATATAGGCTGAAAAATTGACAGCACCTTGTTGCCTAGTTTGTTGTCTATATCAATTCCCAAATTCTTCTCATTTGTGTTATCCCTAATTCACTACAATTTACGTTGTAAGTTGCTTGTGTATTCTTCACCCCAAAGTGCATAACTTTGCATTTATCTATATTAAATTGCATCTGCCTTTCAAATATCCTGTCCACTAAACTAGCTAAATCCTTCGTCAACAAAAAAATATCCTGCTTGCATTGTATTAACTTACCAAGTTTTGTGTCAACTGTAAACACCAACACGTGACTTTAAATGCCTATTTAAAGATAGTTTATAAATATATTTAATTAAAAAAGTTATTGTTTCTGTACTAAAAAACCTGCCATCTAAATGTAATTATAGACATATGATTTGTTAGCAACATCACCACGCTTGCGTTATATTTTATATTAAAGAGACAGCTGTGATAGCAGCTTTAGTAAATTGGTATATTAATTTTCCATTATTTGTATGTGTCAATTGCGAGTCATTCGGAGTATGTAATCTGTATATTGTAAAGAAATTCACCTCTCATTTTCCTTTGTTTGTACCACAAACTCACCACCTTTGCATTAAATATTGTACTATGCAGTAAAGGACCTCTAATTTGTTCCACGGCCACTGTGCAAGACATATAAGTCTGTAATAGACTGTGATGCTATCTCTGCAGTGGGTGAAACTCTGTTTAGTAATTGCAATGTAGGCCTCGATTTAATAGGCTTTACAAATGATGCAATATTGTTGGAATATCCACAAAAATCCCAAAGACTTTAAATAGTGACTTCTGTAGACAAAATAATTGGGAAAGTTTTTCTAAAAGTATGGAATCATTTGGAAAGCTTATTAAATGGAAGGCAATAGTGTCATTATAGTATAACAGCTAGCAGTGAGTTTGTAGGGTGGGTTGGTGGCGGTTTCTGACCACTGTTTATCAACCCTCAGCACCCCTATACACACCCTGCCTCTATGTGTGCGTTATCGCTGCCTGACTGATCTTCTTCAATTCCTTATGCATATATTCCTTATCAATGAACAGGGTGATGGGCAGGTTCCATTATCATATTTTTACAGGAACGGATACTGGGTGTTGACAGAGAAGGGCTAATTGTTTCACCTCACCCCCTCAGTCTTCCTGTCTCATGCATAAACTTGCTGTTTAGGAGTATTTGTGTTGTATTGGTAGGCAAAGCATTTCGTGCCTAGACTTGGGGCACAGGAAATAGTACCAGATATGCTTCACACAATGGGATACGTGGGAAACCTACTGTTACTGCTGGACAACTTTTCCAAGATTTATATGCCAGTCCTTGAGAAATGTAATCCAACGGCATCTGGAGAACTTGTAAACATGTTCCAATATTGTAATGTGGAACTACTAGTACCAAGGAAACACATGGCTCGTTTCTGCTTTTTCATTTGGTGATAGCTTCACTTTAAGCACATTGTCCCACTTTTTTGTTTAGGGGATTTGTTTGCACCAGGGTCTACAAATCTACTTCAACATGCTTGGTGTTCTTGTTTTGGATTGGATACTCTGCTTGCATAACACTAGTATGCTTTCATGCCCAGGTTATAGGCGTGTGCAGGGAGCGTGATAGGGTTGCCTGGGCACACCCTAATGCAGGGCCAAATTACCATTTATGCCCCCTGGCTATGTCTGTATGGCACTATTGTGTGAGTTGGGATTAGTTTATTATGTTTTTGAAGCAAACATCTGTAAACACCTAGTTAACCTTAGAGCAAACGTGCATTTTGTACCTCTTTTCTAAATTTGTATTTTTGAAGCAAATTTTAGATTAGTAATTTTATCTGGGTGCACATCCTAATGCAATGTGCTGTGCGCACTTATGCCCGGGTTTATTACATACGGTGGAACAACCAGCAACCAAAACTGTTAACACTGTTGTGAGCTCTATAATTTGCACCGAGGTCAATACGATCTGTGGTGTCTTTAGGTAATAACAGTAGCTTGCACTGCGTATTGCACGTGGTGCTTTCTATAAAATAGGATGAGCCTTAGTTTGGTCCTTGCAGGGTATGCAAAAATAAGAGCTGGTTGATCTGCTTGATACCAGCATGTAATGGCATGTCGTTGATTTTTTTTTCTTTCTTTAATAGTGCTGCTGACTTGGGTAAACTGTGCCAGTGTGCGATGGGCCACACGTGTGCAAGACATTTTTACTGCAGGAAAACTGCTAGCTCTGGGATTGATCATCATCATGGGAATAGTCCAGATCTGCAAAGGTAAATGCCAATGTGTCTGTGTGTCCTCCAGAGTTTACCGTTAATCACATGGACATTTCATTGAAGTGTGCTGTTTTATAAATGCAAAATGTTTATTACTAATAAAATCGCTAGTTACCCTGCTGATATTGTTGCAATAAAACAAAAGAAAGAAAGTAGACTATCACTTTCAGTCTGGCATTAGTCAGCCCTCGAGAACCTCACCCTATCAATTTACTGCCATTTGACCACACAGTCTTGTTCTGTGAAAAGTTTAGTCATGTTTACTTGTCTGTTGCAGAACGGGAACATATTCTTCCTCAGCCGTAAAGGAACCCTCCAAATCCTTAAAGCACTTTAGCATGTTAAAGTTTTTAAGGGTTTTACATTTTATCCATTCTATCTCAATTTATGAAATTAATTTAACAGGAAATCGGCACATTTATAAAGCCCCTTTGTAAGACCTCCCTACTGTCAACCAGACTGTTGGGAGAGTTTTCTTTCTCACTAGCTTTAACTCACTTAAAGCAGAATTGAGGACTTCTCGTTGAGAGGAAATGGTTTGAGTGCTTCTCTAGTTGAGTTATCACAGCATTTGCCATGCTTGCACCCTGTGTTCCTATTGTTTGTCTATGTGAAGGATTAAATTGACCGGGAGATCAACACTGGCAGAGCTGTGACCAGAAGATAGTCTTGTCTCTGGATAAGAGATGAGTAACTTTTTTTTTTTTTAAGATACATTTGGGGGCTCTAAATCGAAATGTAAAAATGAACACTTCAATGTGGAGTGTTCTTTTATTTTAGTGACTTACTATTTCCCTATCTGTGTTTACTTCACTGAGAACTATGAGAAACATGCAAAGCAAATGCCAATAGAGTTATTGTAAAATAGACTGATTTCAAATGTAAGGCCACAGTAGCAAACCTGGAAGCATAGCCGACAAAATTGTTCCAGTTTGGCTATTTTGAGCTTAAAGGACCACTATAGGCACCCAGACCACTTCAGCTAAATGAAGTGGTCTGGGTGCCTGGTCCAGATAGGATTAACCCTTTTTGCTGTAAACATAGCAGTTTCAGAGAAACTGCTATGTTTACATTAGGGTTAATCCAGCCTCTAGTGGCTGTCACATTGACAGCCGCTAGAGGCGCTTCCGCGCTTCTCACTGTGATTTTCACAGTGAGAAGACGCCAGCGTCCATAGGAAAGCATTGAGAGTGCTTTCCTTTGGACTGGCTGAATGCGCGTGCGGCTCTTGCTGCGCATGCGAATTCAGCTAGGGACGTCAGAAGAGGGAGGTGAGTCCCAGCGCCGGCGCTGGAAAAAAGGTAAGGGATTAACCTCTTCCTCCCCCTTCAGCGCCATGGGAGTGGGACCCTGAGGGTGGAGGCACCCTCAGGGCACCATAGTGTCAGGAAAACGAGTTTGTTTTCCTGACACTATAGTGGTCCTTTAAATTTTAATTAACTTTGGAGATTAAAGTAAATTGCGTAAACTGTTCACAAGTTAAAGAAAAAAAACTTGCATGGGATCTGTATTCTGGAGATTTGCACCAAGGCGGGATGTTAAACATAGAAAAGTGTTGGAGTATGCTATTGTATCTTGAACCACCGTATGGTCTCATTGCTTGCGTGTACCCAATAAACAGTATAGACAGAGTGGTCATAGTTAACATTGCCCTGATATAAGTTAAAGGTTCCTGTGGGAATATAAATAAGAAATTACATAAAAACTGAGGTGTAAACCTTGAATAGACAGTCCTAACCTGACCAACTTATGTACTACAATAGCCCATCGATATAGCATACAGACTGTATAGATTGGGAAAGTGATAGGAAAACAAGTGAGATGTGGAGCAGGGGAGAACTTTGTTGATTCATGACTTTTTGTTGTACTTAAGTTGCATGTGGGTTTTAATGACTTTATTTTTTATTTTGTTGTTTTCTCTTCTAAGGGGAGTATTTCTGGCTTGAGCCAAAAAATGCATTTGAGAATTTTCAAGAACCAGACATTGGGTTAATTGCCCTGGCGTTTCTACAGGGATCCTTTGCATATGGTGGCTGGAACTTCCTGAACTATGTCACAGAGGAACTAGTCAATCCCTACAAGTAAGTGAGGCAACAATGGAAGAGCAGATCTTGATTCTGGATAGCTAGGTTCACATTTCACACAGATAGTGTGTAAACTCTATTACCCTCTATTACCCTTACTTGCATACATTGATCAGGAGCTAAGTGAATGATTTCATTATCAGAGTCAGTATCTTAATCTTCTGTGCAAAGCATTGAATCACTGTATATACCATATATTTGCTGACTTGACTTTTAATTTGCATTATAAAGCCAGGTTTTTAAACGCTACATGGAGGTTTTGGTTTCATTTTGTTATGCACAACTAGAGAGCACATGGAATCTGAATTTTAGGCAATCAAAAGCTAGTTATTGACCTTAATAACTATATTATTCTAAAGTTATGTTTGTTAACTGTTCTCTTTCTTCCTACAGAAATCTCCCACGTGCCATATTTATATCTATCCCACTTGTCACTTTTGTGTACGTTTTTGCAAATATTGCCTATGTGACAGCCATGTCCCCTCAGGAGTTACTGGCTTCCAATGCCGTAGCTGTGGTGAGTACACAATGGTATATCTCATAGTGTGTTGGGTTACTCTCTGACCTATGATCCAACATATTTCTACATTTATATTCACTCAGCCCTTTTTTTTCTGTCTCATATTTATTTTTTAACAAATATATTTTCAATTTTCACCACCTCCTCTCTCTTTTGTTAGACATTTGGTGAGAAGTTGCTAGGTGTGATGGCCTGGATCATGCCAATATCTGTGGCTCTCTCAACATTTGGGGGAGTCAATGGTTCTCTCTTTACCTCTTCCAGGTTAGTGTGAGGTGATCGCTAGCATGTGTTTGTGCAAGCATTATAACACTATGGGTGTTGCAGGCTTGATGAGTGCTGTAACTTGCTCCTCTGATTATTCTTCAGGTTATTCTTTGCTGGAGCTCGAGAGGGTCATCTTCCCAGTGTGCTGGCGATGATTCACATTAAGCGCTGTACTCCAATTCCAGCTCTGCTCTTTACGGTAAAGTATTACCAAATTTCGTTTACTTCATTTTCCTCACTCCCAACTCCTAGTTTTTGGTTTCCTTTACTTTGTACTCACAGTCATTCCTTGTCTCCACAGTGCCTCTCCACATTGTTGATGTTGGTGACCAGTGATATGTACACTCTCATTAATTACGTCGGCTTCATAAATTATTTGTTTTATGGTGTGACAGTTGCTGGACAGATTGTCCTACGATGGAAGAAGCCAGACATCATTCGGCCTATCAAGGTGGGGGCGATAATTATGCATTGATATAGTATCCGTGTCATATGAAAGGTGATCACAAGAAGGGCACAGTGATCTAAAGAAGTAAAGAAACAAATCTATTTAAACAAATATATTTTATAAACCGTTTTCCTTTAAGTAGGGTCTAAGTTCCCTGCACTGATTTCCTGTAAGTGATTTAATTGTAAAACGATTCATTAATTGTGATACATGTTGATGATATTACAGCCCTAGTCTTATCAGGCAAAGTTAAACAACTTAAATTATTGCAAAAGCAAAATCTGTATATACACAGTACTCTTAACCCCTTAAAGGACCACTCTAGGCACCCATACCACTTCAGCTTTATGAAGTGGTCTGGGTGCCAGGTACCTCTAGGATTAACCCTTTTTATTTTTTATAAACATAGCAGTTTCAGAGAAACTGCTATGTTTATACTGAGGGTTAATCCAGCCTCCAGAGCCTCTAGTGACTGTCTCATTGACAGCCGCTAGAGGCGCTTGCGTGCTTCTCACTGTGAAAATCACAGTGAGAGCACGCAAGCGTCCATAGGAAAGCATTGTAAATGCTTTCCTATGCGGCCGGCTGAATGTGCGCAGCTCCTGCCGCGCATGCGCATTCAGCCGATGACGTCGCGAGCAAGGAGGAGAGGAGGAGTACAGCTCCCCGCCCGGCGCTGGAGAAAGGTAAGTGTTTAACCCCTTCCTCTCTCCGGAGCCCGGGGGAGGGGGTCCCTGAGGGTGGGGGCACCCTCAGGGCACTATAGTGCCAGGAAAACGAGTGTTTTCCTGGCACTATAGTGGTCCTTTAAGGACCAAACTTCTGGAATAAAAGGGAATCATGACATGTCACACGTCATGTGTCCTTAAAGGGTTAACCAGGAAACAACCTGGCGAAAAGTACAGAAAGGGTTAGAGGGGTACTAAAGGGCTTAACCCTAGAACATACAAGAAAAATGAGGGAAAAATACTCTACATAGAGAGGGAGCCAATCCCATCAACACCAGTACCCCCTTCAGAACAATATATATAAAAGCTTGCAGAAAACTGTATCTCAGACACAGCTCAAAAAATAATAAAGTGTTATTAATAGTGAAAAAACGTTAAACACACAAAATCTGATTTGCAAATTTCCTGCGAGAATTCAAGCATTTGCGAAAACATTTGAAACAGGAGAGAAAGTAAAGCTATTAATGTTGGCTCTGTACACTCACTAATAAGCTCTTTCTTTGTCCATAGGTTAACCTCATCTTTCCAGTAATCTACCTCCTATTCTGGGCCTTCCTGCTTGTCTTTAGTCTTTGGTCTGAGCCTGTGGTATGTGGAATTGGCCTGGCCATCATGCTCACGGGGGTTCCTGTCTATTTCTTGGGAGTCCACTGGCAGAACAAGCCACAGTGCTTCAATAACTTTGTTGGTAAGTATTGTATCCTTATACTGATGGTATGTTTCTCACCTTCATAGACCTGTCCTGTATAAGCCAACACAATAGTTTGTTTAAAGATGGTTGTAGGTATTTATTGTTTACTAAGTAATGAGGATAAAGTCCCAAATTGGAACTAAACCTCAGAGAATAATCACCAATATATTATAATTCCTCTTAATAAACAAATTTCCTTTATTGCTAAATATATGAAGCCACACGACACGCAAAACACACACACACACACACACACACACACACACACATATATATATATATATATATTGAAGTGAAAAATATGAAATAAAGTAAAATTAAAACAAAAAGTACCAATTGACCAGCAAATAAGAGTAATAGGATTACAACTTGTCTAAGGTAATCGCTTAGAGCTCATATTTAATCCTGTACATTTACAGTCTGAATTGGAAGATCAAAAATATATTAAGTGTACCTGTTGTCAAAGTTACATTATAACTGAGCTAACTCTTACTTGAATTTTAAATGAAGTAAATTCTGGAAGTATCAGGCTGAAATTAAATGTGTGTGTGTGTATGTATCTCTCTATCCCCTGATGAGGAATGGCTATAATTGTATCCACTTAATAGAAATTTGATATAAAATTCCAGACATAAATGGAATAAGTATTAGAAGTTTATTCAACACTTAGATTATAAGAGGTACTTGTAGCAACTGGTTGCAGTGTATTCCAAACAATTGCAGCAATTAAATATGCTTACAATAACCGGAGTACTAGCAGCCAGATTTAAGTTATAATCAGTGATTTTTTTGCTGCAATTAAGGGGCCAAACTGTGTTCTGCGCCCATTCATTATTTTAGTCATGGAAAGCCAGTATCTAGAGATATCAAAAAACAATAGGGAAGTGATAGGGCAGTTAAATTTGGAAACAGGGTAGATCACTAGGTAAATAGTTCAAAGTAAAGAAATTCCGGAATTAATATCAGAAAGGAGAATTATGAACTGAATCTCCCTATACCTCACTCGACATTCTCCCTCCCAGCCTTAAAGGACCACTATAGACACCCAGACAACTTCAGCTCAATGAAGTGGTCTGGGTTCCAGGTCCATCTAGGGTTAACCCTGCAGCTGTAAACATAGCAGTTTCAGAGAAACTGCTATGTTTACATTAGGGTTAATCCAGCCTCTAGTGGCTGTCTCATTGACAGGCACTTCTCTCTGTGATTTTCACAGTGAGAAGATGCTGCCGTCCATAGGAAAGCATTGAGAAAAGCTTTCCTATGGACTGATTGAATGCGCGCGCTTGCCGCGCATGGGCATTTGGCGGATGATGTCAGAAGAGGGAGGAGAGTCCCCAGCGCCGAGGGAGCCCTGTGCTGGAGAAAGGTAAGAATTTAACCCCTTCCTCCCCCAGACCCAAAGACCCTATAGTGCCAGGAAAACAAGTTTATTTTCCTGGCACTATAGTGGTCCTTTAATGCTTCAAGGTAGTTCCCCTGATCTCAGAATAAAAACCTTAATTAGAATATACTATTTCCCAAAAATCACTTGGCAAATTAATAGCCACGAATACATGGGTTTCCTCAGAATAAAACCAGGCAGGGAAATCAACAACGCCATGCCAGATTTTAAAAGAAGTAGAGCCCGTCCTCGGATGATGTCTTCTGGGGCCCGTCATATAGTAGTGCCCGCCCATATCTGAACGCACCTACTCTAGTTCAGAACTTACAACTGGGCGCATGTACATCAAGTCATCCCCGACGTCATCGTAAGTCACCCCCCCCCCCCGGTACATTAACCTGACAGTGTCCCACCTACCCATGTTTATGAAAAATAGGCAGCATTAATGTAGACGTACACCTACCCTTCATACAATGCTAGAGTGCCGATCTCACTGTTTTGAACAGAATGCAGTTGATCATGCAGCACATAGTACAGAGAGGGTGGCATACTTAATGCAATATTCCCATTACATATAGCGACTGTGTACCGATCCCAGAGTGAAATAAAGACCAGGAAAGATTTTCATGATAAGGTATCATATTTGTCTCCCCTGAATGCTAAGATACTACTACTCAACCATATATTAGACATATAGAATTTATATATTATGTCAAACAGGATATATATGTGCAGCTAGTATATAGATAGCATCATCATTCTTCATAGAATGAATCAGACTAGAGGATATCTTAAATCACACAAATGGGTAATTATCCCTTATATTAATATAATAAAAAATTGGATATCTTATTCATGACACACTGTTAAAGTTAACAATATCAACTGCAGTAAAGGGTTTTTGATAATATATTTAATCCAGTGTTCCTGTGGGTGAGTTAAATGAGAAACAAGTAATCCCATGTGTTCTTATATTGCTTTTATTGTTTAACATTATTTATATTGTAGACAGCCTATAGAGGTGGAGTTAACCTTGAAAGGTAATTATTGCAGTTTCTTAAAAACTTCAATAATTACTTTTGCAGGGTTAAGGGACCTGGGGCAGTGCACCCAGACCACTTCAATGAACTGAAGTGATCTGGATGCTTTAAGTGTCCCTTTAAGTGAAAGCAGACGCACAGTGAGAAATTTTGAGAGTGGAAACAGCCTTGGGAGACCAGGCTTCCTGCTCCCTTCACTGTGCTTCCGGTGTTCACAGTCACGGGGCAGCCAGGATTCCTCTCTCCTCTGGTGCTAGGGCAGGTAAACGGCGGAGAGGTGCCCAGCAGATGAATGGCAGCACTAAGGGCTGGCTAAGGAGCTCCTCTCCCAGCACACCAGCAGCAGGGCAGCCCACCAGGAAACCTCTCCTTGTGCGCCCATGGCAGATTTGAACCCCAGGCAAATGCCTTATTCACCTAATGGTAGTGCCTGCATCTGAAGCTCTCTCTTTTTCTGTTGGTATTTATTGTTGATGTTTACTTAACATATGTACCTTGATGATATGTTTCAATCTCAGATGCAATGACACGTGCTGGCCAGAAACTCTGTGTGGTGGTCTACCCCCAAATGGACAGTAAAGATGAAGATGTAAGCGAGGAAACCAAGGAACAGAGTACTCCAATCTATAAGCCAGGTTCTGGAGCAGGAGATGGAGCTCATGCCTGATTTCTAAATTCTCCTCTACAATGATCATTTCACTCCACGTCTGCTGCCCCTGTATACCTTGAGAGTATATATATATCTGTTGACAGGACTACAGTACAGCTCTACCACGATAGATGGAATTTAGTGTGTATGTGCACTTGTGTGTATGTGAGTCTTTGTATGCGTGTCAGTATTCCTGTGTGCACCAATGCAGTGCTGGTTATCAACATTGTATTTTCCAGTTTCCATAGCCCTCAGGTAATTTTGGGGTACCAGGGTAGTCACTTGCTTTGAAGTCAGTGCTGTGTAATTGTGTGTCACAGAGTCTGTGTGTCTTTGGAACTCTGCTGTATACTGGGGTTGTTTTATCTCCCAATATGGTGTCATTATTTCATGTAATGGCTCCCCCTGGTGGCAAACAAAGAAAAGCTGCAGGTTAAATAGACTTTTTGATGAGCAGCCTGTGTTGTTTGTGGGTTTACACCTATCCACTCTGTCGCAGTCTGAGCTGCCTGTTGTGCTATCTCTACCTGTGGATTCATGATTTGACCAACAATCTGATCTTTATACATATTACCCTTAGCTGTCCAGATTTGCACTGCTAGAGGAAGACGTCTGCCTGACAATCATGAGACCTGCACAGGACTGACCTTTCTCCTCTGCTACTGCCTGCACATGGAAGATAATAGAACTTCCATGTGTATATCTTGCTGCTCACTTGTAATAAAGGCGCACTCCACTGTGGACTCAGGTCTTTATCCAACTGACTGTCACAGGACTTTTGGGTTCTCAATCCTTACTCCAAAACTGCGGTTACCTATTGTCCAACTAGAAGACCTGTGTCATATGTTCACACTCCGAGAATTGTGGGTAATTACCCACCTATTTGTGTGTTTTTTTTTTTTTATTCTTCATTTCAGAATTCTCCACGTTTTATATATATTTTTTATTTAGAATCTCATTTCTGAATGTAATAAACTGGATCTTGTGCCTTTTTGTTGAGAGGTTAGTGTGTATATAATCATGTCTAAAGAGTTTGTAACACAAGGTAGGGGTATGCTGCTTTAGAAGAGATGTGAGTAATATGTAGTCATTGATTAGGATACTGTGTCTCCACTACTGCATCTTGAAGGAAGAATATTTTGGTTTATGATAGCCCTTAATTTTATATTAGCGTTAATTCATTGTCATTGCACAAACATCATAGCAGCAAAAAAAAAAACCAACGTATTTTTTTTGTTTGACTTTTCTTTTAGTAAGAACTTGCTTCAGATTTAGAGCATTTACTTTTAAATACGATCTCACTATTTCTAATAGAGCTGCTACACAATAATTAAAAAGCTAAATCAGGGTTAATACAGTGCATCTTATGTACATGTGCTAGAAACTGGCATTAATTTCCATGTAACATACTAAATACATTTTACAGTAATATATAAAAATGATTTGGATTAGAAAAATAACAACCATAATGCTGTGGTCTTGTTGGAGATTGCATTGTGGGTATTCATAGACAAACCAAGGATTAATAACGATCATGAACTTTATTAATCTCTTTCTCTGGGATTGTTCCAAAATTCTTCATGCACATTCTTTGGATTTAATGTACAGCAAGCTGAAAACAATTGTTGGTTGAGATACATTTTTGCTTGTTAGAAGAAGTATCGTGCAACTGCGCTGGGACAGTATTTACACGTTCTCTTCTTTTTATGGATCTGACCCCATGGCATTTCTTCTCAGAGGTCCTCATCTGGCTGATAGGGAGTCCAGTAGCTCATACTAAAACCTGAACCTCACAAGTGGCAATTCTTTTGATGATGGATTCACACAAAGGTGGAAATATGTGACACTACATTAAATAACTCTAAGGTATTTTTTTTCTTTTTTTAAAATGCCTTTTTTTTTTTTTTTTTTAAAGCAAGATGCTTGTACCCGTACTGTTTTGCCAACAAAACACAACCAGTGAAATAGTCAACAGCTTTAAAATGCATACGGTTGTATCATTTTCTTCCATGAAAGTTACCAAAAGTCTTCTCACCTTACAGTGCCCGGTGCAGTGCAGTTATATATATAAAAATAAATATATGTATGACTTATTAACTGAGGACCATGCTTGCTGTCACTTGATAAATGAAATTAGTCCATATGTGTGATATATGAGGTACAATCCATTAAAAAAAAATGCTCTTTCAGATTAATTGATGCTTCTATGGAATAATATTACACATATACACCACTAAGCTAATGAGAAATCATGAAAAACTAAATAAAATAAATTATTTTCTAATAAAATATACAATGTATGTATAGAAACTTCTTGGTCCTAAAAGAGGTGGATGAGTCCAGAGCAATTACATTTATATTTTCTTAAAAGGAAATAGTTTGATATTTTAACTAATATATTTATAATAAAAACACACACACGGTCATACAACTAATAAATGTTCACAAATGTGATGATGCCTGAAGTCATCAGTTTGAATATTGATGACATGATCATCTGTTATCGTTATTAGCTTATGTTTGAAATTGTAGGTTTATTTCTTACCTGATGCTGTTTTTTCCTGGAGCTGTTTAATTTGATTTTGGCTTTAGCTTTACTGCTTATTGTAAAAGAAAAAAAAAAGTGTGGTATTTTTAAGTAGGTCCTCTAAGTTGGTTAAGGGTACTCGTATATATTTAGTTATATTAATGTTTAATTTAAGAAACACTTTACTGTATGTTGTAAAGTTGTAGACTATACAGCAAGCACAAAATTGGTAAGTGAGAAATAATATATTTAGCATTAGCTAGTGCAATTGTGCTGAATTTTGACAGCACAACGTAAAAGTTTTATTTTCATACAAAAAAAACTTAAAATATATTCTTTTTCAGCCCTTTAATCACATTGATCAATGACCTAGATATTGTAAATGGACTCTTTACTGCCTAAATACAAAGAAAAAAAAAATACTGTTTAGTATATACAATCACAACGAAAATATTATTTATAAAATATTTTACCAGCATGGATACATTGAGATTTCTCCTGGGTCCACAAAACATTACATTGTTACAATAGGATACAATATTACAAAAATACAAACTACATACACACATATGTATTACATTTATATGTGTGTATATATAACAGGTAATAAATTCAGCCACAACAGGTGCATTCTGTGCTGAGATATATTGCCATAGATAGCTTGAAAGATTTTAGATTGAATGAAGATGTGACTGTCCCTGAGGTTATTCCATAATTGCTGTGCTCTGTAGGAAAAGGAGGATCAAGACACTATTTTTGTATTGCGGTGTGCTTTTAATTATGCTTTCTTTAATTGGTGCTTTTTGTATATACAAACAGCTTGCAAAAGCTGCCGCTCTCTTGTCCGCAGCCTTTGCAAGCCATCCCCTTCTTTCCCAGCCTAGACTTTCTGTGGCTATCCATTCACAGACTTCCCTGTGCAGCTCACAGAGACGTCTTTGCAAGGCAGGTGCTCTGGGTATTTCCCTGCCTCCACTGAGCTAAAGTACCAGTAAGTGCCAAGACTGGGTAACTGACACCTGGGGGGAGGGGTGTAAAAAGGTTAACTTCTAAAAGTGCCAATTTCTATTAAAATCGGTACATTTTGTAAAAAAAAAAAAAAAGACACTCTCCACATTTAAAGCACTTCAGCAAACTTGAGTGTGTTAGGTGTTTGTAGTGTTCTTTAACTTGTACAAGAATCCCATTTAGTATAGTAATAGAAGTACTGATCTTAGCTCTATATCGCATTAGTCAAGTGGCTTTCATTGCAGGTATTTTGAAAAGAAGATTCAGGTTTATTCACTAGTCAGTGGTGTCTGGTATTTTACTCTGCATATTCTGTAATGTATCTTTAAATGGGGGCATACTACAAAGATAGATATGGGGTAATTGTAAAGTATCTGCTGTTCATCAAATGTGACAGGCCAAAATCTGATTATAGCAATACTGAAAGAAAATGACAGAGCTACTGATTAAAGGGATACTGAAGGCTGTTAATGACTCTGCCTTTACTCAATATATATATAAAATAAATATATATATATATATATGTATGTGTGTGTGTGTGTATATATATATATTTGATATATGTGTGTATTAAGGCCATTTGGCCTATAATTGTGGGAGGTGCTTGTTATTCACTGCTAGCCTACTTAAGAGACACCCCTTACCTGGCTCCATACCGTTCGAGGTCAGCGTTGAATGACCCTCCCACCACACCACATTATAAATAATTATTTTCATTTCTTTTTCCTTGGTAAGCCCTCTTCTTTCTCAGGCCTACCTCATCTGTGGTTCCGGCACACCACAACCGACTTGCTCTTTTATACCATCCTACGTTCATTATGGTATTTTACTCTGTACTATCATAAGCACCTAACACAAATATATATATATATATATATATATATATATATATATATATATATATATATATATATATATATTATTTTTTTATTTAATTTTTTTTTACATTCATGAAGTTAGTATATAAACAAATGCAAATGAAAAGACATTTAAAAAAAAATGGATCTCTAAATGTGCAATGTGTGGAGCATATATGCACAATCTACACACTCTGCCATTTGACAAACCTGAAAATGTTTAAGCCTATTCTAGACCTTTAAAGTTTTTTCGTGAGATCACTATACATAATTAGTTCAAGGAGCTTTTGTTTTTTTCCACAAATATATAAATAATATTACTTTATTAAAAATTGAGTTATGCTATTTATCTTAAAAAATTATGCACCTGCAGGACAGTTAGTAGAGAATCTGCATCCCAAGATTAGATTCTTAAATATCTGCCCTCCAAAGTCTAAGGTGCATCATTCTGTCTCTGCAACTGTCCATGTCACACAGTCATTAGGTCTGTAAAGCAAGCATCTCAAACTCAAAGGCTAACCTGGGCCAAATAAACAAGGTGTAAGTTTATGTGGGCCGCACAAAAACAAAAACTTAAGTTTTCATTGAAACTTAGGTTTATTTAGAAAAGTACAGTATAAAAAAAAGTTTCAAAACTGGATGTTCTCACACTTATAGGGTTTCAAAGTAAACAAAAGAGCGAATTTATGTTAAAGAGATGTGCATTTGCATATAACCAATGTTAAAGCCAAACTACCTTGACATATTAAAGGATCACTAAAGGGTCAGGAACACAAACATGTATTTCTGACCCTATAGAGTTAACACCACCATCTAGCCCCCTGGGCTCCTCATGCCTCTATAAATATAGCAAAATCTTACTGTATTCAAGCCTGAAGCTGTAACTCTGCATGCTGTCAGCCTCAGAAAACAAGCAGTCTGCTGACCTCATTAGAAGTGGTGGCCTGATCCAATCACAGTGCTTCCCCATAGGATTGGCTGAGACTGACAAAGAGGCAGATCAGGGGCAGAGCCAGCATGATTCAAACACAGCCTTGGCCAATCAACATCTCCTCATAGAAATTAATTGAATCAATGAATCTCTATGAGGAAAGTTCAGTGTCTGCATGCAGAGGGAGGAGATACTGAATATTTGGATGCATTTTAGGCAGCCATGACCCAGCTCTCTGGCCTAAATCCCCATGTACATTTAAACAAAATGGAGGCTCTTTAGTTTTATTCCAATGGCCATTTGAATACATAAGCTTACCAGCCACGTCAAGGCAAGCCTCAATAGGTGAGTTCCTACACTAGCCATTAGATATGCTGATATCAGCCAAGAGTCTCCAGTGAGACAGGAAGGGGTATTTTATAAACCCTTTAACATTTAACCCTTTATAGGGCTTCTGCACATACAATAAACTTTGCTGATATCAGCCAAAGTGAGACAGAAAGGGGTGTTTTATAAACCCTTTAACATTTAACCCTTTATAGGGCTTCTATACATTCAATAAACTTTGCTGGTATCAGACAAAGTATAGACGTCTCTAATGAGACATGAAAGGGTGTTTTATAAATCCCTACATACTTTACCCTGAATAGGGCTATAACATACAAATCACCTTGCTGGTATCAGCTAAAAGGCAGATTTCTCTGATGAGACAAACGCCCTATAAAGGGTTAAATGTTAAAGGGTTTATAAAATACCCCTTCCTGTCTCACTGGAAACTCTTGGCTGATATCAGCATATCTAATGACTAGTGTAGGAACTCACCTATTGAGGCTTGCCTTGACGTGGCTGGTGAGCTTATATATTCAAATTGCCATTGGAATAAAACTAAATAGCCTCCATGTTTGTTTAAATGCACATGGGGATTTAGGCCAGAGCGCAGGTAACGTTTTCTTTGTTTTTAGCCATGACCCAGGAAGAATCTCTAACCGCCATCTAAGGAGTGGCCAGTGAAGTTATCACTAGGATGTAATGTAAACATGGCATTTTCTCTGAAAAGACAGTGTTTACAGCAAAAAGCCTGAAGGTAATCATTCTACTCACCAGAACAAATTCAATAAGCTGTAGTGTCCCTTTAAGAAAAGTTTGTTAATGGGACTAAAATGGTGAATGTATGCTTTTGCACAGCTGTCCAAAAACAAATGACATTTTCTTGTTGATTTTAAAGTTCTATGAGTGTGTTCTTCACTTTGGCCTCCCCCCATCTAATACATTGCCCTCAAATCTGATATACTGCACTCCATCCTAATACACTGCCCACAAATCTAATACATTGCCCCCAAATCCAATCTAATACACTGCCCCCTCCACCCAATCTTATACATTGCCCCTTAATCTAATACACTGCTCCTCCTCCTTCCACTCTAATTGAATACACTGCCCTTCCCCCAATTCAACACACTGACCCCCCTTTCACCACTCTAATACTGCCTCCCTCCCCCCAATTTAACACAATGCCCCTCTCCACTCGAATACACTGTCCACTACCTCGCCCAATATAATACATTGCCCCCGCACTCTCCCAAATTAATACAGGCCCCCTCCCTCAAATTAATACACTGGCCTTCTCTCTCCATCAAATAATACACTGCCCTCCATTCCAAATTTAATACATTGGTCCACTCCGCACCTCAATTTAATACACTGCCTCCTCCACCACCACTCTAATACTGCCTCCCTCCCCCAAATTAATACACTGCCTTCCCCCTAATTTAACACATTGCCCCCCATTTGACTGTAGTCACTGTCACTGGTAATAGAAGACAGACACTATGTGTGGGTCCCCATATTCCTTTTATGTTTTGGTCACCCTGCGCCCATTATTGGTGCAGGGTATGTTGAATGTATTGCTTGTCTGTGACTCTCCCCCTCCCCCTCCCCCTTTTTCCTGTCCTATTTTTTCCTCAGCAGGGTGTTGTCCCAGGGACAATGCCAGAGGAGTTTAAACTAGCTGCCCTGTCCCTCCTCAATCTCCCATCAGCCCTTGCTTTTGTCTGACCCCCACCTTTCCTTGTACTATAGTACTCTATGCACCCTGTTGTATGTAAATGAGGCTGTCGGGGGCTTAAAATGTGTGCTATGTGTATTAAAGTTAGTTGCTGTTTTAACCTTCACCAAGTGTCATGTGGTGTTTGGGAAAATGGATCTAATTTGCTGATGAAAAGGGTGTCCAGGGCTCTAAACACAGTAGCCTGGTCCAGGGTAGAATAGGCCCTCGGTGAACCCAGTCAAGCCTCCGCTACTGGGTCTGAAGTGCTCCAGGGTCCCTGATCACTACGAGGAAGCAGACTTGGTGGAGGTACTCTGTCGGAGTACTGGAACTCCATCACATACCCCCCCTTCACCACTCTAATGCACTGCCTGCCTCTCCCACCACCCTAATATTGGGTAGTGACCTCACCCAGTATAATACCTTGCCCCTTCTCCCCCAAATTAATACAGTGCCGCCACCCTCCCATTAAAATTAATACACTGCCCCCTCCCTCAAATTAATACACTGGCCTCCCTCCCTCAAATTAATACACTGCCCCTATCTCCAATTAAATACACTGGTCCCCTCCCTCCACCAAATTAATACACTGCTCCCTCCCTCAAATTCATTTTAATACACTGCCCTCCCCCCCTCCCGTATTTAACACACTACACAGGAAAGTCCCCCAAATTAATACACTGCCCCCTCTCCAAGTTAATACACTGGGCCCCTCCCTCAAATTTATACACTGCCCCACAATCCCAATTTAACACACTACACAGGAAAATCCCTTAATACCTTAACAAGAGCCACCCATCCTCCAGTTCCATCCCTGCTCTGCTCAAGCAGGCCAGAAGCTCCTCTGGCACTGCGAGCAGGAGAGATGGGGTAGTGGCTGCCCTGCTCTGCAGACACACAGCCATACTGCGCTCTTGTGGCCGTGGGAGGGAAGACAAAGATCAGACAGGAAAGTGACCCCAGGGCAGACGGGCCGCAAATATATTCATTGTGGGCCGCAAGTTTGACATGCTTGCTGTAAAGTGTACTACTGTACCTAGTTTCTCCTTCCCCCACTTGCGTTCCTTCTCATATTCCCTGTCTTGTATCTCACTTCCAGG
>OW240916.1:162794229-162835341 GCA_933207985.1 Pelobates cultripes | reverse complement strand
ATAAGAAGAGGGGAGGAAGGGAATAAGAAGAGGGGAGGGGGGAATAAGAAGAGGGGATGGGGGAATAAGATGGGGGGGAATAAAAAGAGGGAGGGAATAAGAAGAGGGAAGGGAGGGGAATAAGAATAGGGAAGGGGGGGAATAAGAAGAAGGGGCAGCTCTATAGGACAGGGGCCAAGACAGGGAGCTCTTTCACACTACGCGCGCACACACACACAATGCATCCCTATACATACACAGAAACACAACATACTTCCCTTACACACAGAGAAACACACAATGCATCCATTACACACACACACACACAATGCAACCCTTACACACAAAGACAATGCATCCTTTGCACACATACACAGAAACAGACAATGCAAACCCGTACACACGCATGCAAACACACACACTTCTTTTCTTACATACACACAGAAACACAATGCATCTCATGCACACACATACAGACACACACCTTGCATCCCTTATGCATACAAACACAGATTCACACAATCAGAAACACATAATACATCCTTTATACACAAATACACACTGCTTCCACTACACACAAACACACTGCATCACCTGCACAAACTGGTAACCCTAAACAATACATACCATAAGCACACATATTAGATCCTCTACAATAACACATAACACATCCCCTACACACTCCACTCCCTGTGAGTGAACTCATGGGTGGGTAGAACTTATGAGTGGGCCTTATGGGCATACTCACCGTCAGGCCCTGGGGCCCAGACCTTGAGCTGTGTAAGGGGCCCCAAAAAAATGGAGCTGCTTCCAATTCTCCCAGAACATTGAATTTTGTGACCACAGATGCAAACAGCCTCCAGAGATCCTGTTCTACACCAGACCAGTGGAGCCAAACTGCAGCCCATCATCATCCTCATCTGCTTGTAAGTAGGCAATCTAGTATATTATTAGTGACACTAATCTATAATTTACCTCACATTAAAGGGACACTATAGCTTAATGAAGTGGTTCTGGTGTCTATAGCTGGTCCCTGCAGGCTTTTTAATGTAAACACACACTGTGTGCAGCACTGGCGTTAGTTCATATGGCAGATCATATGGGTGGGGCATTGTGATGTGACATGTGGGGGCAGCAAATTTTTATTTTGTCTAGGGCGGCAAAAATCCTTGCACCGGCTCTGATCCTGGCCAGTCTACTTGACTGGTTTTGCCCCCCAGGCCTAAGGCTGCCAGCCCTCCCCTGGCCGCTGGGGAGGTCTTTTGGCGGCCGCTGGCGGACTTGTCCTGGCGGCTGCTGAGGGAGCTGCGCGAGCTGCGCTGGCTCTGCTCCCCAGCACGCAGCTAAATGAGACCGTCGCCGGAATATGACGTCATATTCCGGCACCAGTCTCATTGAGCAGCGCGCGAGGGCGGGAGGGCACTAACACAGGAAGCACCTCTAGTGACCGTCTGAGTGACTGTCACTAGCAGTGTCACTTTGAAGCAATGTAAACACTGCCTTTTGTCTGACATGCTATAGACACCAGTACCACCACATTAAGCTGTGTGTGTGCATCTGCTAGTGAGTGAGCTTGCTTGCATGCATGCGTGTGCCTGCTAGTGAGTGAGCTTGTGTTTTTATTTCAATGAGCTGATGTATATCAGTAAGATTGTTTGTCTATGAGGCTGTGTATCAATGAGCTTGTGTGTGTCACTGAAATGTCAGTAAAATTGCCTGTGTCTGCATGTGCGTATGCTTACTGTATAATTAAACATTTTACCCTGAAAGGACCAATATTTTATATTAGAAAAAGCAATATATATATATATATATATATATATATATATATATTACTCAATCATCTGTCCTGGCAAGACATAGCCTTACATATTACACGCGACAATATATGGCGCAGTGACTTATGGGGCTGGCACACATTTTTTTTCCAGGGCTGCTTTGTATCCCCAGTCCGGCCCTGCTCACTTCTCTTATTTACCTCATTCCTCCTCTTTTTTGTTTGGATAGTAATGGAGACAGGTGCAGTGGAGCAGTGGTGAGAGAGAACTCGCCACTGGTAAAAAAGTTATATTTTTGTTTCGTATGTTGTTGCAAACAATGTTTTTTAAATGGACAGTAAAGTCCCCCAGATTAATTCATCTCAATGAAGATGTCTGGATGCAGTGACCCTGTCTTTTTAAACCTGTATTGTAAGACAGAGTTACATATACCATTAGTGGCTGTCAGTAAAACTCACTTGTCACTTGAGGCAGAAGCCCAGATTGGAAAGCACTGATTCAGGGTTTTTTATGGGAATTTCTGAATACCTGTGCAGCATTTGTCAAGCATGTGCATTAGATCCACCCACAGGCGTGCGGAGGGGTGGACCAGTGATGCAAAGTATTGGCAGGTCAAACTGGCGTGAATGCATGACAGTGCTCCCTATAGGGTTTCAGTGATACTTGCAGGATCATAGTGCCTTAAAGGGTCACTGTAGGCACCCAGACCACTTCAGCTCATTGAAGCACTAAGTCTGCCCTCAGTGGCTGTCTACCAGACAGCCACTAGAGGGCTCCCAGAATCGTAATGGACTTTTGGTCCATTATCTGACACTAGACGTCCAGCGTCAGATTTTTCCCCATAGGAAAGCATTGATTCACTGCTTTCCTATGGGTGGTTCTAATGCGCGCATAGCATTTGCTGTGCATGTGCATTAGACCCCGCTTGTTGGGGGACGGAGGAGGGGCGAAGCTTTGACCCAGCGCTGAGGAATATCGGGCTGGCATCAGGTAAGTAAATAAAGGGGTTTTAACCCTTTATTTGCAAGGGGGTGGGGGAGCAGAGGAATCGGTAGTGCCAGGAATACAGCTTTGTATTCCTGGCACTACAGTACACTTTACAGTATAACTTTAAGTGTAACCCACAATAGCAGGACACTAGGGAATAAAGTCAGGACAGCGGGACAGTGCCTGTAAATAGTGGCTGTCCTGCCTACATTGGGATAGTTGAGAGACATGTTTAAAGGATTACTCCAAGCATTATGACCACTTTAATGATTTCCTTCTCTCAAGTCCTTCCCTCAGGCCACCCTTTCCAACAAAAAGTAATCCGTGTGTGAGGGATTCATGCAGAATGAAGTTTCACTGCAGAAATTCCCACACAAGTCTTGTGATTTGCTTGTCACTGTGCTCTGATCGGTTAACTTAGAAGCCAACCAGAGTGCTCAACTAAGATTTCAAAGTGTCAGAAAGCAAGGACCACATGGATTCTTTTTTTTGTTGCATCATGTTTTTGCATTGCTGTCCTTTTTTTTTATTTTTTATTTTAAACTCTTTATTTTATTTGTGCATAGGTTAAACAGGCAGGTTTGCACTGCCACAACAGCTGGTGCAAACAGATAATCAAACATTGTATAACAGTTGTGTGGCATCGATAACATTAGCAATAGAGAGTACTGCATAATCATACATTGTCATAGCATAATGAAGATTTGCACAATTTACAAGAGTGTCAGGCTATTCGGACATGTCTGTTAGGTAAGAGGTAAACATAGCGTAAGTATGCTGGATTAGGTAGACATGTGGAGGAAAGTGAAGCATAATATAAAATAGTATAAACAAAATGGCTATGATGCCACTGAATATGAAAATAAAACAAAAACACAGGAATCTCTGCATTTTAAGCTATCATGAGCTGGTATTAAGAAAAGTGAGGAGACATAAAGGAGCGGTGAGTGAAACAGCCTTTGTCATAGACCATATGGCAAAAGTCCATGCATTGCTGATAGGGTGTAATAGGGTTTTCCAGCCCAGATTCATCCGTCCTCCCACCCCACCATATGGCAGAAGTCCATGCATTGCTAAGGGTGTAATAGGGTTTCCCAGCCAAGATTCATCCGCCCCCACGTGCAGGCCAGTGCCGAGAGGCAGGTTCCACTTCCAAACGGGCCTCCAGCCCAAAGTGAGGCCGACGATCTGGCTCAGCCAGTCGAGCCTTGGGTTTGGCAGGCATAGCAGCAGCATTGGGTCGTTTATATATATACGGTCCGAAAATTCTTGTCAGAGCTTGTCAAAGCGTGAGTCAAATTATTCCTTCCAGGTCAGGGCTGTTGTGCACTCTTGGTGTCGTGTATGCTGTAGGACTGTGGCCATCTTGGACACACCATGCAGTTGTCTGCTCGGTATGAGATTTTGCTGTTGCTGGGATGTGTGTTTCCGCAGTGGGGACCGGGATATCCACCGCCGGTCCAGGGGGGGGGGGGGACTTGCAGGTCTTCAGGATGTACTGTGTCAGTGGCCAGCTCCGTGATGGGTGATCGGCCACCTGCTCTAGGCACCAGGTCATGCTATACCTCATAGTCGTCCTCCCTGACTTTTCGTTTTTTAGGCTCAATTTGGGAGTCTTCTTATTCCCATTTGGTACCGGGTAGTGTTCCAGTTAAGTAAAGCTAGGTTTGTTGTGTTTTTAAGCTGTTAATCTCAAACTGTGCCCCAAATGAGTCAGAACTATTGCAAAGCTCATCTGGTCATCTTGGCTGTCAGGCCCTGCCCCCTGCTGTCCGTTTTTTTATGTGCATTGGTAGTGTCTGGATAATATGGAGGTTTGGGATGGTACTGAAGAAAAAAAGTTTTAGAGGAACAATATTGTGTTAGGAATGCAAAGCTGTATTCCTGTCACTGTAATGTCCCACTGCCCCCCCCACCCCCGCTCACAGCAGTTACAGGGTTGAAAACCCTTTTCTCACTTACCATATTCCAGCGCTGAAGTTTCCTTGACATTGACTCCATCTCCGCTTTCTCCAACATTATTGTGTGAGCATTATTTCATTATACAGTGCAGCGCAACTTGTTGGCACTTGATAAATAATAATAATTAGGCCTTCCCCGTAGGAAAGCAATAAATCAATTCTTTCCTTTGGGGTATTTAATTACGCTGGATGTCCTCATGGACAGGGACACTGCAACCAGACCACTTCAATGAGATAAAGTGGTCTTGGTGACTATAGTATATCCCTTTGCAGAGAAAGAAGACATACAATGTTATTTTACAAGTATTAGTTGTTGTTTTTTATGCCCACAGACCTCCACCCTAACACCTGTTATTTTATAGGCCCCATCCCAGTGGCTGCAACATTGCTTGTGTTTAGTTAGTGTGAGCAGCCACTGACTCCTTACTATTTATTAGATATCATGGCAGGTAGGGGTATATGGGAGGTTAGAACGTAGGGGATTTGGCATTTTAAAATTCTTTACTGCTAAACATTGGAAGCCTCTTGGATCCCTATTTAAAATGCAATTATATGCTTGTCATTTTCTAACCATTTTTAATATTTCTCACATGTTCCTCTACACTCTTATGTAAGTCTGATGGTTCTAACTATATAATAAATAGCACGGTGGTAAATTAATAAATATACATTTATTATTTATTGCACTGGGTGTGTAATGCATTTTGGAATGAGTACATATCGAAGCATTGTTTGTATGCACTTTATTGATGTGGATTTTTTATATATATATATATATATATATATATATATAAATACACAAGATCCAGCGCACTCACCTATCCACTAAACAGCAACTTCAATGTTGAAAGATTTTATTTGTTTTTTTAAAAACACCTAATCTAGGCAAAAATAATGGGGGTTTAGTTACATTATATGATCATACATTGCATAAGCCTGCCACAACGTCAATGTACCCCATCTTTGGCAGGTCCTACACTAACAGCCTAATGTCTGCTCTTATGAGATTAACCTACTTGGGAAAAAAATTCCATCTGGGGCTCTCTGCAGTACAAGGCTAAATAGGGCCCTGGGATGAGGCACCTGTGACAGGGAGGGGTGCAAAACCAAGGAGTTGGCTAGACTCAGGGCCCTATTTAGCCTTGTACTGCAGAGAGCCCCAGATGGAATTTTTTTTCCCAAGTAGGTTAATCTCATAAGAGCAGACATTAGGCTGTTAGTGTAGGACCTGCCAAAGATGGGGTACATTGACGTTGTGGCAGGCTTATGCAATGTATGATCATATAATGTAACTAAACCCTCATTATTTTTGCCTAGATTAAAAAACAAATAAAATCTTTCAACATTGAAGTTGCTGTTTAGTGGATAGGTGAGTGCGCTGGATCTTGTGTATTGTATTATTTGGCCCCCAGCAGCACCCCCATTTATGCATGTTCAGGTGAGTGCAGCCAACCCCCCCCCCTTGTTTTATATATATATATATATATATATATATATATATATATATATATATATTTAGTGCACAGTCACTTTAGAAAAAATGTTTGGGATTCTGAATGTAAATATATTTTGATTGCGTGGTCTGTTCAATCGCCCTATCTTTTTCTTAAAAATTTATTGTAGGATATTTATAAAACAAGGAAAACATTTTGGTGTTTCCAGCAATAAAACAATATTTATTTGTGAGTAATTTAAATTTAAAAAGAAATTTAAGGAAGCGCTTATTTACACATTTTTTGGAATCCTTGTAAACTGTTGCAGTGTCCAAGTCGGCTAAATAACCTCTTGGTTTCCATTAGAGTTGTTTGCACTCGGCATCATCAATAAAACCAACACCCTCTCCACACTTCTAGCACTTCCAAGAGACCCTAAAAGATCCAGGATGTGAAATGGAGGAAGTACCGGCACAAGCAAAACCACAATATGTATGAGGTGAAATCAATACCTTTTAAATGTATGTTTATAAAACTTGATTTACATGTGTGCTTATTGCCCAATTCATCATATGTCTGCACGCACTAGACACAAGAAATTGGAGAACTGTGCAATAGATTGGTCCAGACACAAATGTGTTGGAAGCAGCACATTGTCAGAGCAAGAGTAATTTTAGTGTTGGTTGTGCTATCACCTTTTTTATGTTTAGGATTTTCTTTTTTGTAAATACGTTGTGTGGCCCCTGCTAATTATTGAGTTCAGGTTTCCCAGCCTCATCCATTTTTAACAGGTATATAAAACTCAGAACATAACCATAACATTTTGTAGACAAACACTGACAGTACAATTAGTTGTATTGTACAGAAGAGCTCAGTGGCTTTAGATGTGGCACTGTCATAGAATATCACCTTCGTCACAAGTCAGGGTGTGAAATTTCTGCCCTACTAGATCTGCCTCGGTTAACTGTGAAGTGGAAATATCTAGGTGCAACAACAGCCCAGCCTCAAAGTAATAGACCACACATACTCACTGATTGGGTGGCGCTGTTTGCTGAAGTGTGTAATTGATAAAATTCACCTGTTGCATCACTCACTACAGAGTTTCATTCAGTTTCAATTGCCTCTTGAAGCACTGTCAGAACAGGAACTGTGTGTTGGAAGGATCATGACATGGTATTCCATGTGAGCAGCTGTTTCAATGCCTCACATCAACATTTATAATTCCGAGTGTCAGCTGGAGTGGTGTAAAGCACCCAGCTCCTGCACTCCAAATCAGTGGAAATGTTTCATTTAATGGTGAATTCTCTCTAGTATCTGGCAGTATGATATAAGAATCTAGGGGAAGTGGATGCCAGGAGAATTCTCGCTACAGGGAATGCTTAGTGTGTCCTGTAGAGATAAGTGGAGGAGGGATCGTGGTCTGGGGCTGTTTTTCAGGATTTGGACAAGGCCCTTTAGTACCAGTGAAGTTGGGTTATTATTTGTTTGTTTGGATAGTAACTGTAGTTTGGGGGAGGAGTAGTGGTGGTACTGTGTGTGCATGGGGGCTAGGCACTTTATATGTTTGGGCAAATGGGCTGCAGACTGTGGGGTGTGGATAGACTTGTAGGGTGTGTGGAGGAGGATGGGGTTTTATTGTGTGTAGTGAAATAAGGGATAGCGGTTGAAGTCTGTGTAAGTTTAAAATACATATATTAAAAAATGTTATGCCTTCCTCCCTCTTGCTTATCTTGGGCCAGGGAGGGTGGAAACCTGAGCCTTGGTTTTACAGCATTGCTGTGGTAATTCACGTTAATGTTGTGATATTCACAATTCCTACACCTTGCAAATAGATGCTGGAGGTGTAGGCTGCAAACTAACTGGATTCTTTGTATTTTAGTGGGCTGACTAGTAAACAAGATCTTTTATCTCCCCGCTCCTGCGGAGCTCATTCTTTGTACAAGTACTCAGGTAGGCCTCTCAGCTTTAGTCCATCACTGTGGTCCAGCCGGCATAATCCCGGCTTCCCCATGGCCAATCAGGGCAAGAGTGACTCCGTATTATCACACATGGTTTTGGAATAGGATGTCCAGCAAGCTCATATCGATGAGTGTCCACATACTTTTGGCCATACAGTATGAGTATGTATTGAGTTATAACCAATGGAAGAGCATGTAACAGAAGATCTCATAAATAACCTCCTGTATAGTAAAACACAAAACAGGATTGATGTAACTGAACCAAAAATGAGAATTTGGGGGTAGAAGGTGATGTGACATATAGTTAATATTGCATTTCAGTTTATGTTGAAGTAAGATGAGGTTTGTTGTGTTTATAAACTTCCCAATAGTGGGACTCTATCAGTTCCACTGTTGAGCATCTTTCCTCATTCTTGGAGGTCTACAAGGGAATTGGCGGAACGATTTATTTCTCCACAAAGGAGATTAGGGTATTCTTCACTGTTCAAAATGGGTACTGTTATTTTTTTCTAATAAACAGAAAACCAAGGTGTGGTGAAGGAGCATGAGGACAAGACTAAACACAGGGGGCCTGTCTGTTACCTTACAGCATTGATTTTTTTTTGATTTTTTTTACAATAACCCATCACTATGGCAGTTGTCCATTTGATTTGTCTACTTCTTTAGGATATTGCTCAGTATAGAACTCTACAACAAAATAATTAACACAGCTTTCATAAAACATGGGGGGTTGTTACAACTGCAGCCAAGAAATGTGAGTGCATCTAGAGTAAGTAGAAAAATCAAGAACCCTCTTGGCACCCATAAGGTTTTATGCATGCTGCCCTGCATAACTTTTTACGACAATGTGTGCAGAGCCATGAAACATTTTGATGCTGTATACATGCCTTGATATGTTTCCCAATAACACACTGACAGGCCAAAAATACCACTCTTCAATTGACACACCTAATATTGTTCCGCAATATCAATGCAATTAAACTGCTATGCTATAGCTTGCTGCTTCTTAACTAAGATCTGGCAAGGAAGGGGTGAATATCTAGTTTTTGCAATGACCCCCTGCGTGGGAGCCGTTACTGGGTGCTGTGGGAGACGGGTGCTGATAGCTGATAACTATCATAGCAGTGTCTTGATTGCACCAGCCCCATTGGGAAATCTCTTGTCTTCCTGATGAGCAGAAAAAAGGGGGGGTGGAATCTGTCAGCTATGGGGAGGGGAAACACTGATACAGGGTTGACCCCATCCCTTTACATATACAGTTCATATTTGAATTGATCCACAGGTGTACTAGAGCAACCATAGCAATGTTCTGAGGGGCGTCAAACGAACACCTCACACAACAAAACTACAGTGGGACAGTGAGGAAAAACTGCAACAGAGAACCGTCCTATGAGAAAGGTAAAACCCAGTCAATAACTTACCCAATTTGCCTTACACAAGATGACATGTGTTAGGTATATATATATATATATATATTCATGCATACTAAACATACTAATTATAATAATTGTTCTAGATTACTTTCTCCCCTCCTATCTTTGATTGTTTATATATTTGATCAATTAACATTTCCCCCTACCAATCTTTCAATCTATTCTCCAGAGAAGGAGAAAGATGGGCAGGATGAATCAAACCAAAAGCCCTACCAAATGTGTAAATAAATTGATTACTAATCTACGTAAAATGTATGCCTTAACCCCATAGATAAAAGGTTTAATATTTGTCATTACACAGGTAAAAGAACAACTATACTTAATTGTAAAAACTGAATTATACAGTTTTTAGAAAGTCTTTTAAATTCCATACAGCATTACACGCTGCTTAATATATTGCTTTCTAGCTAAATAAAAAGCAGATAGAAGAGCGAGAATGTAATCTGACATTAAAACATAAACAGGGACATTTACAAAAATGTAAATTTGAAGTGTGGTTTAGGCCAAAAGAGTTCAGTTGGAACAATTCTACTAGTCAGGTTATTTTGACCCAATATTTCATAATGCCTTTGAATTTTTGACATGTCACATGACAATGAATAGATACAATGTAAACGCTATATACAGAGGGTGATGACATTGACAAATGTTCACATATATGGTTGTTTTTGCTCATTGTACGGCATTGCATTTCTCTGTACCACATCCATCAGATACTTTATAGACAATTGTATAATACATAATGATAATAGAATTGTAAAACCCCACAGACATACAGAATAAAACACATGCAGAGATCATTCACAAATGTGAGAATTATACGGAATTCAAGTAAATTTCAACTTTTGGGTCAAAATAGACAAACTGAAAAATTAGCTGACTCTGGAACTTTTTACACGTTGGTTATGTTGGCCTAAAATTAATAAACTCACACATTATAATTCACACTTTAATGTATACCCCTGCTCCTGCTAGAGAATGACTTTGCCAGTGCAATGCAAAACTGCAAATATATAAAGGTATTATACGTACAAAATATGGACTATGAAAGAAGCGCAGATGCACATCTCTTTTTGTTTGTATCATAGGAGTGGGCTATTTACAAGAGTAAACAATAGATGGACAGGAAAGTGTATGTAAAGGAGAGTGCGCAATATGATCAGTATCTAAACATTACATGTTAATTTTGGTGGTGAATTATCATGGTGAAAACAGATCTACTAACTGCTTAACCCTTTGTGTCTGTCTCTGTGTGTGTGTATATATATATCCACTTACACAAGTGTGGTGCAAACACATCCCATCTATGATTTACAGTTGCAGAATAATAACATTGCAAAATAAAATATGAAGTTTGATAAGAAGATATGCAGTGGTTACAGGGACATGCGAGTTGATTAACAGCAGGTATAGCACACAGATAGAGGAGAATGTAACTCAGTGCATTTACCTAGCTTGCTCCTGTATATTCATGTACAAAATTTTACTATCTCACCCCCTCAGTGAAACATAGGTTGCAAATGGTTGGATGATAGATTACATTTGGAATGGTTGCACAATAACTGCGTTGGCTGGCAGATAGACGTGATAGCTGCAGTTGCATTTAAACACCGTAGTATGGTGGATGCATTGACTGGCAGATAGACATGGAGGCTGCGATGGTTGCTGTACTAGCAGGCAAGAAGATTGGCACAGTAGCCCAGTAGTTACACTCGTGGCAGACATAGTCAAATTCATTGACAGGCCATTTACTCTTGTTTAAGTACATTCTCAATAAGGGAGATAATTGGGCTTTGCAGACTAAAGAGAGAGCACAGAACCATGGCGAAAAGGAAGGGGACATTATGAGGAAGTGTAATGAGGGAACGTATGATAAAGTCTCAAATGGTTTTGTGGGAAGAAAGTCTGATGCAATGGAAATAGGGGAGGAGTCTGTGGTGAAATGCAATGGAACATCCTTGGAACTATCACTAGGGCTAGCATAAATACACTAAGGAGGAACATTAATAACTTTAAATTATAAAAACCAACAAGATTCTCTGTAATAAAGAAGCATGAGGAAAGATAATAAGTGGAAAAACACAAAGTGAAACTTACCAAAGTGTGATTTCTCATCAGTTTAAACTCGTATGTTGCTCATTCATCAGTTTTACAGTTTAACAGGAGTTTTCACAGGTACATGTTTTTTAAATGACTTAATGAGATATTAAAAACAGATTGTAAGGGGCGGAGCTTGTCACCACACAGGAGCGGACACCATTGCTCTGAGCTCCGACACTTTGCCACACAATCTGCCTAAACCAGAGAGCATCCTGCTCAATCACCGGCTACAAAAGATTGCAGATGCCCTACTTTTCAACAACGGGCACAAAAACCCAAACTTGAGGCCCTAAGGCTTGCTGCAGGAACTTACTGAAAGACCCGGACAGTGGAATACACAGGAGTGCCCAGGTCTAAGTGAGGAAGGTGATATGGGGCGCAGGTCGCAAAAGCAGCCCATACAAAGCTGAAATTACAGCGGGACATCAGCCACATGCTGCTAGCTCCCCCCACACAACAGGCCCCGCCACCCCGCTCAGCCTCCCCAGCATCCTCGGTAGACGAGGACCACCTAGGCAGCCCCCCACCAGTTCTCACCCGGTGCTGACACACTCAGCAGGAGACCACAGCCAGGCCTCTAAAAGGGACATACAAAATATGCTCGCAGACCTGCAGCAAAATTTGAAGCAGATGTGGGAGGCTGACCTAGATATTTTAACCACCACAGTACAGGCTGTGGCAGCACGCACACAGGCTACGGAGACAGGACTTGCAGACCTAAAACATCTTGCTCTAGGCGAAACAGTTAAACAGCTACAAACAGCACAGGCCACAATGGCCACACAACTCAATGTCATGGATGATAGGGTCAGGAGAAAGAACTTAAAAATTAGAGGGGTGCCTGAGACGCTACCTCTGGAAGAAATTTCATTATACGTCTGGTGGGAACAGTCCTACCGGCCAGGCAGGCCAAACAGTTCTTATTCGACTGAGTATACAGAATCGCCAAGTCATCGGAGGACCCCTACTTCAGCACCACGTGACCTCATCTTACGCTGTTGCACAATGACAGACAACTTGGGATACTGGCTGCATTTCAAGGGAAGACTCCATATGACTTTGAGACATGCCAACTATCCCTCTTCCAGGACTTAAGTAGAGACACATTCCTATGGCGTAAAACAATGCGACCACTCAGCGCACAACTACAGGAAGCAGGGATTACCTACAGGTGGGCGACCCTTCTGGGTCTCCAAGGAGGGACAGAACTACAAGGCCTCAGACCCCAAGGAAGGCCCAGCCCTGTTGGCTACATTGGGACTGTCTAACCAACCCTCGGCCGTAACCCCTTGCCCTTAACCACAGAACACGGAGGGCATAGATGTCTCCCCACCCAGAGGGAAACGAGGTGCCACGACTTGACTACAAGCTCACCGCTACTATATTTTGTTTATCTGTTGGGACACTTTATGTTATTCAAATGGTTTGATTTTATTCTCTTCTCAAGTATCTCTAGTTCTGCCAGCCTCTTGTGGGTCAGCTAACACAGCCTAACACATGGTCAATAGGACGTGAGTGAGGCGTCCAGAGAACACATCTCTGTGCTCCGGTGCGCTACCCATCCTCCCCCATCCACTACCCACCCTCTAGACACAGATGGTCAACCACTCTCAAACTACAGGGTGCAAAGTACAGAAATACCACAGTTGAATAGCCAGTCATAAGTACCGAGGCCAACCCCGCTAGACCCTTTGACTATCTAGCCTTACCAACACCAGACCCCAGCAGCGTTGTCGGTGACCTCTCAGTAGTGTTTCTCACTCTCAATAATGATTCCCCACTTCTCGTTACCACCTCTCAGACCGACCAAAACACATAAAAGGGTGCAAACTGTATTTCTCTATACCTAAATATGTACCAAGTTGTAATGTTGACCTCTTTGTCATAGCTGTTGTGGCAATTCAAGGTACAAGTTTTAATCCTTGCACTGAAAATAAAGAATAAAAAAACCAAAAACAGATTGCAAGAAAAACGGAATGGAATCAGTGGTGGGAGAATTGTGTGTAGGGGTTAAATAAACTTGCAATCTACAAATGACAGGCTTACTCTGCATATGCAGATATACAAACAAAAGTTTAACACATATATAACTCAAAAGAAAATTCAAAGTGAATTTCAAATATAAAGCCTAAGTAGCCATACTGAAAGCACAGATGACCTAGAATTGTTTTTTGTTTTTTTTGTTTACTTCAATGAGTTTAATTCTAACTTTGAAATTCACTCTGAATTCATATTGAATTCTCACTTTGGTGAATAACCCTGACAGTTTCAGTGCCTTACAGGCCAATAACATGTCACACTGTCATCACAAGCAGGATCATAAACCCCATACCAACAACACTGTGCTTTTTGCCATCAGTAGCTCTGCAAAGCCCTGTCATCACTAGAACAGTGGAGTACCAAATATTGGAATTGGGTCATTGAGGACCAGATTGTTATGATGACAGTGGCGTACACAGCGTGGTGCCACTCCAGGGGCCCGGCCGCCCTGCGGACCCCTGCGACCGGATGCCCGCCGCCATGTGTTGCGGTCCCGGTCGCACAATATAATTGCCAGGCCGCAGGTGAATGGGCCCATCGGGTGGCCCATGCTCTTAGGGCCACCCGATTTAAATTAATATCTTCATCAGAGTGGGCCAGGTAACAGGGCGGACCTGATGATGTCAGACACTGGGAGGACGTGACTGCCACGGTCACTCCTCCCAGCAACCAACAGGAGCCACGCGGGAGGAAGCAGCGGGAGTCAGAGTGGGAACTCTGACTCCCATCAACCTGAGCCACTGGACCCCAAGGAAGTCACCCTCCTGCACCTAAAAGGTAGGTAATAGGAGGGTAACTAAAATAATTTGCATGTGTGTGTTAGTGTATGTATCTGTGTGTGTGTGTGTGTGTGTGTGTGTGTGCGTCTCTGTGTGTGTCTATGTATGTGTCTGTATGTATTTGTGTGTGTCTGTATGTATGTATGTGTATGTCTATGTATGTGTTTGTTTGTATATGTGTGTGTCTCTGTGTCTGTCTGTATGTATGTGTGTGTCTCTATATGTATGTCTATGTATGTGTCTGTATTTATCTGTGTGTGTGTGTATGTGTCTGTCTGTATGTATGTATGTGTGTGTGTGTGTGTCTCTGTATGTATGTGTCTATGTATGTGTGCTTGTGTGTGTGTGTATGTATGTATCTGTGTGTATGTATGTGTGTGTCTCTGTGTATGTGTCTGTATGTATGTGTCTGTGTGTGTATGTGTGTCTCTGTATGTATGTGTCTGTGTGTGTCTATGTATGTGTATGTATGTGTGTGTCTGTGTGTCTCTGTGTGTCTGTATGTATGTGTGTCTGTATGTATGTGTATCTGTCTGTCTGTGTGTCTGTATGTGGCGGTGGGGGGGTTATGAGGGAGCCCCATGGATCAGTTTTGCACCGGGGCCCCATGTATTGTGTGTGTACGCCACTGTATGATGACAAAGACTGCTGTGTAACATTACCTGGAAGGAAGGTGTATACATGCACATACATATGTATTGTGGCCTGATCTATGTTGCACTATGCTTATAAATACAATCTGAAGATATTTTTACATCTATTCTGATATCACTGGGATGAAAGATTGACATTTAAGAAATTCTCCAGTTTTGTTCTGTTAATTTCTTAGAACTGAAACTAGAAAAATGAAGGGATCAAATTGACTTCTTTTTAATGTGCACTCCTGTTTAATACCAGAAGACTTTAAGTTGCCTGCTGCTATTGTTATGCAGTGTTCATTATTTGTCTTTTGTTTGTATATATATACACACTTCTTACCATAAGCTCCTAGTGTTGAATTTTACTAAAAAATCAGTACTGGCTCTTTTTTCCACTGCATTCAAAACATATAAATATCTTTGTCAATGTATGACTGGCTGGTAAGTGATTAAAATGTGTATTATTTTTAATTTTTATTTCCAGCTGTCTTCTGCTGTCAGTGTACAGAGAGCATCCTTTGAAGAAGAGATTGTCGTTGTGAACCTAGTGTGTCTGAAAAACAAGTGGACAGCTACCCACGATGTCCCACAGCAGTTACTATGAGTGTGAAAAGCGTGGTCAGAGTTCAGGATATCCTTCTCGCTTGGCGGGAAACCAAACAGAAATGGGGGGCCCTCTCTGTGACCATGAGACCTCTGTGGATTTGTCCACGTATATTGACACAGGAGAGGAACTGTTGTCTGATCTGTTTCCTATGAAGCAGGAAAGACTTAAAGGGACATACTCTTACTTACCTCCTGAGGGAATACCCTCAGCTGCCCTGTATGGATACCCCCCTAGCATGGCCCAGGAGCGCAGGTTAGGAGGGTATGAATCTGGAGGGGTGATCGTAAAGGAAGAATCACGTGGACCGCATAGGGGTGTGTGTAACACTCTGCAATACCAAGCCGCTCAGTGTGGGCAGACAGCGATGCATCTTCCTCCACCCATGGAAGGAGTGCACTCTGCAATAAGAGTACTAAAGGTGAGGAAAGGTTATCTACACATATTAGTGATATTGCAGAAGGTCTTGATGGTAAGGTATGTCTTTTTGCTGATGATACTAAGATATGTAACAGGGTTGATGTTCCAGGAGGGATAAGCCAAATGACAAATGATTTAGGTAAACTAAAAAAATGGTCAGAATTGTGGCAACTGACTTTTAATGTGGATAAGTGCAAGATAATGCATCTTGGACGTAAAAGGGCAGAGTACAGAATATTTGATAGAGTCCTAACCTCAACATCTGAGGAAAGGGATTTCGGGGTGATTATTTCTGATGACTTAAAGGTAGGCAGACAATGTAATAGAGCAACAGAAAAAGGTTGCAGAATGCTTGGTTGTATAGGGAGAGGTATTAGCAGTAGAAAGAGGGAAGTGCTCATGTCATTGTACAGAACACTGGTGAGACCTCACTTGGAGTATTGTACGCAGTACTGGAGACCGTATCTTCAGTATTGATACTTTAGAGAGAGTTCAGAGAAGGGCTACTAAACTGGTTCATGGATTGCAGGATAAAACTTACCAGGAAAGGTTAAAGGATCTTAACATGTATAGCTTGGAGGAAAGACGAGAAAGGGGGGATATGATAGAAACGTTTAAATACATAAAGGGAATCAACACAGCAAAGGAGGAGACCATATTTAAAAGAAGAAAAACTACGACAAGAAGAGGACATAGTCTTAAATTAGAGGGGCAAAGGTTTAAAAATAATTTCAGGAAGTGTTACTTTACTGAGAGGGTAGTGGATGCATGGAATAGCCTTCCAGCTGAAGTAGTAGAGGTTAACACAGTAAAGGAGTTTAAACATGCGTGGGATAGGCATAAGGCTATAGGATAAGGCTAGGGACTAATGAAAGTATTTAGAAAATTGGGCAGACTAGATGGGCGGAATGATTCTTATCTGCCGTCACATTCTATGTTTCTATGTTTCTACACTCAGCCAGTGTTAGAAAACACGTCTCATTATCTCCAGTCCTTCTTGCTCCTTAAACAACATTACTATTAAGATACAGTTGCTAATGCACAGCACTATAGGAATCCTTGTAGACATACATAGTGCATAGTATAACTATTCTATGAGAATATTAGGCATGTTTTTGATTATAATGTATGGGTTATATAATTAATTACATTGGGGTAGGTGAACAACTGGTAGAAAAACATGATTCACTTCAGATGTCATAATCATAGGTCTTTGTAAATATATTATGTGAGTGACGCCTTATTTACCAGTCATTTCAAAATTATTATAACAAAGATGATTTAGTGATGGTGAAATTAAGCAAACTGTAATTTAGTTTTATTTTGAACAATTTTCCATCAAAAAAGTCTAATTTTACCCATTTGGCAATGTCAGTGCAATACCTTTGAAGACTTGCCAAAAATATATCCATATACCCACCTTCAATATAACCATATACAAGCAATATGGCAAGAACTAATCCCACCTAGGTGCTAGATATTGTCTTCATGACTTGACCATGAATCTAGGAAAATAGTTGAGCAGGCTAACGCTGTACATTGTGTAAATATTAAATTAGATCTTTATACAGGCCAAGAGCATACAATGATTTGGCCTTAATGACCTCAGTCTGAACATATACCTAACCATACATCTGCCATCTCACACCACCTCTCTTTTTAAACTTTTCCATCTTGCCTCTTCTTTCAGTGTCTTGTTTCACCCTAACTTGCCACTTTCCTTTTCCCAGGGTACTCTGCCTGGGATGTTATCCGCTCCACCTCTGAAGGACCCATCTTCTAAAGGAAAGAAGTGCTTGAGCAAGGACAGCATCGAGTACCGCCTGCGCCGTGAGAGAAATAACATTGCTGTGCGCAAGAGCCGTGACAAAGCCAAACGCAGAAACATAGAAACTCAACAACGTGCGCTGGAATTCATGGCAGAGAATGAGAAACTGCGCATTCGTGTCCAGCAGCTGACTCAGGAGCTGGATGCGTTAAAGGGAGTTTTTAGGCAGCTACCTGAAGCAGCATCTCTTGGCAAGGGATCTGGTGGATGTAGCTGAGACTCAAAAATTAGAAAGTACTTTCAAGAAAGACTATTAATCACGTGTTAGTATGGATAGTCCCAATTCAAAGGGTTCTGGGGGAAACTTATTAATTACAGGATGCAGGGGTGGAAACAGAATGTGATCTCACTAAATAGCTTTAAGCTAAGCACAGTGTCTATTCACTGCAAGTTAATGTAGAGGTTTTCAGTATTTAATAGAGGTAATTACTACCACTTGAAAAAAGAAATGAAATAAAAGACTATGGTGATAGGGGCTATTTATACTATCAGACTAAGTGCAAAGAATAAATATGTGTACATTTTAGAGATAATATTGTGCATTTCAGTATTAAAAACTGGGATCATTTCTCCTTTCTGCTGTCATTCACAGAGTACTTTGTGTTTAAAAAGTTGTAAACCTAGCCAAAGGCATAGAGGGATACTGGTTGTAACTTGGCAGAAACAAAAAGATATTTAAACGAATAAGTATTTGTATAAGTGTGTAATAGCTGTATTACAAGGAAAATCCCCATTTGATGTAGAACTACGGCTGCCATGATGTTGTGCCAGCCTTTAGAATGTCAATGCATCATGAAATTTGCAGTTCTATAACGTCTTGGATTCTATATTTTGCACACTCCTGCATTGTAAAAAATCTTTTAGCCACTCCTATCTAAGCAATCTATATAAAAATGCTCAGGTGTTGTGTAGAATGTTTACCTAGAAGATTCTATTATTAGTAATAAACATATAATACAGCAGTTTTCCGAGAAGTGTACCTAAATTACTTGGCATCCAGGGCAAATATGTATGTTGGCATCCTCTCTGAATTGTAAGATTACTTCTTGTGTATCTCTTAAGCCCCCTTACCTCTTGCATATCTTAAGGAAACATTTCGGGCACCAAAACCACGACAATGTTCTGTAGTGGTTATGGTGCTAAGAGTGCCCCTGTGCCCTATGTAAATAGTCAAAGCATTTTAGATTAAATTCATATCTTATCTGGGGTCATGGGGCACGACTTAGCACACTGGTGTTGCAAGACTTAGCACAATGGAGATCAACTGATGCTTTTAGCCACTGAGCTAGCTCTACTCAGACTACTTGCATTGGGGGGGACATGGTACTCCTTGTACCATAACTACTTAAACTGTAGTTGTTATGGTGCATAGAGTGATCTGTTAAGGTTGAACCGTTAGCCCCATAATACATCCAACAGGTGTTGGATACAAAGAGTACCAAGCAGGATGGGGGTGCTTAGTGCATCTCTGTCTGTCACTTTGAGTGGACTGCATTATGGTTGGTATGCTACTGGCAATTTTTTTCCAATGGATGCAAGTTTCTCAGAGTTAAGTTTATCTCTTGTAATAGAATTCAGTCATTAGTACCAAATAATATCTGTCTTCACTTAACCATTCTAATACATGTTTAAACTTGTAAAAAGGCCAAGTAGGAATCTGTGAAGTATGCAGTTAAGATTAAAAAATAAAGTTAAATGTTTGGTTACAATATTTGTTTGTGTATTTGTTGAATTGTGAAATCCCCTTATTATGCCATAAATAACCATGGTTTTATATGAATAAAAAAAAAACCGCTATGCTTACTATATAACAGCAACAATGTATAGATAAAACTACATGTTGTTTAAAATGACACCAAGTCCTATTAGGTGTTATAGTATGATTTCTCATCTAATTGTTTAACTGCCATGAAGACGATTCTGTGACAATATCCTGTGACATGATATGGTTTTAGACTGTTCTACTGTATTGATCCCCTCTCTCTTTTTACATGTATATAGTTATATATAGTTATCTGTGTGTGTATATATATATATATATATATATATATATATATAGCATGATGTGTCTAAATATACACATGGGAAAGACAGTCACAAGAAGAAGTGAAACAGCCCAGAGAAAAAGAGTATTTTTACCTCTCTCATCTCCTCATCAATCTCACCTCTCAGTGTGTCTGTCTCAACTCCTCCATCCCTACCTCCTGTACTATAAACCATCTGCCCTCTCTTATACCTTTTCCTTTCACGCAGTACCTCACACCTTTCCACACTATACCTCGTATATGTTACCTGCCCTCTTTTCTTATTTCATTGTCACTCCCTATCCTCTAACTTTTTCTGACTGTGAAAGAGAGATGTTCTTATTTCATCATTATTTTCGCAGCTAATTTTGACCACAGAATTACACCATCATCCTGTTTGAGGGAGGTGGAGACAGAATAGGGGAATGATGGGTTGATGGGGGTAGGGTGTAAAGAACTATAAAATAAATTATACAGTATATATCAAACTACATATTTTATATTCCCCTCTATGCATGTAAGGTTTTACTCAATATTTATGTACTTGTAATTAAAACGCATATTTTAGTGCATTAACAGAACATTGTGATATATCCAAATATAGAAATTGTTCATTTTCAACTGTTTTACACATTCAAAAAAGTGAGAATTAAAAATGAATTCAAATTTAAGGAAGGCATAGCTGATTTAGAGACTTTTCACAGTTTGGTATTTTGACCTTAAAGGAACATACAACATTAGGAATTCAGGCACATTTTGCTAACACTATAGTGCCCTGCTACCTATTCTGATGTGTCCCACTGCAGTGTGAGGTTTTGAAGGGTGAGTATTACTTACTTTTCAGCACTCACCGCACCAGTGTCTGTCCTGTCGCTCCTCCTCCTTAGCTAAGATTATCAATGTAAATGATCTCAGTCAATCCAATGTTTACTCATATGGAAACATTGGAAGACTTGTGCACTATGCCAATCACTGCACTACGCCAATCGGATGCTCTCTATGAGACCATCTGATTGAAATAGCCGAGTTTAACTCAGTGTGACAGCCATTAGAGCCATGTAAATTCTGCAATGAAAACATTGCTGTTCCTGCAAAGCGGTAATGTTTTACATTGCAGGGTTAAAACTACTGGGACATGGCACCAAGGCGACTCCATTGAGATGAAGTGGCCTGGATGCCTATAGTGTGCCTTCTATATATGAAATTCACTTTGACTATACTTTGCATTCTCACTTTAGTGAATAACCTTGTTTGAATCAATTAAATAATTATTTAAAAATAACAATGTCTGAAGGAGTTTGCAGAGGCAGCGATTTTAGAAATAAAAAAACCTATAACATCATTATAATTATAAAATGTTGTTCTGTACAAAGTAATGTAAACATTTATATAAAGGTAATACGTTTGCTGCTTTCAAGAGCTTAAAAAGGAACTGTCACATTTTTGTTCATGATAGTTCTTTTTTTTTTTTTAAACCATTTACAGAGAATGTAAAGATTGAAAAAAAGAGAAGTACATAAATATGACCTTGCAAAAAAGAGACGTTTAAGAAAAACTGAAAATATATTTTTGTTACGTTTTGATAATGTCATGTTTTACTTTAAGACAGTGGTCATTATAATCAGAGACTGAAGGCTTTGGTTGTTCACGGATCATGTCACTGATCATGTTTGGTGTTTTAGCTGTATTCTAATTGGCTGAAGATACCAACCTTTGAGCATGCAGCTTTAATTTCATTTTTACTACTACAGCTAAAATGCGGTACTTTTTTCTGCAGTACAATGCATAAATTACAATGGTTATACATTTTACATATTACATACTACTAATACTTATGAAAATGCATATTTTCACTTATTAAGCCATTTTTGCTAATGTTTTACTTATCCTTTAATACCTTGCCCAGTGGCAAGATCCTACAGGGCTTGACAAATCCCAGGTGGTGGGTCGCCATGGTGACTAGGAATTTCATCCTGGCGCCTGGGTGTTTGTCAGCCCTGACCACCTTATTGCCCCCCAAGGTGGGTGGCTGTGAGCAATGGAGGCAGGCCGTAAGTGAGCTGTCATCTTTCCATTCTTCTTGCTGTGCTCCCTCATGTGACCTGCTGTGATGCTGGCATCACTAAACTGAGTGTGTGTCTGTTTAGGTCACCGGCCCCCCTCCGATCCCTTGGGAAAGGTGTTTTTACTCATATTTTTCTGATTCTTGATGATCTCAGCCAATCCAATGCTTTCCCATTTGAAAGCATTGGGAGGCTATTGCGCAAGCGCGGCAAAAGGCTGCTCCAATCATCATCATCTCCTGATAGAGATGCATTGAATCAATGCATCTCTATGGTGAACGTTCAGAGCCTCCATGCAGAGCGTAGAGATGCTGAACGTAGGTGCCGCACACTCTACAAGAAAGTACCAGGAAGCAGCTCTTGTGGCCGTCTGAGTGACTGCCACTAGAAGTGCTACTAGACAGCAATGAAAACACAGCATTTTGAATGCAGTGTTTACATTGAAAAGCCTGAATTAGGCAGCTGGTTCTATAAGCAGCCTCCTCATATTAAAAGGAAGATCCCTTTCTATTAGGTTAGGGGTTATCAAGTTTTCTTTTGGCTTAAGTCACAGATGTTTTTTGAGCCCTACAACACCCCTACCTCAACTAAATAAAGCAGTTCTAACACACCCTCTCTGCAAATTAATATTAATGCCTTAAATGTCAAACAATATAATTTCCTCTAATTGTGCTTTCAGTGTAGAGCAGACAGTCACCATCATACATTGGAGTATATGATTCCTCAACATGGCGCTGGCGGCCCCCCACGCTCAGTTTGTGAGAAGAAGTTAAGTCGTTTTTTACGCACTCTTGCTGCATATCTCACCGCGGCTGACACTGTAATAATACTTAAACAGTGAATAAAAAAAGGAACAAACTCTCAAGAAAAGTGTTGCAACAGTTACAGACATTTAAGAAAAAGATTAAAGCATTTAACAAGAAAATAGGGTAGACATTTAAGCAGATCTCAATCTTGACTTATTTTGTTTATACAGTGTGCAAATAATAATAAAAAAAACAAGATCTGGAAATTAACAAATCTGCAACAATGATGGCAAACATTTGTGAGCCTGTGTGCCAAATCATCTATAGGAATCAATTAATAGAGATAGAATTGACACTATCTTTTTTTTCACCCTATCATCACCACAATTTTCTCTTCCCAGTAAGCGTCCACTTCTGCAAAAACCAAGTAACAAAATTAGTACTCCCTTATCATTTTGTGGGAATCCACCCCCTTTGTCCGCTGCTGCATCAGTAAAGTGATTTATGTTTACTGATATCAGTGCTAGCAACAGATCCTAGCATGACCCATTTAATTGGGCCTCCAGATCTCACGTTATTCATAAGAAATAGTAAACTGTCCAGGTAATCAATTTGCAAGATGGGGAAGACCCAAAACTGAAAAATAATATATTAAATCATCAAAATATACAGTAGACAATAAGCACAAATATAAATGTGGTTGGGTTGTGGCTAATATAATAATAATAATAACAAAGTATTTAACCAGGAAAGGTACATTCAGATTACTCTGGTTTACAAGTAATATGATACTAATATACTAAATTACCAATCCAACTAATAGTTACCCATTCAACATTAGTGTGAACCAGTTATGCCACGTTTAACTAAATGCAAAACAGATCCCAAATGTATAACTGATATCAGACATGTGCACATAGAAAAAAAAAGTGTTTGGTTTTGGTAATTCTGAAAGTAATTTCACTGAAATTTTGTAATTATCAATTCAGAACGAAAAAAAATTTATCCCCATATTTTTGGAAATATCCAAAATTTGCACGTAGGTAAGTCAACTAATTTGGAACCCTGATGTGGGATTGCCCTTTTTAGGATATTGCCCTACTTAGGATATCAAATTTGGTGTCTGTTTAGTAGAAAGCTCCTCTAATTTCATACCCAGATGTGGGACTGCCCTACTAGGATACTAGATACGGGTTCTGTTTTGTAGATAGCTCCTTTTATTTGGTAGCTCAGTGTGGGACTGCTCTACTTATGATACAAAATGAGGGCGCTGTTTAGTAGATAGCTCCACTAACTTGATACCCTGATGTCTTATTGCCCTACTTAGTATACCACATTTGGGTGCTGTTTAGTAGATGATCATCCCTATTAAAATTGCCCTGTCATTTACCTATCAAAGAAGTGTAGCACCCAAGTTAGATAGTCTACATACAGCAATCCCACATAACTGTACCAAATTAGGGAGCTATCTATTAAACAATGCTTACATTTGGTATTCTTGTATTTCCTTTGTTGGTTTCATTTATCTTCAATCATCAACCCCTTAAGCTTTGTGTTGGCACTTAATCTCACTTGATGTACATGGCAATGCCGCATAAGGATAAGACATTAGGGAGCTATCTACTAAACAGCATCCTAATCTGGTTTCCTTAAATATGCATTCCCACAAATCAGGATACCACATTAAGGGAGCTATCTACTAAACAGCAAAAACAATTAGCATCCTTAAATAGGCATTCCCACATAAGGGTACTAAATTAGGGGAGCTATCTTCTAAACATTGACCTAAATTAGTATCCTACGTAGTGCAATCCGTAAGGGTATCAAATTAGGGTGCTATTTACTAAACAGCTGAAAGAGAAAAATAAGAAAAGCAATTTTTCTTAAATTTGCTCTTTCAGTGGTTTAGTAGATAAGTCCCAAATGTGATACCCTTAATTATGGCAATTCCACATAAGGATACCAAATGAGGGAGCTATCTATTAAACTACTGATAAATCAAAATTATGAAAAAAATGCCTTTTTCTTAGTTTTGATTTTTCAGTTGCTTAACAGATAAGTCCCTAATTTGCTATCCTTAGAAAAATGAATGGATCCAAGCAGTGGCGTACTAAGGGGGGACGGTCCTTCCCGGATGCCACTAGGTAGGGGAGTGCCATGATCTGGTCCAGGGATGTGTGAGCTGTACGGCTGCACAGGTCGCGATGGCTGCTGGGACACTGGGCGGCGGACACAGCTCACACACGCAGGGACAGGCAGCTGCATTTCTTCAAAACCGGCCGCACAGAAGGAAAGTGGGGGCGGAGCCAAATCAGTTGTTTTTGACGTTTCAGCTCCATTTCAGGAGCTTTCATCAGGACAGCTTCCAGGTCCTGAGATTTTTCAAAGGAAATTAGAAGCCCTGCATATATGCATATGCTTTATTGTGGTTTAATGGTGCCTCCTTCACTTTGTTAGGAGCCATCAAACTCTTTAATAATGATGACTCATATCTGGACACGGAGGAAGATGGCCGCTTGAGCCTTTACCTCTGCACCACGAGCTCGGCAAACCTATGTCTTAGTGACCTTCACGAGGGTAATTGTGACTACAAAACAGAAATGTCTCACTCTAAACCACCCCGAAACCAAGAGAAGGTAGACAAATTAAATTTCTTCACCCAGAAAAGGTAGCCAGACGTGGAACCAGTGCTTGAGGTTGAACCTCTGACACGTCCTTTATACAAAAAACTCTAGACCAACCATCTAGTAAGCTTATATCCATCTGGCAAGCCAGTGTGGCCGAGATCAATAAATATCTGTGTAACGGTGCCCTAGTCCTAGCAGGGACTCTCCTCCGCTGGTTTCTCCAACATACACTCAGGAACAAGTAGAATACTCCTAGGGGACAGCCAAACACAGTGAAATAATCCTGGAATCTCCCACCTCCTCCCCAGCAACTGGACGACACTCAGCTCTGGGGGTATAACTCGTTTTAATAGAGCCACACACAGCCTTTTCTGTGAGTCCCCATGCAAGGGGTTTCCAAATACACATTCCAGAACATTCCCCACTGGACCAGAGGGTAGACTGAGACAAAGTAAACAACATAATTACATTAACTCTCAGGTCCCGGACATGTACAATAATAATCACCCCAAAACATACAGTTACCCACAAGGTACCCCCATAAGTCCTATATCCCCGGATAGCCTGGATCTGAGTGCCCAACACATCCAAAAAGCACTCAGATTCCACAAACGCAGCCAAAATGCCACCAGGGTATAGTTTAGACCGACCGCACACAAGGCACATGCCAAAAAAGGTTCCATGAAATCAGGCTGTGCGGTCGGTCTCTTTCGGGAGTATAAAATATATGAAAAACTATCATATCAAAACTGTATAAACTGTTCGTGCGTACGGTCTTGCTATGTATCTTGTTCGGGAGTTTGCTCCTCCAGAACCCCACTCTGTTCGTCTGAAACCCCACGAACATAACTGAAGGTGGAAGTCCCAGCAGTGTTCGCGCCATCGAGTGTCCGATTTTAGATCCATACACTCGATGACCAAACACCACTGTCTCTGTTCGTGGCTAAAGATGGTCGCCACCATGTGTTCGCACATACAAATGGCGGCCACCCAGACGACCGCTTAGGATGTTAATGTTGTTGCGGTTTGTGGAGGTGTGAACAGGTGTTATTGGGGTTTACAAGTGGCACACTCCACATATTGTTGGTCTGGTGTTTGGTAATTTGTTCGGTTGTCGAACAAGACAGTGTTAGTAGGCTAGGAGAATGGTATTTGCCGAACAGCCAGGCAAACAGGAAAAACAGAAAGATAATCCAAGGACAGGGGGACAGTAAGCACCAAACATAGGGGATAACTGGGGGAAAATATACGGACAGCCCATAGCAGGAATAAGGTTAATGTCCAAAGGTCCATTCCGCTACGCTGCTCCCCCGTGACCACAAGCCAGGATACACAGACTGATCCTCCACGGATCGGCTTGGGGATGTCCGGGGATACTCACGGATCATTTTTCAAGTTTGGTCTGTCTAGACAACCCTTTAGCATTTCCATTCTGTCTCCTGGGACGGTAATGTATTGTAAAGTCAAAAGGCTGCAGCGCAAAACTCCAGCGCAGCAGCCTGGTGTTGTCCCCCACCACTCGGTTCAGCCAGACTAACGGGTTGTGATCCATGATCAAAGAGAAGGGCTGTCCGTACAAATAGGGTTGCAATTTTTTCAGGGCCCACACTACAGCCAGGCATTCCTTCTCAATGGCGGCGTAGCTTACTTCTCGAGGTAATAGCTTGCAACTGATGTAAGCCACGGGATGTTCTCTGCCAACGGGCCCAACTTGGCTCCATGCTGCCCCAAACATAGAAGCGTCTGTATGAACGAGAGAGCGTTTAGTTGGATTGGGAGCTGCCAAGACAGGGGCATTTACAAGTGCATGTTTAAATTGTTGGAATGCTTGCTCACACTCCGGGGCCCAGACTACTTAACGGGGAAGGTTTTTATGGGTAAGGTCGGTAAGGGGTTTGGCCAGGGCACTATAATTGGGCACAAACTTGCTATAGTACCCTGCTGTCCCCAGAAAATCTTTGTCCTGTGGGTTGGCCACTGGGCCACTGCCTCAATCTTAATAGGCTCAGGTTTCTGCTGCCCACATCCCACTCGGTGACCGAGGTACTGTACCTCGCCCATACCTATATTACACTTGGCGGGCTTAAAGGTTGAGCCCGCTTCCCTAATCCTATCTAAGACCGATCCTATATGGGCCAAGTGCTCCTGCCAGGTATCGCTAAAAATGTCGATATCATATGCGCAGGCATAGTCTTAGGCCAACTAGGAGCTGGTCTACCATCCTCTGGAAGGTAGCTGGAGCGTTTTTCATCCCAAACGGCATCACCTTCACTTGGTATAAGCCAAATGGGGTGACAAACTCTGACTTAGGGATGGCTTCGGGGGCTAGTTGGATCTGCCAATACCCCTTACAAAGATCAGTTTTAGTGAGGTGTTGGCCCCTAGCCATCCGGTCTAACAGCTCATCTATCCTAGGCTTTGGATAGGCATCTGACACGGTCTTATTGTTCAACCTCCAGTAATCCACGCAGAAACAGGTTGTACCATCCTGTTTCAGTACGAGGACTACTGGGGAGGCCAAGGGGCTGTCAGAAGGCTCAATAACCCCCAGTTGGAGCATCTCTTGGATCTCCTTGCGCATATTTTCCCGTACCAATTCTGGAATTCGGTATGGGGTTTGGCGCAATGGGAGTTGACCTGGTGTCTCTACCCGGTGAGTAGCGAAAGGAGTGTACCCAGGTACCCCGATCCGCTCCTGTGGATTCAACCAGTCTCCCAATTTGACTTCCTCTATCTCACCTGACTGACTCCTGTCCCCTAGGTTGTCAAAGTCCTCAGAGGTAGGGGAACAGATCATTTCACGTAGAGCATGCGTCCACTTCCCGAGCAAGGACCGATCACATAAGTGGTGTCACACTTTTGTTCCACCACTTGGTATGGGCCCTGCCAGGAAGCCTGTAGCTTGTCTTTTTGGACAGGTTTTACAATTAAAACTTTCTGCCTTACCTGAAAGCTACGGTCCCTGTCACCTTGATCATATCAAGTGCGCTGGCCAGGGCCGGACTGGAAAAAAAATTAGGCCCAGGCATTTTTCAATTAGAGCGGCCCCCCAAGAAGGGGGCGGGCCAGAGAGGGTGTGTTTTGTCATCACTAATGACAAGTACGCCCCCTCTGAAAATGAGCATGTTGGTTCAATGCGCAGAGCCCCGCTGAAGAGCTCTAGCATTAGAAAAAGGCCCTGTATTTGTTCTGCACAGCGCAAGCAAATGTAATAACATTCTGCAATGAGGGGGGACCGCTGCCATCCTTCCCTGGTGGTCCAGCGGTGAGAGTGAACTCTAACCCGCAGGCTAGAGTTCACTCTCGCTTGATCTAACCGCGGCAACGCTCAGAATCCCGCAAGAGGACCCGGCAGAGCTGCTTGTTAGAGCTCTGCCGGTTCCTCTCTCTTCCCTCATTCCCTCTCCTGCTGGCAGCTGCCTGTAACTGCCTGTGGGCCGGTGAGGGAGATCTTTGATAGCGCTGGCCCTGCAGGGGCCGGCCGAGGAGATCCTGTGAGATCCTGTGATCCTGTGATCATTTGCCTGGTATGCCCGATGGCCAGTCTGGGCCTGGCGCTGGCAGTTCTGTGCCGCCTGGAGGTTCTCTCAAACAGACCTAGTCAACTCCTCCAGATGGTCTCGGAACTCCAGCACATATGAAACGATGGAGTTACCATCCTGACTAAGATCCCCCTCCCAGTGTTCTCGGTTAAGGTCTATGGGTCCACTCACATGCCTCCCAAAGAGTAACTCGAATGGGGAGCACCCTGTGGAGTCCTGCAGTACTTCCCGGTAAGCAAACAGGAGGTGCAGCAGGAATCTCTCCCAATCTCGGTGAGTCTCTGCAAACGTCCGGTGCATTGGTTTTAATGTTCCATTGAACCGTTTGCAGAGACCATTGGTTTGTGGGTGGTAAGGTTAGCTCACAATCGGCTTAATGCCACAGAGCCTCCAGAGGTGTTGGGGAGAAAATTTGCATCAGTGCCTCAGTTATGGTTAACACCTGTATGTTGGTCAGCGCCACCGCCTCTGGGTACCTGGTAGCGTAGTCATTAATCATCTTTTGGATCCGAGTTTAGACACATCTATACCGAAACACAAAGCCAGGTATAGACAACTCAAACCCCAATGCAAAACATTGACACAATTGCTCCTCCAATTTAATTTATGTGACTGCTGGAGGACGATACACCCTTCAGACAAAAGCTATCCATATTACTCGCAAACCCATAAAACAAATTCTAGGATTGATGTTATGCTTCTAGTGGGCCCTTCCTGAACCAAATCACTTCCTGCACCACAGGGGACAATATATGGTTGGACCATGCCCCACTAGTGACCACCCTTAAGGATAGTTTAAATTTTCGGGCCTGCAACCCATGGAGAATTAACGACAGCCTGCGGCAAAACAAGTAGTTTTGCAAGGGGGTAGAATCAGAACTTTCCACATATTTTTCCATAAATGACACACCCAGGATGCCTGCCCCATCTACATGGCTAGCCCACAAAGCTGTCATAAGAGGGGTTTTAATCTGGCGGACCTCCTTCCTAAAACAAAAATCCCAGACAAAACTTTCAGACCTTCTACGCAAACATAGGGACCTCTCTGCCTCCCAATTCTTAAACCCTACTACCACTGTTGCAGAACAGCTCGCACAAACCCAAAAAGAAATTAACTGGTTGAACATAGCCTGCACTACACATACCCTGCATAAGCTTAAAACTATAGAGTACACATTGGGAAGCAAAGCAGGATCTTGTTAGCAAACAGGCTAAGAGGCATACAAGTGCACGTCAAAATTGCACACATAATGACAGAAAAAAGGGAAAAGGGTGATTAAACCACAAGATATTAGTAACACATTTGCAAAGTTCTACAAAAACTCTACAACATTTAAAGATGACCCACAAGCACACCAACCCAGCACAGGTGGGACAGATGCATTCTTAGCAAACATAGACCTGCCCAAATTGACACCTGCACAACAGAACCATATGGCAGAACCAATAACATTAACAGAAATAGAAAATGTAATTAAACAGCTACCTCTAAACAAATCACCTGGCCCAGACGGGCTTCCTAACGCATATTACCAGAGATTCTCCTCCATCCTCTCCCTACAATTGGTGTCGCTATTCCGTTCAACCACTGACACTGAAACTCTACTGACTGAAATGCTCATGGCCAGTGTGACCACTTTGCCCAAACCTGTAAACCACCCACCAAATGCGCCAATTTCAGACCCATGTTCATTCTCAACTCTGATGCAAACAGACTTACCTCAGTTCTCCCAACCATCATCCACTCAGACCAAGTGGGTTTTGTGAGTGGCAGACAAGGAGCAGATGGAACAAGAAAAGCCCTCGCACTCTTATCCCTTGATGCCGAGAAGGCTCTTGACTTCCTGAATTGGTCATTCTTTTTTTGTTTTAAAATTTTTTTTTTATTGGTGTTTTTTCAAGTATTACAAGCTATAGAAAAAAAAACATTTGTAAAAGATGTACTGCATATATATTGCGTCTGAAGGTAACAGTTTGTGGTCTAAATAGATACTTAGAGTAAGTAAACAGCTTGGGCCACCAGAGTGCAATAATCATAGTGAGTGCAGGGTTGTCTTAATAAAGATCTGGTGACGTTGTTTGCATGCCTATCAGATCACGTAGATGCGCATTTAGCACGTGAGTAAGTGTCTTAGCTCGCATGTATTTTCTCTTTAGAGGTGTGATTCGTATGTTTCAGTCTGGTTTATATTTAGGACGCGTCTAATGTAAGTATGTGCAATAGTTGCATTTGTCATTCTTGCAGGCTATCCTGTAAAAACTTGGCTCCCCCAACCACTTTGTAATCCCGAAGCTTGAGTTTTTAACTCAGGCCCCTTCAGCATCACTAACGGAACCAGTAAGGGATGCCCCCTTTCCCCTCTTTTGTACATTATGGTGTTGGAACCACTGGCGGCGTCCATCCATTCAGATATGAATATCACTCTTGTCCACATAAGCGGCAGGGAATTCAAACTGAATCTCTTTGCGATTATATTTTGTTGACCATCACTAACCCTCAAACTTCCTTACCAGCATTCTATTCCATACTACAATCATACAGCCAATGCTCAAACTATAAGCTAAATCTCACAAAGACGCAGGCCATGGGTGTGAGGATGGAGGATGGTTACTTGTTAGAACTAAAAAAAGGATACTCCTATGACTGGAGAACTGATTATCTCACCTTCCTGGGAGTCAAAATGCCCCACACCCTCTCTAAACAACACTACCTTGACTATACTAAACTAAACAAAGAAATCACCAAAACCCTCCAAAACTGGAGGAATAAATTAATATCCTGGTCAGGACGCATAGCTGCTATGATACTACCCAAATTATAAAGAAAACTGGTCACCCCTAGGGGGGAACTAGTCGTATGTCTGTGGACAAACCTATAGGGGGTAACCCTCACTTATGTGCAGAAACAATTGAAGAAAACCCTAAGCGCCAAAAGCCCCTAGAGTCAAAGAGTAGGTTGTCCCTCCCACAGTATGTAAAGATATGCAAATATTAAAATATTACTTTTATTAAATTGATTAAAATATTCATATAACCACTGAAAATCAAGGAAAGATAAATAAAGTTTCGTTACAGGTATCCAGTTGTATCCACCCCACTGGTAAAAAATCTCTCCCTGGCCTCATTTAGTGAAGCTCCTATGTTAGATTCTATGGCTTAGAAATGAGAATAGTTCTATGGTGAATAAAACATGCTAAGGGGTTCCCCTATCCATCCTGCACCCCATCAATAGCAGCTAATGGACAGGGATACTAAGTATAACATGTCTCTGTGATCTGGTACTTCAAAAAGTGATTCTATATGTGTCCCTGTCCAAGCGGTCGTGGGTGTAGGCAGAACGCGATATAAACAGATAGTATAAAAAGGAGACAGTGTTGCCTTGGCTCAAATAATATAAAGGATCTATGGATACACATGAGCTTCTACCCAAATAAGCTGAATCTGCTGTATATCGGCGTACATTTGTAGATACAAAGTTGCAAAATGCTGAATACCTGATAAGGGTGACCAGTATGCAGATATAGCCGGGAGCAGGGCCGGCGCTACCTGTAAGGCGACCTAGGCAGCCGCCTAGGGCGCAACTTAGCAGGGGGCGCCGGATCCCTGCGCCCGGAATCACCGGTGCGGCTCCTCATGCTGAGCCGCCTAAGTGCTTTTACAAGCCTCAGGCAGCGCAGCACTGTTGTATGGACGGCGGCTGGATTTGAGTGACCGGCAGGAGGGAAGCGCAGAGCGCTCCCTCCTGCCAGTCTCTCAATGTAGCGTGGCCGGGCGGCGCGGAACGCGGGACAGGAACCTTTGTTTCCTGTACCCGGCAGCCGGCTGACTGACAGGAAGTGCTCACTGAGTGAGCACTTCCCTTCAGTCCGCTGGCGGCCGGGTACAGGAAACAGAAGTTCCACGCTACATAGGCAGGAAGGAAGAGGAGGGTAAGGATCACCAGGGGAGGGGAGGGAGGGTAAGGACCACTGGAGGAGGAGAGGGAGGTGGGAGTAAGGACCACTGGGGGAGGGGGGTGAAGGAACATGAGGGGGGGTGGGAGTAAGGACCACTGAGGGAGGGGAGGTAAGGACCACTGAGGGAGGAGGGGGGGGGAGATTACCACTAAGGCGGTGGGGGGAGGAGGGGAATGTCTACTAAGGGGTTTGGGAGAGGGAGGACCACTAAGGAGAGGGGAGGAGGGTAAGGACCACTAACAGGGGGCAGGGAAGAGGATAATGACCACTGAGGGGGGGGGGGGGGATTACCACTAAGGCAGTGGGGGGCACTGGCGGATCCAGGGGGGGGCAACGGGGCAATTGCCCCCCCCGAGAAATCCGCCGGTCTCCCTCTCCCTCCCCTGCCAGCACATGCAGGTGCTAGCCCTGCAATGTGCCTGCGGACCGGAGGGGAGATCGGAGATCTCCCTCCCCGGTCCGCAGGCACTGTGCTGACAGCCGGCAGGGGAAGGAGAGGGAGGACCCGGGAGCTCAGTCTGTAGCTCCTCCGGGTCCTCCTCTCGTGAGATTTGGAGCGTTGGCAACGCTCCAAATCTCGCGAGAGTGAACTCTAGCCCGGGAGCGCGGGCTAGAGTTCACTGTAACCACTGGGACCACCAGGGAATCACCACTGGGACCACCAGGGATGAAAATATGTCCCCCCTCCTCCTCAATAAAGGTAAGAAGGGAGGGGGGACATATTTTTTTTTTTTTAATTAAAGATATATATTTAAAAAAGGCTACCTTAACACACACACACACACACTGCCCCTTTTTGCCCCCCATGCACTGCTACCCCAACACACACATGCTGCCCCATACACACATACACCCCTTGCCCCAGCCACATACTGCCCCATATACACACATACTGCCCCCCCATACACACATACTGCCCTCATACACACATACTGCCCCCCATACACACACACTGCCCCCATACACTGCCGCTCCATACACACACATTGCCCACATTCACACACACACTGCAACTGTTACACACACATACTGTCCCACACATACACTGCATCCCTGACATACACTGCCCCCCCTACTCACACACTACAACCTTCACAAATCTACAAGTGCCCCTCCCGAGATCAGTCTCTGGATCCGCCACTGGTGGGGGGAGGAGGGGAATGTCTACTAAGGGGTTTGGGAGAGGGAGGACCACTAAGGGGAGGAATGGAGGACCACTAAGGGGGAGAAGGGGGAGTGAGAAGACCACCAAGGGGGGACTGCAGAGGGACAGGGGGCCAAGGGAGAGCACTAAGGGACAGAAGGTGAGAACAAGGAGGGACAGGAGGGAAGGGGAAATCAATAATTGACAGGAGGGGAGAGCACTATGAAATTTTTTTAAAAAAAATAAAGAGCTGCTCCACTCTCAGTCCCTATCCTACCCCACAAACCCTCTCTTTTACACTACACACATACACAATGCATCCCCACACACACACACACACACACACACAGAAACATTCAATGCATTCCTACTCACACACAGACACACCCGAAACACACAATGCATCCCTTACGTTCACACAAACACTTATTCTCTTACACACAGAAACAAAATGCATCTCTTACACAATCAATGCACCCCTTACAGACAGGGACGTATTAGCCGCGAGGCAAACAAGGCATTTGCCTTGGGCGGCATTTTTCAGGGGGCGGCAAAAAACGCCGCCCCCCAAATGCCCAGGGCAGATGCCTTGTTAGCCTTGCGGCTAACTGACATCCCGGGCGGCCGGCGAGGGAGCACTTCCCATGAGCTGACTGCTCAGCTCCCTCGCGCACCGCAAAGTGAGGCTGGGAGCCGGAAGATGGCGTCATCTTCCGGTTCCCAGCCTCACTCTGCAGCCGACGCGCGAGGGAGCTGAGCAGTCAGCTCATGGGAAGTGCTCCCTCGCCGGCCGCCCGCCTGCCAGCGCCGCCCGCCCGCCCTGCAGCCACTGGACCACCAGGGAGAGAGACCCCCCCCACCCCCAGCACTCCCAAAGGTAAGGAGGTTGGGGGGGGATTTAAATTAAAAAAAAAGTTAATGTGTGTGTGTGTGTTTGTGTCTGACTGTGTGTGTTTGTGAGTGTGTGTGTGTGTTTGTGTGTGTGTGTTTGTGTCTGTGTTTGTGTCTGACTGTGTGTGTGTGTGTCTGACTGTGTGTGTGTGTTTGTGTCTGACTGTGTGTGTGTGTGTGTGTGTGTCTGACTGTGTGTGTGTTTGTGTCTGACTGTGTGTGTTTGTGTCTGACCGTGTGTGTGTATTTGTGTCTGACTGTGTGTGTGTTTGTGTCTGACTGTGTGTGTGTTTGTGTCTGACTGTGTGTGTGTGTGTGTCTGACTGTGTGTGTGTGTGTCTGACTGTGTGTGTGTTTTGTGTCTGACTGTGTTTGTCTGTGTATGTGTGGCTCTAGCCTGTGTGTGTCTGTGTATGTGTCTGACTGTGTGTGTGTGTGTATGTGACTGTGTGTGTTTGTGTGTGTTTGTGTCTGACTGTGTGTGTATGTGTGTGTGTGTCTGACTGTGTCTGTGTATGTGTCTGACTGTGTGTGTGTGTGTGTATGTGTCTGACTGTGTGTGTGTGTGTGTATGTGTCTGACTGTGTGTGTGTGTGTGTATGTGTCTGTGTGTGTGTGTGTCTGACTGTGTGTGTGTGTTTTTGTGTCTGACTGTGTGTGTGTGTATTTAGAAGGTGGGGCGGGGGGGAGGGGGGGCGCCTGAGTTTTGTCCTGCCTAGGGCAGCACAAAACCAGGATACACCACTGCTTACAGACACACACTGCATTCAATTACATACACAGAAACACACCTTGCACCCCTTACACACACACCCAGAAACATACAATGCATTCCTTACACGCAAAAACACACTGCATCCCCTATAAACACACTACATCCCTTACAGAAATTGGTATCCCTATACACTACATTCTATAAGAACACACACACATTGCATCCTCTACAATAACACATAAAACATCCCCTACACACATACACTCCACTTCCTGTGAGAGAACTCATGGGTGGGCCATGTAGGTGGATTTATGGGTGGGCATTGTAGGCATACTCACGGTCAAGCCCTGGGGGCCCAGACCTTGAGCTGTGTAAGGGGCCCTAAAAAATGGAGCTGCTTCCTGTTCGTTAATTGTTGTGAGCACTGTTAAAAACAGTCTCCAGAGAGCCTCTTCTACACCAGACCTGTGGAGCCAGACTGAGCCCATCATCAGCCTCTTGTCCTCATCTGGTGGTAAGTAGGCAATCCAATATATTATTAGTGGCACTAATCTCTAATTTACCTTACATTAAATGGATACTATAGTCACCAGAAGCACTACAGCATAACGTAGTGGTTCTGGTGTCTATAGCCTGTGCCTGTAGGCTTTTTAATGTAAACACACTGTCTTTTCAGATAAAAGACACTTTGTGAAGACTGGCGTTGGTCCATATGGCAGAGCATCATACATTGTGATGTCACATGGTGGGCAGGACATATGGGGGGGCGGCAACATTTTTTTTTGCCTAGGGTAGCAAAAATCCTTGCACCGGCCCTGGCCGGGAGTGTATCCGCACTTGATCCTCAAACGGCCAGACTACCCGTTTGCCTTCCTCTGAACCCCAGTGACTACTGTAATCCTAAAGAATGCCTAGATGCTGCAAAAATGGCTACTCTGCCTAAATACCAGTAAACTAAAGCAGCACAAAACCAGGATTCACCACTGCACAGCACACATTATATTTGCCATTAGACAATTTTAATATTTTTTCATTAATAAAGTTTTTTTCATTTTTCATACTAATATATTGAGATTATTTCTCTTTATCTGGATTGATTAGTTGTACCTGCACATTTGTCTTCTATTCCAGCTCCCCTTTTTGGTACACTATTCCTTCTTCTACTTATAAATGTGTATGTGTTTAGTAGATAGCTCCCTTATTTGGTGTCCTTAAATATTGCAATCCCTCATAAGGATAACAAAAAAGGGATTAATATACTAAACAACTGAAATTAAGAAAAGGGCTTTTTAAAATTTTGATCTTTTAGCTGTTTAGTAGATAATTCCCTAAATTGGTGCCCTTATGTGAGATTTCCATATTTGAAGATACCAAATGAGGGTGCTGTTTTGCAGATAGTTCTTTATTTGGCATCCTTAAATATGGCAATCCCACATAAGAATAGTAAATAGGGGAGTTATCTGCTAAACAAATATCAACGCTAAGAGGTGCCAGCCCACAACAATAAATCTGGGTGGCTAATGTGAATTCTATGCAAATGTGTTGTCAGATGCCAAAATGCAGAGCACAGCCTGCTGGCATTAGACAACCAATCGCGGCACATTACCCCATTGCCTAGTGAAAAGTTTTAGTGCTCACCCCCTTTCTCCCCACCCTGTTTTGACTGGTATCTTATGTGGCCCACCTATATATTGTTCCTAGAGTCGCCACTATGTCTGCATGTGTGTCAATGTGTATCTGTGTGTGCATGTGTATCTGCATGTGTGTATATGTATCTGCGTGTGTGTCAGTGTGTGTGTGTATGTGCATACATCTCAAAATCTCGCCAACACTATACACAAATACACTCATGTATTTCAACGTCAACACTACATGCAAACCCCACCATTATATATAACCATACAACTGCATTCAAATACCACACAACACACAAATGCATACTTGCATTCAAAAGCCAACACTACATACAAACAAAAACCTACATTCACTCATACATACTCCATACAAAAACATGCTTACATTCAAACATACAAACACTGCTCAGTGCTAAATACATTTTTAAAAATTTTGGTTGTTTTTTACATTTAAAGTTGGGGGCAGAGGAGAGCAAAAATAGGAGCTGCCCCGGGTGACAAATGCTCTAGGTATTTCCCTGGACACAGGTTTTGCATGACTATCTGTCAATTTCCTTCAACCCTTACTGTTTTCCTAATCTGGTGAAGAACACATAAAATGGATACAAAGTAACTTTTTCCCATATACGGAATGGGTTTATTTTTCTTGTCTCCTGTGAACACACGTAATTATACCATGTTTTATGTTAATAGAAATTGGGGTCTTGAGTTTAGCTTATGACCTGTATAATATATTTTGCTATATTAGACTATGCAACAAAAACAGAGAAATAATAACCAATAATAATAATAATAATATGAGAACTTTAAGAATAGACAAAAGTTTAGAGAAACTAAGTAGCTAGTCTCCGCTCAGGTCTCAAAAATGTTTTTGCTCACTTGTGCATTACAAAGAGAATCTACAGTATTTACATATCTGACTGATCACACCCAGAACCAAAATTCTCTCGTCCAGCAGATACAGCAACTGAGCAGGGACTAAACGAAGCGTGCACTAACTAAAAAGTTAATGAGTTTCTCTAAATTTTGACCGTTTCCAGAGTTCTCATATTTTAGTTTTTTTTTTGTTGCAATGCATTTGTTAGGTCTCTCCCTGAGCAAAAATGGTAATCCAGATGTGGACCCTAAGCTGACTGTACTTAGAGGGGTATTCAGCTACACCTCACTGACGAGGCTCAAAGAAGGCCAAAACAATCATCCGGGGTTACTGTATCTCTTGTGCAGAGAGAACTTGCTGGCATTTTGGTTCTGGACTGCCCTTATAATAATAATAATAATAATAATAATAATAATAACAACAAAGTATTTAACCAGGAAAGGTACATTCGGATGACTCTGGATTCCAAGTATGTCCTGGGTATGCAATTTTTGCCCAATATCCAAGGAATGTTACAATTACCCAATTTAGTGGTAATCATTTTATCTACCTTGGAAGGATGAAGGGCTGTGTCAATGCTGCTGGGAATTGAACTTGTGACCCCCAAGGGTTATGGCTGGGATCAGTCTAATATGCAAATGGATATATAGGTTCTCTTTGTAAAGGCACAATTGAGCAAGAACATTTTTGAGACCTAAGAGGGGACTAACTGAAGGGCAAGCAACTCAGTTTCTCTAATCTTTTGCTGTTGTGAGAGTTCTCATATTCACACACAATCACTGTATATTTTACTAGATACATATCTCTACAGGAAGGGATCAATGTTTTTCTGCAGAACAGCCTGAATTCTTGACTGTACTCTTTACATCAACCACTAGGCCACTGCTACACTTTATAAATGTAAAAAAGAATCCAGGCACTCCAAGGTATTCCAGCTGATAGGCAATTTTATTGGACTGCTACACTTTATGCCCAGTCCAAATAACAAAGTTTATATTTGCACATATAAAAAATACAATTAAAAAAAAAATCAGTATATTGATATTTTAGTTGTATATTGATTAAATATTGCTACATTGATTTTAGATATATTTTCATAAAGAGATTCAGGTCAAATGTTCTCCTCGGAACATCAGATAATAGTTTATTGACCTCTTTCCAAAATTATGCACATTAGGGCAGTCCCACCATATGTTAAGGTACATATCCTTATGTCCACAAAGGTGCCTCCATTAATCTGTGTTTTTGCCCCTATCCTGAACAGGAGAACCAGAGTGACATGCCAACTGAACATGATTTTGAACATTTATTCTTGCGAAAGTAAGCACACCAGCACCCTTTTTGCTGCCTCTCAGATATCTTCCCTGTCCCCTCCCTCCAAAGACCCCCCCAAGTCCCTTTCCCATTGTTCCGGATATCTCAATGGACCCCATATTGAGGAACTGGAACAGATGAATGCTTATAGAACAGAAATGGTATTTTTACAGATGACATAGATTTTTAAAAATTGGGAAAGAAATTGTAGAAAATGAAGCCTCTTTAAACCACAGAGAGTCAGCAAAGTTTGAGATCTGGAGATATCTAAAGAAATCTTTAGCAGCCAACAAATGCCCCTGTCTCAGCCACTCAAAGCAGGGAACTAGACCGAGGTGGATATATCTCTGGACCCCTGCCTCTTCTATGTTCCTAAAGTCCCAAGGTCTCATACCCGGTGGAATGGATTGGTTGCTCAAAACCGGTGTTACAGGGAAGGGGCTGCCTGCCAATGCAAATTTAGATATAGACCTGTCCCAAAGGTAGTATGAATTTAGGATCACAGGATAACTGATCTAAATTAATGCTCACTGGAATTTCTCTAATCAGATGTAGAAGGAGTGGAGATCAGATACCATTAGCGAAGCCTCTAAATCTACCCACCTTTTTTCCCCTCGTAGAGCTTGCCACATAATAACTGGCTGAGTTGGACAGCATAATAGTACATTATGAGATTTGGAAAGCCCAATTCACCCCTGGTTTTTGGTCTTTATAACAGGTTTCTGAGAAGTCTGTGCCTCTTGTTTTGCCAACTAAAGGCATCAATAGTTTTCTTGAAGCCAACCAGACCTCCCTTCATTAGCTTCAGCAGCAATGCTTGGAAAAGGAAGAGAAGTCTCGGTAGCAGGTTCATCTTAATGCAATTACCTCTTCCAATCCAAGTTTACCGTAATAACCAAATAGTGAAAGAGTGACCAAACAACAGTTTAACTCAAGATATCAGAAGGCAAAATGTAGAAGGGCACAGTACACGACTTTGAATAGTTTATTGGAGAACCCACCTGGTCAAGGTGAATCAAAACAGGGAGAAGCTGAACTAGTCTACCCACTAATACGGTGGCCAATATTTTAGGGTCTACATTGATTAATGAAATAGGTCTGTAGTTACCAACCATGTGGGGTCTTTGTCTCTTTTCCGAAGGAAAACAACATTGGCAAGGGTCATCATGGAGCAGTGATCCGGACTGTTTGGCCATGTTAAAGACTTCAAACATATGAGGGATCAATACCTCACTGAATCCGCTATATCTGCCAGGCGCTCTCCCCCCCCCCCTTAATGGACGAAATAGCCAAAAGGAGCTTGGCTTTTGAAATTTCAGTCTCCAGGGTCTTCATTAGAGATCCCGGAATAGAGGGAGGTTTTAGGGATGCCAAAAATTCCACCAATTTGGTAGCATGGTGCCCTCCATCCTGAGAGGTGTCCTTGTGTGAGAGTGTGGTTGTACAGTTTTGCACAAAAGTCCCTAAAAACTTTTTTTCTGGGGAACACACCATATATTCCTGACTGGACCTAACTGCAGTTCTCAGTTTAGACCATTGTTGAAGGCAGAGGCAACAAACCAGGGGGGTATCTTTTCTGTTTGCCCATTCATAAAACAGACGTCTGGTTAACTTGATGTGCAAGGCCAAGTAGTCCATTAG
>OW240916.1:162748504-162794129 GCA_933207985.1 Pelobates cultripes | reverse complement strand
TGTTGGTTTCTTATTTGGCCTTTTTTGGGGATGAAAAACGAAGATTTGAGAAAAAAGAAGACGTTGAATGGTAAGTTTAATTTTATTTTACAGGTTAGTTATTTTATTCCCCCCTCACTATTTTTTAGGGTGAGGGGGGTAGGTAGGGACTTTTTATTTGGGGGGGTGACTAGGGGCTTGGGGACCCCTAGTCCACCTTGGGAGGGGGGAAATTTACTTAGTGCCCCCACCCGCAGCCCAGGGGTGGGGGCCGGGGGGGGAGGACAGTAGGTCCCCCCCCTCATTATCTTTATGGCCCCCACCTGCCGCCCAGGGGTGGGGGCCGGAGGGGGGTGGACAGTAGGTCCCCCCCCCTCATTATCAATATGGCCCCCACCCGCCGCGCAGGGGTGGGGGCCGGGGGGGCAGTAGGTCCCCCCCGCTCATTATCAATATTGCCCCCACCCGCCACGCAGGGGTGGGGGCTGGGGGGGGCAGTAGGTCCCCCCCTCATTATCAATATTGCCCCCGGGGACAATAGGTCCTCCCCTTATTGTTCATTTTAGGGCACCCACCCACCGCTCCGGGGTGGGGGCCGGGGGGGGGACAATAGGTCCCCCCCTTATTGTTCATTTTAGGGCCCCCACCCACCGCTCAGGGGTGGGGCCAGGGGGAGGACATAGGTCCCCCCCATTAGTATTTAGGGCCCCCACCGGGGGGGGACCCTTTTTTTTTTTAAACAGTGAGCAGCCACAGGCTGCTCACTGTTTTATAGACATGCCCCTACTCAAGGTATTGCGAGTAGGGGCACAATTTACTAATACTAAGTAATTTTTACTTAGTATTAGTAAATTAATAGGGGGCGGACCGAACATCGCATATGTTCCCCGTCCGTGGCGAACGCGAACACGCTATGTTCGCCGGGAACCCTTGGTAGATAGAGAATAGTAACAATGTTAGTTAGTGCTCAGACGAACTAGGATTTGATTTAAAGGGAAATCTGTTATGTTATGTTATCTTGTGTTGTGTGCTGCCGCCTGAATGGGTTTCCAAATAAAGGACCTGAATAGAATTGCAACCAAAAGACTGAACATGTTGTTTTTACCCTAGAGGACCGTGCAACTGGCAAACAAGAATCACACCACTTAGTCACAAACTCTGGCCAAATTTTGTGTTCATATTTGTGGGGGTTTTTTAAATTTATTTTTTGCATTTTTTACAAAAAAAAACAACTGCCATTTCACAGATATCATAAGCATTATACATTGTACGGCTCTAAAACATAAACACTCATATTGTGTCCAGCAATGTCTAACAAGTTCAACAGCACAAAGGATACAAAGGAAAACCCACAGGTAACCTCAGGAGAAATACAAACTGCTCTGAAAAAAGACGGTGTGGTTTTTTCAAGGAGCACAATACGACGATACTTGAACAAAAACGAGCTGCATGGTTTAGTTGCCAGAAAGAAGCTTTTACTGCGCCAATGCCACAAAAAAACCTGATTACAATATGCCCGACAACACCTTGACACGACTCACAGCTTCTGGCACACTGGAATGTGGAGTGACAAGACCAAAATAGAGCTTTATGGTCACAACCATAAGCGGTATTTTTGGAGAGGGGTCAGCAAGGCCTATAGTAAAAATAATACCATCCACACTGTGAAGCATGCTGTTGGTTTACTGATGTATGGGGGTGTGTGAGTTTTAAAGGCACGGGGAATCTTGTGAAAATTGATGGCAAGATGAATGTAGCATGCTTTCAGAAAAAACTGGCAGACAATTTACAATCTTCTGCACAAAGACTGTGCAAGGGATGCTCTTGGACTTTCCAACCATCCACACAATACACATTAGAAGACTTTCTGATGAAAGATAGAAAAAGTGCATTTGCAAAATAAAAAGTAATCATGTGTACTAAACCCTTACACTGTATAAAGTGTGAGTGTATATATAACGAGGATGATGGATTGCTATCAATTAGTGTAATGGGTAAAGTGCTAATGCAGTCAAAAAAAAATTATTTGGCAAATGCTTTTTATATGTTTCATCAGAAAGTCTTCTTATGTGGATGGTTTACCAGGGTTTTATTTTTCTGCATCCTTATTTATATTTATGGGGATATTATCAACACTTGTTTTCTAGATGATGTTATGATTTGATGTTTGTTTATATTTGAGGTGTATATACGCTTATGTTTTTCCTAGAAAATAATACATATCTTAACTATTATTTTCCCCTTTTATTAAAACAGCTGTGTTTTCCGGCGTGTCCCGGTCATCATGGAAACACACTGAGGCTGATGTCAGAAGGTGAGTGGTTCTCTCTTTTCCTTGAAGAGTTTTGTCTCTCTAGGGCACCCGTACATGAGGGAGGAACCAATAACTGATTGGCATCTCTGTTTCCCATAGTTTCGTGACGGTGCTCCTTAGGTTCATTGGATGAGACCCTCATTGTTGACGGGGGGGCGGAACTTCTGGGTTGCCAGGGACTCGCCAGACACTCAGCTGATTGAGATGCTACTTAAGGGGTGAGTTAAGACCTTTTTTTGTCCTATATAAAGCTGGTATTCGTGCGATACTCTACTTAGTTGTGATGTCCTGGTGAATGTTGATTAGCTGGAATTCGTCAAGAACCTACCTGAATGAAAAGCTTGGAGTGCCGGTATAACAATGGGCATAAATGGCTGCACTCACGGTGCACTCACGGTCTTAATTCAAGCTTTGCAGTATAGCCAATAGTTTAAACTGTTTAGGATGTTAGCTGTTCAAATCAAATCCTTTCCATTTGCTGCTGAAACACAGGTCTGCAGCAGTTAATCTGTCTCCATGTCTGTTAAGTATGCTTTCCCACCTCTGGTGAGTACATTAGTAATTTAGATTAAATACTAGTATAAGTACCTGGGTTTCTGTTTATTCAGTTCCTCCCAGTTGCTTACCTTGGGCTTTCTTCTAACAAACAGGTCACATTTAGGAGGTTTGTGTAGTGAGCATTTAGTTAAGTTTATTGATGCATTTTACAAAAGAGTGATGATAATGGATAATCCTGGCTGTATAAAGTCTGCCTGAATACCACAGCCCTGGAGACAGAGAAGAGACCTATAACCACAGTAAGAAAAAAAACTTCCTTGGATGACTGATTAAAGTACACACTTGAATATAACGTGTTTAATGCAGACACTTGCTGTCAAGGCACGTGGCATTGATTGCTGTGTTTTATAGCACCTAAGAATGATATTTTTGTAAGAGTGGATGTGACAGAAGATAAGAACCATTTGGCCCAATTTTCTAAATATGTTCATTAGTCCCTGGCCTTATCTTAAGTCTAGGATAGCCTTATGTCACTTCAGCTGGGAGGCTATTCCATGCGTCCACTACACTCTCAGTAAAGTAATACTTTCTGATATTATTTTTAAACCTTTGCCCCACTAATTTAAGACTGTGTCCTCTTGTTGTGGTACTCTTTCTTCTTTTAAATATAGTCTCCTCTTTTACTGTGTTGATTCCCTTTATGTATTTAAATGTTTCTATCATATCCCCCCCGTCTTGTCTTTTCTCCAAGCTATACATGTTAAGATCCTTTAACCTTTCCTGGTAAGTTTTATCCTGTAATCCATGAACCAGTTTAGTAGCCCTTCTCTGAACCCTCTCTAAGGTATCAATATCCTTCTGAAGATACGGTCTCCAGTACTGTGTACAATACTCCAAGTGTGGTCTCACCAGTGTTCTGTACAATGGTATGAGCACTTCCCTCTTTCTATTGCTAATACCTCTCCCTATGCAACCAAGCATTCTGCTAGCATTTCCTGCTGCTCTATTACATTGTCTGCCTACCTTTAAGTCATCTGATATAATTATCAATTTCACAATGCCCGCATCCACCCCTTCCTTACGCAAGATACTACGAAGGAGATTGTCCATGCTCTAGTACTCTCTCGCATGGATTATTGTAAAGCTCTCTGAATTGGACTTCCCAGAAGCTGCATTGCCCTGCTAAACTCTGTAATGAATTCTGCCGCAAGACTGATTTTCCTCTCCAGTCGGTCCTCTCACACCTCACCTCTCGTCAGTCCTTACATTGGCTTCCTGTATCCAGTGGCGTACACATGACCCATGGGGCCCCGGTGCGAAAATTGATCCGTGGGCCCTCCCCCCCCCCGCGCGCTTACTCGGCGTGGGTCAGGGCCACAACACATGGCGGCGGGCACCTGGTCGCAGGGGTTGCAGGGCTGCGACCCCGCAACCGCGGTATGCACACACACTTAAAGGACCACTACAGACACCCAGATCACATCAGCTCAATGAAGTGGTCTGGGTGCAGGTCCCTCTAGTTTTAACCCTGCAGCTGAAAACATAGCCGTTTCATAGAAACGGCTATGTTTCACTGAGGGTTAATCCAGCGTCTGGTGGCTGTCTTATTGACAGCCGCTAGAGGAGCTTCCACGATTCTCACTGTGAAAATCACAGTGAGAAGACACTGAACGTCCATAGGAAAGCATTGAGTAATGCTTTTCTATGGGCGGTTTAAATGCGCGCACACCTTTTGCCGCACATGTGCATTCGGAGCTGAGATACAGAGGGATCCCCAGCGCCAAGGGAGTCCGGCGCTGGAGAAAGGTAAATGCTGAAGACACACACACTCTCACGAACAGACGCATACACACTAGCTAACAGACACACACATTTACTGACAGACACACACTCAGTGACAGACATACATACACACTCACTTACAAAACATACACTTTCACTGACAAACACACACTCAATAACAGACATCAAACACACTCAGTAACACACTCACTGACACTCACTAGCAGACACACACCCAATAACAGACACACTAACACACACACTAACACTAACACACACACTAACACACAAACACACACACAAACACACACACACACACACTAAAACACACACACACACAAACACACACACACACACTAACACACACACACACACACAAACACATTTTTTTTTAAATTTAATCCCCCCAGCCTCCTTACCTTTTGGAGTGCTGGGGGGATTCCCTGGGGTCCAGTGGTGCTGCTGGGCTCCTGGGCTGCCGGTCACTGGGTGGGCTGGCTGTCTGGGTGGCCGGCGCGCGAGGGAGCACTCTCCCCTAAGTGCTTCCTCTTCAGCTCCCTCAGGGGAGAGTGCTCCCTCGCGCGCCCTCCCGTCTGCCTGCCGGGTGTCAGCAGGGCCAGCCTCGGGGGGCCCTGAGGTGGCCGGTTCCTGGGCCCCCCTGGAGAAGAGGCTGGCCCTGTGGGTACATACCGGGTCGCAGGGGCAGCCGGGCCCCCTGGTGGGCCGGGCCCGGTCGCAGCCGCGACCCCTGCGACCCTGGTATGTACGCCACTGCCTGTATCCTATAGGAGTCAATTCAAAATGCTAACACATACCTATAAAGCACTGAACGATTCTAGCCCGTCCTATATCTCTTCACTGATCCATAAGTATGCCTCTTCTCGGTCTCTCCGTTCTGCCCGTGACCTTCTCCTCTCTGCTGCTTGCACCTGTACAGCCAACTCATGCTTGCAGGACTTCTCGCGGGCAGCTCCCTCTCTTTGGAATAACTTGCCTACCGCTAGTCTTCAATCATTTAAGAAGTGCCTTAAAACCCATCTCTTTAGGAAAACTTATGGCCTCCCAGAGTAACCTCTACCACACACACCTGTCCCTTGCTTGATTGCTATTCCCTATTGTGTTTTATACCCCACCTCCCATAGACTGTAAGCTTGTTTGAGCATCATATTGTTCCTGTAAGTTTTTGTAATTGTCTCATTTATTGTTAAATCTCCCCCTCCAATTATATTGTAAAGCGCTACGGAACGTGTTGGCGCTATATGAATGCCAATAATAATAATTACCCCTAAACCCTTATCCTCAGATGTTGAGGTTAGGATAGTATCAAATATTCTGTACTCTGCCCTTGGGTTTTTATGTCCAAGATGCATTATCTTGCACGTATTCACATTAAATGTCAGCTGCCACAACTCTGACCATTTTTCTAGTTTACCTAAATCATTTTCCATTTGGCTTTTTCCTCCAGGGACATCAACCCTGTTACATATCTTAGTATCATCAACAAAAATACATACCTTACCAACAAGACCTTCTGCAATATCACTAATAAAAATATTAAAGAAAATGGGACCAAGTACAGATCCCTGAGGTGACAAGCCCATGCTTCGAATATACTCCAATGCTTATCTAAATCAGCATATGAGTCCAAGATAGCCTCTCTGTATGAACTGGTGTGAAGACACGCCTCACTATATGTGACTCATTTAATCTCTGTGTATGAGCTAGGCTGAAGCACATCAGTGTGTGTCCACTATATACTCTGAATTACTATGAGTACACAGTCTAACTATACATATCCACTATGTGCTCCATGTATGAGTTGATGTGAAGACACAGCTTCTGTGTGTGTGTCCATTATATAAAATCTTGTATGAGACTGTATATGCAACAATTCAAAAAGAGAAATGTCATCCACAAGACCAAGGGGGTTGAGCCCTCAAATTGAAAATATAAGGAAAATGTGGAGATGTCTAGTTTAAACATAACCTTTTATTATGTATTAAAAACCAGTGTGAATTTTTATATAGTCAACAAATTAGTCTGCCAATAATCGATGTAGAAAAACCAGCAATCAAAAGAGACGTGGAAAGATAAGCTAAATCAATAAAAAATAAAAAAGTACCAAAAAAATGATAATAAACTAGTATGTTGTGAAAATAAGCCACAATGAATGGAAATTGTAGATTGTGCTAGTTTTATTGTACCTATAATCTTAATTTTATTAATGACAGGAGGCTTCATATTTGCTTAAGTCTCTCTTTACTAGAACTCCACAGCAGCACATTAACACAGAGAAAAACAACCAATCATAAAAAAAGTTGGGTACTATAAAACTCCCCTCCCCACACATAATTTCCTCTTTCAGGTTTCGACCAAAACAGAACAAAAGGCAGAAAAATAATGGAAAAAAACTAAGTCCTAGATACAATGAATACAACGATGTCCACCATTCCGAGAAGAACTGTCAAACCAGGTAGCGTTGACGGACTGTAAACTGAAACGAGAAAAAAACAGAATCGAAAAGGTTGGTTAGCCAATGAAATGTACTCTGAACAAAACGTGGAGGCATAGTAACAACCAGAAGAAACGGATAAAAGAACAAGTGACAGGTAGCAGAGACAACAAGCAGAGTTGCATACGTACCGATTAAGCCAAACTATTAAAGTTAAACAAGGGAGGGATAAGAATGGGAGGGAAATATTCCTCCTGTCATTAATAAAATTAAGATTATAGGTATACTAAAGCTAGTATAACCTACAATTTTATAACATGACAGGAGGCTTTATATTTGCTGTTTTAACGCCCAGGCCAACAAATCCAACGATGTTTGTTTCGCTGGTACCTATTCTGGGAGATAACTAGAGCAATCCTAAATGGACCTTCCAATTGCGAGAAGTGACAGCAGATGGATCGATAAAGATACCAGCTGTCGGTATACCACAAATTGCGGAAATAATTAAATCCGCCATTAGTTCCACTGTACATGGGGGTGCGACCTGTTTCCTAGAATACGGTCCATGAACTGCAGGTGCACAATTCCGAAGGTCATTTGGAATCACGAGAAAAAAACTGCCATCAGGTCTCGACCTTTTGATGTGGAAGATGGCTCCTCCGGTCGTGCCAGGGTCACCAGGTGATGTGGTTGTGCAAACAACCTCCAACCTCAAGCAATGCGTCTGATTCCACCACCAACTCCATAACAGAACCGAATAGGGTCCTTTCGTTCCCTCATGACCTACAAAGCGAGTGGTCTCATCTGAGAATGAATCTGCTACGCTGGCAAGAGTGCGGGAAAAAACTAGTCGTATACTAGATGTTTTCAGTACTCCGGTTGGATTGCAGAACCTGCGACTGTGGTAGGCAAAGTACTCCCAAGAAAGTGTCCAATCAGGGTTCCAAAACTGAATTTGTTAGTGAAATGAGGATCGACTACTCTGGGAAATTGTGAAGCCTAGAAATACCAAAAATGAGGGCAAACATACATAGAGGTTGAGATTTCCATCCAAAGGTATCCTCGTCGAAGAGTGATAAGTGGTCCATGGGGATATTGGGACCTGCATAAACTAAGAAGAGTCGTCACGTGATGTAGTAGATCGCAAAGGAGTCGAGAGTGGTTCGAAGAGTAGGCAGGTTGGAAAAAAACAGAATCGGGTATTGGTGACGGGTCTGAATCAGGATGTCCGTCCGTGAGACTGTCGACTGATAGGGAGAGAGTGGAATAATCTGAATAACTGTATGTACTATCCCACTCCAGTCCAGCCCTGCCAAAAAACCCGTGGAGAGATTTATGGTATGTACGTCACACCAAAGATAGGGTATAATATAGTGAGGCATCTAGGTCCCTGTATTCCTGACTGTCAGAGAAATTTTATTTTCAGAAGTAGGCTGTGGCAAACCTAGCCACTTAAGACTATTGCATGTGTGGATATTATAAAGTTTGCTGGCTGTAAGAACCAATTGTAATGTAGTATGGGGCGTTCATGCGAACAAGAGCGTTCGTATGCTTGTAATACATGAAACCCACCATTGCCTATGCAGTTTCACGAACAGTGAGTTTAAACACTGTTCGTGAAATGAATGACCTACCGAACGGTCGACCACACACAGGAGGACATTGTTGTAATCGGTAGTTAAAGACTTCCCTAGGTGGCCGTCGTTCGGCTACCGACCCCGCGGCGGTCGGCCATCTTGATTCCTTTGTTAGCCCAGCGGGGTTTTGCCGTCGAGCACCTGGAACTAAAAATGGCTACTCGACGGCGCGAACCCCGCTGGACTTCCAGGCCGTTCGGGAGCCCAGGCCGTTCGGTAGTTTGTTCCCCTAATATCAATCGCTATTTTAACCGTATGTTGGAAATAATGTGTATTTCGTACGGCGTTCGGTTAGTTAGACTGGGAGCTGAGCGGTATTTCCACGAACTATGCGCTCAGCCTCCAGCTATCTACCGAACGTCCATTCGTGTAAAACAAGTGAATATTATTAAAGTTATGGATTTTAATGTAAAATGTAAGTTCAGCTGCATGGAGGGATAATCCCATTAACTGTATATTCCAGTGGGAGTATCCCTCTCGTCCAGCAGTGCACGATGGGAGAAATGTATGTGTTGGGCAGTTCCCCATGTAGTCCCCTACTGTACAACCCCTGTAATGTCAGTAGGGAAACCCCTTGCATGGGGAATCCCATAAATACAGTGTCCTGTGAATAAAACTTCAGTTGACTCCCAGCCTATGTGTCGTCTAGTTCTTGGGAAGGAAGGATTACTACAACGCTACCGGGATTATTGTATGCTGTGCTTATTCCCCTGGATTATTTTATGTTATTCCTGTTACCCAGAGGAGATATTGTGGATTATACTGCCTCTCCGCTACAATTGGTGGCAAGCGACGGGATTGAATCTACACAGCAAAGCAACGGTCGGCAGAATTAAAACGAATAAAGGAGAAGGAGCAGCAATTCGGGAATTATCCCATTCGGATGAAACCGGAGCCAGGAACAAGTGGAAACCCACGAACGGCCGGTGAATGGGAACGAATTATGCCCTGCTAAAACGAAGCACACTAAAGGAGCTGCTGGAAGCAAGAGGAGCAATAGCCAGTAACAAGGCAAAGGCTGTCCTAATTACAGAACTAATGGAAGGAGACAGAGCAGCAGCTGCTGCAGCACCTCCAATGGAGGAAGAACCAAACGAATTTGCAACTGAATTCAGAATACGAATGGCTTTATTCCCGGAACCACCATCTGCAGAGATGGTTAGCAGGCTCTTCGCTGATGTACAGGAGTACATCATGCTCAGGAGGGCGCAAAGGAATCCACAAGCCGGAGAAAGAGCTGCAACGCCCGTCAATATCCTCCCAGGGAAAGCCAAAATTCCCTACCAAGCCTTCAAAAGCTATGCGGAGGCTGACGGTGGCGTGGACGACTACTTACAGTACTTAGAGACGCTGTGTTTGCTACTAGACATCAGCGATGCGGACCGGGTACCCCTACTAGCAGGGAGATTATCTGGTCGTGCCGCGGAAGCGTACTGGGCAGTACCTGATGAAGATAGTAGAAACTATAATAAAGTGAAACAGGCCATTCTAGTCCGGTATGTGATCACCTCCGAGGCGTACCGCATGAAGTTCCGGGACATTAAAAAACCCACTAAGGACACTCATGTGGAATGGGCACACCAGCTAAAGCGAGCTGCGAAGGGGTGGTTGGAGGCCGCTCAAGTTAACACGTTGGAGGGTCTGTTCCAACTGATGGTCCTGGAGCAGTTCTTCAACGGAATCCCTGCATACCTACAAAATTGGATCGGGGACAGAAAACCACACACCCTCCAGGAGGCTGCTAAGCTGGCAGACGAGTTTCAGGATAACCGGAGAGATTGGCCCGCACAGGCCAGACCAGCATCCACCTCCGCATCGGCAAGTACCGCAGGGGGCCCCACGACTCAACCACGACCTGGGGTAAGTCAAAATACCTACCCCCTTAGGTATTCAGCACGTCCGCCAATTCGGTGCCATACCTGCAACCATCATGGCCACATTCAGAGGGACTGCCCACGGAATCGACTTAGGCCCAGCTGGAATAACGCAGCACCGAGTAACAGAGCGGCCGTACACTGCATACAGGCCGAATCATACCAGAACCCAGAGACAGGGGCAACCCTGGAGGAACCGCTAGGAACCCTGCACGAGGTGAACCCCATCCAGGCCGCCTCTGATAATCGACAAGGGCACCGCCAGGAGGTGCACATGGAGGGGAGAAAGGTACAAGGACTTCGTGACTCTGGGGCTACCTTAACTTTAGTCCGAAGTCATTTGGTACCCAAACCCAATCTCACTGGAAACTGTGTTGCAGTACGGGTGGCAGGGGGAGCCATTTACAAAGTACCTACGGCCAAGGTACACTTGAATTGGGGAGCGGGGCACGGGAATGTGTATGTGGGGATGATGCAGGACTTGCCAGCTGATGTGATTTTGGGCAACGACTTGGGGGAGCTGACTTCAGCATTTGTTCCACAGCCCACAGTACAGGAGGCATATCCGGTTGTGACCCGACAACAGGCTCGCACCACAGCACCATCCAACCACTCTGAGGCTCAGGTAAGCAATGACCCCCCCATGCCCACTGTCATGCCATGGGCCAACCCCCTAGAGTTTGGGTCAGAAGTGGCCCTAGACCCCTCCCTACAGGTGTACAAAGACCGTATTGATAAATATCAGGCAGGATTAGAAGGGGAAAGGTATATCTGGGACAAAGGACTACTGTATCGACACGCAGAAAAGGTAGTGTCCGGATCTATACCTTTACTCATTAAGTAACTAATAGTGCCTCGGAAATATAGGTTAGAGTTATTACGTATCGCTCACGATATTCCCCTGTCTGGGCACTTAGGCATCAGTCGTACTAAGCACAGGCTGACCCAAAACTCCTCTCCCTCCCTACCCCCTTTCCCTGTGTCTCTCCCCTCTCCCTCCCCCCTTTCCCTGTGTCTCTCCCTCCCTTCCCCCTTTCCCTGTGTCTCTCCCCTCTTGCTCCCTCCCTGCCCCCAATTTACCTTAAAGAAGGCAGGGGGCCGGCTACGTTCCAGACTGGAGCCGCCGGGCCGGGTGGCAGCTTCCCCGGTCCGGCAGCACTCCAGTCACTGGCTGCTGATGGCTGATGGAAGGAGGAGCCTGTCTACCATGTTCCCTCGCGTTTCCCACACCGCGAGGGAGCATGGTAGACAGGCTCCTCCTCCATCAGCAGCCAGTGACTGGAGTGCCGCCGGACCGGCGAAGCTGCCACCCAGCCCGGCGGCTCCAGTCTGGAACGCGGCCGGCCCCCTCTCAGTGTGCCACCGGACTGGCCACCCGGTGGCACATATGTGGCCTTGCAGCCCCCCAGGTGCCGCAGCCCACCGGGAAATCTCCCGGTATCCCAGTGGGCCAGTCCGGCCCTGGGGGCCAGTACCTCACTACGATAGATCTGTGCAAGGGCTACTGGCAAATTCCGTTAGCAGAAGACGTTATTCCCAAGTCTGCCTTTGTCACCCCGCTTGGCCTGTACCAGTTTAAGGTCATGCCATTCGGGATGAAAAATGCCCCAGCGGATGGTAGACAGGTTATTGGATGGGTTCCAGGAGGATGCATGCACGTATCTGGATGATATCGCCATATTCAGCTACTCCTGGCACGAACATCTGACCCACATAGGAGCTGTACTAGACTGGATCCGGGAAGCCTGACTGACCCTAAAACCCAGCAAATGCCATATAGGGATGGCAGAAGTTCAGTACCTAGGGCACAGGGTAGGAAGCGGACAACAGAAACCAGAGCCTGCTAAAATAGAGGCATTCGCCCAATGGCCAACCCCTCGCACCAAGACCCAAGTACTCGCCTTCTTAGGGACCGCCGGGTACTACCGGAAATTTGTGGCCAACTACAGTGGCCTCGCCAAACCCCTCACTGATTTGACCCGTAAGAATCTCCCTAAGCTAGTAGTCTGGGCCCCAGAGTGTGAGCAGGCATTTCAACAGCTCAAGACGGCACTTGTTAACTCATCTGTACTTTCTGCTCCTGATCCAACTAAACGTTTTTTCGTCCATACAGACGCTTCTATGTTTGGATTGGGAGCAGTACTTAGCCAAGTCGGAGCAGATGGCGGCGAGCACCCCGTAGCTTACCTAAGCAGAAAACTTTTACCCAGGGAAGTAAGCTACGCCGCCATTGAAAGGGAGTGCCTGGCTGTGGTGTGGGCCCTCAAAAAATTGCAGCCCTATTTATACGGACAACCATTTACATTACTCACGGATCACAACCCGTTGGTGTGGCTGAACATGGTGTCAGGAGACAATGCCAGGCTGCTGCGCTGGAGTTTGGTGCTGCAGCCTTTTGACTTTACAATCCACTATCACCCTGGGAAGCAAAATGGCAACGCCAATGGGTTGTCCCGACAAACAGACTTGGAACCGTGATCCATGAGTGCTCCTCCGGACATCCCCAAGCCGATCCGTTGGGATCAGACTGTGTATGCCGGCTTGGTTCTGGGGGAGCATTGTGGCAAACCTAGCCACTTAAGACTATTGCATGTGTGGATATTATAAAGTTTGCTGGCTGTAAGAACCAAGTGTAATGTAGTATGGGGCGTTCAAGCGAACAAGAGCGTTCGTATCCTTGTAATACGTGAAACCCAGCATTGCCTATGCAGTTTCACGAACAGTGAGTTTAAACACTGTTCGTGAAACGAATGACCTACCGAACAGTCGACCACACACAGGAGGTCGTGTTACGCCCATTATCCAAATGCAACATTGTTGCAATCGGTAGTTAAAGACTTCCCTAGGTGGCCGTCGTTCGGCTACCGACCACGCGGCGGTCGGCCATCTTGATTCCTTTGTTAGCCCAGCGGGGTTTTGCCGTAGAGCGCCTGGAACTAAAAACGACTACTCGTGGGCGCGAACCCCGCTGGACTTCCAGGCCGTTCGGGAGCCCCGGCCATTCGGTAGTTTGTTCACCTAATATCAATCGCTATTTTAACCGTATGTTGGAAATAATGTATATTTCGTACGGCGTTCGTTTAGTTAGACTGGGAGCTGAGCGGTATTTCCACGAACTATGCGCTCAGCCTCCAGCTATCTACTGAACGTCCATTCGTGTAAAACAAGTGAATATTATTAAAGTTATGGATTTTAATGTAAAATGTAAGTTCAGCTGCACGGAGGGATAATCCCATTAACTGTATATTCCAGTGGGAGTATCCCTCTCGTCCAGCAGTGCACGATGGGAGAAATGTATGTGTTGGGCAGTTCCCCATGTAGTCCCCTACTGTACAACCCCTGTAATGTCAGTAGGGAAACCCCTTGCATGGGGAATCCCATAAATACAGTGTCCTGTGAATAAAACCTCAGTTGACTCCCAGCCTATGTGTCGTCTAGTTCTTGGGAAGGAAGGATTACTACAACGCTACCGGGATTATTGTATGCTGTGCTTATTCCCCTGAATTATTTTATGTTATTCCTGTTACCCAGCGGAGATATTGTGGATTATACTGCCTCTCCGCTACATAGGCCTTAGGCCAAGGTACCCAGGTATCGAGGTCTGAAGTCTAGGCATCCATATGAAGGCATAGCGTTGTCTAAAACGTAGATAGAATGGAAAGTCCCTTCGCTAATGACAGCTGACTCCAGAGAATAGATAAAGCGAAAACAAGGGGGCATAGCTTCAACTGTCCGAAGCAGGGACTGTCCAGGTTGAGAACGTCGGGTAGTCAGAGCCGAACCAGATACAGGCCCTGAACAGTACTCCAGCGGGAGACTGCGTACCGACTTTGTGACATCTGTGTAGGATTCAACATCAAATAGGGGTTCCCCCCATAGAAACCAAGCTGTCATTTTTGTCGGTACCTGAATCCTGAATTGGTAGGTGAGGGAAAGATCAAAACCAGTGGGGCTCAAGTGAGGGGATAGTTGTATAGAGGAAGGTGTAACGGACCGTTTTGCACACAAGGGGTAAAAACCGTTTAGGCGATCGGCCCCCTTTCCAGAGATCCAGGCACAGCTACTGCAGAACACCAAAACTCACGAACTGGATACAAAATAGCACTCCAACTCCCGAACTGGAACCTCCCAAATAGCTGCTAGCAGATGAACAGGAAAAGCAGACGAACAGCTTACACTCCTGGCAATCAGTCTCTAACAGCATACAGTGAATCCCCCCAAGAACGAGACAAGGCTCCGTGTTGAGGGTCAAGCAGTGGTCTGAGGTGCTGGCACACCCAGCCTGGTTTTTATTACAGTCTTGCAAATACAGGACCGCCCACAGGGAGGTACAAAACAACCAATCACATCACAGCTACATCCCACATATTCCCTCCCCTTATCCTGAGAGGAAACTCAATTACACATACAGTTAAAACATACTTTCTACCCAACTTTCATAACTCTAAAACCATACATCACATTCACATAAAATTACATATTTGGAATCAATCCATTCAGGGGAGCAACATATTAAAAAATGGCACAAATCAGACAAGGGGTTCAAAAGTTAGTAAAAAGTCCTTTGTGACTAAATGAAGCATGGCTTTCTGGCCCAAACCAGTTTCAGAGTCTTCTATCCTGGAGATAAGTAATTCAATTATCTCCCAGGACAGACACAAGACTCCATTAAGCACATGGTTGCAAAAAGACACAAAACACTTTAAAATACATAAAGTAACATTTATTACATAAAACACAGACATGTAACATATCCCCAGATAGCTCAGGTCTGAGCGCACATTATTAAGTGAATGGCGCTCAGACCACACGAATACAGTTTAATCGCCATGTAGCCAAAGTCTTTACAGTCAGTTTCATACGAATGGGCTCCATGGGATTCCTATCTGGGGTATAACACATTCAAACAAATCTACCGAACCCCAGGCAGAAAAGCACGAATTAAGCTTTTCTGCAGGAAAAAAAGATGTCTTTTAACAGGGGGCCATAGTCCAAAGGCAGCAGGCGAGCAACCAGGCTTCTCCAATGCAATGTGGCGAGATTGGTCTCGTCACAATACCAAAACCTACACACCTGCAATAATTGGGGGCTCACCCGATAGCAGTATAACCTCCAGGAGTATATCCAGTATGGAGGTATAGGTGCATCAACAAAGTGGGCCAAGCACAGTAGTTGTGCCAGAGACGGCCAGTTAAAAATGGTCTATACCCTGTACAATAAGGTATCAGGGAAACGTGTAAATAAGGAATCTCCCCCAGTAATACCTCAGAGAGTATATCCCGAGTGAGGATACAGTGACACAGATCCAGCAGACCAATTATAGGAGTCGTAACAGTGGAAGCCCATTTAAACGGGCAATACCATGCCCAATCAGGTAGCACCTATAGAAAGAAAATAAGTAGTAGGCCAGTCGTGAGATTTAATGAAGGGGCTCTCTCCTCTTAACTAGACGCTACAAAGCAGCTTCTCCTAGACCTTGTGGTGAGGAAGCCATAGCCCTTATTGCAAGAGCTGTAGCATCAGCGGTAAAACACGGTATGTAGCATAGACCTCCATATTGAATTGAAGGTCGGAGGGACGCCCCTCCAAGAAGACATCGGTGTCCTGTATTGGCCTAAGCAGTGCAAGATGATCAAAGGTCGACAGTATCAGGAAAAATAACCATGTTGAGCAGCTTCCGGAGATGGATTCGCCCTCCAAGAAGGGAAACAGCATCCAGCACTGTAATAAACTGCAACGCAACCGGTAAACTGATGGGGACAGTAGAAGTAGTCATATTGGGCTGTGCATATGATGGGAGCCCAGGAGCGGGTTGAGTGTATGAGAGAGCCGCACTCTCTAATAACGTAATCGGTATCCATGCCAGCATCAGGCTGCCAGTATGAGAGAGCCGTACCCGCTAATAGTAAAAAAAAAGGATTCCTGACGTCCCGAGCGAGAGGAAAAAAATGGAAGACACGAAACAAAGAAACGACAGAAACTAAAAATAAAGTTCAGATAAAGCAAAAATACATACCTCAGAGGGAAGGCGATATAATGGACAGGAGAAGCAAAAAACAGGTAAACCCAACAGAAAACCAAGAACAATACCTGACGTTGCTACAACCACCTAGGTATAAAAAGGGGGGCTTGGGCACAGACAAGCGTTGGCCTATCAATAGGACACAGACAGAGCAGGCCAATCAAATGGGCACAGACAGAGCAGGCCAATCACGGGCGCTGTATTAAGACAGCAGCAAAGGACCAATGTGTGTGAGCAGAGTCTCCAGATATATTTGCAGATCCACAGGGCATGTTGGTGCTAAAGACCACAATACACATAAGCTTTTTAGGCAGTGACACAATATGAGTCTAACACTTAACCAGGCAACTGGCAGTCCCCTAAAGCCCTGCAGCCAACCACAGGCATATCCAAGCTCCAGAAATCCCAGTGCAGCACAGGTATAACGCATACCACTGAGGAGATAACAGACGGGGGAGGGGCAGTGAGCAGGCGCAGCCTCCTCCACCCGGTCGGGCACACGTGGTCCGTATAAGGAGCCGGCTGCGGCAAAGCAGCCACTTGGAAAAATGTTCTGCCGCCGGGTACTCGTGCTAGCTCGCGAGTACACCAGGGACCGGTAGACAGCACACGGGACCGTTGGAGACTCACTCCGTGGTCCCGGAGCTCAGGAGGATCAGAGGAGGCAGATGCAGTCAGACTCCTGAAACCTCCGAGCAACCACATACAGCCCGGAAATGAAAAACGGGGGGTAGATAGGAGATTGAGACAGTGGAAATAGATGGGGGGAGGGAGGATGCAGGGGGGGGAGAGAAACCCAAAGGTATATTAAGCAACAGAAAGGCCCACAAAGACCCCCACGAATCCAAATTACAATCTATCAAATAAAGTAATAAGTGAAAGCATAAAATAAGTATACAGAAAACCAGTAAATCCCCAAATAAACTAATATAAGGTACTGTAGCTAAGCAGTAAAATCCCACAGCCACCCGCTAAAAGCAGGAGGCAGTGGTACTCTGACCTGTACTGATGTGGTACAGCAAAGAAAAAGGAAATTATGTGTGGGGAGGGGAGTTTTATAGTACCCAACTTTTTTCTGATTGGTTGTTTTTCTCTGTGTTAATGTGCTTCTGTGGAGTTCTAGTAAAGAGAGACTTAAGCAAACATGAAGCCTCCTGTCATGTTATAAAATTAACAGCAATCTTGACAGTCAGTCTGGAGTGAACTCCATAAAGAAATGGTTAAACAGTTTCCTAAAAAAGCATTTTCGAGAAGGAACAACAGTTATTCCATCAAATTATATAGCACATGGGTCGTCAACCTGGTCCCTACCGCCCACTAGTGGGCGTTTCAGGATTCCAAGTGGGCAGTAGGGATTTTCTAATTTTGAGAGACCGGGCGGGCGGGTGTGAGCAAGCCGTCGGTACCCCTGCGACCGGGTACCGCCATCACCATTTGCGGCCCCGGCCCGCGCGGCAAACCACTGGGGCCGCAAATGAGGGTTCCATGCTGTCAGGGTCACCTGATGGATGTGGATTGTAAGGGGGCCCGGTCAGCGCTGGGCACTTTAACAGCGTGACCGGGCCCCCTGTGATTATATCACCGAGCTGGGAGGAAGTGACTGCACATCACTCCTCCCGGCTAACACTGACAGCCGCGCGGGAGGAAGACCAGGGAGTCAGAGTGAGAACTCTGACTACCATCCACCTGAGCCCAGACCCTTAGCTGAATTAGGGGCCCCAACATTTCTGGTGGCGGCCCTGTGTGTGTCTGTGTCTGTCTGTATATATGTGTCTGTCTGTATGTGTCTGTCTGTATGTATGTGTCTGTCTGTATGTGTGTGTCTGTCTGTATGTGTGTGTCTGTATGTGTGTGTATGTCTTTGTATGTATGTATGTGTGTCTGTATGTGTGTCTTATGTATGTGTCTTTGTATGTATGTGTGTGTCTTGTCTTTGTGTGTATGTGTCTTTGTATGTATGTGTGATGTATGTATGTGTGTCTTGTGTCTGTCTGTGTGTATGTGCCTTTGTATGTATGTCTTATGTGTGTCTGTATGCATGTCTGTGTGTGTCTGTATGCATGCCTGTGTGTGTCTGTTTGTATGTATGTGTCTTGTGTGTGTGTGTCTGTATGTGTGCCTGTCTGTGTCTGTATGTATGTGTGTGCCTGTCTGTCTGTCTGTATGTGTGTATGTATGTGTGTGTGTGTATGTGTGTGTGTGTATCTGTATGTATGTATGTGTGCCTGTCTGTTATAGTGGGCTATAGTAAGTAATAGTAAGTGGGATATAAGGAAGGTTAAAACAAAAAAAGGGGGAAAAAAGGTGGGGAGGGGAATTGAGGAGGGAGAGGAGGGGGGCTTACGCACAGATGAGAAATCATATTATGCCCAAACAGAGAAGTCGTCTGAATATTACCGAAAGAGGAGACCTTCGTTTGTTCCATACGAAAATCGAACCAGATATAAAATATTTAGTCTTGCAGCATCAACCTCAAGGATCTCATTAATCACTAGTAAAGATAATTTCAATTTACTTTATTGTTTTCTCATTAAACTTTATAAAGTTAAAAACATTATAAGCATGCATTAAGTAGAAATAAAAAGATAAATGTATGTACATTTATTTTTTTTAAAACACCCTCCTTTCTAAAGAATATTCCGCACTCGTGTGAAAACTGGTGGGCGGTAAGGAAATTTTTTCAACCAAAAAGATGCATTAGTGGGCGGTAGGTAGAAAAAGGTAGACTACCACTGATATAGTATGTAAACCAAGAAGATATATTGTTAATATGTTAAAAGTTTCTGCTACAACGTTTGGCTGTATCAAATTCAGTTGCAACTGTTCTAAAGTAATGTTGATTATATGTAAATAATAGCCACTAGATGTCGCTGATGCCACATGCATCTAAGCCAGACAACCAGGAATAAGTGGTGCCTATTAATCCTTAATGCAGTCTATTAATTGGGAGGGTAAATTGCGCATATATAAAATAAGCTATAATAGCACTCCCAAATTGCTTGTAGTTTAGCACATGGGTTGGCTGTTTTCTAATGTAATCTTATGTCTGGTCGTGGATTGCTAATCCTTACGTATTTGCCAGCTGGCAATCCGTACCGCCAATATAAACATATAAGACAAAATGTAAACAAAACAGGAAGAGTATTTTATAGTGACTATATATCCTGCTATATGTATGGGTTAATATGAGGACATAAAAGAAGAGAAAATCGGGCAGCGCTATATTATAGTATTTATATAGCCCCATCAGATTCCGTAGCGCTGTACAATGGGTGGACTAACAGACATGTAATTGTAACAAGACAACTGGACGTACAGTAGCAGAGAGGTGGAGGGTCCTGCTCAATGAGCTTACATTCTAGAGGGAGTGGAGTATAGTGATACAAAGGGTAAAAGTAGGGGTACAAAGTTGGTTGTTAGAAAAATATTCACAGAGGGCTTAGTAGGTAATTTTGACAGTTGCAGAAGAGGAGTCATGGAGGGTGGGGGATAAAAACCTGCTAACCGTTTAATTGATATGCTTTCTTGAAGAAGTGAGTTTTCAAAGATTTTTTTTGAATGAGTGGAGACTGGGTGAAATTCTTACAGAGAAGGTAAGGGAGTTCCACAGAAGAGGTGCAGCCCTGGAAAAGTCTTGGAGGCGAGCGTTAGAGGTGGGTGTACGGACATAGGATATACATAGGTCTTTGGCAGAGTGTAGGGGCCTTGACGGGACATACTTGTTTATTAGGAATGTAGGGTAGGTTGGAGCAGCATTATGTAGGACTTGTAAGCAAGCACCAGAATTTTAAATTGAGCCCTATATCTAACTGGAAGCCAATGCAGGGACTGACAGAGCAGGGAGGCGTGGGAGGTGCGAGCGGACAGGAAAATGAGCCTTGCCGCTGCATTCATTATAGATTGCAACGGTGCAATCTGGGAACATGTAAGACCACTGACAAGGGTATTGGCAGTAGTCCAGATGAGAGAGAACAAGAGCATGGACCAGCACCTTAGCTGCATCTCGGGTTAAATAGGGGCAGATGCGCGCTATGTTTTTGAGATGGAAGCGACAGGATTTGGTGATTGATTGGACATGAGGGGTAAAGGAGAGGTTGGAGTCAGAAAGAACACCCAGGCAACGAGACTGCGAGGTAGAGGTGATGGTAGTGCAGCTGACTTGGAGGGAGACAGACACTTGAGGGAGGTAAGACCAGAAGTTCTGTTTTGGACATGTTGAGTTTAAGGAAGTGAGCAGCCATCCATTTGGAAATTGAGAGGTAGTCAGAGACACGAGTCAAGATGGGTGGAGAGAGATCAGGAGAGTATAGGTAGATTTGCGTGTCATCTGCATAGAAATGATAACAGAAGCCAAAGGAGCTGATGAGTTTACCAAGGGAGGCAGTGTAGATAGAGAACAGTAGGGGACCAAGGACAGAACCTTGGAGGACGGCGACAGAGAGTGGTTGGGGCGAAGAGGCAGAGTCAGAGAAAGAAACACTGAAAGAGCCCTGGGAGAGGTAGGAGGAGCACCAGGAGAGAGCAGTATCCCGTAGACCAAAATTATGGAGAATGCGAAGACGCTATTGATCATCAACAGTGTCAAAGGCAGCAGAAAGATCAAGGAGAATTAGGATAGAGTAATGGCTGCGAGATTTAGCAGCAATTAAATCGTTGGATACTTTGGTCACAGCTGTTTTGACAGAATGACCAGCGCGGAATCCAGACTGAGGGGGGTCAAGCAGAGTTGGTTTCGAGAAAGTCAGTCAGTCTGGTGTACACAACTCTCTCAAGGATCTTGGAAACAAATGGCAGTAGAGAGATAGGGCGGTAGTTGGATGGGGAGTTGGAGTCAAGGCTGGTCTTTTTCAGAATCGGGGTTACAGTTGCATGTTTGAAGGGTGAGGGAAATGTGCCAGAGGAAAGGGAGGGATTGAAAGTTTTAGTGAGAGGAAAAGCAAGAGAGGGAAACAAAGTGTGGATGAGATATGAAGGAATAGGATCGAGGTGGTGGGGCGGGAGGACCGGAGCAGAGTAGAAACCTCTTCTGCTGTAGCAGGTGCGAATGAGTGTAGAATGGTGGAAGGAGTGGGGTTGGATGATGTATTGGTAGGGGAAGGAGAGAAATTAGCGATCTCTTCTCTGATTGTAGAGATCTTCTCAGTGAAGTGAGATGCAAAGTTTGTGGCGGACAAGGGGGTAGAAGGAGGGGGATTAAAAGGGTGATGAAGAGCATCAAAAGTGTGAAATAGGTGTGTGGATTGATGGGACAGTGTACTTATGAGGGTGTTAAACTAACTTACTTTTGCAGCGGAAAGAGCCAGGCTGTAGGAGCGCAGCATAAATTTATAGTGGAGAAAAGGGGGCAGCACACCTAAAAAGGGAAATTCTCTCCAAGAACCCTTGAGTAATGATAAAATAGACAGAGATATAGGGTCTAGTTTTAGATAAAACTTAAAAAAATTATATAAAATACATATACCTTAAGGCAATAGCAGCAAACACAAAATAAAGTCTAAATAATGTAAATAGGTGGGACTCAGTCTCTAAGTGCCTGGATTAGTATTTCTCCTTATTCAAGCTTGAATATCACCGGGATGCTCAGTTTCAAAAAAATAAAAATAACACGAGACAAGTATAAGTCCATGTGTGAAACTATAGGACGGTAGGTGGATGGTGGATTCTGAGGGGAAGGAATTGAAGGTTTAAGGGTTCGAGTCTCAGCTCCTCTCTGTCCTCTGGTGTCTATCATACTTTGCCTTCGGTCGTTACCTGGGAGCAAATGAACCTGTAGTCACGTGGGAGCATTGGGATGTAACTCGGACAAGTGTGGGCCTGTAGCTGTGTCTATGGAGTCCAAATGGGAGACTGTAGTCTTACGGTATTGGATGGCCTGGTGGCCTATATTTAAATAAATATATGTCAAGCTCGACAAAGGACCTATTGTGGGCCGAAACGTTATTTTTATGCTGCTTCAATAAAATCTACTCACTGGATTGAACTTGAGTGCCAGGACCATCATTACTTTTTTTGCAAAACACATTCACTCACTGACAGACACACAAACCAGTGACACACAAACACCCTCACTGACAGACACACAAACACACTCACTGACCGACAAAAACACACTCACTGACAGACACACACATACACACAAATTTTCTCATACACTCACCAATTAATTTTTTTTCATTTAAATCCACCCAGTGTCCATACCTTTGGAGTGGATGCTGTCCCTGGCAGTTGCTGGGCTGGCAGGAAGGGTTCCTTGCTAGCTCTGCTGGCTGGGCTGGCTCTGTGGAGGCGGCGAGGGAACTGAGCTCTTCTTGCTCAGCTCCCACGGTCGCGTAGTGATGCCGACGCTGGAGTGATGTAATAGTCCAGCTCCCGGCATCATCACAGAAGGGTGCGCATGGGAGCAAGAACAGCGGAGGACAGCACTCCCTCACTGACCGGCTAGAATATTAGTAGTTTAACAACTCTGGGTGGACCCCAAAGGTGGCCAGCCAGCCAGCTCTTGACCCCCCAGGACACGAGGCAAACAAGGCATTTTCCTAGGTGCTTGGGGTGGCATTTTTTGCCTCCCACTGAAAGTGCCGCCCTAGCCAAATGCCTTGTTTGCTTTGTGGTAAATACAGCCCTGGGGAAGACAGGGAAGGGAGAGGTGGTAAGCCAGATAAGGAAGATCAAGGGGGCGTTCCAATGGAGGCTGTCTGTCAATTCTCTCAGGCAAGTGAGTTCCTATTAAAGGGAAGGGGCATGTTGTTCGAGCTTCATGTGTCACAAACAGGACCTTAATCTGGATGTAGTGTCGTGTAGACGATATGTTAACCTAGGTATGTTCTGTCTAAATCTCCACCTAAAACCCCAAGACTCTTGAATTTGAAAGTCTTCCATATTATTGTAAGAGAGCTTGGAAGTCAGCTGTTTCCAAGGACAGTTATGTATATATGGGATCTATCCCCTGCATTTAGGGAGAGCTCCTCCAAAGAGCACAGCTCCTCCATACACTGAAACCATAAAGTCAAGGGAGGTGGCAAGCCTGATCCCTTTATTTTTTCCAAAATAGAGGGATCAGACTTTTAGCTACACTAAGAAACCTTTAATAGGCGGGGTGGGTGGGAGAGTCAGTAAATCTTTGGATGATTTTGTGAATCCCATTCCAGAAATATCAGATTAGTGGACATTGCCACAATAAATGAAGGAGGGAAACTATTTCCGTGCCACATCTCCAGTAGAGGTCCGGTACCTTAAAGGCAGTAGTTTGTAAGCAATTTCCTGAGCGCCACTAGATACTGCACAGTGTTGTGTAAGGTTACATATTTTCAACCATTGTTTAGGTGTGAATGTGTCACCCATTTCCTTTTTCCGTTGATTTCCATTACCTCATGCAGTTTAGAGGTGGCAATCTCCTCAGCCTCAGCATGCTGTATAGGATAGATAATCATCTTTCTAAAGGGTTATCAAAAAAAGTCTCAAATTCTGTGAGATCTCTCATGATTGAGTGCCTTAGGGGTATGGAGGTTATGAACTCCACCAGTTGTCGTTATCTGAAACGGTGCATAAAGTGTACTGGTTCTGCCAAAGGTAGAGTCTCTAACGGTCAAACCTTGCCTTCACTAGGGGTATATTGAAGTCGAGGGAGTGTAGTAATACCTGGAAGGCTCTTGCTGTGAACTATGGGGTGTAGTGGCAATTGGAAAGTAGTTAGGGTAAGATTGCTTGCAAGTAAAATATATGTACAACCGCTTTGTTCTGTCTCCATGTCTTTCCATAATTTAGTTGCTCCCTGTTTGGACCACCCAACTTGTCAGGATTCCTCCATATTGTCTCAGAATTCCTCCATGTTGATTTCAGCCCGATCGGCATTACCTGTTGACTTCCGGGTTTCGCAGTTCAGTCTCCGCTGATGCGTCTGACGTCAAGCGCTTCCAAATTGCTCAATCAATGTTTTGTTGTGTTTGTCTTTAATGTGCTCTCGCATACTTGCTACTTAGTTGCCTGACAAGCCTGGCTATCCTGCCAAAACCCTGTGACACCGAGGGTCATCCCAGTCTCCACTGGTGGGAACTGACTCTCCGCAACACACACCCACAGGGAATGCACGACATCAGAACATGGACAACACAGGGGCCCTGCCTGGCCGTCTCGAGGCCCATACCAGGCGTGACTGTGCCCATCACCCACCACTCACAGGCAGCCCAGCAAAAGAAAGCACATCATACTCACCTGGGGATGAAGCGGTGAATCCCAACTGTCTCACCTCCGCACCGTGAACTTGGGCCTGGTCTCCACGACAGTTTTCCTGGGTCTTTAGCCCTAGAGGTCACCCCTCCAATGCCTGGACTGATGGTTGGCTCATACAGAGCCCGGGGCTGGCAGCGTGGCATACACCGGACCCACCCCAATAGCTGGACGCAACTACTGCTCCACACGGATCGGAGGCATGGGAACAATATGCCCGGCAGACCTTGCACACCTGACAACTCTCCGACGGGGAGCGGAGAGACTTTCCCAAAGAAAGTCAGTGGAGCCTTTCAGTTTGGTTTTCTTTTTTTTAGTTTGAAAGCTTATTATTACCTTTACCTCACTTTAAGCAAGACCGTATTAATGCTATGCGATACGGGCTTGGTGCTGCCTTCAGTGAACCTTAACAGTTATGCTATGCACCATGTGGACATATAATGACTGCCTGATCATCAGATGCAATGCTATACATACTCCTGTCGTATTAGTTATGACATAGTACAGCTTGAACAGTGTAGCATCTTAACGTTTTTATCAGTGTTATCATTGTTCCACTTATATTATTTTGCATACGTTACACAGTGGGCGAATGTGTCTGCCAATATACAACCTGTATACACTGCAGCATGCTACAGCAGCGCAAGCCCCTTGCAGTTAAACCGAGCGCCAGACTTCGAACCAGGCTACCATATAAGGATTGCTTACCTGCTTATAGTCGCATGTTATGCCATGCAACCTTATTTTCAACTAATGTAGCGCCACTGTGCGCCAGAATCTACACTATGCTTAACTACGGCTATAAGCTTACACCTGATGTCACTACAGAAAACTTACGGTTAGCCAAACCAATATCTAGTCTGTATACTCTTGACCCCTCAGTAACTGTATGTTTTGAACTGTAACTCTTACCCTGACGTAACCTCACGCGATTTAACTTGATTATATAATATAAAATTGTGCCGAATAACCGCATGCGATGTCAACTCTACTGTTTTCCATACACTTGCTAATGCTGTTGTGGCACCGCAGGAATAAATGTTACTTGTTTCCTCATTCACAAGGAAAAATAAAGAATAAAAAAATAAAAATAAGGATATGCTTAATTAGCAATAGAGTCCATAGACTTTAAAGGACCACTCTAGGCACCCAGACCACTTCAGCTTAATGAAGTGGTCTGGGTGCCTGGTCCAGCTAGGGTTAACCCATTTTTTAATAAACATAGCAGTTTCAGAGAAACTGCTATGTTTATCAATGGGTTAAGCCTTCCCCCTAACCCTCTAGTGGCTGTCTCATTGACAGCCACTAGAGGCGCTTGCGTGCTTCTCACTGTGATTTTCACAGTGAGAGCACGCCAGCGTCCATAGGAAAGCATTATGAATGCTTTCCTATGTGACCGGCTGAATGCGCGCGCAGCTCTTGCCGCGCGTGCGCATTCAGCCGACGGGGAGGAGAAGAGGAGGATCGGAGGAGGAGAGCTCCCCGCCCAGCACTGGAAAAAGGTAAGTTTTAACCCCTTTCCCCTTTCCAGAGCCGGGCGGGAGGGGGACCCTGAGGGTGGGGGCACCCTCAGGGCACTATAGTGCCAGGAAAACGAGTATGTTTTCCTGGCACTATAGTGGTCCTTTAATACGGATTTGACAGAGCAGGTGAGGTGATTCCTGTTTTAGGGAATAATACAGTCCTTTTGAAAGAAACAACAAAAGTTGGAAATAAGGTAGATCCTGGTTGAGTAGTGGTTACAGTCCTTTAGGCTCCAATAAAAATGAATAACACAAATAATAAAATGTGTAATTAGCTTATGAGACTTTCAATTAGAGTATGCAAAGGAATCCCAAAGGACACACTTAGTATTCTTTTATCCTTCCCAAAAAACATCAAGTAAGAACCAATTGCTTATCTCAATAACTGGAGTTATCTTGCATTGGGCGATGAGCATGAGAGTCCTTCCAGGATAGTGTGGATTATGGTTCCTTGTGGTATGTGGAGAAAGGCAGGAATCTGAGGTGAAGTCTGTTCAGAGTCAGGGAGTGAAGATTAGAGCGTAGTCAGGATCAAGCCAGAGAGGTTCGGTACACAGGAAATCAGTTAGAAAGCTCCGTCTGTAAATAGTCTGAAACAAGATTACAATCATTCATGTATTATTATTTCAAAACCTTATTGCTGCAGAAGTCTGCCAAAGTGACAGTTTCAACTGTATTATTTTATCTGCAGTTGAGTTCTAAATAAATTTCCTAAGAGTATTACACAACTATCCTCAGAATGTGGAAAACATGGTAATACAATTTAAAATCTGGAAGGGCCAGACTCCCTCAGTTTTTTGGCAGTGTGAGGATATATGATGGGAATGTCCACTAATTATGTCTAATTTGAGCATTGAGCGCACACCATACGAAACATAGGACCATGGAACGAAGAGAGATAAAGAATGCCTCGGGTATGGATATAGGTAGTGCCTGGAACAGGTAGATAATCAGTGGCAGATATTGATGGCCCCCATCCTGCCGAACCAGGAGAGGTGTTGCCTGGTCCACTCATCCATGTTCCTCTGTAATATGGTCAATAATGGTAGGAAATTTGCTTGGTAAAGCGCTACGGAATTTGCTGGTGCTATATAAATAACAAAATAATAATAATAAAACTGTGTGAGATCCGGACACTCACATATTTCAGGACATAGAAACATAGAATGTGACGGCTGATTAGAACCATTCGGCCCATCTAGTCTGCCCAATTTTCTAAATACTTTTATTAGTCCCTGGCCTTATCTTATCATTACGATAGCCTTATGCCTATCCCACGCATGCTTAAACTCCTTTACTGTGTTAACCTCTACCACTTCAGGTGGAAGGCTATTCCATGCATCCACTACCCTGTCAGTGAAGTAATACTTCCTGATATTATTTTTAAACCTTTGCCCCTCTAATTTAAGACTATGTCCTCTTGTTGTGGTAATTTTTCTTCCTTTAAATATAGTCTCCTCCTTTATTGTGTTGATTCCCTTTATGAATTTAAATGTTTCTATCATATCCCCCCCTGTCTCGTCTTTCCTCCAAGCTATACATGTTAAGATCCTTTAACCTTTCCTTGTAAGTTTTATCCTGCAATCCATGAACCAGTTTAGTAGTCCTTCTCTGAACTCTCTCTAAAGTATCAATATCCTGCTGGAGATACGGTCTCCAGTACTATGTGCAATACTCCTAGTGAGGTCTCACCAGTGTTCTGTACAATGGCATGAGCACTTCCCTCTTTCTACTGCTAATACCTCTCCCTATACAACCAAGCATTCTGCTAGAATTTCCTGCAGGGCAATGTCTGTCCACTGAAAGGAGAACCTCTGTTTGAGTACTGTCGCCCTTGACCTTGGAATAGAAACATTCAGGATTGTAGACTTTGTGTAATTCATTTTGGAATTTGACAATGAGCCATATTTGTCAAATTCCAACAGGATGGCTGATAAAGAGGATTTGGGGTGCATAACAAAAAACAATAGGTCATCAGCATATGCCGTGACTGAGTGTCTAGTTTTATCTACCTGCAGTCCTTTTATTTCCAAATCGTGTTTATGAAGGGTTCAAAGGCAAGGACAAAGAGCAAGGGAGACAAGGAGCATCCATAATGGTTGCCATTGAGGATCAGGAAGGGTTCCGTGAAAACCCCCGTTAACACATACTCAGGCTGTGGGCGTCACATATAGGCACCAAACCTAACTCGGCATGTAGGGCCCATCCCCACTGCTCTTATGATTGTGATCAAAAAGTCCCAATGTACCCTGTCGAAGGCCTTTTATGCATCAGTAGATAGAAAGAGAAGGCTTGAGCTTAGAAAGGTGTAGGAGGAAGAGTGCCCGTATCGTGTTATGACAATCTTCCCTCTTGGAGGTAAACCCCTCCAGATCTTGATGGACATTTTTCTGAAGTCGTAGGGATAATATTTTAGATCAGCTTTAAGTCACAGTTTAATAAAAATCAGGTGATAGTTCGCTCATCATTCCTCAATGTCCTTACCCTCTTTTGGCATCAAGGAAATATTAGCGGCCAGGGTCTGGGATGGGATGTGTGCTCTTTTCCTGATGGAGTTATATGCCTGCAGTAGGGGAGGAAAGACAATATCTGCAAACTGCGGACAAAGAATGATTTAGAGTAAAGGTACGCTCTCTGGTAAGAAGCACTCTTAAAGCTGACAATTCTCTCAGCATAGTGATCAATCTAAGCCAATCTGCTTTGGGTTGTGTATGTAAAAGTTTGCCGGAGTTTGTATTTTTGTCAACAAAGAAGTAAACTGTGACGCTCTATCTTTTTTCAGTGTTGATAATTTTGCGATTAAGTAGCCTCACATTTGTGGGCCTCCCACTGTCAGAGGGGGGTAGTGTCATCCCTGTTGTTTTCTAAGAAGTAAAGGGAAAGGTGCCTGTGCGCTTCCTGGGTCACCAGTTGGTCAGATAAGAGACTCATTGAACCTCCAGTTTCTGCAAATGGGTCCGTAGAGTGGAGAGGACAGTGTCATTACAAGTGAGGCATGGTCTGACCACGACACTGTCCTTATCTGTAATAGTTAGAAAGTAGTGTGGGAGGAAGTAGTCCTGTCTACAATACATCCTGTTGGTGAAAAGAAAGTATAATCCTTATCGTCCGGGTGCATAGCTCTCCAACAGTCCACTTAGCAGTGATCTTGTAAGCTCTTGGAGATGTTGCTAAGTATGCGGCGTGGTACTGATGATGTGTCCACTGGTGGGTTAAGTGCTACATTAAAGTAATGTAGCACCCCTATGTGAATTTCTCAATTGCCTGTAAATCCATTTTCAAGAATTTATGTTAGTTCTTCTAAGCACATAGATATTTGCGAGTAAATAGAGCCTATCGTTGATCATGCCTTTTGACGCAAATGTATCGACCCACCTCATCTCTCAATACATCGGTAGGCCCTAATTGTAGTGATTAATATAATAAGATAGCTCTGTCCTTGCACTTCCCCTCCTGGTTATTGTTTAAGAAACATTGCGAGTTACAATGATTGGTTAGTCTGGTGGTTCGATCTGCCAGACAGTGCGTTTTTTGTATGAATACTATATGTAATTTCTGGCTATGTAAGTGACGTAGTGCATGTGATAGTTTTTCAGGTTTTTTAAGACCCTTCAAATTAATGTGCGAGAAAATTAATCGTTACCTTCCTATATGTTTGTATTGGGGCCATGGCAAGAGAATCACACAGCAATATGGTCATCACTGTGGGAGGAAAGACATTTGGATAAGGAGGGAATAAGAGAGAGGGAGAGAAGAGAAAAAAAATAGGGGGAAGGAGAGGGATGAGTGGGAATGAGGGTTGTAAGACAAGTAAGATGCAACTCCCTCCCCGTACAAGGGATGGAGCCTATTATAAACCAACACAAGTATTTACAAGTTCAGAATTTGAACAAGGACAAAGGTGTCAGTGAGGCTATAGTCAGGGAACCGAACCAGTCGGCTCTTTCGAGTTGCTTCACTGCATTAATGACACCCAATCGCTCCAATATGCAAAAAAATGGTATGCAGCAGGAGGTGGGATTCCTGGGATGTTCCAGCCTCAGAGCCAGAGAGCCACCATGCGTAAAAGAATAAAATCAAACTTCCATGCAATAGAAACTCCATGAAGCACCTCGGCCCCAGCTGCCCCGAATGACCCAGTTCACAGAGCAATAAAGTAAACATTAAACAATCATGGTCACATAAAAACCGGTGAGGGAGAACTTGCTATCTCTATATACATATAACTTCTATCTGTACATCTCTGGATACGTAGTAGACAGTCATCCCTATTCCTTCTTCTCCCCCTCTTGGTACCATAGTACTTGTATGAAGATGAGTTAAACTGCCTCAAGTATCCCACTTCCCACTGTCCCCCTCCATCAAGAGCCCCTGACTGAGAATCATATCTAGATATTCCTTCCCATCAGTCTCTAGCCCAAACCTAAGAGCATTTAAAGTACAGTGTACCAGGGAGACTAATTGGTCATGTTCACAATGTGATTTAGTCAATGGGTCACTTCTCACATAGAAACATAGAATATGACGGCAGATAAGAATCATTCGGCCCATCTAGTCTAGTCTAGTTGGCTGCTGGGAGTTGCAGTCCATGACTGCTCCAGTACAGGTGTAACCCTAACCATCATTCACACAAGAATTAACTGCATTATTAAGCATTCAAAGCAAAACTGTTAAATGCACTATTCAGCACTTTTAATAAGAGCAATACAATAATCATGTGACATACTCTTATTAATTAAAAAAGAAAAGAAAAAAGGAACAGCATGCATGCACAAAAACAAAAATACAGTTTTAAATTGTACAGGGCTACTTAAAATTACCTATCTTAGCAAACAAATATGGGGATTCAGTTGCACCATATGGCCATATTCCCAGGACATACCGGTACTTGAAAACGAGAAAAATCTCAATGTATCCTTCCTGTTAAAAATATTTTATAAATAAATATTGTGTTAAGCCGACCAATACATCACAGTACCACAATATCGGCGGGTCCTACACTAATTTTAACATGGGAGATTTACATGCTAACTGCAAAACTTACTGCTTAAACAGCTTCCAGAGACTCCTCAATTTAAGTTTTTATGTGGTCATCTCCAAAGGGGAACCTATAGTAAGTGGATGATAGGTGGGATGCTCAGCCCAATAGGAATCTGGTCTAGATTCCAAATCTACACAGAAAAAAATGGAAATTGGGGGCACAAATGGAAATTGGGGGAAATTGAGGACATGCATTTCTAAGTAGTGGTGCACCACTATTATTAATGCACCATCATTTTAATGGCACTATTTGTACACTCTGCATAGTGAATGCTTCATTTTAAGGGCAGACTAGATGGGTCGAATGGTTCTTATCTGCCCTCATATTCTATGTTCTATGCTTAAATGCATCATTTTAAAATATGCTTCATTGCTGCAGTCATGAATGAAGTGTTAGGTATCATGTAGGCCACTTGGAGTCCATATAAACTGTATGCATATGCAAATATCGCAATTAAGGAGAATATTCATAATAAGGCATGAGACAGAAGGTTAAGTGACTTATGATATGGCTTGACAAATTTGCTTTGAATCGAGGAGTCAGCTAAAAAAGTTAGGAGCCAGGGTTTTTAAACTTACAAAGGTTTATTTTCAACTACAAAAATCATTTTTTTTAAAGGGACACTATAGTCACCAGGACCACTACAGCTTAATGTAGTGGTTCTGGTGTGTACAGCCTGTCCCTGCTGGCTTTTCAATGTACACATTGATTCAATGCACCTCTATGAGGATTTGCTGATTGGGAAAGCGTTTTGAGGCACCTGTGTAATAGCTTCCTATTATCCTCTTATGGGAAAGCATTGGATTGGCTGAGGTCATCAAGATTATTGATCTCATCCATTGAGGCAGGGCCTGCCGCGGAAAGACCGGCAAGCATGGGGGAAAAAAGTGAGTAAAAACACCATTCTCAGGGCCATGGCAGGACCGTCACAGCGAGCAGTCACATGTCTGCGGTACTCCGTGCTCTTAGCAGTAAAATCGGCAAATTCTGCCTGCTGCACAGCGGGGATCTGCACATGATCATCTCACTCTCGAACCATGTCATACCAAGGGGAAGAAGACAAAGTTAAAAACCCACCCGTGCCCCATCAACTCCCACCCCGTGTCCAGGGGATATTGGGTGCTGTAAATGCCTGCCCGCTAGTCAAAGTAGGGTTGCTCAGTAACTCAAATTAAATGTTATTTTCAACACAAACTACCATGTAATTTCTTTCATTATTTTGCATTATTTTCTCATTTTTTCAAAAGACATATCAGCTTTAGACTCACACTAGATCCACAGGCCACAGCAGGTCTCAAATACTAAACTGTAAACATTGATTACCTCCCCTTTAGTGGCCAATTTTTTTGCTCTGAATGCATAACCCATTCCTAACGTAATAATTTATCAAAGGCCTAATTTTAACCCTACTCAATTTTCGATATATAACGATGCAATTTATATTCCAAAATGAGTAGCATTCATGACACGCATACACTCTCACTAACAGTCATGCATACACACTCACTAACAGACACACACACACACTCACTAACAGACACACACATAGTAACACACTCACTAACAGACACACACACATACAAACTAACAGACACACACATAGTAACACACTCCCTAACAGACACACAGACACACTAACAGACACACACACTCACTAACAGACACACACACACAAACACACTCACATTTATTTATTTTTACATACAATGCCCCCAGCTTCCCTACCTTTGGGAGTGCTGGGGTGGATTCTCGCTTTCCCTGCAGTCCAGTGGGGCTGCTTGGCGGCCGGCTGGTCACTGCAGTCGGCAAGGGAGCACTAATCCTCCTGTTCTGTTCCCTTGCGTGTCGCGTAGTGATGCCGGGGCCGGAGTGACGTCATATTCCGGCTCCGGCATCACTGCGGTGCGCACAAGGGAGCTGAACAGGAGGATCAGTGCACCCTCGCCGCCTGCCTGCAAAGTGCCAATGCTGCCAGCCTCAGGGTGCCCTGAGTTGGCCACCTGGCCAGCTCCTGGGCCCCCAGGACGAGATGCTGGCAAGGCATTTGCTGGGCGAGTGGGGGTCGTCTTTTTTTTGCCACCCCCCCAGAGAGTGCCACCCTAGGCAGATGCCTTGACAGCCTCGCAGTAAATACACCGCTGACTGTTACCAAATGTCCAAAATTCTGTTTGCACCAGCTGTTGTGGCAGTGCAAATCTGCTTGTATAATCTCTGCATGAAAAAAATAAATAATTGAAACGAAAAACTAAAAAAACAACACCATTTCCATGCAATCGGAGGGAGGCTCAAGCGGTACTTGAAGGAGCAGAGCAGGGAGATCCCAGCTCCCTCGGCACCCACCTGCCTCGGAGGGAACAGGGTTACAGATCCCAGGTGCCTGGGATTTGTCGATCCTTGGTTAATGAGTGTCTCCAGAACCTGCTGCTATATCCTGTTTTCTGCACTTTATTGAAGTAAATCCATTTGAGAAAAACCTTTGAGTTTCCTTTCTATGCCAATTTCCTCCAGACCTTTTCATTGTCACTATCTGCCAGTTAACCCAGTGCAATAATGCGGATTAAGTACATACTGTTGCCCAGTGCTTCTCAACTCCATTGTCTTTCAGTTTAAAAAAAAAGTTACATCTAAATATAAATTTACACTTTTAATTACATCTTGAGTTGAGTTGGCCAATACAAAAGATTCAAGCATAATAAAAATCCTATTTTGTAGGTGGACATGGGCTCCAATGGATATTTTGTCCAAGGTATCGGTATAAAAACCACTTTGTGTTCTGTTAAACATTAGATTTTACAAACTGATAGCACAGGATATAGACAGTTGTTTACTTCCTAGTGATTAATTATTTTTGGCAGACAAGAAAGTACATAGAGATTACTGGGTTTTAATTAACTTTATTATCTGTATTTTCCTATCACTGTTTGCGTTTATGAATTTGCCAATATGAAATAATGAAATTATGTTTTATGTGACTTGATTTTTCTTGTTGTCCCTGTTGCTCTTCAATATTTTGATTAAACACCATAAAGTATATTGATAACCGGTTTTATATTATTGGAAGGATTACAAACACTGTTTAACGGAACACTCCAAGTGATATAACCACTACAGCCTTCCTAGGTATCCTGCAAGACTAAAATGTCAGAAGACAGTTTAAGAACTGTTTGACAACTTACCTGGGGTCTGCTGGGCACCCTTGTCACCTCCCCTGGTACCAGAAACTCTGAGAGAGTAAGCTGAGTGGACTTAGCCCATACCTAGGATGCGTTCAATTTCTGTTGCCCACAGATATTTCTCTAGGGAGACACGTCTAGTCCAAAAAAGGAACAACACAGTCCTGCCTCTAAAATAGGAGAGATTAATGGTTTGACGCTTCTTACAGGGAAGTGTTGGTTTCAGTATTTCTCTTTGAGAAGCACTGCCAGTGCAGCACTGCAGTTGAATTGGCTGGGAGATGTCACTAGTGAAGAGCAACAGAACTGCAGCAAGGAGACCAATTTACTGCTGGAGTAGGGATAAATAACAGTTAATAGTTTTTCTGAAGAGGAACAAGGGGCCCAGAAATCCAAGTCAATTATTAGAGAACGCTCCAGCTTTATAAATAATAGAACTTATTGATAACACAGAAATGTTCATTTAAAAACAACTGGGTGTGTGTTAGGAGTGAGGTAGCAGGCAGGAATTGTGCAAAGCAATTGGTAGTCCAGCACTACGTGGATTTGTGCTTGGGCTGGTGCCTCACCATCTCAATGCTCTTCAGCCCTGATTTGCCACCTGGGTTGTTTCCCAGAAGATTGGAGTATCTGGGACTGGCCAGGATCAGGATGCCAGATGTGACAGTAATCACCATCACTGGGAGTGTTACCGGAGGAATAACAGGCACAAAGCGCAGAAGCCACACATAGAGATATGGACACAAGTCTTCAGGAAGTAAGAGGCCTTTATTCATGTATCGATCGGGTCTCAGATGGACTAATGTTCCACAACAGATCTGAGCCCAGAACACATGGAGTACATTCCTTATATAGCAATATAGCTCCTCCCATAAATAGCTACACCCACACATACCCTTAACCAATCAATGAACAGAGTCTGGACTTGCTCATCCAGTCAGACCACATGGCTCATCCGAAACAAAGGAGAAAGGAGTGTGATTTCAGTTCCTACATTCCTGCACATGCTTAGTACATTGATGACAGTATCTTAGCTACATGTAACTAACTAACAGATACAACAAACACCTGTACTTGTATATGCCACATGGAGATTTCAGGCCTACTAAATTTTGAACCATGTTGAAATCCCATCACATTCCCCCCTTTGATGCTTCTGATACAAAGTTATTCCAGATACATCTCTAATCATAATTTGCCAACACCACTCAAGTAGCCATGGACCAGAGCAGACCTTGTAAGCATCTTAGCATCATCACAAACTCCTTCAGCATTCCTCATCCTGAATATGTTCTCTCTCTGGGCTAGAGGTTCATACTTCCAGACAGCCATTACATGAGCAGCTGTCTTTCTTTCTATAGTACTCTCTATGATACTACGTATAGATCTGACCACTAATGGAATTAGGCAGGGCAGAAAGAGACATAAGAATATAATGAATATTACTCCTCCTAACGCCTTAATCCCACAAGGCTGCCAAACCAACCTCCAAACCAACTACTTGGGTTATACCCATTCCAGACCTGAGTCGGTACATGCGTCAGTTAAACCATGTGGCTTGTAACTTCAGCCACTGCCCGCCCTTCATCATCTATGTACACACAACAGTTGCTAAGATTAAACGTCCCTGAATATGCTTTCTTACCACAGATCCAGTACAAATTCGCTGGGGTTTTCCAATTGGATGTAGCAGATAAGTCAAACCATACCTCTTTTAAATTTTTGTAATTGACAAAAGGATTAGTAGGCTCTAAGACATTTGAAGCTGACCACCAAGTAGTATCTTTTGTATCAGCATTATAGGTCTTCTGTCCTAAGCAGGTTAACTCCCCAACAGATGTATTATACAGTGGCCCTCTTCTAGCTAAACATACATGGCCTATGATAGATGTTATTAAACACCATTCTGATTTACCTCTAGTACTAACTTGATGATCAGACTGAGAAAGCATCTGTTGTAATCATCTGTCTCAGAACCAAGGTACCAAACCTCTCTTGTCTCCCATGGCCATTGGTCTCCCATATTAGTATCTCCACATACAAAGCTGTTAGTTATATTAAGACTACCTGCAATACTCTCCGCCAAATCAATACATAAGTTCTTAACATTATGGGGAATTTTATCCTCAACACTCATCTCCTCATAGAAGGAATGAAAAACCTGATGAGTTTGAGAAGCTGTCGTCTCAGTTTCAAGTCCTACATATATTATGGTCCCTGGATCTACTCCTGTACCATGTATTTTGAAACCCAAAGAGATTCCCAAACTTGTCAATGAAGTGCTGTGGATTGGAAATGGTCATATGTACAGGGTTACACGCCATAGTTTTACAATACAGTGCAGTGGGCAAGCTTTGGATAATCATATCTTGATCTACTGTCTTTCCCCAGGTCGCCCAACCTACACATGACCAATAGGGGCAAAAGTTAAAGTCTCTATTTGGGCAGTCAGGATCAGTAGATATTTTACTGGGACATAAATATTTGTCATTGAACCCATAAATTCATTCCCACTTTAGATTACCACATACATTCCAAGGTTTTCCACTACCTGAGATCGCTTTACATGCATCAAATAGTAGAATGCCCATAGAATGTATGGTGCTTATCAGAGTCTTATTTATTAAGGTCCCTTGGGAGTTACTGTTCCGAATTCCCAACCAAATTGTACGGGGTTGGAATTGGGGATTGAAACACTTGGGCTCACCTGATATCGGTTGACACACACTATAATCAGTATCTAAGTACCTACACCTAGACACAGATCCATTACATTCAAATTGTGAGTGCCAAATTAAGGTCTGGGATATCTGGTTACCTGTTTTCGTAGTCTTAATACAGCTAACACAGCTTGGAATATCCTCACCTTTACCCTCCTGAAAAATCATAAAAATACTAAAGCACTAATTAAACACATTATTCTTGTGATCCTCATCTTAATTCTTCAACCGTGCCATGGCACCTCATCTTCCCGCTTGTGAGGGCTGCAAGGATTGTAGTACTTCTGATCCTCACTTACCTTCACAGAGGCCCCTCGAGATACTCTGATTATGAAACGTAGGCAGGTGGTCAGGCTTTATTATGGCCGTCAAAACACCTACTTGTTGATCTCTGCAACTTTCAACCACTATTCTTCAAAAATCACCTCATACTTCTCAAGTCACACTCAATTCGACTGGGTCATGCGCTTCAACCGGATCTTGCAAGGATTCTCACGATCTGGAGTAGCTTGCCAGGAATCAGCCGCTGGTTTAACCCTAGAGTGATGAATCCACGGAGTCACTTCTGCCACCTTTACAGCTGTTGGGGTAGATAAAAGAACAACATACGAAGGCTAACAGGATACACCCCAAACTTTAACTCAATATGTATCGGTGGGATATTACAAGCAAGGCCTGGAGGATTATTTTCTGCCAATACTCCTGGAATGCCAAATAAAGATCCATCACTCTTAGGGTTTGCATTTGTTATTACAGAGTAGAAGCTCCATTCTTCTTCTTTTGGTAGCAATACTGCTATCATGCCTGGTGATTTATTAAACTTCAGAGACATTGATCCATTAGGTAGAAAAGTTATCTGAGCTTGAAGCTTTGATAATAGATCTCGTCCTAGAAGTTGAATTGGACACTCTGGCATATATAGGAACTGGTGCTTCACAAAATGGCCTCCTAAATTGCAAATGCGACTCCTGAGAACTGGTCTAGCAGCGCTTCTCCCAGTAGCTCCTATTACAGTTACAGTCTTTTCAGAAGGACTACCAACTTAGTCACCACAGAATGTTCAGCACCTGTATCAATCATGAAAGGACTTCTCTTTCCCCCTATTGTTACATCGACCATAGGCTCCACTCGGCCAAGGGAGATGGAGCCCGGTCGGTATCAATAGTCTTCCATGACAGTGTCACCCAGACCTACAAAAATCTCTATCTTCCCTATCCCTCGGTCTCTGGGTAGGGGGATAATATCTACCTCCCTGAACACTCCCTCTGCTATTCCCATTATTCCCTCCAAAACGTCCTCTACCTCGTCCTCTATAGCTACTACCATAACCACCTCACCCTCTTCTCTCTTCTTGTCTACCACCTGCAATATATCCCCTCTGTGGACAGTCACTCTTCCAATGCCCTTCCTCTCTACAACATGCACTTTGATTCCTACTTAAAGGTCCCTTACTCAGCCTATTCTCGACTACTTTATTCACTTCCCTTCCCTGTCTTTCTACACTTGTGATAGCTACAGCTAGCATATCTGCCTTCTTCCTCATTTTACATTCCTCCTCACGCTTTGTCTCAGTTTCCCTATTCATATACACCCTATTTGCAACCTCCACTAGCTGTGACATGGACATCCCTGCAAATCCCTCCAATTTTTTTAGCTTTCTCTTAATATCGCACTGGGCCTGGCTGACAAATGCTAAATCATTTGGAAGTTTTCAGGGGCTTCAGGATTGAAAGGAGTGTACAATCTATTTGACTCAAGCAGTCTCTCATAAAAAGCACACTGTGATTCATTAGCTTTTTGTAACACTTCAGCCGTCCTGGACATGTTAATTGCCTTTTTCCCTCCTGCCTTCATGCTAGCAATAATGGCTTGTTGATAGGTCTTTAGATGGATCATGTCAGCGCCATTTACGTTCCAAAGGTCAGTAATAATTGCTGACAATCAGCCCAGGTGAGATTGTGTGTTTGTATAATAGAGGTAACCAAATCTGTCATGACTTGAGGTTTGTCGGTATACGAAGAGTTATGAGTCTTCCAATTGAATAGATCAGTTGTGGTGAAGGGGACATAGACAAACACTGGATCTGCCCATTGTATTTGGCCATTTTCATCAACGTGTGTTGGGCCCGGTGTAAGTCGGAGAGGCATCTGGCAATGTCGGGATGGAAGGGTGCCAGTCAATTGTCGGGTTAGTATGGGGCTTTGGCAAGGCTGCTCAGTAATAGGTTCCGGTCTGAGAGTAGTAAGATACGTGGAAGGGGGTAAGCTAATTTTACTAGTCAGCATTTGGCGGATGAATAAAAAATTTAAAAAGTGTTAAACCAAAAACCTACCAGTAGGTGTCACCAGAGGGTAAGTAATTGTATCAAAATAATCTTTATGGGTCTAATAATAAAACTTAACTTTTAATATATTTATACATAAAATAAAACCTTATAGCAATAAATATATTAAAATAGGGTAAGCAATTCTACTTCTGTCTGTTATATGCCAGTATAGAGTTAATGATTAAACAATGTAATATCAATGTAACTCCCGAAGATGGCCAGTAGGTGGCCCTAGAGTGCTTCCTAAAGTCTAATGAAGCATATAAGCTTTAATTAGACTTTAGATTGTAAGCTCACGGGCCATCTAGCCAAGCATTTTGTATAAAAGAGCTCCAATGGCTAGATATCAGCTTACGAGCAGGGCTCTCTTACCTCTTGTATTTGTCTGTGTATATTGTACGTTTCTCCACTAATTGTACAGCGCTGCGGAATCTGTTGGCGCATTATAAATAGCAATAATAAATAAATAAATGATGTGCTTATTTTATTATTACTTATTTTAATCACTGTTCACCCTGATATCTAGGCTTGAGTAAAGCTTTAGTTCTATGGTAAATTAAACATCTCAGTTTGTATTTTAGTAAAGGGGATATTTTGAACAAAGCTGGGAGGGGCCCATCCAGTAACTAAAAAAGGATAAAAGTGTACTCTAGCATCTTATACCATTGATCATTTCTTCCAGTTGTATTTTAGACTGTCATTGAATGCACACAGTGTTCAGTAGTTTTAGTGCTATTTCAATGATTATAATGGTACAATGTCATTGCTGAGAATTATCTGATCCAATAGACTCAGTTACTGTTATTAAGAATTTTCCTCACAATTTTACTGTTAATAAAATTCAATGCTAAAATACACTCCTACCAAAAAGGAAGTCAGTTCAAATTACAAAGAACCAGTGGGGGGGTTGGTACAGAAATACAAGAGTTTGAAACAAACGAACAGATAGTTATGTCGGTAGGCATGGACAATGGAGCAGGGGGAGTGCAAATACCAGCTATACCAGTTTTAGCTTGGGAGGAAGAGTGGGGGAATGGCTACTCTGGCTCTGGAGGATGAATAAGGGGGTTGGCAATCAGATGCAAGGGGGGGAGGTTTCCAAACTAGGTGGAATTAGTGGACAAACAGGTATTGGCTACCATGGACTCCATTATTCCTCTTAGCACAGCTTGTTCCATTTAGCAGTGTTTCAACAATCTGTATACAGAAACTACTCGTATAGCCCCAGCATATTATTTATAACAATGTAAACCTGCTGTACTAAATCTGGATCAAGGATCCACAGGAACACTGGTTACCAGAACAGGCCTTCCTCTGCTACACATAGTATTTTAATCTTTTGGGGGACAGTGTTACACCATAATCACAAACAGCATATTCCTTAGAATTTTTTTATTTTTTTTTAAACATACAAGACAAAGGACCGTTTGTGAATCAGAAGCACCCATGATTTCAACAGAGCATCTGATTCAAAGCAGTACAAATATGCAAACCGTTTCAACAGTCACACCAGTTACCTTAGCAACAGCACCACGTGGCACGGTTACTAGGCCCAAACATACACGTACACACACGCACAGGATCCTCACACGCTCAACAATATCACGATGTCGCACACACGAAATTAAATCAAAAACCCACACACTTATCAATGTAACTATTATTCAAACCATACAATTATCCACACAATTAATCCACATAAACTAACCGATCACATAACATTTCAACAATTTCGTCTCTACGGTCAGTGGTTATGGTACAGTTAGTAACTATTGTACAGTTTAGACAATTATGGTTTCAAAGTTACAATATCAGTTAGTACACATGCAAGGTTAAACTGTAATTTTAGTATTTTTCACGTAAGATCAGTAGTTATGGTACAAGTCAGTGGTTATGGTACATGTCAGTAGTTATGATACATGTCAGTGGTTATGGTACCGTGCGCTATTTTACACTATACACACAATTTACACTCCCACTAGACGGCAGAGCTCAAGCTTTCTAGCAGGACATACAATTTAATCAATTCACCAGTTCACCAACTACAGTATATCTAACAATATTTACAATAATCCCAACTATTCTAATTGGCCATCACCTTGAGAACTATCGAACTATTTACACCAGGATTCGGTTAGTCTACGCTGCCCAAGCACCACATATAGCGAACTAATGAGCGGAATGTACAACAGGACTCATTTAGTCAATTTACTCTATCAATAGTCTAGTGGTTGAATTTACACGCCTCCCACTTAGCCAAGATAGGCTGAGATCTAGCAGACGGAATGTACACCAGAATCTGCTTAGTCTCCCGGTCCCCCCGACCTAGCGACCAAAATTTACACCTAGATACACTAGTCAAGACAGGACACCGGTGTCCGACATGAACTATTTACACCAAGATTCAGTCTGACCCAAACCACCTGTATTAGACGGGCTGACTACAGAGCGTCTAATGTCAACATAAGCAGTGCGCATTCGCTTCTTCCTTCCAGTGGGAAGGGGCAAATTCCATACAACCAAACCAATTCCAAATACAAACCCCTTGTGGACCTACTGCTCTAACGGTATTAACCTTACCTCTTCGTTCCTGGACCTGGGCTTCACACATATCGACGGGGCACCCTGGTACTCACTGCGCAGAAGCCAATGATCTCCTGGACAAAAGGCCAGTGGCGCCGAGACGAAAGGAGGTCCACGCAGAAGTTCAGGGGTGCTGCCGTGGAGAACGTCGGTAAAAGTTTACCGTCTCAAATCTCTGCGTCAGCTTCCATGCCATGAGGTTCCCGGACCCAATGCACCAAAAATGTTACCGGAGGAATAACAGGAACAAACCGCAGAAGCCACACATAGAGATATGGACACAAGTCTTCAGGAAGTAAGAGGCCTTTATTCACGTACCGATCGGGTCTCAGATAGACTAATGTTCCACAACAGATCTGAGCCCAGAACACATGGAGTACATTCCTTATATAGCAATATAGCTCCTCCCATAAATAGCTACACCCACACATACCCTTAACCAATCAATGAACAGAGTCTGGACTTGCTCATCCAGTCAGACCACATGGCTCATCCGAAACAAAGGAGAAAGGAGTGTGATTTCAGTTCCTACATTCTTGCACATGCTCAGTACATTGATGACAGTATCTTAGCTACATGTAACTAACTAACAGATACAACAAACACCTGTACTTGTATATGCCACATGGAGATTTCAGGCCTACTAAATTTTGAACCATGTTGAAATCCCATCACAGGAGCAGAAGGACACTTTACAAAGGTTCCTAAATTGCTCCTATGTCTAAGTCACCCTGTGCCCATTATAGGTGTTTATATTGGGTTTGTTTATTGTTAATTGTTTTGTGTGTTCTCCTGTCCTGCTGATGCTTGTTGCCAACTAAGTGGATTTGGCTATGGAGCCTGTATAGCGCCCTCTATTGGTTGCAACATCTATATGCACTACCTGAACAGCAAGGCTTGCTAATTTGCATATTCAGGTATTTGCATATTGCTAATTATGCAGACAGGAGAGGTATTATGTGTTAAATATTGTCTTCTACCCCTTTATAAATAAATGTTATGTTATTATAATTTCCTCTATGTTGTAACGGAGCTCCCTGTACTCCGACTGAGTACCCTCCGTTGACGGATGCTCCTAGCGCTTCCTGAGGACTCCAAGCACTGCAGCAGACACCGCAACCACCGCAGACTCCGCAACCGCCGTATCTGGACTGGAGTCTCGCCGTCTTCCTTCCACCCTGGATCAGCTTCTGTCCTCCAGGACTGTGTGGGAAAGAACTCTTCCTTCCACCCTGTATGAACCTCCAGCATCCAGGACTGTGTGGGGAAGACCCCTCCTCCAAGGAGAGCGTGTCAGGAACAAGCTCTTAAAAGAGCTAAGTGACTCAAGCTCAGGGGAGCATGCAGAGCATAGCAATCCCCAGTGTGATTATAACAGCTCCCTCCAATAACGAGACAAGGCTACATTTAGAGGGATCAAGAAGAACTGTCAAAACCTTTATTCCCTTGGGACCAGCCAATACAGTCACCACAATAACATTGTTGTGAAACCTCAATAAAATCACAAACAGTCAAACCATATCAAGAAACACACAGTGACTTATCACAACACAATGGCACATTTTTAAAGTGGTGGGGGGAGACAATATTTAACAGTAAATATCTCACCTGCCTGCAGAATTAGCAATATGCAAATCTACCCGAATATGCAAATAAACCAGTCTTGCAATTCAGGTAGTGCATATTGCTGTTGCTACCAACAGAGGGCACTAGACAAGCTCCATAGCCAAACCCACCTAGTTGGTAGCAAACCTCAGCAGTACAGGAGAGAAGGCAATACATTTCACAGTACACACACACACTATAAACAATTACAATACACACACCCTGCACCTATAATGGGTACAGGGTGACTAAAACATAAGATAAATAAAGCAGCCTACATAAATAGTCTGTCTGAAGGTAGACATGGGGCTTTAAAGCCAGATACATGAAAGAGTCATAGTCACAGGGGAGGAGGCTGGCAAGTAGGCCTCTCCAGGACCAAGTGGCGAAGGGCACTTCGTCACATATGTGTTCTGACATGTTTTGGTTATTTGTATTTTATTAAGTTTGTCACAGCAAGCTTGATGTAATAAGCATATGGGCTAGTCCCAAGTAAAAATCAAGCTTTCCATGCACTGTGTGGATTTGTAAAGGCATTAGCGATATTCACTTTCTAGGCAGTGTTCGGGATACCTGCCTGGAAGAAGAGCTGCAGCAGAATAGGCAGAGGGGACGATACCTGCCTGGAACAAGAGAGCAGAATAGGCAGACGGGACGATACCTGCCTGGAACAAGAGAGCAGAATAGGCAGACGGGACGATACTGCCTGGAAGGAGACAGTTGCAGCCTTGTCAGCTGGAAGAGCTCCGGAGAGACCCCAGTTAAGCTTCTGGGCTAACTGGGGCTGAAACGTTCCAGGGTCCCTGCAAGTGGCTAGGATGTGGACTGGGCAGAGGTACTTGGTTAGAGTACAGGAGCTCCGTCACACCAGATTATGATGAATATGTGCAAGAATTTTTTTGGGTAGCCAATGGTGGTCAAAAGGTAGATCCCCATCTGTCGTACAACTCCCACAATACAATAGCAGCCAGAGATATATTATTTGCCCATCCTTATAGAGTGGTATTTGAGAGCAGTGTTTGTGTGTTTGAATGTAATCATGTTTTTGTATGGAGTGTGTGTGTGCGCACGCGCACACATGGGTATGTTTGTATGTACTGTTGCCATTAGAATGCAGTGGTTTACTTCTATGTAATGTTTGTACTTGAATGCATGGTTGTGTTTGTTTATAGTCTTAGCTTTTAAATGCAAGTATACTTTTGTATGTAATCAGGCCCGGACTGGCCATCGGGCATACCGGGCAAATGCCCGGTGGGCCGCGATGGCCGTGGGGCCGAGGCCGGCAGGGGATCTCCCCGGCCGGCCCCTGCAGGGCCAGCGCTATCCGAGCGCCGGCCCTGCATAGTGCCTCCGTGGGCCGGTGGGGAGATCAAAGATCTCCCTCACCGGCCCACAGACAGTGAAATGCGGCCGCGCCGGCTGGTGAGGGAGGGAGGGAGGACCCGGCGGAGCTCCAACAAGCAGCTCCGCCGGTCCTCTCGCGGGATATCTCGCGAGAGTGAACTCTAACCCGCAGGTTAAAGTTCACTCTCACCACTGGACCACCAGGGAAGGCAGCATGGCTCCCAACCCCCCAGGGAGAACTGATCTTCTCCCTCCCCCCCCTCCCAGGATAAAGGTAAGAAGGGAGGGGGGGGATATAATTTTTTTTTTTTATTAGTAAAAAAAATATTTAAATTTAAATAAAAAAATACATTCACACACACAGCACCCCCATACACAGCACCCCCCAGACACACACAGCACCCAGACACAGCACCCCCCAGACAAACACAGCACCCAGACACAGCACCCCCCAGACACACACAGCACCCAGACACAGCACCCCCCAGACACACACTGCACCCAGACACAGCACCCCCCAGACACA